>JAEQBH010000749.1:0-600000 GCA_016808115.1 Tetrastigma voinierianum
TGCATGTCGATCGGGCGCTCCATTAGCTAGGAATGGTCTCCCAGTGCGAGGGTACTTGTGAATCTTCTTCCATGTTGGAATGATGGGAGTCTGCTGGAAAAACAAATTTCCCAACGATTGACCGGCACATCTTCAAGACTCCTTGAGGTTCACCATCGATCACATGCGCCATTTGAAGAGTAACGATGGTGGAATAGCCTCCCAACTCAATTGCGACAGAAAGAGGCATAAGAAGTTTTATACTAGCTCTGAGTCACGAGAGCTTTAAATTCAACTCCTCAATGATGCAAGAGGTGTGTAAAAACTCCACAAGAGTCCGCTATCTTTTATAGCATTCTCTTTATCTGCGGCCTTGCCAAGTAGCGGTGAGATTCGATCCTTCTTCTGCTATCTTTCTTTTCTTGCTGACATGTCCTTCGGGAATTTTGCATGAGTGGCATCGAGTCACCATACATAAAGGGCATGCGATCTCTAGATTGAAAGGTTTTCTAAAAAACCTTGCACTTTGCCTCCTCTATCTTGGATTTGCGGGTCTACGTGGAAATGGGACTGCAGGTCTAGAGCCTTTGATATCCTTCCTGTCCACTCCTTCTTTCTTTTTCTCCAGTGCTTCTTCCTTTTCTGGGCTTTCTTCTTCTTTGCTGCTGTCATTTTTTCTTTCATCTTTTCTAACTCCTTCCCACTTCTAATTTTGCCACGGCTGTCGATCTTTTAGATTCTTCTTTGTATCACTTGGGAAGAATCTTCTCAGCTTTGCGGGGTTAGAGACTGTTGCCTTTGTGTCTCCGGGTTCTTGAGGGGATGCATTGGTGGTGCAGGAATTTGAGAATTGGTAGCAGTTGCTTCGACTCTGCAAACTTTGTTCATGGAGGTTCAACGGCTTCTTATTATCCCCCATGAAATACGACATCTGTTCTTTAAGATTGGGCCCTCCTCGACCACGATATTCATTTTACGTGTTCATTTTCCTTACTCTTCTTCTTCCGGAACCTTAATTGGGCGTGATAACCACATTGAGGTTACATCCCATGCAGGCCTTAGAGGCCCCTCGCGTATGAGGAAGTTCTCCGCGGTTCCTCAGTCTTTGCAGGTGATAATGTGCTAGCAGGTTAGTATTGGGTTTGTGGTTTCTGGCTCACCCGGTCTCCAACCTCGCCGACGTCGTAGGGTGTTCTTGATGGCTCTCGGCATTTCCCTTCAATAACTCTCTTTCAACTGCTCCTATCTCATGGGCAGTGTGTGTCTTTCTTTCTTGCTTGTCCAACCTATGCATAATGGCATCCAACTTGGCCTCCATGGCTGTCATCTTGCTCAGCTCCATGATCCCCTTTCCTCTGTTGTTTCCTCTTGGCTTCGAAGGGTTTTCATATTGCATTTAGCCAGTCGCAGTGACTCTCTTGCCTCTTGACACTTTTCGTTTTGAATGCTCCTGACATGAAGCATCAATGATCCCCTTTGATATATCATTCAAGGCATGATATACAATGTCGCATCTGGGTCTTCAGATCCTCCCATGCATTGGACATCTTCTCGACAACCGTTTGAATCACTTTCCCCGAGCTACATACTGACAATACTTCCCCCTATTTGAAACACAATGATTTCCCTCCTTCTCCTACGAGGTGAGAATTTGGGGAAAAGAATCTACCTAGTAGGCCTCTACTAACTCCTCCCAAGTATCAACGAGGAACCATATGGTAAAGATTCATACCATGTGTTCTTTGTATCTCTTAGAGAGAAGGGGAATAGATGCAGTTTAATGACTTATGGTCTCACCCCATTCAACTTCACTGTATTAGCCATCCTGAGAAATCTTCCCAGGTGCTCGTTTGGGTCTTCAGTGGGATGACCAGTAAACTGATGCTGCTGGACCATGGTAATTAGTGCTGGTTTAAGTTCAAAATTGTTTGCATCAATAGCTGGCTGTCTGATTGCAGAGTACTCATCTTGAATAATAGGCTTCCAGAAGTCCTCCATAGTATCAGTGATTGGAGGCCTTCTAGCTGCTTCTCTATGTGCTTCATTATGATCTTGTCTTTCATCTGCCATGGTTGAGTTTTCTGCCTTCCTTATCTTTCTCAAGCTTAAGTGTTCCTCCTAGTGCATGTCTGCTTTGAATCGGATTAGTGTTACATTTCATATGCATCAAAATTTTGTCCACGAGAAATCAAAACACACACATTAATAGGATTAGTGCGATCAACAAATATTTTCAATTTGATTTGTTAAAGGTTAGTGGCTAAAAATAACCCTTTGCTTGAAGAAGCTATTTTTGTTCTTTTTCTTCAAAATGTCCAAATTAGCATTTCCTTCTTTCGTCAGAATATTGATTTACTAAATTCTTTCGATCCCCGACAACGGCGCCATAAAACTTGTTGACTGGATCAGATGATGTATAAAATTTATGACACTATTACCAAAGGACTATTATCTAATCCCCAGCAATTATGCCATAAAACTTATTGAGACTACATCAATAAATTGTTATGGATCAAAACACTTATTCAAAATTTAAGACTTATTACCCAAGGACTATTGTCTAATCCTCAGTAAATAAACCATTAAACTTGAGTGTGAGTTTCTTTAGAATATCACTTTATTAAAGATATTTTTATAAGAGTAAACCATTTCGCGTGGTTTTTGATCCGATTATCTTGCAAGTGCAGTCGACAAGTAATAAAATGGTTAGAATCAGATAACGATCACGAGAGATCTCAGGTATTTCAATCAACTATCACTATAATTAAGCTCATACTATTTTGGGCGATAATACGATAATGAGGATTTGCTTTGGCTGAAGCAGAAAAGAATGATGTAAAAGAAAATGAATGAATAACAAATGAATTGAATATTGAAATATCAAAATAACCAATTTAGATTTAACAGTTATCTCTAAAGAAAACATTGAATAATCAGCTATTGTGAAGAATCAATTCCTGCAGTCAGTACTGTAACTTTTGTTTTCTGAACTACAGATTCTTAAAACTAGTCCAAGGATTAACATAGTGTGACTGGATCTCTCCAAACCACACAGTTCATCATCTCACCTTAACCGTTTCTCTCGAACACAGAGGGTGAGATAACTACTTTTAAAACTAGTAGCCTTGTTACGGGTATTTTCTTTCTCAATACTTCATACCTAACATGGACTGCCGAGACTGGCTGCTTGATTAGTCATTCAGGAGTTGCACTATGCGGTTCCTCACCCTCAAAATTAGAATAGCTTACTCTTTCCTTGATTAGATCCTTGCTAACACGGGATCGAATTCCTTTGTCGAATTGAGGTGAAATCTACGTATCGCAAATTAATAACTCACTCGGCTCATTTCTCGGTTACAAGTGAGAAGAGGATGTATTGATTTAAATATCTGAGCGCATTAAATCAGCAATATCGAGTTCAAGTACCTTACTGAAATTGTTTCTTCCTACAGAATGCTTTCTGTGTCACCCGGAGGGCCTCCACGGAAATCGAAGAGAGCTGAAACAACCTCGTTATGGGTACAAGAGACTGAAATTGGGATCAATTCCAATAACACGCAAAACCAGAAAGTCGATTTAACATCTGAAGTTCAGCTATTATGAATAAAATACTACAGGGAAGATTATTTCTGACAATAACGTCAATTCAATGGGCGGGTTTCTAAATTGATTATACCATACATTGGCTTCTTGATCAAAGTAAACACGTAAATGGAGGCTATTTGTTGAAATCCAAAATTTGTGCGGAACTCAAACAACCAGGGCGGTATTTAAAGAAATATAAATGCAGTCAAACTAAATCCTTTCTGATAACTTGATCAAATTAAAACGAAATACAAACTAATCTAATCTAAAATAAAATGAAATAAAAAACGAAAACAAAAGAAAGGAAAAGAAAAGAAAATAAAAATACGAAGCCTTGACAACCCGTATCTCTTTCGGTCGCGAGCTGCTTTTACGTGGTAGCGACCCATTGTTATAGGGTTGGTTGGGCCACTAATTCAATACGATCTTTTGTGGGATTTCCAGTGGGTAGCCCCCGTATTCTTTGTTCGGTCGCGACCTCAATCCCTTGTCAGCGACATGATTAGTTTAGCACTTATTTGCGGCATTTATCGATTAAGTCATGATATTCCCGCCCGTTTTCTTGAAAACACCTTATGTCCGCGACGAAAGTCAATGTCGCGACATCGACCTTCTTCTGCAACCTTTGGCGATGGTTTTACGGTGTGGCGGCAATCTTGTCGACGTAACGGGGTACCCAATCTTCAGCGAGTGCGTTCTTAATGTCGCGACATCAATCTCTTGTCGCGACATCACTCTATGGCTCCACAGGTTTCAACTGTTCGTTCCTAGTGTCGCGACATCGATCTCTTGTCACGACATCAACTTGAGTCTCTGCAGCCTTGAACTTGTGTCTTCTTATGTCGCGACATCGATCTCTTGTCGCGACATCAACTCTAGTCTCTTGAGGCTTCAACTGGTGTTCCTGATGTCGCGACCTCAATCCTTTGTCGCGACAGCAGCTAATGTTTTGCGACTTTCCACGTGGTTCACGATCATCGTGACATCAATCTCTTAATACTTAACATCGACTTTAGGAACTGTAGCGTAGCGGTATCTTCTTATGTCGCGACATCGATCTCTTGTCGCGACATCAGCTTAAGTCTCTGCAGCCTTCAACTGATGGTTTCTGATGTCGCGACCTCAATCCCTTGTCGCGACATCACTTTATGGAACTGCAACCTTCAACTGAACAAGTCTCATGTCGTGACCTCGATCTCTTGTCGCGACATCATTTCATGTCTTTGCAGCCTTGAACTGGTCGTTCCTAGTGTCGCGACATCGATCTCTTGTCGCGACATCAACTTATGGCTTTGCAGTTTTGAACTGGTCAAGTCTCATGTCGCGACCTCGATCTCTTGTCGCGACAGCCAGTTATATCTCACGAAGGCTTGGTTGGTTGCTTTTGGTGTGTTGACGTCGGGGCCTCTGTCGCGACTACAGCTTAAGGCACATCAGTTTCATCTTTTCGAACTTGTCATAGCGTCAAGGTGCTGCTCTTGTCACGACCTCCATCCCTTGTCGCGACATCGATCTTCGTCGCGACATCACGATGTTAATGCAGCGACATCATTCATAAGTCTGCAGTTGGTCTTGATTTGCCTACATTGTGATCCTGTCGCGACACATGTCAATTTCCTTAATTTTCACGATATCGCGACACATACTTAATTTGTGCAAGCCCAAAGCGCAACATTAGTTACCAATTTGCTTTCATTTACGCCTGCCATTTTAAATCTTTACTCCATAGGTCTTGCATTTTTCTCTTGCTTTTCTTCTTTCTTTCACACTCCACATACAATAACAAATTGGTGAGTTTCTTCATAATTAACATCCATTAATTATTCCTTTTGGATGAAAATCAAACCGAAAATGATTAAAATAGATGTTGCAAAGCTCATCGACCACTAAGTATTTTAAGGATCATGTAGTACAAATGGATATTCTTGAATAAACATATGGTTTATTCATTCGGTTCTAAGGAGTTTATGTTGAGGAACTTGATATATTGTAATATATGGAAGATACTACTCACTATAGAGGACCTATCGCCATGATTTATATATTTAGTTTTCATATGATAGTTGTTGTAATTATATGGACTAGAGTGGGAGAATGTTAGAATGAGTCCTAAGCTTATCAATTGGAATTTTGAATTCAAATTCAATCTCCCATAACACCTTTCTGACCCTTGCAACTACTTGGAGAACTATGATGGCTGGTCTCCATATAAGAAGAACCTTTGCACATTTTGGGTCCCTAAACTCTGAAATCTGGAGACAATTTTTCTGACAAGTTTGTTTTTGAGAAAGGCTTTAGAAGAAACAAAGTGTGATTTGATTTTGGTTTCTTAGTTTCAACAATTTGGTTTCTAGTTTTTCAGTGTTTCAGTTTCTCTGTTTCTTACAATGGCTGGAGGTATGTATATTCTGGCATTTTGCTTCCGCATATAATCTGATGGATTGTTTGATTAAGTTTCCTACATAAACATCTTATTTGTACTTGTTAAAGCATCAGCGCACAATGTAATTAATTATTGTTGACTACCGTTGATCTTATAGTTTATGAACATGTATTATTCATAAATCAGCTAATATTCCATGGGTATTTAATTATATGATGACCATTGGATTCGGATTAGACAGCTGAATTGCATCAAAGGGAATGTTGTGATAATTGAAATAACAATATACCAATTGTGTTTTCTCTTGCATGCATATTACATATCAAAATAAATTCTAGGTATGGGAGTATTTCCAAATAAATTTTCTAGTTCAAGAAATAGTAATAGATTTCAAGGACAAGAGCAACATAATACCAAGATGGATTCTTTCCTGGTTCATGACATAAGCATATTATAGACTATTATTCCAAACTAGAATGAAGATATATGCTTGTATAAGCGAATATTGGCTCGCAATGGTTGAAGATCCAAGGTCCAATGGAGAAAACCGTCAGATAGAAAAGCCTTTGGACTTCACGTTTTTTTTCTTTTTCAATCCCTCCCTTAGGACATAGGTTCGATTCATTTTTATAGCGCTTTTGTGATTAGCGGCATGTGTCATTGCATGATTTGTTGTGAATTGGACTTTTTAGTTCATCTGGCCTATGATCGGGCCCAGCTCCACTTGTCGATGGCTAGCGGCGCTCTCGGGTCCTTTCCCACTTGCTTTGGTGTCAAGTGGTTTAGATGTTTTTTAGATGGTTATTCGTGCCACAGTAGGTGTACTAGAATCAACAATATTTATATCCTAAAACTCCTACTGTTGTAGCCTAGCTACTGCAGTATAGTGGCTCTAGGGTTGAACTCAGGGATGAGTTTTCTTCGTGCAAGTTGATTGAAAATGGTGATTTCACTTTGGATTTGGGGTTTCTTGTAAAAGCAGTGGGATTGATGGTTTGAAAAACTGGGAATGTAGTGAAATAAGTGTAAAGAGAACTCATGAAGTCTCGGGCCCACTGGAAGCCTTGGGGTTAAGGCAACTGAAATGTCCTCGGATCTTTTTTCTCGCGTTGGGGTGGATGACCTGTATTCATTTCTCGAACCGGATCTTTGTTTGGCTATAAAAACTGAACCCTAAAAGTTTTTCTCATAATATACAACATTTATTAACCATTAATGTTTCAAAGCAGTGAAAACTGGTTCTTCGATCTAACCTACAGAGGTAAATAAATGGCAACTAAGTGAGCATTAGTGATTACATGATAAGTGTCATTGAGCCTTGAAAGCTTGTCAAATCTTGTGTTAATCAAGTGCATCATAAGGTTTAAGCCCTAAAGTGAGATCGAAGCATAAATGATAATAAATGCCCTGCGCGTTGGCAATGGGGAGGCGGTGTTTTACCTCGAGAACCATGACTGGTGACCCTCCCTTCAAGGATGAGGGAGGTTTATGAAGCATCCAGCAAGTTGTCATCCTCGAGGGTGTTTGGCAGGTGAAAAAGATGCAAAGAAAGGGGAGAGAAAATGAGGGAAAATCACGAGGCGGGAAGGATTAGCTTTGTATGGCTTTATTGATTGATAGTGATTAGGCGATTTCTACAGGCTTGGCGAAACCATATCTTGCTTGAGTCAAAGGAAATTACAAAAGTATGGAAACAACAAAATTACATTGAGGCGGTTGGAAAAAAAATCACAAGCGGTCAAAAGTTGGTGCAAGCAATGAAACGGGGCATCTTGCCTTCCTGACTTAAAAATTTCGCAGGTTCTGAGCTTCACAACTTGCAAAATTCGAGGTTGCGAAAAGTGCATAACTCTTTACAAAACTCTCTGCATTACTCCCTCTCAGCATGTTTAGCTCCGAATTTCCCCGACATACATGCGGCCTTGAGTTCGGCTCGGGTTCTTCGTATTTGAGTCGACTACGATGATAATGGTGTAGTGAGAAACACCTTATAAAAACCTTACAAAATATGATCGATGAGTATATTGGGACCTTAGTGTGTCGATTAGGTTATTTAAGTTGATTAGTACACAAAAGTGTAAAACTGCAATAAAACAGGGGTAATATACTTATTTGGGCCTTAATCAGCAAATCTCGACATTGCTAGTCCCTTAGCAATGAAAAAAAGGAAAGAGTAGGTAAGTTATGCTCGTGCAAAAGACGGTATTCTCCAAAAAGTATATGGATAAGTAATGCCCTACCACTCATTGTGAATCACCAAGACCTGCTTGTAATGACCATCTCGAAGAAGAATGCCATACGAGAACCCGAGTTTTAGAAGAGTATCCAACCCAAGGGAATCGACTTGAAACTTCCACCAAAATCTAAGTGTTTATGTGATCAGTTTTTAACAATAACATGCTAAGCTGCTCTCCCCCGACCAAACTCTTGCAGAGATAGAACATTAATTCAACCTCAAATAAGTCTGGCCCCACTCTTTTATTTCTATGCACTTATTTTTGTATTGTAGGGTGCAATGGCACGATAATCGACCTCCCAAAGTCCATGTAACGGGGATCCACCGATGACTCCCAACCAACTAAGGCTTAGGGCATCAAGTCATAAGGATCTTTTAACCACTAACTCTTCAGGTTTCACCCAGGACTCAGGAATGATTTCAAAACTCAGCACTATGACTTGCTAAGCCTGCCCCATTCACCTGATTGAGCACTGGAGTCGGTGGCTCCCAACAAGTTGGTTTAGGGCACCAGGCTTTAAAGACTTTCACAGTATTCCCCTCGGACCGTGCTTGGGTTTCAAGGAGAAGCCTCGTGACTTTTCTATTCTTTTTCTTATTATTTTCTTTTATGGAGACCGTTTAGTGCTTCTTTTCTTAGAGACCCTCGAGCTGTCGATTGGTGTGAAACTAGGGTGGGTTTACAGTAAAGGAGCTATCGGAGTTTCTCATCTTATTTGGAGAAGGAGTGATGTGTGCTTGTGTGTGGTTAGCTAAAGGTGGAAGAAGAAGGCCTGAGGCACCTATAGGACTAACTGATATCCCACTTAATCATGCATGGAACTAATCTAACATCAATGGCGTTCGGCGGTGTGTCAATTTTCCAACTTGCAGGCTAGGCAAAACCCAAAAAAAAAAAAAAAAAAGGGTAAAAATGGTTGCAATTTGAATTAAGAAAATGAGCTGTATGGTGTGTATAGAAATGTATGTCACTATGTGTTCATCTTTTTTCAAAAACAAACAAACATCTTTCACAAAGGAAGCGAAAGCGACAAGCCCTTAAGCTTATACAAAATGGGCTTTGCTTAAGCAGACAGTGGACTTCAAAGTGTAAACGTATATCAAAGTGTAAAGTCACTTCCCCTTATTAACTCTCCCCTGACCAAATGTGACATTGTCATGATGAAGGTCGGATTGGAAAGTTAGAGAAGGAAGTGCTACCTTCTCAGTCAATAGCCAGTGAAGAGTTGTCCTCATCTGAATGGTGAGGTCTTCTTTAGTGGAGTGTTGAAGCCCATTGTTGCTAGCACATCAAGGGAGTTCTATGAAGTGGTGTGGAGTGGGTGCTAATTCCCGATGGGAGAAGGAGTGGGGCTTTGACTAAAGCCTTGACACATATGGGAGAAATCGTGGGTAGGCTGGTGACTCAGAATGCGAGATGAGGATGACTTGATTCTGTGCGAGTATAGTGCTGGTATGAGCCATGGAAGCCTCGATCATCCTCTCCTGAGGGCCGCATGGGCGGTTGCAAATGATGCGTGTGGAGGAGAATGTGGCCATCCATGATGGTCGGAAAGTCTGGGTGGAAGCCGTGATATGCTGGATGGTGCGAAGTGCTAGGCCCGACAACATGCGTAGGGGTGCTTATTGGGGGGCGGAGGGCTGCAGGTACGGAGGATCTAAGAGCGGTGGGTAATGGAGCAAGGGGCGGGATGCGAGACTTGATGCTCCTCGTGTCTTCTTGGGGTGGGTTTGCTCCTTTGCCGGAAGGTCGACTACGGCTAGTCTCGTTTGGATCTGGGGCGGGAGGTGATAGGACGGGCGCAATCTGCGCGATCCAGTGTAAGGATGGCCGCGCGATCACGGCGGCGCTCTTTGGCGAGCCGTGTCTTTCCCAACACAGCATAGGAGTCTGAGTAGGAGGGGTGGACTCGGCTATGGTAAAGTGCTACGATGAACCTTGTCCTCAAAATTAGACGAATTTGTCATGATAAGCTTCGGCGGATTGAACCCGATTAACCCTCGGAGATCTGGTATAGAGCCTTGAGTGAAACACTCTCTCACGGACTATGTCTTGGAAAAAGATTAGACCCGGTATGGTATATCGAGGAGGAGAATACGCTGGAAGCTGCCTCGTGACAAGATGGTCCGTACATCGTGTCCTAGGCTAGCGGAGCAGACCATCTCCACCCAGTCGAGGATGGGTCATACCTATAATCGGTAGGAGTTAGCGAGGGACCGGGTGATAGATGGAAGCGATTGCTATGTCAGAGGCAAAAAATTATCCTAATGATAATCATGGAAATGAATGGATGTCGAATTGGGCTCTCGCCTTGAGGTCATCGTGTGATAAAACTCGATGACCACTCGAGGGTAGTAAAACCGACGCGGGGTCATGAATGGCTCCAGGGAGTACCTTTGCACTAGGAGCATCGAATCTCGGAGCTCCGATTCTTCGGCAAAGGCCGGGAGATCATAATGAACCTCGTCGTTCAGATCCTTCAGCTGCCGATCAATATTCCCACAGAATAGGGCTTAGGCTGGAAGAGTGTGCTTGATAATGGAAATTTCAGGGGATAGAGTCTAGAGGGAGGGGCTCAATGAGCCCGATTGGGTGGTGACTGTGGCTCTTGAGGCCTGGAGCTGGAGGACTCTCTTGGGCCCGAGGTCCGGGCTCTCTTGGACTGTGGGGCCCTCTGGGATGGCCTAGGATGTGGTGGAGTGGGGCCAAACCGAGTGTGGTATCTCTTTGGGGCAGGGGCAGCAACACTAGGGGGATGGGAGGCAGGAGCTGGAGGTGCGGCGGCGGCGACAGGGCTTGGATTGGAGCTACCGGCAGGGGGAGGGGAGGAGTGGCGCACCCTAGGCCTGAAGGTGGGCCCTCCGCGGGTCTTCACCATGGTTGGGCAAGAGAAGGAGAGGAGGTGGAGAGGGGGACTTCAAACTGAAAATGGAGATTTTAAATTAAAAGGATAACAGGGAGGTTTATATAGAGAGGGAGGGGGGGTGGTAATTGAAGGGTTTTAGCCAGTGTGGCCTTAAATGCCATTAAATGGCTGGCTCAAAATTTTTTGAAGATTAATGGTGGAGTGCAGGGAAGCGAAAGGTCGTAGGCGGAGAGATGAAAGAAGAACAACGGGGGGAGATGAGCAGTGCGGGTTATGAAAATTAGCTTTGTAAGTCAAGCAACAAAAAAACTCCCTGCCTCTTTGCCGCTGCAAAACAAAAAACCAAAAATTATGAAGGCATACTTAGTGAAAATTTTTAAAGAAAATATGCAAAACGAGGGATCGAAAATCATAAATAGAACTATAAGAATAAGCAATAAAATTCTAACAAAAATTTTAGCACTCATTGTCAGGCAGTTTCTTGAAATCATGGAGGGTCAAGGAGGGGGATCTCCTCCTTGTCTGCTGAGTGTTGCACTACATATGGCTTCAGCCTTTGTCCATTGACCTTTAACACCCTATTGTCTTTGGAATTGAACAAGTCTATTAATCCATTGAGATAGACCTCTTGGATGGTGAATGGCCTAGTCCATCTTGATTTAAGCTTGCCTATAAACAGGTGGAGCTTGGATTCGTAGATCAACACTTGGTCTCCTTGTTTGAAATGTTTACGAGCTATTAGTTGATCATGCCACTTCTTCAGCTTATCTTTTGCAATTTTTTAGTTAAAGTAGGCATCATTCCTCAGTTCTTCCAGCTCATTGATATCGAGGAGCCTGTTAAGATCGGCTCTACCCATATCCAGGTTCAGTTTCTTCACTGCCCACCACGCCTTATACTCAATTTCCACAGGCAGGTGACATGTTTTGCCATAAACTAGGTGATAAGGAGACATGGCCATAATGGTTTTGTAGGCTATTCTGTATTCCCACAAGAGTCAAACAGAGACCCGATCATTTTGGTTAGGAGTTCACTATATTTTATAGTATTGTCTTGATTTCCCTGTTGGCTAAGCTCCAACAGCGCGGTGCAGAGGGTGGTATGGGGTGGCTACTTTATGTGACACCATACTTAGTGAGGAGGCTCAAAGGTTTGTTAACGGAAATGCAGCCTCCATCACTAATTATGGATTTAGGGACCCCAAATCTGAAGAATATTTTCTCTTTTAAGAATTTCAGTACCACCTTGTGGTCTGCTGAGGGACCATGACCCACTTTGACACATAGTCGACTCCCACCAAAATGTAGAGGGTATCAGGAGGGAAGGGAATGGTCCCATGAAATCGATGCCCATACGTCGAATAGGTCAACTACCAAAATCGGGTTTAAAGGCATCATGTGACGATGAGAAATTTTCCCCAACCTTTGACATTTGTTGCATTCCCTGCACATGGTATGGGCATCCTTGAAAAGAGAGGGCCAATGAAACCCATACTGCAACACCTTCCTGGCAGTTTTTTGGTAAGCGAAATGGCCTCCACGTGCATTCTCATGGCAGTGGCTGAGTATTCCTTGTTGCTCTGCTTTAGACACACACCTTCTGATTATCTAATCAGCACAGTATTTGTACAAGAAGGGTTCTTCCCAATAATAGGAGTGAATTTTTGCAAAGAGGAATTTCTTGTCTTGTGCTTTCTAATATGCTGGTAGCTCCCCTGTTGCTAAGTAGTTTGCGATGTGGGCATGCCAGGGTGTCTTCTCAACCAGGAGCAGGGACTCCTCAGGGAACACATCATTGATTGGAGGGTTGTGAGTGTTGTGTGCTATTGTTAATCTCGAGATGTGGTCGGTAACAACATTTCCACCTTTTGTCCTTAGTTGCGGGTTGAACTCTTGCGGCGGGAGGAACCCATCACGATAAGCCTAACCTTAGCATTTTGTTTGGTGGCTTGGGTACTTCAAGGCTGAATGATCCGTGAATATGATTATGTCAACCCAACCAAATAAATTTCGAAACTTATCACCAGGCACACATAGCTCCTTTTCTATGGTTGTGTAATTCCTCACATTACCTCATTCAATATCTTTGCTTGCATAATAGACCACATAAGGCTTTCCTCTCCTTCCCCTTTGCCGGCGCTCTAATGGAAAGATCAGTTGCGCCACTCTATTTATGAAGGTATTTGCTAGTTGGGGGCTGATTCATGCCACAGTAGGTGTCCAGAATCAACAATATTTATATCCTAGGGTTCCTACTGCCGTAGCGAAGCTACTGCAGTATAGTGGTCTAGGGTCGAACTCAGGGATGGGTTTTCTTCATGCGAAGTGAGTCACAGTTGAGTGAAAATGGTGTTTCCACTTTGGATTTGGGGTTTCTTGTAAAAACAGTGAGGTTGATGGCTTGGAAAACCGTAACTGTAGGGAAATAAAGTGTAAAAGAAATCCTTGAAGTTTCGGGCCATTGGGCTTAGGGTTCTAAGGAAAATCTAATGTCCTCTGGTCATTTTCCTCGCGTTGGGGAGGATAACCTATAGTCAATTCCCGAACCGGATCTATGTTTAGCCAAAAAACTGAACCTAAAGTGTTTCTCCTAGTATACAACATTTTATTAACCATCAATGTTTTGAAACTGATTCAAGCGTAGTGGATCTAACTGTGGAGCAAATAGAGCCTGTATTAAGCTAGCATCAGTGGATCTAGTGATAAGTATCCACTGAGCCTTTAAATCTTGCCAAGTATTGGCCACTCAGGGTAGATCACAGGGATTCAAACCTAGTGTGAGATATAGAAACAAGTGATAAATGCACAACGTTTCGCAACGGGGAGGACGATGCCCCACTTAATTTTCGCTCGACCCTCACTCAGCACGAGGATGGAGGGGTTTAGCCAACATCCCTTGAGTTGTCATCCTCGAAAGTTGGCGTAGTAAGAAAATGCAAAATGGAGAGAAAATGAGAGAAAATCACCGTGGGAAGAAAGTTGAAAGCTTTGGCGCCAATTTTGTTAGTGATGGATTGATTGATTTTACGAGCTTGGCGGGAGAAACATATCTTGCTTTCGAGTCAAGGAAATTACAAAGATATATGAAATAACACAAAATACAATGGCCTTGATTTGGTGCAATACCACAAACCGGAGTCAAAGTGGTAAAACATAGCAAAAACGGGGCGATTTGCGAAAATTTCACATCACTATTGAAAGTGTTCGCAGCTTCTGCGAAAAATTCGCAACACTGCAAAATTTTCTCCAATGCTCACTCTCCCTCTGTATTTAGCTCTAATTTCCATATGCTTTGTTCATGCAGCTTCGAGTTCGGCTTGGGTTCTTCGCATTTGAATTGGCTTGAAGATAATGGTATAATTGGCTTGCAAAACTACAAAAATATCCATAAAATATGATTAGTAGCATTGTCGGGACCTTAGTGTGTCAATTGGGTTATTTAAGTTGATTAGTACACAAAAAGTGCTCAAAACCTAAGAATAGACAGAGCAAAACAACATTGTTGAACTAAAATGCTCCCCCGACTGACACATTGCTAGTCCCTTGCTTGATGACAAAAGAAAGAAAATTAGGCAGGGGTTAAGCTCATGCGAAAGAATGGTATTTTCAAGAAGTGTATGAACAAGTAATGCCCTACCTCGATTGTGAATGATTAAGACCTACCTGACAACCGACTTGGGAGAAAATTGCTATCTGGACGAGTTTCAGAAGAGTATCTATCCCAAGGGAATTGACATGAAACTTCCACCAAAATCTAAGTGTTTATGTGGTCAGTTTTCAACAATAACCTACTAAACTGCTCTCCCCCCAACCAAGCTACTCCCAAATTTGATGAGTGCCTAAAACACTCATTCCATACCCGCGTCTGTCTTATGGTTTAAGCTTAATTTTACAGTTAAATACGCATTTTATAGCCTGATATCTGATTCTTGCATTTTGTGTGAATGCGGGTGGAGCGGAAGTTTTGAGATCATTTTTGGAAGCGAAGGCGGCGACAAGCGTCGCGGCGATCCCAGCATCGCGGCGTTGGGTCAGCGAAGAGGAAGTCAGCGAGTGGCCAGCGTCGCGGCTACGATGTCGACGTCGTACGATTTACGCTTCACCATCATTAAAAGCAAAAGGGACCAAAAATCGAGGGGAGATCGAAAAACATAGGGACAAGGGCACGGAAAGCAGAACAACAATAAACTAGATCAGTGGAGAAAACACTTGTTTTTGTAATCTCTTCTTTTCTGAAAGACTGCTAATGGTTTATAGATTGATTAAGTGTATAACTAAGTCCAGTATGTTCTAGATTCACATCTAGGGTTTTACTGAACCACATCACGTTGCATGGATTAAGAGTTTAATTTTATATTATTGATTCTGTGAAACGTTTCTTATATGCTCTATATCTATGTTCTATATGCATGTGATGTTTGGCCAACATTGGCATGATTTTGCTGGGTATCCGAGATTGAGAGATGAGGATGTCCAGGGATCTGAATAGAGCGACTCTCGGTAAAGTCGGTAAATAGAGATATCCTGATTCTGAGAGTGGCAGTTAAGGTTAGAACATTTAAGCGTTTCGGAGCAGAGGGTTGGGGTAGAGATACACTCGACCCTGCTAGCGAGATAAGCGGATACACCTCGAGAGGGTTGTGGTAGGCACGATCACCTCGTCATCAACGAGTCGCGAATAGACTGAATAGTAATTTCTCTAGGTAGTAATCCATCAAAGTGTGGTGGAATGGAGGCCTGATCTCACAACATTGTTACTAAGATAAATTAGTTTGATTAATCTCACACATTAGTTAATTTGTCATTGAGCTTACATCGAGATAATATTCAAAAAGCTAAAATAATGATCAGCGCCTTATCGGTGGATCGATATCATTGCCCGATGAATTATTATTCTTGATACGATACGTGCCAACGCACATAGGCGTACACATTCTACATCACTGGCTTTGGCCTATCAAAATCCTAGCACCTGGTATTCTAAACCAGTGTTATTAATTTCTTTGTGTCGTGGGGATGCAATGTTGAAATGACCTCTGAGTCCATGGCAGGGGGTCCGCAGGTGACTCAGGCGAAATAGGGCTTAGAAGTATTGAGTCATGAGGATCTGAGTACTAATATAGTTTGGACCCGAATGAATTCAATTCCAGCACCTGCGGGCTAAGCTAAACCTCACCCATCCACCTATGTAGCTAACACTAAGTCGGTGGCTCGACTAACTAAGGCTTAGGGCACTAGGCTTACAAGACTTTAGCCTTAAACCTCGGATAGTGCTAGGGTTCTGGAGTAAGTGTCAGAGCTTTTCTCTTATCTTGCACTTCTTTTTCTTTTCTTTTTCTTTTCTTCTTTTTATTTTGGAAGACGCATTGGCCTTATATTCTAGGGAACCATAACTTTTTACAGGTGGTCGAAGAAACTAGGGTAGGTTTGCAGAATGAGGAGTTATGCGGTTCTCGGGCTATTAAAAGTGGTGTTCTGCATAGTGTGTGGCTAGCTAGCTGATGTGCGATTAACAGCTAGCTAAAGGTGGAAGAAAAGATTGAATACAAGGGCTTCGTGAACAACCCTTAGTATGTGAGCTGTCTAGTATCAATGGCATTGGGCAATGTTTCAGATTTTCAACTTCCGGGCTAGGCAAAATCCTGCAAAAATGGGGCAAATCAGTGCAAATGAGTTAGAAAGTAGAACTTATACGATATGTATATGATTGTATGTGTTAACTTTTCAGCTTTTACAAAACAACTTTCTCGAAGCAAAAGCAAGCCACTAACCATACAAATGAACTTCAGCACACATGTAGTGAATTCAAAAGCATTAAATATTGATGTCTGTATTATAAAAAATCACTTCCTTCACTAACTCTCCCCCCAACCAAGTGTGCCATTGATCGCAATGGGGTGTGGATTGGAAAGGTAGTGTAGGAAGTGCTACCTCCTCAATCAGTAGCCGGTGAAGAGGCGTCCTCGGTCTGGGCGGTTGGTGTTCTTGGAAATAGTAAGGCGCAGCTAGCTGCCCGGTATAGAGCGACGAGGGCTCGGGGGAGCTGGAGGTGGAGGTGGAGGAGGAGGTGGCACCGGTCTTGCTGGAGTAGGAGCGGAAAAGGTCTGGGCAGGTGCATATGGGGAGATATCAGGGAGGCCCAGGTGACTCCGGATCTGCATGAGGATGGCCTGATTCTGGTCGAGAATGGCACTGGTCTGAGCCATGGCAGCCTCAGTGCGAGTCATCCTGTCTTCGAGGGCTGCGTGGGTAGTCGCAAATGATGCTTCTGTAATGGAGAACGTGCGAACTGCATCCATGATGGTCATAAAATCGTATGGGTGAAATAGTGATAATAATTGGGAGGTGAATGCGAAAGTGCTTCGCCGTGCGCACCATGCGTAGGGCGAGTCTGTAGGGCCATGGGGCTCTAAAAGACAAGGCGAGTGGGTAGGAGGGAGAAAAGTAGGGACTAAAGAATCTGGAGCTTGACTCAATGTGCTGCTTGGAGGGTTGCTCCTCATTGAGGAATTTGTGGTGTGTCCTCGGCTGGAAGGGGCAGGAGCGGGCATAAGCCACCATCGGTCGACCAGTGAGGTGGTCTCGAGTCACGACCGATTGCTCGATCTAGGCAATCATGGGTAATATGCTCGAAGCACCTGGCATAGAGTCTAAGAGATAAAGAGTAAGTGGGGACAGGCTGAGATGAACTCTCTCACGATGGACCTTTATATAAAGTGTGGACAGAGTCTCATAATAAGCTCCGCTGGGCAGACAGTAGCCCTGCGAAATCGAAATAGGGCCTCGAGCTGGCTCCTCTCCTCTAAATGGTATCTTTGACGGAAAAGGTGGATTGGTGTGGTGGGTAAGAAGCATACGTGGCGAGGCGCCTCACGAACGGGGGGTGATCCGGCGGTAATGTCCCCAAAAAGAAGACGAACCATCTCCCTAGGCAAGGAATGGGGCCACTGCCTATAATCGGCAGAGTTGGGGAGGACCAATCAAAATTGAATGTAACGTATGGCGTCCGGTACCAGTGCATCCCAGCCGGGCTCGATGGAGAAATGAAGAGCGCGGTGGGCTCAAGGCTGATGTCATCGTGTGGTAGAACTCGATGACCACCCGAGGGTAGAAAAACCGACGGGGTGCCATGAACGACTCCAAGGAATACCTCTGCACTAGGAGCATCGAATCTCAGAGCTCCGGGTCTGCTGAAAAGGATGGAAAATCATAATAAACCTCGTCATGCAGGTCCCTCTCACTGCAATCAGCATTCCCCGAATGTGGTTGCAAAGTGGGAAGAGTGGTCACTGATGATGGCGTCGATAGGTCCAGAGGAGGGCTCAAGAGGCTCCGGATAGGGTGGCAACCGTGGCTTCGAGGCCTAGATCGGGTGATTCCCCAGTCCAGGTCCTGCACTCTAGATGGTGAGACTCTCCGGATGGCCTTCCAGGATGGGCTGAGAGGGTGGAGCGGGGCTAACCCTAGTGTGGCATCTCCTCGGGGGGCGGGGTTGCAAATGAGGAACCCACCCAAGCAAAGACTACCCGGGCAAAGAGAGCCACTGGGCGATGCATGAGGAGCGCCTAGGGCACGAAGGCGACTGAGCCGCGGGCGCTACGGCCACGGGGCGGAGTCATTGCGGGCGCAGCCAGCAGGGGCTGGAGCCCCGGGCCTGAGCCGCCGACTGGGGAGGAGAGGAACGGTGCACCTAGGGCCAAAGCGCTCTCAAGGGTCTTCACCATACTAAAGCCTGAAAAGGAGAAGAAAGGGGGAGGGGGCTTCGTAAATGGAAATGGATGTAAATGAAAAGGAAAGAAAGGAAAAGGGCTTTATATAGGGAGGGGGGGGAATGAAAGGTCATGGCCAATTAATGGCCTTAAGTGCCTATTAAATGGCTGGATCAAAAAGAAAGGGAAATTAATGGCGGGCACAGGAAACAGAGGGTTTGATGTGAGACTCAAGGATAGTGGAGATGAACGGGACCCGCGACCAGAGGCTGGTACCTACATCCCGCGAAAATCAAGAAGAAAACAACTCCCCAAATTTCACTACGACACACTTGCAAAACAAAAATTATTATAATACAAGCTTAAAAGAGAAATTGCAAAGGAAAACAAACCAAACAACAAGGGACACAAAAAGATTACAAAATTAAGATATTAAATTCTAGTGACTTCCGAGATATTGCAAGTCACTCCCAAATGTGTGGCTAGGAAGTTTCATGGAGGGTCAAGGAGGGGGATTTCCTCCTATCTGGCGAGTGTCATACGCATATGGCTTCTCAAATTTTTCGCTATCGACTCAACACTTGATTGTTCGCATCGAAAGCAGCCCATCGAACCATTGAGGTAAACTTCTTGGATAGTAAATGACCGAGTCCATCTTGATTTAAGCTTGCTTGGAAAGAGGTGGAGCTTGGAGTCGTAAAGCAATACTTGGTCCCCTTTTAGAAATGCTCATAGTTATCGCCTGATCATGCCACCTCTTCCGCCTTATCTTTCGCACTTTGAATGAGGCAGGTACCATTTCTACTCTTTCGTAGCTCGTTGATATTGAGGAGCCTTTTGGGACCAGCTCTGCCCATGTCCAAGTTCAATTTTTTTACTGCCCACCATGCCCTAGGCCCACTCTACAGCAGCAAGTGCGCTGCCATAAACCAGTGATAAGGAGACATGCCCGTAATGGTCTCAGAGGTCAGTCCCGTATGCCTAGAGAGAGTCTAGCACTTAAGACTAATCTTTTCTAAGAGTAATTCACCACTTTCATCAAGAGATTATTCGATCTCTCTGTTGGCTAATTCAACCTGGCCACTGGTCTGAGGGTGGTATGGGGTGGCTACTTTATGCTTGACACCATACTTAGTGAGGAGGCTCTCAAAAGGTTTGTTGCAGAAATGTGAACTTCCATCACTAATTATGGATTTGGGGACTGATTCGTGCCATAGTAGGGTGATCCGGAATCAACAATATTTGTATCCTAAATTTCTCCTACCGCTGTAGAAGCCAAGCTAATTAGTATACGGCTTCAGTGGTCGAACACAAGGATGGGTTTTCTTCGTACGTGGGGTCACAGGGTTTGCAAACTGAAAATAAAATGAAGAAAATAAGAAAAAGAACTCCTCAAGCATCGGGCTACTGGTTTTAGGTCCTAAGGCAACCGGGAGGTCCCCGGTTCATCAGATTGGGAGGATGACATATAGTCATTTCCCCGAACCGGATCTTCATTTAGCTTTAAAACTAAACCCTAATAATTCTTCTTGATAAAAGCATTTATTTAGCATTTATGGTTCCTTCAGTTAAAATCTATCACTCGACTCATCCTACAATGATTTAAAATGGCAACTAACGAATCTCGTTGGATCTAATAACAAGCATCCATCAACCCCAAAAGATTACCAAGTATTGATCAAAGAGGATGCACCCACAAAGGGAAAATATAACCCTTAACCTACCTCCAAGTGTCTGCAAAGAGCAACTATCGGATATCGCTTGCATCTAAAGCCAAGAATACAATCGAACCCTAAAAGCTTGCCAAGTATTGGCCAAAGAAAGTGGCATTAAAAAGATTTAAACCTAGAGTTGAAAATTTAAACCAAATGTCGTACTTGTCGCAGGAAAACAGGGAACCACCAGCAACCTTCAGATCCTACCCCCAGCAACCTTCCACTTCAAGGAGGAAAGGGTTTTAGCCGCCTCATCCTCCAAGTCATTATCCTCGGGAGGTGTCTGGCAAACCAAGAAAGCGAGAGAGCAGGAGAGAGGAAGAGAGAAAATGAGGACCAAAAACAAATCTCGTGAATCGCTTCCTTCCAAAATTAAAAACTTAGGTCATCAAGGTGTTACAAATGGCTTATATAGCCTACAAACATGTGAAATACCAAAATAACCAAACTAGAATAAATACAAAGGAGGGTAGAAATGAGAAAACAAAAACTGAGTCGTTTTGATAAAAACAGGAGCGCACAATTTTCGCTATGCACGCGGATTTTCGCTATCATAGCTAAAAATTCAATATAGTGAAATTGAAATTTTCGCGCGTACGCACCTTTCCTATGATAGCGAAAATTCCAGCGTAGCAAAATTTTGGCACTGTTCATCACTGTTCCATTGCTTCCTACGGCTACTATTCCCACTACACTATTCCATTTCTTCTACCTTTGATATTCTTAATTCCCGGCTTGTTGAAATTGATAAAAATACATATGAAATTGATGGAAATCAACCCGACTATGTTAGCGATTGACTGACACGACGATTTGGCTACCAAATTCCCTACAGAAAACTACAAAACAAATTTCGACGCGATCAGAGAATAGGACCTAATGTGCAAATCGGTTAATTAGAATGATTAGTACACAAAAAGCACTCAAAACCTATAATAAATAGGTTCAAATAAAGACTGGGGCAAGAATCACACCCCCCAACCTACACATTGCTAGTCCCTTAGCAATGAAATAAAGAAAGAAAGAGGGAGCATACAAAACAATAACAAAATAATGTTCACAAAAAATGGTATTTCAAAAAGGTTGTGAATGAGTAATGCCTAACCCTAAGTAAGAATCATCAAAGCTTTACCCAATAACTATCTTGAGAGAATGAATACCTGTTGACTTAACCAAAACACATATACAAATTTATATGTCGTTATTACTAGAGGTCAATTGTCTAATCCCTGGAATCTTCGCCATAAAACTTGTTAAGACGACCAAAATGACATATACAAATTTACGACGTTATTACCAAGGACTATTGTCTAATCCCCGGCAACGGCGCCATAAAACTTGTTGAGACCAAAAGATCTCCTATAATTTATCATTTTCAATTTTTTGGTTTCTAAGACACCGTAAGTGCAATGTGTCGACAAGTAATAAAATGGATTAGTTCCGTATATCGATCCCACAGATCTCAAGAATTTTTCATCAACTACCCTAATTACCGAAATTCATACTATTTGGACCATCGCTGATAATCTGCAGCCCAAATAAGAAAACCTGGAAATAAACTAATCTAAAGAGAATGAAAATGAGAATAAACTGAAATAAAATAAATGAAGGTAAAACTAAGTTCTATAACAAGAAATGAAAACTGAACAATTATCATAAAAGAGACACATCAAGAGAAACAACTGTAGTAAACGATCAATTCCTGTAGTGAATATTGATTAAATTTCTTGATTATCTCAAGTTCAAAATCTGTCCAAGGCAATTGTAGTGCAGCTGGATCTCTCCACACTCCACATTTCGTTATCTCATTTTTCCCGATTCTCAATTACGGATTTAGATAACTACTTTTAACAAGAACTCCTTAATCCGGGCATTTTTCTTTCGCGCAATACTTCACACCCATTTTATGGACTGTACAATCTTAGTTCCAAGTTATCTACAAGCAAGATATACAACTTCCAAATTACTCTTCCTAAATTAGAATAGATCAACCTTTCCTTGATTAGGATCTCGCCGAACACTGGATCAGCCTCACTATCCGAATTGAGGTGAAATCTCGTCTGTTTAAATAGATAAGTCGCTCAACTCGCTCTTGACTTCAAGTGAGAAGAGGATTTATCTAAGTGAATCCAAAGGCAAAGATCCCTAATAAAGAAAGTTAGTATACCTTCAAAGAACTAGACGTTACCTCAGATTGTCTTCCCTGCGGTCACTCGAGGACTTCCTTGAAATCGTGGTAACGATTTAATTTAACGGGTATAGGAAACTGATATTCAGATCCAAAATCACAAAACCAATAATCCGGGCGCAAATTGTGAACCGAAATGAACAAGATACTCCGGAAAATACTACGTAAAAGATCAATTCTAACTAAAACGCCTCTTAATGGAGGCCGAAGTTCCTGATTAATAATTACGCACTACAAAGATTCCACCGATCAATAGAACGATCAGACCGAAACTGAACAATCGAATTTCAGAATTTGTCCGAAATTCCATACGCTCCAAGAATTTGAAAGTTAAATTGATTTCGCGATTCACTTCAAATTTCAACGATAACATTCAGATCCAAACGAAACAAACTAAAAAGAAAAAAAATACGAGAAACAATCTATTCTAAAATGACGAAAAGAAAAGAAAATAAAAGAAAAGAAAAGAAAAGAAAATAAAAGTGAGCTACCGATTCTCCCCGACGCTACCGCGACCGCGCTTTTGATCCGTAGCTTTCTATTTATGGTTTCTCGTCAGTCTCTAACCCAATGTGACCCATTGCGGATTTCAAGTACCCGTGCCCGTGTCACGCTCACGCCGCTAATCTCGCTCTTTTGTCGCGACAGTTCCATGTCGCGACATCTATACTCATGTCGACATCACCCCTCGCTACCGCAGCCAGGGTCGGTCGCTCTGGCGTCCCGACATTGAGCCAACCTCGTCTCGCTTCGGGATATCGCAGATGTCGCGACATCATGGCCTTGTCGCTGAATCCATTCAGTTCTTGCAAAGCCTTCAATGGTTGTTCTTCGATGTCGCGACATCGTGGATGTTGTCGACATGGGCTCAAGTCTCCCCGCACCTTCCACCGCTGTCGCGATGTCACGACCTCGCTTCTTCTCGCCGCTATCAGCTCCCCGGCATCGCTTTCCTTTGAACGGTGTCCCCCGATCGTGACATCAACCTCTATGGCTCAAGCCTTCGCCTGATCTCCTCGATGTCACGATCAGCGATTAAGTTCTCAACAAACCATTGTTTCTGGTGTCGACACGCCTTCACGCGACATCCGTAAAATTAATCAGCCGCTAGAATGGGGTGCTTCTTGGCGTCGACATCAACTCACGGTTTTGAAGCCTTCGATGGTTCTGATGTCTTGACTTCATCCATAATTCTCCGCCGGCATCAATTGGTTGTACTTGGTGTCGCGACATCGCCTCTTGTCGCGACATCACTCGGGATGTCGCCGGAAGTCGAGACCGCTGTTTACGATGTTCGCGACTTCGTACTTCCCTCACGCGACATCACTTTAATTGGCCATTCCTCGCCGCCTACGCCAGATCCCCATTACGACCGTGATCAAATTCCTTTAATCTTCCGATGTCGCACTCGAACTGATCAGGTGTACTCAAGACTGCATCAATAGTTCAGCCAATTGCTTTTATTTCTGCTCTACTATTGACTGCATTTTTCATCTTTCTTGCTTCCTTCCTGCTAATGACAAATTTGTGAGTTTCTTCATAATCGATATTAAATATTCAATTTTAACTTAAAATCAAATGTAAAAATGGACTAAAAAGCAGATGACTTTTTAAGCTTCATCAAACTCCCCAACTTAAAATTTTGTCATTCAAGCAAAGGAAAAGAAAGATTTGTTTGTCCTCAAACAAAAGGACATTTTTCTGTTTTGTTTTGTAGTTTTCATTATTTCAGATCTGGAATTAACAAAATATAACTGTTATTTTAAATTTCAGTTTCTGCTGCAAAAACAAAGCATGGTATACTTCTTATCACAAAATTTCTTGGTAAACTAATGTATGTAAACAGTTCATTATTCAAGCCTTGTTCGTGTGTGCGCGGTCAAGAATCCTTCAACTTTGTATTAGATTTAGTCAATCTCCCGGGAGGTTTTCAAATCATGACAGTCCTAAGAGGCCGGTTTTTCATATTGATCTCCACTAATGTAGGTGATTCCAACCTTCAAAATCAATCGTGTCTTTGGGCTTGTAAATGTTAGGGCTTGGGTAAAAGGGTAGATGAATGGAATTTTTAGGTCGAAGTTACCCAAAACTCTTTTTCTTTCCTCAACGCATTTCTCCCTGTAATTCCTCCCCAAACTCCCCAAAACTTCATGTTTGGGATACTTTGGAATCCCTTTCTTCAAAGCCGTATGCCCCCACTTTCTTCAATTTAACTTGGGAAATTTTCTCTCTAACCACCCTTCGTGAGTCTGTGCTTTGTTTTTGGTCTTTAGGCTTTCTAACACTCTTAGCTAACTTTGGTTAGTAGCTCCCATACCAGATGGTATTAGGGTACTAGGTGTTGAAACACCCCTAAGAACTTAATTGTTCAAGAGAGTTAGGCCACAAGACAAAAACTACTCCATTGAGCCTTCTTTTCTGCTAAATTTTTCTGATTCAAACTCCTTTCTTCTTTTCTTTATTTCTCCTTGAGTTCCTCAAAATTCAAACTTCATTTCTTCCCTCTTCTTTTTGAGTTCTTGGGTCATCATGGGTTCTTCACTGGAAGATTAGGGAACAAGGATGGCTTGGGCTTTTCACTGGCTTATTTTTAAGATACATGGAATATTCTGGCACAAATCTGATTAAGGTGTATGCAATAGCATATACATAGCGGTATCAAGCCTAAACTGCTCAATAATGGCCTCGTACTGGTCATCGGTCGTTTTTCCAACTAGAATTTCGCCTTAAATCAGCAGCTCGAAACTGCTTCAGACTGCGGATTATAAATTCTCAATTCTTAAAATTTTCCCTTAACTTCAATTAAAGTTTCAAGGTAAGGTTTGATCGAGGTATTATTTTTCAGACTTGTGCTTATTCTCAGATAATTACATTAGTTTACCCAAGTAATTGTTATATCGTAATCGACCAATTTCTCGATTTTTCAACCTAAACCGAATTTAAATGTAATGAGTATACTCCTAATTCAGCTTTATTCATGATTCTGCCTTTTCTCGAATAATTCGACTGCAATGCACTATTAATTCGATTCCTAAATGCAAAGTAAGCCAAAGATGTAAACAAAATTCAAACATCATGATTAATCAATTTGTAAGTCAACAAGACTTATTCAAATATCCAAAGTTGACTCAATATTGTCCTAACTATTTCACCATAAACATTTTCACTAAGTTCATCCTACTCCAAAAATCCTATCTTTCTCCGTGGTTTGCATCCCCCGCTTCAAAATTTGGTTCTCGGACCTTGAGCTCCCTATTAGTGATTAATTTGACATTAATAAAGTTATCTGACAAATTGAAATTGCCTTACTTTTTCGCTGGAGCTTCTGATTGATGGATTCTAACTAATCCTCTTCCCCTTCCATCACCAGTTCTCTGCCGGATGAAACCACGTTTTATGGAACAAGCAGTGGGGCCCCAGTTTGTTTAGAGCTCCACTCATTCCATAAAACGGTGTTTCCTGCTCGACCGCTTCTTTCTCTCTTTCTTCCTTCGCCCCAAATTTCTTTACCTTGTTTCCAATTCCTTGTTTTCCATCCCTTTTATAATGAGGTGTATCTCTTGGGAAAAACAGAGTCAATTATGATTTCCTTCAATTTCCATGGGAAGATTAAATGAGATTCATCGATTTATGTGCCCTTTTGTATTTTCGATTCAGATTTTGGCTTATGGAGAATATGGAGCGTTTTCTTGAATCCCTTAGTTTTCTACGATTATGCTCTTTGAAGCGAGAATATTCCACAGTTAGAGTTGCGTCAAAAGTTAGTTTACGTTTTACGTATTTATTACTATTTATTCCCGCATAAATTGAAAATTTTGGGTGAATTGTAGTTCCATGGACCTTGAATTAAATTAGACACAGGGTTAATGTTTTGACATCACCCTTTGGAGTAAATACATTAGCTACTAGACGGCATGTATAAACATTGGCTTTGGAAGCCATGTCATCAGATTTTTAAGTTTTGACCTAAAAGTTGGAGTCATGACAAGGAATGTTCTTTATTTCGATCATGCCTAAATTTAATCAATTCAGTTTTCTTACCCACTTATTATTTTCATGCTCCCACATTATTGGTCAACCCTCTCGGGCAGTATTTATGTCTCGATTCACAAACAAATCTAATTCGGCCAATATCACGGTTGTTCCAATGTCTGAAACAACCACAACTCAATTTATTTTTTTGTCATGCGGGAAATTGACAATTTCTCACATCTCTCATATTCAATAGTTAAGCATTTTCATCAGAATAAAGAAATAAATTCCCCCAAACTTGCAATCATGCTACTTCAAATGTAAAAATCCTAACAATTATTTCAACTCAAGATCACGATAAAAGATAGAGAAAGGAGTGAGACTCCTTTTATTCCGGTCATGTTATCTCATTTGTCACGAATGTGATTTTAGAGATTCTTCTTTGTGCGATCTTCATTCTTTCCTGGCTTCTAGTTTTAGCTTTTAGTTGGACTTCCTTTCATTCAACACTGTATCAAAGTAAACCAGCCCGGCCTCGATGGTTGACAATTTGTCCGATACATTCCTTTTGCTCGTCGACTACGCCATTTCTCACGAGAAAATTCAAATGAGTTTTTGTTGTATTGTGAATCTTTCATATCGGCCCTTATGTTCTCACTTTCCCCATGTTTGGAATTAATAATTTCCATTCTTTGTTCAGAAGGAAGGGATGGGGTAAAATTTGCTGTAGCTCTCTTGACTCCTCCGTGTGATTACTTGATTCATATGAAGGTAGGTTAAACCATGTTCGACCATATCAGTAAAGAATAGGAGCAATGCGGTGAACAAATTACGGCTTCACACCATCAATTTAATTGAATTTGTTATTCTCGAGAAATTGCCCCCAGTGTTCATTGGGGTTACCGGTGGAATGACGACAAATTGGTTGCATTTGGACCATGGATTTGTCAGTCTTAGGTTAAAGCTCAAAATCCTTAGCATCGGTGCTTTGGTTGTTTATTATACATATGTATTGTGGATGATCGAATTCCATAAGTTCTCCATAGTGTCATGCTCTTTGAGGACTGCCGCTGCACATTCCTGGTTGGCCTCACCGTCCAATCCTTTATCTACCATGGCTGTACTAAAGGCCTTCCTGAAATCAAAGTACACACTCGGATCGATAGGATTAGCCTAGTCGACAAACATTTTCAATATGGTTTGTTAAAGGTGATGTACAAAGAGTCCTTTGCTTGAAGCCCCTTATTTTGTTCTTTTTCTTTTAAAATGTCCAATTAGTATTTCCTTCTTTTATACGAATATTGATTACTAAATTCTTTCGATCCTGACAGCGGCATATAAAACTTATTTAAACAGCAAAACACATATACAAATTTATATCGTTATTACGGAGAATTAAATTGTCTAATCCTGGAATCTTCGCCATAAAACTTATTTAAAACGACCAAAATGACATATACAAATTTCTGACGTTATTACGAGGACTATTAATACAATCCCGAACAACGGCGCCATAAAACTTATTTGAGACAAAGATCTCTATAATTTATAATTTTCAATTTTGGTTTCGACGAGATACACTACTGGTCTGCAATTAGACAAGTAATAAAATGGATTTAAGTCGAGATATCGATCCACGAGAGATCTCGAAATTTTCATCAACTACCCGGACTACTCGAAATTCATACTATTTGGACCATCAGTTGATAACGATTCAGCGTAAGCGGAAATAAACTAATCTAAAGAGAATGAAAATGAGAATAAACTGAAATAAAATAAATGAAAGGTAAACTAAATTTCTATAACAGAAATGGCCCGAACAATTATCATAAAAGAGACACATCAAGAGAAACAGCTGTAGTAAACGATCAATTCCTGTAGTGAATATTGATTAAATTTCTTGATTATCTCAAGTTCAAAAAAAAAATACATCATGAGCAATTGTAGTGCGGTGGATCTCTCACATCTTGTACATTTCGATTTATCTCATTTTCTGATTCTCTCGAATTCTGAGTTTAGATAACTACTTTTATGAGAACTTCATGTCTTGGGTATTTTCTTTTGCAATACTTCATACCCATTTATGGGCTGTACGCATAGCTCCCAGTTATCGGTCGACAAGGATATCTGACTTCCAAATTATCTTCCTCGAAATTAGAATAGATCAGCCTTTCCTTGATTAGATCTCGGCTAACGGGTTGGCCTCGGCTATCCCGAATTGGTGAAATCTACTGCTTGTTTAAATAGATAAGTCGTTCTGACTCGTTCTTGACTTCAAGTGAGAAGAGGATTTATCTAAAGTGAACTTGCAAAGCCTGAAAAGGATCCCCTAATAGAGGTTAGTATACCTTCAAGGGCTAGGCGTTACCCCCGAGTTGTCTTCCTGTGTCACTGGAGGACTTCAGCAGAGATGAGTGCAGCGCGAATTAATAACGGGTATAGGAAGGCGATATTCAGATCAAAATCAATAAACCAATAATCACAGTAAATTAAGTAGCGAAGTGAAACGAATCTTTGGAAAATACACGGGAAAGATCAATTCTAACTAAAGCGTTCTCTTAATGGAAGTGAGGTTCATGATTCGCGAATTACGCACTCTGACATTCCAACGATCGATGACGTGGTGGAAATTGGAACAATCGAATTGAGGTATGCAGGCCATACGTTCAGTGAAGTAATTTGAAGAAATTGATTTCATCATTGAAACGGCTCATGATAACATTCGAGATCGAGCAAAACAAAGCGAAAAGAAAAAAATACGAAACGATCTATTCTAGTAGCGAAAAGAAAGAAAAGAAAAGAAAGAAAAGAAAAGAAAAGAAAGAAAAAATAAAAGAGTGAAGCCTAAGGCTGCAGATCTCTCCACGATGCGCTGCGACTTCAATTGATGCAGGTAACTATTTATAGGGTTTCCAGTTAGGCCCTAAACCCGTATGACCTGGCTGGCTGTGGATTTCAAGTACCGGGCCAGTCCACGCTGCTCCGTCGCGACCTCGGTTCTTTGTCGCGACGGTCTCCATCATCGCGACATCATACTCATGTCGCGACATCGCCTGAGAGATGCGCATCTTGTGAAATGGTGCGTTCTTGATGTCGACATTGGCTGAGACGCCTTACTGTTCGGATAATCGTTGTGATGTCGCGACATCATGGCCTTGTCGCGACATCCATTCTAGTTCTTTGCAGTCTTCGTAGTTTGTTTCGATATTAAACATCGAGGATGTTGCTCAGCGACATGGGCTCAGTCTCCACACCTTCAACGTTTGTCATGATGTCGCGACCTCGGTTTTCTTGTCGACATCAGCTCTGAATCTTTGTTTCCTTGAGCGGGTGTCCCACGATGTCGTGACATCAGCACTCATGGTTTGGCCAGCCAGGTTGATCTCTCTTGATGTCACGACTTGACGGTAGAATGCACTTTGTAACAACAAGTTGTTCTTGGTGTGTCGCGACATCGAATCTTCTTGTCAGCGACATCGAGAGAAAATTACTTCTTTGTTGTGAATGGGTGCTTCTTGAGGCGTCGACATCAGCTCACGGTTTTGAAGCCTTGGATGTTCTCTTTGTGATGTCTTGACTTCATCCACCAATTCTCTGCCGGTGTCGATTGGTTGTGCGGTGTCGCGACATCGATCTTCTTGTCGCGACATCGCGATCTTCTTGGAAGTTGCGGTTGTTTATGATGTTAGCGACTTGGACTTCTGTCGCGACATCACTGCTGATACGCTCATTCCTCGGCTACCTCACGTTGTGATCCACATCCACGACGCATGAATTCCCTTTAATCTTCCCAGTGTCACGAAACCTCGAAGCTGGGTGTAGACCTGAGCGCATCAATAGATTCGGCCAATTACTTTATTACCTTTCTTATTATTGCATTTTCATCTTTTCCTTCCTATTTAACTGACAAATTGGTGAGTTTCTTCATAATTACGTATATTAAATATTCAATTTTAACTTAAAATCAAACAGAAAAATGGACTAAAAAGAGATGACTTTTAAGCTCATCAATACCATACAAAATTATGTATCAAAAGAGCTTCCTTCTCAAAGACTCAACCAAGAACTTCCACCAAAATCTAAGTGTTTGTTTGATCGGTCTCAGCAGTAAAGCTGTGGCGCACTACCACTGAGCTAAGCTCACGCCTCCACCTAGGACACTAACCAACACGTAGATGCGGACCCACTCTTATTCCACACAGCTCTTTTTGTGTTGTAGGGTGCAATCTGAGGAATCGACCTCACCAAAGTCCATGTAACGGGGATCCACCGATGACTCCCAACCAATTAAGGCTTAGGGCATCAAGTCATAAGGGTCTTTCGACCACTAACTCTTTAGGTTTCACCTCGGACTCGGAATGAATTCGAAACTCCAGCACCTACAACTCGCTAAACTCCACCCATCCACCCGTGTAGCGAACACAAAGTCGGTGGCTCCCAACCAGTTGGCTTAGGGCACCAGGCTATAAATGCTTTCGCTATAAACCCCTCGGACCGTGCTCGGGTTTCAAGGCAAAGCGTTGCAATTTTTTTCTTTTTCTTTTTCTTTTATTTTTCCAATTTGGAGACACATTGTCCTTCTTTTCATGGGGGTCCTTAACCTATTAAGGTGGTCGTAAGGCCCCAGGGTAGGTTTCTGATGTTTAGGAGGTGAGCAATTTTCCTTTGTTGTTGAAAATTGATGTGCCTTGTGTGTGGTTAGCTAAAGGTGGAAGAAAAGGTCCGCCGGCAAGGATTCAACTAATCATCCCTCAACTAGAGGCATGGCATCACTGCAACATCAATAGAATGGGACCAGGTGCTTCAATTTTCAACTTACGGAGTTAGGCAAAACAACAAAAAAGAGTGTGTGTGCGATTTTAAGAATAAGTGTATAGTATAAACTTCACAAAAAGGACAACCGACGAGCCACTAAACATCACAAAATGGAGAAACTGCTCAAAATAAAAAAAAATAAATGCCACTTCCTTCGCTAACTTTCCCCCCAACCAAATGTCACATTGTCCGCAATGGGTCTTGGTTTGGAAAGTTAGAGAAGGAAGCGTTACCTCCTTGATGATATGTGCTCATTTTTGGATAGGATACTTCACAAGCTTTCCATCAACACCTTATTCACTCCGTTTGGGCTTCAAATAAACAAGTTAGGAGAAGAAAAGAGAGGAAAAAAATGACCAGTTGGAGTATTTTGAAAAGTACACCTTCATAAACATTTCAAAAGTGTTCTTTCTGGATATATTTGGTTCTACACTCTCTAAGCTTTCAACGGTACCAAAACACCTAAATCGAGTTCGGATGAAAAGATATAGAGGAAAACAAAATCGAGATCTGTGATCTTTGTGAAATTCATAAGTTGCGAAATTTTTTGAAAAATAAAATAAAAAAAAAACAAATTTTTTTTTATATGTAAAGAAGCTAATTTTTTTTTAATATATATAAAATAATAATAATAATAATAATAATAATAAAATAATAATATATATATTTATCACTAAACGACAAAATAGCGCACGAGTGCTGCGAGAGCGATGCACATGAGAATTTCGCTATCATAGCGAAAATTGATCCTCAAGCGAAAATTGAAATTTTCGCTATGCACAGAAATTTTCGCTATGGTAGTGAAAATTCCAGCGTAGCAAAATTTTGGCACTATTCATCAACACACATTGCTTCCCTACGGCTACTATTCCCCCTTTGCACTATTCATTTCTTCTAGCTTTAGTAATGCTTCATTCTCGACTTGCTAAAATTGATAAAAATACATATGAAATTGGTAAATCAACCCGACTTTGTTGGGTGGATTGTCTGACGATTTAGCTTCAATTCCTGCAAAAAACCTAACAGCCTCGGAATCGTCGGTAGAAGTAGGGACCTTAATATTATTACCAAATCGGGTTAATTAGAATGATTAGTACACAAAAAACACTCAAAACCTATAATAAATAGGGTTCAAAATAGCACTTTTTGGGCACTAATCAGGGACCCCGAATCTAGAGAATATGTTCTCCTTTAAGAATTTTAGTACCACCCCTTGTGGTGCTTGCCCCTTCTGAGGCCTTCCAACCAGCGGACGTATAGTCAACTCCCACCAAAATGTAGAGGTATCCAAGGGAGGAAGGGAATGGTCCCATGAAATCGATCCCCCATACGTCGAAAAGGTCAACTACAAAAATCGGGTTTAAAGGTATCATGTGACGCTGAGAACTCTTCCCCAACCTTTGGCATTTGTCGCATTCCTTACACATGGTATGAGCATCCTTGAAAAGAGAGGGCCAGTTAAATCCAGACTGGAGCACCTTCCTAGCAGTTTTATGGGAAGCAAAGTGGCCTCCACATGCATTCTCATAGCGGTGGTGAGGATTCTGGTTATACCTTCAGGCACACACCTTGTTATCCCGGATTGCTTACGGTATTTGTAAGAATGGATTTATCTCAATAATAGGAGTGAATTTTTGCAAAGAAGAATTTCTTATCTTGTGCTTTCCAATCTGCTGGTAGCTCCCCTGTAGCCAAGTAATTTTCAATGTGAGCATACCAGGGTGCCTCCTCAACCAGGAGCAATGACTCCTCAGGTAACTCATCATTGATCGGAGGGTTGTGAGTGTTGTGTGCGATTATTAATCTTGATAGGTGATCAACAACAACATTTTCCACACCCTTTTTGTCCCTGATTTGCAGGTTAAACTCTTGTAGCGGGGAGAACCCGCATTAAGCCTAGCCTTAGCATTTTTGTTTGGTGGCGGGTATTTCAAAGTTTGAGTGATCGTGAATACTATTATAATAGGCCAACAAAATAAGCTCGAGAAATATATACGAGCTTAGACCTTTGCTAGCGGCTCCTTTTACGTGATTGTGTAATTCCTTTGTGCCTCGTTCGGTGTCTTGCTTGCATAGAGACCACATAGGCTTTCCTCCTTTCCCTTTGTCATTGCTCCAATGGCCATATCACTTGCATCGCACATCACTTCGAAGGGTAATTGCCAGTTAGGGGCTCTCACTATTGGTGTAGTGGTCAAATAGGCTTTAAGCTCCTCAAAGATCTTTTGGTAGCCTGTATCCCAAATAATTTAGGCATCTTTTTCCAGCAGTTGTATAGAGGCTTGGCAATTTTTGAGAAGTCCATGATGAACCTCCTGTAGAAGCCTGCATGCCCCAGGCGTAACTACCGGTCTTGATATTTGTGGGAAGGCGGTTTGGAAGTAGTCAATTTTGCCTTATCAACTTCGATCCTTTTTTCTGAAATAATATGCCCTAGTACTATTCCCTAGCTGACCATAAAATGGCATTTCTCCCAGTTCAAAATCAGGTTTTTCTCTATACACCAGTGTAGGACAGTTTCTAGGTTGATTAGGCACTCTTCAAAGCTCCCCTTGTTCATTATGCACCGTGGTTACCCCCGATTTCTTAGGCACCACTTAGGTTAGACTCACCCAGGTGTTATCTGATATGGGGTAGATGATACCAGCCTGCAACGACTTTAGTACTTCAGCTCTTACCACTTCTTACATATGTGGGTTTAGTCTTCTTTGTGGCTGACTTACTGACTTTGCCTCCTCCTCTAGGTAGATGTGATGGGTACAAACTTTTGGGCTAATACCCTTCAGATCAGTAATCTTCCACCACAGGGCTTGGCATTTCTCCTGGGATGTGCGACGGACTACCTTCTGTGTGAGTCTTTGGCGGGGATGAAATGAGCAACTAGACCTTTATCTGCTATTCCAAATAGGCATATTTCAACTCCACAGGCAAAGGTTTAAGCTCCTATTTCTAGGGTTCACTGGTTTCTTCCTCAATTATCAAAGATAGATTTTCTTGTTTTTTTCTCCTTTGCCCCTGCACAAGTTTCATGTCTTGGGCTTCTTCTTTGCTCTTCGAGACACTCGGTGATTTCTTGATCCAACAAATCCTCATCCTCTCTTGAGTGACTGTTCCTCCAGGATTGTGTCAATGATGCAAACTTCTTCTGGGCCATCTTCCACTGGTTGCATGTGCTTTTTACTTAAGTGGAAGATGTTGAGTTCTAGGGTCATGTTTTCGAAGGTGAGTTGCATAACACCATTTCGGCAATTGATAATCGCATTGGAGGTGGCCAAGAATGGTCTCCCTAGGATGATAGGCACATAGTTGGCCCCTGTTGCAGCTGGTTCTGTATTAAGTACAACAAAATCCACTAGATAGTAGAATTTGTCCACTTGGATAAAAACATCTTCCATTGTCCCTTTTGGTTTCTTGATGGATCTATCTGCGAGAACTGATGTGATGGTAGGCTTTAGTTCTCCAGGCATTTGCCCAGCCATCGAATAGGGAGGGAGATTCACACTTGCACCTAGGTCTAGCGCCTTTCTCACGCAAAGTGCCTCAATATTAACCAAGATGGTTGAATGACCGGATCTTTGTACTGTTTGGAGTCTTGCATTGGATGATAGCGCATTCGAGTCGGAAGGCCTTCTTGTCAACATTCAGCCCTCTTTTCCCTGTACACAAGTCCTTCAAAATTTTTGCATAGGTGGGGACTTGTTTGATCATGCGAGGGGATGTTGACCTTGCCTACCTTGGCACTTCTAACATTCGGCTGAAATTAATAGCCTTCTTGCAGCTTTTAATTGCTCCGGGAAAAGGTGGGGTGTGCTTCTTTTTTAGCGATGCAGCAGTCACCCCCCTCCCCTGCAGTTCAGTTTCTTGACTTCTGGCCTTTTCTTTGGGTCTTTGTTGTTAAGCTCTTTGCCGCTCTCAATGTGATGATTGCGCTAACTTCACCCGTCACAGGGTGGCTCAGCAGGTGCTTCGGCTTCATGCGGAGTCCCTTGGGATTTGGTTGTGTTTGAGAGGGGAATTTCCCCTTTTCCTACACTTGCTATTGGTTGGATAGCCTTATATTGAATACTGCAAGTTGTCATATTTTTGAGAAATTTCAGCTTGCAGGTTGTCATGCTTTTGAGAGATTTCTTAGTGTAGGTTGCTTATTTTCTTATTGAGTGTGCTTTCCATCGTGTCAATTCTTTGATTGGCTTGTGCATTCACTGCCTTTTATTCTTCCACAAAGTTGCCCACCACCTTACTCAAGTTCAAAATGTCTTGTTCAACAGGAGAAGAAGATGGTAATTGTTGTGGGCCCAGGTTGAGACCGCTAACAGCATTGTGCGATAGGAGGCACATAGGGTGGTGGTTTTGGTTTCCAGGAGTGGTTTGGGTGGTTCCTCCAGTTGGGATTGTAGGTATTGATGTATAGGGTTGTGGCTGGTGGCTTGTATTAGCCCACTGCATTGGCTTGTTCAATGTAGAATATGCAGAAGGCACACTTGGGCAATGTTCTCATGGTGCTCGGTGGTGACGGTTGAAGCATGGTTGGTTAGGCATAGATACACCGATCCTGCTCATACCTCATGCGATTCCTCATTTCAAGCTCTTCCCGACCTCACGGTCAAGGGTGGACAACTTTTCTTTTGTCTCCATGTCCTCTAGAGCGGTATATGCCTCCTTTGATTTGGTGGTGGCCTCATCACATCTGTCTCCACAGTATTTGGCTCATCGAGCTTTGGGTTTTGACTACTTAGTTGAGGAAGCCATGGCTTCGTCAGGATTCTTGCTTAGGAAATCCCCTCCACACATAGTCTCCAATAATTGCTTCATGGCAGAAGACATTCAATCATAGAAATGGTTGACCAACATCCATCTATCAAAGCCATGGTGTGGGATTGCACTGATGGTTTCCATATATCTCTCCTAGCATTGGTAGAACTTCTCATTATCATGGGCTGCAAATGTATAAATTTACCTCTTTCAAGCTTGTTGGTCATGTGCCTTGAAGAACTTTTTCAAAAACTGCACTGCCCAGTTAACGATTCGGATGGTCCTTGCCTTAGAATTAAGCCATATTTTAGCTGTCTTTTGAGGGTCAAGGGAAAGGCTTTCATCTTAAGAAAGATCCATATCGTTACCTCACCAAAGTTGTGCAAACCTACCACTCAAACTCCGAATGTGTGTGTATGGTTCTCGTTTCCATACCATGGAAGGTTGGGAATAGAGGCGCAAATAGACTGTGACTACATCTTACGGGAGGTACAATGAGGTGCCTCTGCCCTTGGTGGGTGTATATGGTCCCTCATTGACATGTAGGCATTGGGGTTTCTTGGCATCCCCTGCTGACTGTGTTACTCCTCAGGTGGAGGCTCCATCTGATTACTATGTAGGCTGACTTCACACCCCTGTTCTTGTGGAGCACTGGTTCTCTCTAGCTTGCCTGTAGTGTTTCTATCCTAATGTTGCATAAAGTCCTAGGAACACAACACAAAATAGCAAGAAACCAAAAACAAGGCTACTAAAAAGGGTTATAGTTGGTTAAATTTTAAAAACAAATAAAAACCGAGTATGCACAGTATAAACATGCAATTTCCCCTACAATGAACTGTAAATGGTGATTCGTGCCACGGTAGGGTGATCCGGAATCAACAATATTTGTTTCCTATACTCCTCCTACTGCCGTAGTCAAGCTACTGCAATATAGCGGTCTAGGGTCAAACACGGGGATGGGTTTTCATCCCACGAATGATTCACATCAATGTTTGAAAATGGTGAGACTTTTTGTTTGGACTTTTGGTTGGTTAAAAGCAGGGGAGTTGGTTGATCATGGATAAATGAAATAAAGGAAAGTGTGAAATGGTAACCTTGAAGAGCTTGGGTCACTAGCATGATAACATAGGGATTCTGATTGTCCTCGGGTTATTTCCTACGTAGGGCAAATGACATATAGTCAAAGCAGCCAGGATCTTTATTTGGCTATAAAACCTAACCACAGAACCACTCTATTTGATTCAAATCCAAATACTAAGCATTCAATGTCGGTGAGTTTGAAACCTAGTGTAACACTATAAACATTTTTAAATGATTTTTTCATTGAATTTAAGTTTTAGGTGTTTTAGGTCAGTAAATGAATTTATAATAATTTTTAGGAATTATTTCTCAATTAAATGGAATTTTAGGAAAATATACCCAGTAAGGTCAAATTTTGAGCAGTTGGCCCAGAAATAGAATTTAAAAATAACCAATGAATAGAAATAAATTGTAAAAATTTTAGCAAACAAAATTAAGGTCAAATATATGTTATAAAAAATAAAATTAATGAATAAAAAAAAAAAAGCAAAAATACGTGAGCAGTGAAACTAGGGTAGGGAAAGTCAACGATTTTGTTGACCAAAGGTCCAAAAGAGACATTTTTAATAATTTCAGGGCCTTAAAAAATTCAAGAAAAACCACCAGGGACTTAAGTGAAATATTGAATTAATTTTAAAAATATTAGGCCTCAGAAAATCGCACAAACAAAATAAAAAAATTGAAGAACCACACAGGTTTCTCCATTCGTACTTGAGCTATTTGGGGAAGGAAGAAAATTTTGTTGCAGCCAATTCCTTTAATCAGCCTGTGATTTTTCATGGTGAGGAGACTTCTGAAAGGTATATTAAAGTGCCATGGTTTTTTAATTTTGGTTTTGTGAAGTGCATTGGAGGAAGGGCTGATTGATAAATGGTTGTTGTTTGGATGGTCAATTAGGGGGCTGTTTGGAATGAATTAATTGTTCTAATGTATGCTAGGTTGCAATTGCATTTTGAATCTATATAGTATGACCTAAGAATTTATGAATTAGGTCTGGTATGTTTAAAATTTAGGGAAAATGTATTTAGAGAATGAATTGGGGTGGTAATTAGTGGAATTAAGGGTTGAATCGATTGAATGAATTTCTCTTTGAAGGTCGACAGGACAGAATCATACAGGAGGCCTAATGGACGAATTTTAGGGCCAATTTGACATCGTGGAAAGATATGGATGTTAGTGAAATTTTACCACTGGTTTCAGGTCTTTTAAACGTGGTGAAAGATAGGCAAAAATCTTAGCGATCATAATCTGCAAAAAACGAGTTTAGTGATTAAACATTAGATATAAAGTAGTTGTGAAATTGAATATTAAAATTATAATTTTGGGTATTTAGATGTTAAAAAGGCAAGAATATTGAAGGTAAGGAAAGTAAAAGGGATTTTAAAAAAAATTATTTAAAGCTTAATTAAATGATTAATAGAAACGGGTAAGCGACTGGTGAGTAGTGGATAACAAGGGTATGGCTGGTTATGATTTGACGTTATCTTTATATTTTCTTTTCTTGCATGAATATTGGTATAACAAGCGAGTTGGGAAGGCTCACACGTTAAAGGGGTGAATAGCCTAGCGAGTTTGGACTAATAGGAGTGAGTAAATTTATATCATCGTGCCGCAGCCGAAATGTATAAGCGGTGTTTTCATTGTTTGACTTGATCGTAGTAATTGACTATGATTAAGACCCTTATTCTTAAGCATTCATTGAATTGAATTTGTCGTATACCTGAGTCACGTGTCACGTGGATATTCATCTTGAGCGGTCGACTAACTCTTATTGTATTTGGTGTTATCTCTTGTTGCATCTTTGATGCGATCATTATAACTTGTAATCGTTAATGTCATTGATAGGTATGAATCACGAAAGCCTAAGTGATGGGAGGTCATCCAGGCTATGTGCATAATTTTTCCCTGCAGTGTGGGCTTAGAGCGGTACTTCTAGAGGAGGTGGTAAAACTCTAGGCGTAGAACGGCCAGTTCTCTGGATCTTTGGTTGGAATGTCTGATTCCCGGTATAAAGGTAAAAGAGATATCTGGATTCTGAATAGTGAAAACTATATTTTACGTGTTTCAAACCTCTTAAATCTCATTTGATATTGTTGTTCATATTATAGTATTTGTTTGCATAACACATGCGGTGATTGATTGATTGGCATAACCATCCTTGTGGCGGCCTTGAGTACCCTAGCCTCACAAGTATGGTGACTCATTTTACTCACGAGTTATCTCACCCTGTTGATTTCCTCCTTTTCGGGGTAGACGGAGAAAGGAAGAATCAGGCATTTCTTGACCACTTGGATTATTTGAAACATGTAATGGATTATTATTTTGTTTATTTGGTGAATGAGTCTAAGTTTCGAAGGCTCATGGTGATTAACTTGGTTATTAGTTAATTATTTGGTTCATCGATAAATTTTGAATAGGTGAGTTGGATAAATTTTTCTTTTGATGAAACCTTATTGATATTTTGATGAGACCGTTGAAGTCGTTTTTGTTAGTGGATGACCACGGAGGTCTATTGTTATGTTATTTGAGATAATATCGTGATATGAGATTTTGACTTAATTATTAGTAGATTTTAGATTGATATTGCGAATAACAGGATTTGTCATTAGTTATAGAAGCAGATAGGTCTTAAATTTTCGAGTAGAAATTATGGGACTTAGGTTTGCTACGGGTTTTGGTGGCCTTAAGCCTACCCATTCTAAGCGCTAGTCCGCGACCTATAAAAAAGTGGGATGTGACAAAGTTAATTATCGAGCTAGGTTTTAAAGAACTTTGGGGATGTTATTTGGGTAAATGATAAATGTGACACCATGGAGCATAGGATTCAAATTGTCTTTTGGCATAAATCATAGTATATTTAATTTCTGCGTATCCTATAGATGAAAAGTTTAAGTACTCTTGATATGTATTGTGAATCTAAGTATCATTTGTTTTCTTGGTTGTCGAGGAATGCCGCAGAAGACAACAAGCTACCAGGGCGTGGACCACCTCCCTTGGCCCAGCGGGGAGATCTATGATCAGATAGATGTTAAGGATGGATATGCAGATGTGTCAAGTTGGAGCCAGAATGGGACAAATTACACCAGATGGGGCGGAGAAATTCTGGAGGTGGGGGTGAGATAATTCACCCACCGCCTCATTTGATGTTGGTTGGGGTTGTACCAGAGGCAGAAACATGGGAGCCAGAGGAGGCAGAGGATGAGGCCTTGCAATGAGAGGCTGACTGGAGTGAGGAGCATAATGGGTTCATTGCCAGTTCACTGTACTAGGCTGATACCACAACCTCTGTGGGGTGCCTGGAGGACACCATCAAGCAGATCTTTGGATGGGAGTGCCTCTTTTATATGGAGGACTGCCGAATTGATTCCGATATCATGTGAGAAGGAGTGATGATGGCTGAGCGAGAAGAAACAGTGAGGAATTATAATGCTGGATCTTGTGAATACGATGAAACGCAGAATGAGCATGAATAATGTGGGATTGGAGTTCAGAGACACAGTGGGGATTGGAGTGTAGGAGAGCCTCATGGGATGTTTGGTACATTATGGATGAGTTTATATCCCGATGAGACGAACATGGCTTATCCAGTTTGAAGTATTAAAACGGACTTATCGGATGAGTGTATGCGGTATGCTAAAAGAGAGTTCACTCGTCACGAGTAAGTATATCAGGCCCAGTACACGATGAAGCGGCTCGTGTTGATAGATTAGAGGCTGAATGATACCACCTCTTCTGATACCTTGTGTCTGGAGATTTTCCCACATTGACAAAGATTGTTGATAGAGGCTAAATTGTGGGAGACCCCGAATAAAGAGGCATGAAATTTTGAGAGGGATAGAAAGAGGAAAATGAGGAGTGGCCGGAGTAGTAAGGGAAGGTGGAAGGAGCCAGTGTTAGGTCCTCTCTTAGCAAAATAGGGCGAAAGGAAGGGCAGTCCTGAGTTACCTCGGTGCAATCAGCACACCTTGACGAGGTTGGTGAAACACATTATGCAAAGTGTCAATGAAGGGAACACCGATGGTCAATGTAGATATTCCTCCATAGTTTGCTACTAGTGTGGGCAAGCAGGGCATATATCCGAGGCGCCCTCGGAAGAGGGTGTGCTCAGCGACACGACCCAGAGCACTGACTACATTACGGTGGGAGCCTGTTTGGGAGGAGGTCGCGGGTAGAGGAGGCACGGGGACATGCTCTACTTACGAGACTAGAGCCTGAGGCCCTGCATCAGTTGGTAGAGGCCAAGGTAGAGTTTTGCGGTTAATAGCAGGGGCTGGACTACCAACATTCTTTGGCTGACAAATATATCACAGATTTAACATATTTCTTGGGTAAGAAAAGGATTTTAAATGCTTTTAATTTATTCTGGAAGTATAATACATGTCTAAAGCGAACAAGCCAAAGTGTTATTTTGATGCGGGAGCCACTCCTCCATTTGTATCCCCATCTTATGCTAGAAATTGAACAAGGTAAAATAATAATGGAAAATCAGCACAGCTATTAACTTTCCACTTGGAGAAACGATTTAGGGAGTGAACTATATGTACGGTCATGTGAGATAATGATAGGGGGGATGACAGATTACCATCTGTTGTTGAATTGCCTATCTTTGAGTTTAATGTTATGCTTTGGTATGGGATAGTTTGACCATTATTATCTGACCATGGATTGTTATAGAAGAAGATAGCGTTGAGCCATTGGAGCCACTGAGTTTGTTTTCGGGAGATCATAATGGAAGCCACAGTACCTTGATTTCGGCTATAGCGACCGGGAGGTTACTTAAGAAGGGTTGCCGGGGGTATTTAGCTCATGTGAGAGATGTAGAATTTCCTCTCGCGATTTGGGAGATATGCACATTTGTGAGGATTACTGAATATCTTTCCTGATGATTTGCCAAATTAGCACCAGACGGAAATTGAGTTTAATATTGACTTATTGCAGTACGAATCCTATATCTATTGCACCATCTAGTATGGCACCTTGAATTGAAAGGGTGAAAAGAAACGAGTTGCGAGAGTGCTGGATAAGGGTTTTATTAGACGGCTTGAGTTCGCGAGTAGAGGTGCCGCCGTGTTATTTGTGAAGAAAAAGGATGGGACTATGAGGATGTGCATTGATTACCCACAGATCAGGGAGGTATGACAGTGTATTGTGATGCCTCCAGAGTAGGATTGGGTTGTGTTTTGATGCAGAATGGGAAGGTATTGTATGCATCGGGCGGTTGAGGAGACATAGGTTAGTTATCCTACATGACCTTTGGAGATGGCGCGGTGATTTTGCCCCGAAGATGGGCACTACTTATATGGTGAAGTGTGAGATTTACGGATCACAAAAAGCCTTCGTACATTCGACGGGTGAGATCTCGGGGCGGAGGAGATGGGTGGGAGTTCTTTGAAAGACTATGATTGCCAGTTTTTATATCATCTAGGAAAGCCAATGTGGTGGGCGATGCTTTAGAGAAGTCCGTGGGCGGTCAACACGTATTTCGGTACATAAAGAGGAGTATAGTGAAGGAGTTGAGGGATGTTTAATATGGGATGCAGTTTGAGATTCTGAGAGTCAGGGGGATGCTTGCATAGTTCGAGGTGGGGCCCATGATTGATGAGATCAAGGCCAACCAAGAAAAGGATCCTTCCTTTATTAAATTGAGGAAAACGGTACAGTCAGGACAGACATCCGGATTTGAAATTAGGGATGGCGTGCTGAGACGAGGAAATAGATTGTGTGTGCCTGATGTAGATGGGTTGAGACAAAGTTCTCTGAGGAAGCCCGTAATGCACCTTATAATGTTAAATCCAGGGAGTCACCAAGATGTACGGGATGTTAAAAGGTATGTATTGGTGGAATGGGATGAAAAGGATGTGGCTTACGGTATGTGGCATCATGTTTGACATGCCGAGTCAAATTCGAGGCACCGGAGGACCCGCGGGTCTTACAGGGAGTTGCCATTACCTGAATGGAAATGGGAGGGAGTACTATGGATTTATTGGTTGGGTTACCAAAGACTCGGAAGGGCATGATTTGATACGGGTTATGGTTGGCCAGTTGGCGAAATCAAGCTCACTTCTTAAGCTGGTAGAGCCACGCTATCACGGTGGCACGGTATGCCTGGATGTATACGGGCGGTACTTGCCCGTGCTTGCAGTGCGGTGTCATAATTATCGACGAGGAGGTCCACGGTTCACCCACCGAGGTTTTGCGAAACTTCAGGGAAGCCTTAGGTACTAAATTGGATTTCAGTACAGCCTTCCATCCTCAGGCAGATGGGGCGATTAGAGGCAGACAATTCAGACTCTTGAGGATATGCTCCGGATGTGTGTTATGGATTTCGGAAGTAGTTGGGAAAAATACTTGCCTTTGGTAGAGTTTGCTTATAATAACAGCTACCATTCTACGATTGGAATGGCGCCATATGAGGCACTCTATGGGCGAAATGTAGGTCACCTTCTTGTTGGATGGGTAGGTATTAGAAGTGGAAGGTCCGAGGAGTTGATAAGAAACTTATGAGAAAGTACCTATTATTCGAAGAGAATGAATGGCTTTGATCGACAAAAGAGTTATGCTGATCCGAGGAGACAGGATGTACAGTTTGGTGTGGGTGATCACGTTTTCCTTAAAATATCTCCTATGAAGGGAGTGATGAGATTCGGGAAGAAAGGAAGCTGACGCCAAGATATATAGGGCCATTTGAGATATTGAATAGGGTTGGCAATGTATCTTACGATTAGCTTTGCCCCCAGCTTTTGGCCATGTGCATCCGGTGTTTCATCTGTGTTACGGAAATGCGTTCCTCATCCGTCTCATTCTTCGGACTCGGGAGATTGAGGTTGATAAGGATACGTCATATGAAGAGGTACATTAGCCATAGTGGATAGACGGACCGGGAAGGCGAGAAACAAAGAAATAGCTATGGTAAAGGTTCGGTCGGCGGAATCCACGAAGTAGAGGAGTGTACACAGGAGAGTGAGTAGTCGATGAAGGGCCAAAATATCCTCAACTCTTCGGTGATAAGGTACACTCTTTAATAAATTCGAGGACGAATTTTTATAAGGGGCGGAGAATGTAACACCCCAAACATTTTTTAAATGATTTTTTTTCATGGAATTTAAGTTTTAGCTGTTTTAAGGTCCATCATGAATTTATAATAATTTTTAGGAATTATTTCTCAATTAAATGGAATTTTAGGAAAATATACCCAGTAAGGTCAAGTCGAAGCGGAGTTGTAGAAAGGAATTTTAAAAATACCCAATGAATGAAATGTAAATTGTAGGGATTTTTATGAAGAAAATTAAGGTCAGAAATATATGTTATAAAAATACAAAATTAATGAAAATTAATGAATAAAGCTAGCAAAAATAGTGACGAGTGGGCAGGGTAGGGAAAAGTCAGCAGATTTTGTTGACCAAGGGCCAAAGAGACATTTTTAATAATTCCCAGGGCCATAAACAAATTCAAGAAAAACCACAGGGACTTAAGTACAATATTGAATTAATTTTTAAAAATATTAGGCCTCAGAAAATCAGGCATAAAACAAAGAAAAAAGAATTGAAGACTGGGTTCTTCATTCGTACCAATTCTTTGAGGAAGGAAGAAAATTTTATTTGCCTTAAATCCCTTTGAATCAACCAGTGATTTTTCATGGCGAGGAAGCTTCGGAAGGTATATTAAGCACCATGGTTTTTAATTTTGGTTTGCATGAGTGCATGTGGAGGAAAGGGGCTGAATTGATAAATGGTTGTTGTTTGGATGGTCAATTAGGGCTGTTTGGAATGAATTAGTATTCTAATGTGTATGCTAGGTTGCAATTGCATTTGAATCTATAGAATGTGACCTAAGAGGTATGAATTAGGTCTGGTATGTTTAAAAATTTAGGAAAATGTATTTAGAATGAATTGGGGTGGTAATTAGTGGAATTAAGGGTTGAATCGATTGAATGTGAATTTCTGTTTGAATTCGACTTGGACAGAATCATAGAGGAGGACCTAATGGACGAATTTAGGGCCAATTTGACATCATTGGAAAGATATGGATGTTAATGAAAATTTTCCACTGGTTTCAGGTCTTTCGACGTCATTAGAGAAAGATATAGGCAAAATACTAACGATGCAATCTGCCAAAAATAAAAAACGAGTTTAGTGATTAAACATTAGATATAAGAAAGTAGTTGTGAAATTGAATATTAAAATTAAAATTTTGGGTATTTAGATGTTAAAAGGCAGAATGTTGAAGGTAAGGAAAGTAAAAAAAAAATATTTAAAAAGCTCAAGTTGGCGATTAAATAGAAAGCGAATTAAGCGACTGGTGAGTAGTGGATAACTAAGGTATGGCTCGTTATGATTTTGACGTTATCTTTATATTTCTTTTCTTATGAATATTGGGTATAACCAGTAAGTTGGGAAGGCTCACACGTTCAGGGTGAATAGCCTAGCTGAGCCTGAACTAATAGGGAGGTGAGTAAATTTATATCATCGTACTTGTACCTTCGAAATGTATAGCGGTGTTTTCATTGTTCGACTTGATCGTAGTAATTGACTATGATTAAGACCCTTATTCTTGAGCATTCATTGAATTGAATTTGTTATATGCCACCGAGTCACGTGTCATTGAATATTCATGCGAGCACGGTCAGCTAATTCTTATTGTATTTGGTGTTATCTCTTGTTGCATGCTGAAATGCGGTTAGCTCTCAACATGTCGTTAATGTCATTGATGGTATGAATCACGAAAGCCTAACTTATGGGGGAAGTCATCGGTACATGTGCACATGGTACCCTGCAGTGTGATAAGCAGTGCCTTCCTAAGTGGTAAAACTCTAGGCGTGAAGCAGGCCAGTTCTCGGATCTTTGGTTGGAATATGCGATTCTAGTATAAAAGGTAAAAAGGAATGCGGATTCTGAATGGTAAACTATATTTACGTGTTTCAAACCTCTAAATCTCATTTGATATTGTTGTTCATATTGCATGTTGTTTATAACCTGTAATACGATGATTGATTGATTAGGCATAACCATCCTTGTGGCGGCCTTGAGTACCTAGCCTCCCCACAAGTATGGTGATACATTTGCCTCCACGGAGTTATCTCTCACTTAGTTGATTTCCTCGCATTTCGAGTAGGCGGAGAAAGGAGAATCCGGGGGCATTTCTTGACCACTTGGATTCTATTTGGAAACCTTATGTAATGGATTATTATTTTTGTTTATTTGGTGGATAAGTGCAAGTTTCGAAGGCTCCATGGTGAGATTAACTTGGTTATTGGGTTAATTATTTGGATTCGTCGATAAATTTTGAATGGTGAGTTGGATAAATTTTGCTTTTGATGAAACCTTATTGATATTTTTGATAAAACCATTAAAGTCAATTTATTAATGAATAACCACGGAGGTCTATTTGTTATGTTATTTGAGATAATATCATGATATGAGATTTTGAGTTAATTATTAGTAGATTTTAGAATTATATTGCGAATAATAGGATTTGTCATTAGTTATAGAAACGAATAGGTCTTGCCGAATTTTCAGTAGAAATTATGGGACTTAGGCTTGCTACGGGTTTTGGTGGCCTTAAGCCTACCCATTCCCTAGCGCCGGTCACAGCCTATAAAAGTGGGATGTGACACCTAGCATTTAACCTCATTTCAATGGCTCGTAAATGACATCTAAAGAATGTCAGTGCATCTACCATTAAGAATGCATAAACCTTTAAAGCATGATGACGAAAAGAAGAAGACTGTTAAATGGCATTAAACCCTAGTTTGGAAAGTTTGGAACCATAAATGCGATGCAGCATATTTAAAGCATGAGGACAACTTCACGGTAGCCCCAAAACCAAGCTAGCAACCTCCTCTTCAAGGCTTTAAGGCAGCGAGCATCCCTTGAGTTGTCATCCTCGAGGGTGTGTTGGCGGCCCAGAAAATGAGAAAGAGGGAGAGAAGAAACTGGAAATAAACCTAAAATGAAAAGCTGCGGGAACTTGCATAGAAAATGGAATAGTTAGGGTTACAAAGTTGTAGGGGACTTATAGTCAGCACAATGTATTGAAATAAGCAAAATGCCTAAAATATAAAATTACAATAGGAATTTAAATGGTAATTAATCAAAACGTAGTCGTTTGGAACCAAAAATATAAAAACACAGAAATTTAGGATTTATTATGTAAGCGAGAAATTTAGCTAGCTAAACGAAATTCACAAGAGATAGCGAAAATAAGTAACTTTGCTATGAGCAGTAACTTTCGCTAGATTCATGAAATTTTAAGCAATGCATAGTGAAATTCTGCATTCCACCATTCTACTGCATTGCTTCTGCATGGTTTCTTCATCATTTGCCTTCAATTCTTCCACGGCATCTTGACATTTCATCGCCTCGGCTTGGTAAATCATCAGGGGATTCTCACATTCGGCACCAATAGAAAGCCAAGCTTGTGTTGAAGTTCACAAAAGACACGCAAAACTATCGAAACAATCTAGAAACAAATCGGAAGCACTAAGTGGACATGCACACTTGACAATTGGCTTAATTCATATGATTAGTGCATAAAAAGAGTACTCATAACCTATCTTGAATAGGGCTCAAAATAGCACTTTTGGGCACTAATCACACCCCCAACCATTCGTTGCTAGTCCTTAGCAATGCTAAAAACAATAAAGTATGCATCTTGTGTGTTTTTACAAAAAGTGTTTATGGTTCAAAAAGCGTATGTATAGGTAAGCTTTACCTTTAGCATGATCAATTTACACCCTGTATGAAAACCGGCATGAAAGAACAAAAACCATATAAGAACAAGGTTTAGGGTAACATCGATTCCAAGGAAGTCCTTTGAACTTCCTGACATCTAATCGTTCTAAAGATGTGGCTTGAGCGATAAATTGCAAAGCTATTCCATACCCCTGACTTTAGCTCTTGCCATGGCCTTAAAGCATTGACCAACCTAAATAGGACTAGCTACACTCTTATTTCTTCCTTGATTGCAATGTAGGGTGCAATGCTAAAGCTTCGACTTCACCCAAGTGGGTGTAGCGGGTCCAGATAACTCTGACGAATAAGGTTTAGGGGCGTGACGAAAGGATCAGCTGACCTGACTCACGAGGCTTCGCAGGACTTGGTGACTTGAGGAATTAAGCACCTCTGACTGGCTAAGCTTACCCATCCACCCAGGTATAGCGAACACTTCAAGTCGAGTGACTCCCAGCGATTAAGGTTTGGGACGCCGGGCTTTAAAGGCTTTCGCCATATACCCCTCGGATGGAGTGTTCGGGTTTGAGGCACGAGTGTCACGGCTTTTGTTCTTCTTCTTCTTTTCTTCTTTTGCTTTTTCTATTTTTGTGTTTTCATTTTGGAAGACATTGGTCTTCATACATGAGTAACACAAACCTATTATGGGTCGTCCAACAAATTTAAAGTAGAGCTTGCAAAGTGGAAAGAGGTATATAGCTTCGACTGATAGTGGTGGGGTGTAGTGTGTGAATTAGCTAAAGGGAATGTTGAGGTTGAATATCTGAAACCTCGGGGGTGTTACTTCCTAAATCATGCATGGAATTGTTCTATCATTAAGGTAACATCTGGGGCTTCAATTTCTCAAAATGAAGACATAAGTGATTTACAAAAAGTGTAGTAAGCTGTAAATATCTTTGTAAAGCTTTTGATATAACGAAAATGGCTAATACATGTAATATAGCTAAACATAACAAAAGTATCACTTGCTACTATTGGCTAATACATGAGATCCTATACAAAATGGTAAATGAGGTTGATAAAGTGAAACGAGTACAAACATGATAGAAGACACTCCTAACTCTAACTTTTACTCCCAACCAAAGTATAAACACGTCATAGGGATAGGAAAGTTAGAGACAGGAGTGTGACCACCTCACTCTCGCGGTGGTGGTGGATCCGAAGCTGCTGCTGCTACTGCTAGCATGTCTAAGGAAGCTGTTGCTGAGGACTGATCTCGATGTGTAGGCTCAGGCGGGAGGCCAGGGGTGACTCCTTGATCACGAGAAGGAGCATGGAGCGCAAATGATGCTAAAGTGGTCTCGGCTCGGGCTAATCTGCAGTCCTGTGATGCTGTGTAGTGCTTGAGTGGGCAATTTGCATCCGTAGCTGCTGTGAGCTCCCCTTGGACGACATGAACATGCTCAGGAGAATCTTTAGCGTTGTATATGAGGGGCCGGGAGTGTCGGCGAGGGGCTGGAAGGCGAAGGAGGTGGAGGAGGAGATGGAGGAGACGAATCTGGCATTGGGCTCCTACCCATCTCTACCTCTACCTCGGGAACAGAATCATCTCATCGGGGATCCTCTGCTTACCTCATCAATTTTCCTCCTGATCCCTGCTATTTGGAGGAGAAAAGAGATCGGCATGGTCAAGGATTTCTCTGAGGCGGGACACCGAGGGCCATCGGATCCTCCTCTCGTGCGGGGCTCCTCTGGGAATCTAGATGCTCCGGGACTGGCTGTGGCCAGCGAGCATCAACGATAGTATCAACGAACCCGGGCCCTTGCGGTGGACCTTATCCTCAGAGGTGCGTGGGCGGAGTCATGACTGACTGAGGAGGGTGGGCGAATCCCTGCGAGATCGGTTACATGGCCTCGAGTATGGCTCCCCTACTTGTGAGACGTGGTGCTAGCGGGAACAAACTAGTCCAGAAAGAGGTGATCTGAGGAGCATCACGAGGGTGGAAGGCTGCCTCGAAGAGTCTTGGTCACTTCGTGGTATCTCTGGCGGGCAATGGACCATCTCCCCATTGTGTCGGGTTTGTGGCTGATCTCGATATCCTCCCGGGTGGCACCTTTCTGGCTAGCAGGCCCAATCACGGTGAAATGTCATTGCTCAGATACTCGATCGATCATTAATGGTGAATCGGGCTCCGAAGGACTCGGTACTCCCAGGAAGTCATGGAGTGGTAGAAGCCCCGAAGCACCAGGGATAATAAAAGCTGTGATGTCATAAATGGAAGAAGGGAGTACTGCGTGATCAGCCTCATGGAGTCTCTGAATCGGGGGTCAGCGGTCAATGCTGGCATGTCATAATAGGTCTCCCCATGGAAATCTCTGTCGTGCATATCTGTTCTGGAATCGGGGTCTAGTAATTTTTGCGGTGGCCTAATCCTTGAGGCCAGAAGCGATAGATGAGCGATAGGCTCTCCCCTCTCTTTGGGGGGGGATAAAATTTGAGGCCAGGATGTCGAGGAGACTCCGGGCCCGATGCTCGAGGGCACATGGAGAAGTGGGCCCTCCTACGTCGTCTCTGAGCTGGGAGGGGCGTGGGGTCGACGATCGATGCCTCTTGAACCTGCTCTGGGGTAGTTGTAGGCAGGGCTGCTCCTCCTGCTGCGGAGTGCTAATCCCAACCACAGGCTGAGGCGGGAACCACCACGAGATGCGTGCCATATCGTAGAAGAAGTGATACGAGGGCGGGCGGAACCCGCGGTTGGGGGTGCGATGCGGTCTGCACATACTCGAAATTTGGACGGGGCTGGTTGGCCGGCACGCGGGGTAGCGCTGCCGGTAGTGGCTGAGCGACACTTGCCGACCGCAGAAGCGATGGGGGCTTAAACCTGCGACTCGGCCCATTGTAGTGGCTAGTGGCCGGTCTCCGGTGCTAGCGAAATTTCAGGGGTGGCAATGGGGACCGGGCGGGCACGGGTGGTGGAGCGATCACGGGGCACGAACGGGAGGCTGGTTCTTTGCGGGAGCTCCCGGCAGCGATGGCTCGGGGCTTGCGAGACGGTCGACGGTAGGCGGTAATCTTGATGCAGGGCGCGGCTAGGGCAGTGGGGGCTCTGCTCACGGCAATGGAGGCTCGGGGGGGTGGAATGAAGATGAATGGTCCACCCCACTTCTTTCTTTTATAGGCCTTGAGAAGAAAGGTAGAGAGCCCTGGGGCAATTTCGCTACAATAGCGAAATCCTGCCAAATCTGGACTCCACCTGCAATTAAAAAAAAAAATAAAAATTTGATTTATGCTGATTAAAAACAAGAATAAAAATTAACAAAAACCTAAGCATAATAAAATAATAATAAAAAAATTAAAATTAAAAAATTAGGCTCTCTTAAGGAAAGTTGCTAAGCAGGAAGTTACTAAAATAGCTAATATATTTTCAACAATTTTAAGCAAAAACCGAAAATTTTGAGTACACTTGATTTGGTTTGATGAAGTTGATTAGTGCCTGAAATGTGCTATTTTGAACTCTATTTTTAATAGGTTTTGACACATTTGTATATTGTTATAATTAACCCGTTGACATGTTCGGGTCCTATTGCATTTCTAATTGCATTTTCGAGTGCATTTTTGTGGTTTTGCGGAATTGGAAGGCCAAATTTTCATGTCAATCCAATCATAACCAAAGTAGGGTTGATTTCCATCAATTTCATATGGTCTCATATCCAATTTATTGGCCCGGGAATGAAGAATTTCAAAAGCGGGAAGAAAATTGAAGAGAAAAATAGCAAGCGCCCGGGTTTGCGGGATGCGATGGAAGCGGCGGTAGGTAGGATGCGGGAACAATGAATTTAAATGCACGATTTCGCTATCATAGCGAGGATTCTTGTGCATAGCGAAAAAATCAAAATTCGTATGCACACAAATTTTCGCTAAACTGCGAAATTTTAAACTGGCTAAGCGAAGTCTTGTTGCTAGCGAAATTTTGGTTTCGGCTATTTCTTGCACATTTTTCTCTATATGGCGAAATTTTGGCTATATAGAAAATCACTATGTATAGCAATTCACACTTGATTGTTTTGATATTTTTTGATTCAAAACGACCTCGTTTGATTAATTACCATATTGTCCCATTGTAATCTTATATTTTTGGTATTTTTGGTATTTCACACTGAATTGGGTTGGCTATAAGCCAACTTATAGATTTGTAACCCCTAACTTTCAATCTTTGATACCACCGGCGGCTTTTGTTTGATTTTCTCTCTTCTCTCACCTCTTTCTCTACAAGCTCTTGGGTGAAACACCACTCACGAGGATGAGGGCTTGGAGGATGAGCGTCGAAAACCCTTTCCTCCTTGAAGTGGAAGGTTCTTTGGGGAGTACAGGATGAAATTCTTGGTGGTTCCTGTTTCAACGCATGATTTTGACATTAAGTTCCCAATTTCCAACTCTAGGTTTAAAGCTTTTGATGTACTTTCTTTGCGATACTTGGCAAGCTTTTAGGGTTTAGTGTATTCTTAGCTTTAGATACACTAATATCCATTCAGTTGCCATTCACGAGCCCTTTGAAGTAGGTTAGAGGTTAAATTTTCATGCCAGGAACCTGAATGCTAAATAAATCTTTCTATCAAGGAAAATTATTAGGGTTTAGTTTTAAAAGTTAAATGAAGATCCGGTTCGGGAGATGACTATATGTCATCCTCCCCAACGCGAGGAAATAAACCCGGGGACCTCTCAGTTAGCCTAGGATCTTAAACCCAGTGGCCCAATGCTTCAAGGAGTTATATTTTACATTTTATTTTATTTATTTTCAGTTTGCAACCAACCACCCCCTTGTTTTTACCCAAACCTAAAAAAACCAAATTTAATTCACCAATTTTGACTTCACTCCAAATGTTTATGCAGAAGAAAACCCGTCCGTGTTCGACCCTAGACACAGCTATACGGTAGCTTGACTACGACATTAGGAGAACATAGAATATAAATTTGTTGATTAGCATCACCTGCCAGAGTAAACGCGAATCAAATGGCGTGGATTCTTAGGATGGTGCCTTAGTGCAAGTGAGGAGGCTGTGGAACGCGATCCCTCGTCCACGAGTCTTGGTGAATTTCATTTATCATTTACAATCATTTTTTCTTAGTTTTATTTCTTTGTTAAAAAAAAAAAAATAGTGTTGCGGGGGGCTTGTTTTTGAGTTGCTTTTGCTTGCTTTTCTTCAGCGGAATCCATTTACGGTGGATTGAAAATTCTTAAGGCAAGCGTTCATTTGGGTTTAGTGGAAAAATTAGTTTGTGTGATCAAATGGAACACCCTAGGGAAGAACAATATAGTGAATATTGATTGGAAAGAAATACAGAGCATACATGTCTATGAGGGAATATAGAGACGTGGATGGGTACACCCTCCTACAGTGTTACTGACTTATGCACCTCACTCCGCATCCTGATATGCCTCTTGGTCTCGCCTCGACCACCCGCAGCCAATCTCCCCGATTGAAGCGAAGCAATTCTAGACCTTACCAAGCGGTGGGTGATGCTTTGTCTGGTAGAACAAAGAGATTTAATGCTGATTGAGCCAAGATCCCATCTTGGGAGAATTCCTTGGACGAAGATTAGATGGAATTTGAACAATGATTTTGGCGTAGATAGGACAACCTGCAGATTCCATTTAAAGACTGGTGATCGGCGTGATGTCCACGGAGGAGGAGTGTCAAAGTGATGGCACCATGGTAGGAGCGTGCCTGGCGACCACAAAGAAAGCTTTGGTGGAAAATTTTGAATCCTCAGGTTGGTGCTTTCTTTATGCGCTATGGGAGAGAAGGAAACGACCTTCCACATTGATTGAGCATTGGACAAGAAACGAGGGGAAGAGCCCCGAACTATATTCAGCAATCCCCATGAAGTTGAATCCTAGTGCCACTACCAGGCCCCAAAATGGCCACTTCAGTGTACATACGCCCCCTGCGACCAAAATCCAAACTGCGACACACGCTCCCAAAACTCATATCGATTATGGCTGCTGTCACTGATACCTCCCAGTTAGTGGCCTTTGTAGGACTTTTTCCCTTACCTCGAACAATGGCGGTTGCCCACATCGCATGGCACAGTGGTTGGTTAGTCTTGAGTTAGTTTGGAGCATCGAACCTCGACATTTCTAAAGCTCCCAGTTGCATTTTAATTTGTGTTTTGTTTTTATTTTTATCGTATTTTATTTGATTTCTTTAATTTTGATTTTTAGATTTTCTCTAATTTTGAGTTAATTTATGTTTTAGATTATTTTATATTATATATTTTTCTTAATTTTTTGTTGCATTAATTTTTGGAGTTTTTGTACAGAATTTTGAAGCACAGATTGTCGGCCAAATGATATGAAAATTTCGCAACTATAGCGAAAATTTCGCAATTCTAGCGAAATGAGAAATTTTCGCTATAGCGAAAATTTGATCAAAAATTTCGCTAGCTAGCGAAATTTCGCTAGTTAGCGAAATGGATGGCTTAGCAATAGTGTTGCTTCTGAGGACAAAGGCTTTGCCACAGTGTTTTCAAAAAATTTTTTAAATTATTTATTTATTTTTATAAAAGAAAAAAAAAGAACGTTTGTTTTCTTTATATATTAAAAAAAAAAATATTTATTTTTATTTTTATATTTATATATATATATATAGATTATTTTTATATATATATATATATATATATATATATATATATATATATATATATATATATATATATATATATATATATATATATATAGATTATTTTATATATATATATATATTAAAAAAAAAAATTTGTCTCTTTAAAAAATTAATTGTTTTATTTTATTTTATTATTTATTATTTTTATTTTTATTTTTATTTATTTACTATTTTATTTGATTTAAAAAAAATAAATTTTAAGCTGCTTCTTTCGCTAGCCTAGCGAAAATTTAAGCTATGGGCCTACTTTTGACCTCCAATTTGTTTCGTTGCCTTTTAAGTCAGAACTCCCATTTAGGCGTTCTTGGTAACGATTAGACTTAGAGTGTAGAATCAAATATGGTCGGAAGAACATTTTGAGATTATTATGAAGGTATTTTAAAAATGGTCAAGCGGTCATACTTTTTCCTCTCTTTTCTTCCTGGCTTGTTTATTTGAAACTGAGCGAAGTGAATAAGGTGTCGATGGAAGCTTGAAGTCTCTATCTAGAAGTATCACATCTCATCAGGAGGTAACACTTTTTCTAATTTTCAATCTGAGAGCCCCATTTCGGACACCGAGATGTTTGGGTTGGGGGGGTGAGTTAGCGAAGGAAGTGGCTTTTGTGACCCATGTTTTTCTTATTATTTTGAGCAAGACCAATTTGTGATGTTCATTAGCTTCTGTGGGTTCCCTTTCTATAAATTTGTTATACCATACAACTTACTTTTCAAAATTTGGACCCATTTGCAGCAAAATTTTTGTGTGTTTTGCCTAGCCTGTGGTTTGAAAAATTGAAACTTTTGTTCAATTCTATTACCCCAGATTGGTTCTATGCTAGTTGAGTGAATGATTAGTTGAATTCTTTTTATTTCGACCTTTTTCTTCCACCTTTAGCTAACCACACAGAGCACATTAGGTTTTGATGATAGGCTGAAAAAGCTGCGCAACCTCACTTTTTACTTTGCATAACCTACCACTAGTTTCATTGTGTACTAATGGAGTTAAGGACCGTGTGGAAAAAAAAAAGAAGGCCCGATGCGTCTTGAAAAAAAAAAAAAAAAGAAGAGAAGACAGAAATTTGCAGATGAAAATGGGGCAGGCATGGATCTGGGGTATATGTAAACTGCCCAAAGCCAGTGCTAAACCTTCACTTGGTTGGGGGTCGTGGAGCTTAGTGCTCGCTACATGGGTGGATGGGTGGAGTTTGCAGAGTGAGTCTTTGGAGTCTGAAATCATTCGAAGTCGTGGTGAAATGCGAAGAGTTTGTGGTCGAAAAATCCTTATGACTTGGTGCCCTAAGCCTTGGTGGTTGGGAGTCATCAGTGGGTCCCAGATTACATGGACTTTGGTGAGGTCGATTCCTCGGCATTGCACCTTACAACGCAAAAGAATTGTGGAATAAGGAGGTGGGTCACGATCTATTGGGTTGGATTGTGCTGGAGTCGTGGTAGTAGCTGGGTTCGGAGAGTGCGGTTTGACGAGTTTATTGTTGAGGAAACTAATCAAATAAACACTTAGGTTTGGTGGAGGATTTGGTTGATTCACGAAGGATGTTCTTTTTTGATACTCAATTTTTTGTATGGCATTCATTCTCTGTGATAGTAGTTATTGGACACGGCATTGATGATTCTTACTTAGGGTCAGGCATTACTCTTTCACAACCTTTTTGAAATATAATTTTTGTGAACGTTATTTTGTTATTGTTTAGTATGTTCTCTCTTCATTTTCTTCTTGCATTGCTAAGGGACTAGCAATGTGTCGGTTGGGGGGTGTGATTAGTGCCCAAAATGTGCTGACCCACGAACTCTATTTTAATAAGTTTTGAGCACATTTTATGTACTAGTATTATAATTAACCCAATTGACATGTTAGGTCCACATTACATTTCAATTGCATTAAATTTATTTTGTAGTTTTTGCGGGTGGAGGCCAAATTTTAAGTGTCAATCAATCATAACCAAGTCGAGTTGATTTCCATCAATTCGACAAGCCGGGAATGAGAATTTCAAAACGGGAAGAAAATTGAAGAAAAATAACAACGACGGGTTCACGAGGATGTAGTGGAGGCGGCATTAGCGGGATGCGAGAACAATGAATTTAAGCTATGAAGAGCGGTTTTTCGATATCATAGCGAGGATTCTTTGTCACATAGCGAATAAAAATTTAGCTATGCTAAATTTTCTATTAGCCAATGAAATTGGCTAGCTAGCGAAAATTCTTCTGCTTGAGAATTTTTGGTTTTATTTATTTCTTCGTTTTCATTTATATAAGCGAAATTTTGCTATATAAAGCGAAAATCTCGCCTTGCATAGCGAAATTCATGCCCGTGTTTTTGATGTTTTTGATTCAAAAAAGCGACCTCGTTTTGATTAATTATATATTGTCCCCATTGTAATCTTATATTTTTGGTATTTTTGGTATTTCCACAGGTGGGTTGGTATATAAACTGACTTATAGACCCTGTAACAACTTTGATCTTTCAGTACACGACAGCTTTTGTTTCAGTTTTCTCTCTTCTCTCACCTCTTTCTCTCACTTTCTTGGGTGCCAAACACCCTCCAAGGACGAGAACTTGGAGGATGAGAAGCTAAAACCCTTTCCTCCTTGAAGTGGAAGGTTGTTGGGGGTAGGATGAAAATTTCTTCAGTCTTCCACATTTACTCACCTTGAGGTTTGACGATACGGTTCCTAATTTCCAACTCCTAGGTTTAAAGCTTTTGATGTACTTTCTTTGGCCAATGCCGGCAAGCTTTGGGTTTAGTGTATTCTTAACTAGATACACACTAATATCCGTGGTGCCATTCTGATCAACGAAGTAGGTTAAGGGGTTAGATTTCCTTTGGCAGGAACCACGAATGCTAAATAAATGCTTTCTATCAAAAGGAAAATTATTAGGGTTTAGTTTTAAAGTTAAATATGAAGATCAGATTTCGGAGATGACTATGTCAAATCCTCCCCGGCCAACGAGAAATAAACAGGATCTCGGTTAGCTGGGATCTTAAACGGTGCTCAATGCTTCGAGGAGTTATTTTACATTTTATTTTATTTATTTTCGGTTGCAACCAAACCGCCCCCTGTTTTACGAACCTTAAAAATCCAGAGATTTAATTCACGATTTTGACTTCACTCAAATCATTTGTACCAAGAAAGAAGAAACCCATCCACAAAATGTTCGACCCTGACCAGCTATCTTCTTGAGTAGCTGACTACGTGATGGGAGGCTATAGGAATATAAATTTTGTTGATTCATCACCTGCAGTGGCCTGTCGAAGCCCAGGCCAGCTCAATTTCAGCGGTTACTCATGGAGTCAAGGAGGCTCCTTAACCCGGCCCGGTGGCTTGTCTTATGACCTCCATGCTTAGTCGTCCATTCTTGTTGATTTTCTTCTCACTTGGTGATTTTGGGCTGACCAATGGCTCTGCAGGGGTGACTGATGACAACTCCCAATCAACTTCTTCAGCTTGGTTAGACAATTCTTGCAATTTATGAATGGTTGACTTACTGCATTACGACCAGTGAGTAGACTTCATCCTTCCTTCCTTATCACCTTCTAGCTTGTGCTTGTTACTCGAAGAGTGAAAAAATATTGAGTCGATGTCATGTTGCCAAATGTGAGATGCATTACTCCATTTCGGCAATTGATGATTGCATGGCGTGTAGAAATGGTCTTCTCGGGATAATCGACGTGATTGGGCCCACTTGTTGTGGCTCGGTATCAAGCACTACAAAGTCTGCTAGGTAGTAGAGATTTGTCTACCTTCCTGACCACGTCTCAGTATTCCCTTAGGAATCTTCACCGATCGATCAGCCAATGACAAAGTGATGTTGGTAGGTTTGAGCTCCCCTAAACCTAACTGCTTATACACTGAATATGGCAGTAGGTTTACACTGGCCCCTAAATCAAGCAGTGCCTTGTCTATGCAAGTCCCACCAATGTTGACTGATATTGTGGGGGATCCTGGATCCTTGTATTTGACTGGGGTCTTGCTCTGGATTATAGCTAGCGACTTCTTGGAGTTAGGAAGGCTTTCTTTCAATGCCCCCAGCCCTTTCTTAATTTGTGCATAGGTCTTTTAAGAACTACACATAAGTGGGGACTGCTTAATCATGTCAAGCAGTGGAATGTTCACCTTCACTTGTAGCACCTCCCAATTTCGGCTTGGTTTGGGATTTTTTCTTGCCTCGTAGTGCTTGGGGAAATGGAGGGAACTATGGCTCTTAATTTGGATCTTCAGATTATTCCCCTTCCGGGCTCGACTTCCTTTTTCCTTACATGTTTCTTCGGCGGTTATGGAGCCTTCGGTTGCCCCATCTCTTTTCCACTCCTCGCGGGTGATGATAGCTTTCACTTCATCTATCCACTGAGATTGGCTGGTGAACCTACCTCATGGACTCCTTTTGGATTTGGCAATGTTTGGGAAGGGAACCTTCCTCCCTCCTGTATCTCCAGCAATTTGTTGATCTTTGTGATTGAATATTGCAGGTTGTCAATTTTCTGATTAAGATTGCTCTCAAGCCCATCTATTCTTCTATTCAAAGTACTTTCTACAGTATCAATTCTTTGCGATTTATGCGTTGATCCGCACATTCTTAGCAAAATTACTACCACCTTACTCAAATTCAATACAAAAGCTTGTTCAACGAGGAGAAGTGGATGATGATGTTGTGGTTGAGATGAGAACCAAAGCGTTTTGCACGAAAAGGGCACATAGGCGAGGGATTAGGTTTCGGGGAGAGATTAGGAGTGATTCTTCAAATTGGAATTATCGTGTGCAGTATGGGGCGTTAGGTTGTGGCTTGTATTGGCCAGCGTTAACATACTCGACATCCGTCCTTCCTTTGAGGGGCGTCGGATAGTGTTCTCACGGATGGGCCGGTGGGTGACAATTGATGCATGGATTAGCTGTCGCGGTATTTTTCGATCCTTTGGTTGCACTTCATGGAGCCTTTTCCTTCCAGTTCTTCATCTTCCTAGTAGGGTTGATATTCTTGCTTTCATTCCCATATCTTGGAAGGTGCATAAATGCCTCCTTTAATTAGATTGAAGGCTTCATTCTTTCGACTTCCCTTGGATTCGGTTCATCAAGCATGGAAGTTTCAGCCACATAATTCAAAGAAATCCATGGCTTAAATGCAGTTTTGCTCGAAAAAATCACCTCCAGCATGGTTTATGGTTGCTTCATGGCGGGGGGACATACCATTATAAAAATGATTCACTAGCATCAAGTATCAAAACCATGGTGTGGACATGCATTGATGGTCTCCATGAACCTCGACACTGATAAAACTTCTCTCATTGTCAAAGGCCGAGTAAGTGTAAATATGTCTCTTCAAACTGTTGGTCTTGGTTGCACTAAAGAATTTCTTCAAAAATTCAGCTTGAAGATCGGCTTAAGTTCTAATCGTTCTCGGCCTCAGTGAATTGAGCCATGTTTTGGCTTTATCCTTGAGGGTTAATAGGAATGCCTTAAACTTCAACAATTCCATATAGGTTATGCCCTCCTTAAAAGTTATGCATACTTCTCGAAATCCGGTATGTGTGAATATGGTTTTCATTCTCCATACCGTGAAATGTGGGAGACGAGGGGCACTAGGTGGGGTCTCTTTGCTACATCCTCGGCTGAGGGTATGATGCGAGGAAGGAGCACTCACTCACAGGAGGGTGTATGTGATCCTTCATCGAGCCTGCTATCTTGTTGGATTCATAGGGGGTGCTTGTTGACTTTGATGTTCCTCAGGTAGAGGATCCATTTGGTCACTGTGCACATTGATTTCGCGGCCTTAGCTCCGTGGTGCACTCACTCTTTGCAATCTACGATATCCCTCTTTCCTAGTGTTGCATAAACACACAGTACACAAATGAACAAAACAAAGAACCTGAGCAAAGCTTGCCAAAGAAGGTCGGTGTTAGCGAGCAATTATTTGTAAAATAAAAGCAGTCTTGATAAGCGCGAGTGAAGAAAACTTGCAGGTTCCTAAACATGGTCAAAAGGGCTGAAAGGTCACCAACACTTGTAATGTGGATTACAAGTACACATCAACTCATCATACGTAGTTTGGCACCATCCTGACAGCGCCATTTGATTCGTGCCACAGTAGGGTGATCCGGAATCAACAATGTTGTTTTCACATAACATGGGATTACGATTGTCCTCGGGTTATTTCCTGCATTAGAGACCAAATGACATATAGTCAAAGCCAAACCCCGAGATCTTTATTTATCTATAAAACCTAACCTTAGAACCACTCCTATTTGAGTCAAATCAAATACTAAGCATTCAATGTCCCAGTCAGTTTGAAACCCTGGCATTTAACCTCCCATTTCAATGAAACAAGTAAATGACATCTAAGAATGTCGGTGCATCTACCATTAAGAATGCCTGCTTGAACCTAAACATGACAAGTATTGACCAAAGAAAGACATTAAATGGCATTAAACCTAGTTTTATGGAAAGTTTGGAACCATAAATGCGTACTTGTATCATTTTAAAACTAAGAGGACAACTTTGCATTAGCCAAAAACTAAGCTAGCAACCCTCCTCTTCAAGGCTTTAAGAGAAGCAGCGAGAAGCATCCCAGCAGTTGTCATCCTCAAGGGGTGTGTTTGGCAGCTGAGAAAATGAGGGAAAGAGGAAGGAAAGGAAGCAAAATAAACCTAAAATGAAAAATTAGGAACTTGCATAAAAAATGGAATAGTTAGGGTTACAAAGTTGTAGGGGACTTTGATTCGTCTCTGATAATTTGAGATAAATCAGCAACTATTTATATACCTAGCTCCTACAAGCTATAGTAGTCAGACTCTTTGCCCAGGTATAGTGAGTCTAAATTCGAACACGGGATGGGTTTTCTTCATAAAAATGGTTTGCATTAGGGCATGAAGGTAAGGCTTTCTATTTGGACTCTTTAGAATTCATTAGCAGAATGGTTTGAAAAAGCAGGAAATTGTAAAAGCTGAAAGTTAAGCTGAAATTAACAATGAAGAAATTTACTTTGAAGATTTGGGCACTAACTTGGCAAGTAGGGCAAACACATGTCCTTGGGTTTTATCCTCCTATGTGAGTCAACACGAGGATGTGGTGTAGCCCCTTTTGTTAAAACCACAACATTCTTTTATCATTTTTGGGGCTCGTAAAGATCTAAGAATCCACAGTGCATCTCTCACAGAACCTTTGAACCACTAAAGAAGCATGGAGAGTATTGACCTAGGCTAGTAAGACCATCTAAAGAATCACGAGTGCATCTCTCACCCAGAACCTTGAACCTAAGAAAGCATGAGTGTTGGCGAAACAATAAAAGCAAATGTTATTTAACCACAATTTGAAGAACCACCAACATGTGAATATTACCTCATAGGCAAGTAAGGACCATCCTAAAGAACCCACCCAGTACCTCTTGTCACTAAGCCTTGAATCTAAGCATGGAGGTATTGGCCAAGGCAAATAACTGTATGTTAATACAGCGAGTTTTGAAGATAAGGGCCATAATTACACTACCCCAGTAGCTTTTTAGTGCATGAGGACAACATGCCAAGCCCAACTTTGCAGGCTGGCTTCCTTCCTCTTCAAGGAAGGAGACATGACATCTTAGTGTCATCTTGAGAGGTGTGGCGGCCAAGGGAAATGGAGAAAGAAAGAAGAGAGAAAGAAGAGAGAGAAGAGAGAAAAGAAATAAAAGAAAAACCTAAAATAAAAGAAACTTTATTTACAAAAGCAGTAAATGAAAACTTACAAATCACCAAAAACTTGTCTTTCCTTCTATCCTCCTCTCCTCTTCCCCTTCTATTATTACAAAACATGAGGGGTATTTATAGGACTCCTCAAGGTATAAAAATACCAAAAACCCTAATAACTAAGCTAAGTTATAGGATAGGAGAGTAATTCACCAAGTTTGAAGGCGGTTGCATTAGTACAAAGCATGGCGAGGCATGCATTTTAAACTCTGAGGAGAGCTGGCTAATTAAAGCGAGGAAATTGGCAATGAATGGCAATTTGGCAATGGCAAGCGAGGAGGTGCGAGGTCTGTGAAATTGGCAATGTTGTGCGAATTTGGCAAGGTTAAATTTAAGCTAGCTAATGACCCAAGCTAAGCTAAGCGAAATTTTATGTGAGAAGCGAATTCTTCATTCGCTAATGAATAGTGTAATGTGGCTAAGCGAGATTTATGATAGTTGCTAAGATTGCGAAGCCCATTTGTGACTTTGTTTGCGAAGTCGCTAGGATTACGAATTGGTTATAGCAGTTCTGAGAGTACTGTTTTGCTGTTGCATTCCTCTCGTCATGTCTTCAAGCTTGCATCCTCATTTCTTCCACTTTTCCTTTGTTTTCCATTGATTTTGGGCTTGTTGATGGTGAGACTAAGAATTCAACCTCATGATCGATCATTTGCATTTGAGGTTGAAGTTCAAATAATGTATAAAGTCTACAAAACAACGAAAACACCCTGAGTGGCATAAGTGTTACTGAGTAACATGAACACTTCAATTGGGATATATGACATGATTAATGATCAAAATTAACAAAACCTATCTAATATAGGGTTGAAATTGCACTTTTTGAGCAATCCACCCCCAACCGAAGCGTTGCTAGTCCTTAGCAATGCAAAATAAAAGAAAAAAGGAAGTGCATGTGGTGATTTTCAAAAAAGGTTGTGTTTCAAAAGTTATTGTACTTATATACAAGCTAACATTGCTAAAGTGAACAATGAAATCAACATTTGAAAACCTATATACAGAATAAAATCCATAAGAGAACAATTTTAGAACAACTTGACATGATTTTCAACTTGGATTTCCACTGAAGTCCCAATGGTTCATTTGTATCTAGATAGGAGTCAATAAAAATGCAAATTTGTTTCCCAAGCCCTAGCATTGACATGGCCTTAAAGCATTGAACAATTAAGATAGAAATTTGGTTACACTTCTCTTGCTTTCTCAATTATATTGGCAGGATGCAATGCTTAAAATCCGACTTCACGAAAGTCCATGAAGTCCTGATGACTCCCAACCAATTAAGGTTTAGGGCATCAGCCATAAGGATCAAAGACCACTAACTCTAAAGGCTTCACCGGACTTGGTGACTTCGAAAATCAAGCACCTCTGATTCGGCTAAATTCTGCCGTCCACCCGTGCTTGAACACAAAATCGGTGGCTCCTGACCAGTAGAGGCTTAGGGCATCGGGTTTCAAGAGCTTATCATACACCCTCGGGGCCCAGTGCCTCGGGTTCAAAGCAAAACTTCACGATTTTATTCTTAACTTTTCTTAACTCTTTTTCTTTTCTTTCCTTTTTGGAAGGCAAACATTGGTCTTCAATTGTTGGTAACTGAGCCACAATTCTAGGTTGTCAGCATGCACTAAGTAGGCTTTGCAAAGTGGAAGAGGCATACAAATTTTAACCTATTGAAACAATCTGAGTGCGAGTGTGTGACATAGCATAAGGGAAATTTCAAGTTGAGCATCTTTGGAGCAGTGAAACGAGACACAAATTGTTTCAAGCATGGAATTTGTTCTAATATGGAGACAACATGATGAGTCAATCTTCGATTTAAAGCAATTCAATTGTCAGTGGCAATTCAATTGTCGATTGAAACAATTCAATTAATCAGTTAGGCTTGATTCAATTGTCGATTGAAAAAAGATAAACATTTACACATGAAGCACAAAACATGATATATAAAGTCGGTATATATACCTTGAATAGCTTTTGATATGGCAAAGTGGCTAGTACATGAATATCAAGCTAAACACGAAAATATCAACACTTTTACCATAAAATAAAAAAGCTGCTAAGTTAAAAATTTTAATAACTACAAAACTAACAAAATTTAATTAACTTAAAACGAGAAAATAAAATGTGTGTGGAGCGCGAATTCGGTTTTTTGAAAACACGAACCAAGTTCAATTCCGGAATACTCGAAATTGAGGAGAATGATCTCCACCGGCCAGTACATTCTTTGTTTGGCTCCATGGTTTTGGGTGACCCGATTGTTGATGTGGTCCTTCTTTGATGGCTTTGGAATTGATCAATTGACTTGCGGTTGGTGTTGTTGGCAAGACAATTTTCTTCATCTCCACGATCCTCCACGCAATTCTGGGCACTTTGTTTTCCTGCACAGCGGCAATTGAAACACTTTCGCCGAAGAATTTGATTTTTCGGTTTCTAACAAATTTTGCTTCTTGTTCATATGAAAGATGTTTAACTCCAAGGTCATGTTATAAATGTAAGTAGCATGACTCCATTCGGCAATTTAATGTGCATTCTTTGTGTGAAATGGTCTTCTAAAGATGATTGGCACATGATTGGGTTCGATTGCAATTGAAACCCGGTGTCAAGCACCACAAAATCTTGGGTAGTAGAATTTGTCTATTTACTAAGACATCCTCAACTATCCCCTTTGGGATCTTCAACGATCTATCGACGATGATAGTGTAATGTTGAGTAGGTTTAAGTTCACCTGAACCTAGCTGCTTGTATCTTGAATGGCGTAAGGAGTTCTGCTTGGCTCTGTCGGCAATGATTTCTCTATGCGATTCCCACGATATTGGTAGAGTGTGGAATCTTGGATCATGTATTTGATTGGATTCTTACTTTGGATTATGGCATGACTTGTTGATCAAGTACCTTTCTCGATGCCTAATCCACTTCTTGATTGTGCAAGATCTTTCAAAATTTTGCATAAGCGAGGGGAACACTTGATTATGTCCAATAGAGGTATGTTAACCTTAAAGCTTGCCTTAAGACCTCTAAAATGCACCTGCTTGCTGAGATGCCTTCTTCTTACCTCTAAGTGCTTGTGGAAATGGAGGTGGTATGCGGTATTTCATTGAATCCTCCTTTAGAAAAATGTGTTCTGGCTCCATTTCTACTTCATTCCTGGTTTCCTTAACAGGTTTTAGCATTGGTTGATCAACTTCTTTTCCACTCCTAAGGGTGATTATATTGTCACCTCATCCATTCTGAATTCGGATGACCACCCCAACTCATAGATTCCCATAGGGTTTAGCCTTGTTGGGAAGGAACCTTCCTCTTTCACGTACTTCCGACAACTTGTTGATCTTGGTGATTGAATACATGGGATTTATCAATTTTAAGGTCGAGTTGCTTTCTAGCCACATCCTATTCTCTTGTTCGGTGTACTTTCTACAGTATCAATCCTTTGTGCCAGTTGCACATTAATTCCTTTTTGCTCTTCACAAAGTTTAACACCACATACTCAAATTCAATATGGCTTGTTCCCTTTGGAGAAAGAGGATGGTGTGGTGGTTGTGGTTGAAAGTGGGAGACAAAGCGTGGTTTGGCACTGGAGTACATAGGCGAGGAGTGGGCTTCCATGAAAGGTTAGGGTGATTTTCGATTGAGTTCCTGCATTGTTACCATATGGAGCATCTATGGATGGTTTATTTTGATTTAGGACATGGGCATACTCTAGATAGTGCTCCTCAGGGTGATTATTTGATTGAAAATTGAAGCAAGAAAATTGGGATGAAGATAACTCATTTACTGTTTGTATTTCATGCTGGTTTTTCATTTCCAGATCATCCAATCTTTGAGTTAAACTAATCAATTTTCTTTCATCTCAGTGTCTTCGGAAATCACAGAACAAGCGCCCTTAGGTGGACAATGGCCCCAATCTTTCAACTTCCCACTAGGACTAGGTTCATCCAGAAACTTTGGAGGTTTCGGCTACATAGTTGAAAAATCCATAGCTTCATCGGGATGTTTACTCCCGAGTTACCCCCCACCGCATTAGTTTTTCGGCAATTGTTTCATGGGAGGAGACATACCACCATAGAAGTGGTTCACCAACATCAGTATCAAACCCGCTGATGGGCATGCCTTGATGGTTTCCATAAATCTTTCTGACAACGGTAAAATCTACCGCCATCTTGGCTTTGCAAAGTGTAAATTTGTCTTTTTGAATTATTAGTCTTATGAAGTCTTGAAAAACTGCCGGGAATTGAAACTGCGGCTCGGCCCGATTTCTTATGGTTCTAGGCCTCAGTAGGTTGGGCATATCTTAGCCTTGTCCTTTAGAGTCAATGGAAATGCCTTTAGCCCAAATGAATCCGTATCCGTCATCCTTCCTTGAAAGGTAGGTGCGAGCCTCCTCAAAATCCCTTATATGATTATGGATTTTTCATTTTCCATACCATGGTATGTGGGGCGATAGGGGTACGAAATAAGGCCTCACTTGCTACATCTTATTGGGAGGAATGATGTGAGGGATGGGGCAACTCTAGGAGGGTGGATGTGATCCTCGGCCCAGTTATATGCATTTGGATTCATAGGAGTTCCTGGTTGGCTCTGTTGTTCCTCAGGTATGGGATCCATTGTATCAGTTGGTACACTAACTTCACTAGCTAGGTCAAGTTGTGTGCTAATCCCTGTCTGACCTACGAGTGTCTACATCCAACATTGCATGCACAGGTTGTTTTCTGATTAGTAGAGCAATAATTAGAACTATGAAAGTCTTCAAAGAAAAATTAAAACTAATCTAGCAAAAGAAGTAAAATGGTGAATAAAAAAGCTGAAGAGAAATTTGAATCCCGGTGGAGTTCTTGTCCAAGTGCTGGCTGGCGATTCTTTGCCGTGATGAAAAAAGAATAAAAGGCTTACCTTCACTTGTGATGTGGATCATGAAGTACCCTTGACTACCATTAGTAGTCGGGCACCATCGACAAACGGCGTAGGTGGTCCTTCGTGCCACGTGAGGTGAGCTAAAATCAACAATATTTATATGCCTAAGCTCCTACAAGCTACTTAGTAGTCAAGCTCTTTAACGATGCTTGAGTAGTCTAAATTCGAACACGGGGATGGGTTTCTTCATAAAATGGTTGCATTAGGGCATGAGGTAAGGCTTTCTATTTGGACTCTTTGGAATTCACATTCAAAACGGGGGAATGGTTTGAAAAGAACGAAATTGTAAAAGGCGAAAGTTAAGCTGAAATTAACAATGAAGAAATTTACTTTGAAGATTTAGATTCTTGGCAAAAATTGAGGCAAACTATGTCTGTCGGGTTTTATCCTCTTATGTGGTCGACCACGGGATGTAGTTATGGCCCCTTTTGTTTAAAACCTAACATTCTTTTATCATTTTAGAGGCTAGAAGTAAAAGAAGATCTAAGAGAATCACGGTGCATCTCTCACTGAAGGAGCACTGAACCTAAAGCATGGAGAGTATTGACCCTAGGCTAGTAAAGACCATCTAAGAATCCTGATTGCATCTCTCACCGAACCTTTGAACCACTAAAAGCATGGAGTATTGGCCAAAGCAGTAAAGCAAATGTTATTTAACCTAATTTGAAGAACCCTAACATGTGAATATTACCTCATAGACGAGTAAGGATATGAGGCACAGTACCTCTGTCACTAAAGCGCTGGATCTAAAGCATGGAAGTATTGGCGAAAACGATAACATCCATGTTATGCTGTGAGTTTGAAGATAAGGGCCATAATTACACTACCGTAGCTTTTAGTACATAGGGACTGACATGCTTCGCCTTTGCCAAGCTAGCTTCCTTCCTCTTAAAGGAAGGAGGCTTGTAACATCTCTTAATTGTCTCATCTTCAGGGTGTGCTTAGCGCTTTGGCCGGGAAGGGAGTGAAAGAAAGAAGAGAGAAAGAGAAGAGAGAGAGAGAAAGAGAAAAGAAATAAAAGAAAAGCACTAAAATAAAAGAAACTTTATTTACAAAAACGATAATGAAAACTTTTAAATCTGGCTTTTGTCTTTCCTTCTCTCTCTCTCCCTCTTCCCTTATTATTACAAAACATGAGGGGTATTTATAGAGACTCCTCAAGGTATAAAAATACCAAAAACCTAATAACTAAGCTAAAGTTATAGGATAGGAGAGTAATTCACCAAGTTTGAAGGCGGTTGTAATTACAAGCATGACGAGGCATGCATTTTAAGCTACAAGGGAGAATTTAGCTGATAAAGTGGCAATGATTAAGCGGAATTGGCAATGTGCGAGGAAATTGGCGGGTCTAGCGGTGGCAATGTTGTAGCGAATTTGTGGGTTGCGAATTTATTGTAGCGAAGGCCCAAGCTAAGCTAACTGAAATTTTATGTGAAGCGAATTCCTTCATTTTTAAGCTAATGAATAGTGTAATGTGGCTAGCGAATTTCGCAATGGTTGCTAAGATTACTTGGCTTGTTGCGAGCAGTTTGCGAAAGGTCGCTAGGATTGCGAATTGGTTATATGATTAATTACTGTTTTTCTTCATTGCATTCCTCTCGTCATGTCTTCAGCGCATCTCATTTCTTCCACTTTTCCTTTGTTTCCATTGATTTTTGGGCTTGTTGATGGTGAGACTAAGAATTCCAACCTCATGATCGATCATTTGCATTGAGGTTGAAGTTCAAATATTATAAAGATGAAAACAGCAAAACACCCTCGAATTGGCATAAGTATTACTAAGGTAACATGAACACTTCAATTAGGATATATGACATGATTAATGATCAAAAAAATTACTCCAAAACCTATCTAATATAGGGTTGAAATTGCCAACTTTTTGAGCACTAATCAGACATATAGTCAGCCCTAATGTATTGAAATGACGAAAATGCCTAAAATATAAAGTACAATAGAGGACAAAATGGTAATTAATCAAACGTGGTCGTTTAGGAACCCAAAAATATAAAAAACAAAAGGGTTGAGATTCCCATTGTCACGGGGAATTTAGCTATGCTAGCGAATTTATTAACTATGAGAATTTATGCTAGCGAAATTCACGAGATAGCGAAAATGAAAATTTTCGTTTATGAGTGATAAATTTCGCTAAGCTAATGAATTAAACTAACAAGCGAAAATTTCATAGCGAAAATTGCATTAAGTTAACGAAATTTTAATATAGATTGCAAAATTTCATGCAATCCAGTGAAATTGTTCCATGATACGCAATAATTCTGCATTCACCATTCCTCCTACATTGCTTCTGCATGGTTTCTTAAATCATTTGCCTTCAATTCTTGGCTGCATCTTGACATTCATCGCCTCGGCTCGGTGAAATCATCGAGGATTCTCACATTTGCTTTTGATAGAAGCCAAGCTTCTTGTGAAGTTCCCTATTTTTGCAAAACTATCCAAAGAAAGCGATCTAGAAAACAAATCGAAGCACTAAGTGGACATGCACATGACAATTGACTTAATTCGCGTATGATTGTGCATTAAAGTACTCAAAACCTATCTTGAATAGGGCTCAAAATAGCACTTTTTGAGCCTTGTCAAATAGGGAATAATGGTAAAATAAAAAGATGAAATTCCTGCTTGTGATGTGGATCCATGAAGTTCAGCGACTTCTCACTCGCCGGCGCCATCCTGAAACGGTGCCATTAGATTCATGCCACAGTAGGTGTCGGAATCAACAATATTTATATCCTAGGGTTCCCTGCGCCATAGCGAAGCTCTTTGCCCGATGGTAATTTGAGGTCGAACTCGAGGATGGGTTTTAACTGCTTGCGAAGTGAGTAACAGTTAATGAAAATGGTGTTTCACTTTGGATTTGGGGTTTCTTGTAAAAGCAGTGAGGTTGATGGCAGGCAGTAATTGTAGGGAAATAAAGTGTAAAAGAAATCCTTGAAGTTTCGAGCCACTAGGCTTAGGGTTCTTAGGCAAATCTAATGTCCTCGGGTCCTTTTCCTCACATTGGGGAGGATGACCTATAGTCATTTCTTGAGCTTGGGATCTCGTTTAACCGTAAAGCTGAACCACAAAGTGTTTCTCCTAGTATACAACATTTATTAACCATCAATGTTTCGAAGCAGTTAAAACTGACCATGGATCTAACCCGTAGGAGCAAATAAATGACAACTAAGCTAGCATCAGTGGATCTAGCAACAAGTATCCACTGAGCCTTTAAGCTTGCAAATGCGGCCACTGAGTAGATCACGAGGATTCAAACCTAGCGTGTGATATAAACGAGGTGATAAATGCTGCGTTAACCTTGAGGAGGACGTGCTACCTCAGAGCTTTTCATAGTGGCCTGTCTTCAAGGATGAGAGGAGTTTAATGATATCATGAGTTGTCATCCTTAAGGGTGTTTGGATGTGAAAATGCAAGAAAGGAGAGAAAACGAGGAAGAAAATCACACCGCGAAGGTACTTTGGCGCTAATTTTATTGATTGATGGATTGATTGATTTACGAGAGCTTATTCAAGGCTTATATGCTACTCGAGTGAAATTACAAAAATATGAAAAAACACAAAATACAATGAGGAAAATTTGGTATAAAACCACAAGCGATCGAAGTGGTCGACACACCAAAGCAGGCGAGAGGCTGCGAAAATTTAGCGACACATGAAAAATTCCACAACACTCTGAGTGCTACGCAATGCTGCTCTCCCTCGTATTTAGCTCGATTGCCATCTGCTTTGTTCGTGTGATGAGTTCATTGAGTTCTTAGTGCTGAATTGGCTGAAGACAATGGTATGGTGGCTTGCAAAACTATAAAAATATCCACAAAATATGATTAGTAGCATAGTCGGGACAGCAATTATTGTCAATTGGGTTGGCTGGTTTGATTATTACACAAAAAGAGTTCACAAAACACCGCAATGAACAAGGCTCAAAAGCGAGAACTATTTGGGCACTGTGGAGCCTTCCTCTTGGTCGGTGATTAAATAGGCCTTGAGCTCTTTAAAGCACTTTTGGCGATCTTGCATCCCGAATGAATTTGGCATCTTTCGATGGTTGTAAGCTTGGCAATTTTTGAAGTCATGATGAACCTCCTATAGAAACGCATGCCACAGAGTGTCTTCTGAGTCTTGACATTTATGGGGAGGTGGTTTGGAAGTGAGATTAATTTTGCCTTGTCAACTTCAGTACTTTACAGAACAATATTGCCGAACTGTTACTGGTTGACCATAAAATGGCATTTTTCCTAGTTCAATACCAAGTTTTTCTCTATGCACTTGTGCAGGACAATTTCTAGGTTGATAAGACATTCTTCAAATCTCCCTCCATAGACTGTAATGTCATCCATGTAAACCTCTATAATGCGCTCTACCAAATCAACACTTTGAAGAATCACAGGAGCATACATCGAAATGTGGCGGGGCATTTGAGGCCAAGACATTCTCTGTGTGCATACATGCGAATGGGCATGTAGAAGGTGAATCTTTCACGGTCTTACTTGGCAATTTCAATTTGAAAATATCTGAATAGCCATCTAGGAAACGACGAAGGGGGGCCCCAGAAATCCTCTTAAGTGATCCATGAAGGGTAGAGAAGTGATCCTTCCTTGTACTTCATTTAGCCTTCTATAAATCAATATGCCCTCCCGACCTGGTAAGGTGGTGGCGTCTCCTCTCCCTTTTCATTATGCCAGTGATTACCCACGATTTCTTAGGCACAGCCTAGGTTGGACTCACCCAAAGTGCTATGCGATGTGGGGTCAGATGATACCCGACTGCAGCTGACTTCCAGAGGACTTTACTGAACCACTTTGTCATGGGGATCAGTCTTCTCTATATTTGCTAAGCGATTTTACCTCCTCCTCCAAGTGTGGCTGCATATGAGGAGGCAATTTCATATGTGATGATTGCAAACCTCTTTGAGCTAGCTACCCTTGGTCGATAATCTTCTACCTTATGCTTTGCTTGTTCTCCTTGAGGATGTCTGTGTTTGCCTTCTCTATGAGTGTTGGCGGAGGAAATGACAATTGGGCACTACTCTACTCTTCCAAATAGGCATATTTTAATTCCACAAGCAAAGGTTTAAGCTCTAATTTTTGGGGTTCACTGGTTCCTTCCTCAATCATCAGCGAGGCCTCTTTCTTTTTCTCCAGTGCCCCCTACACAACTTTCATGTCACAGGCTTCTCTTTGCTCTTACGAACACTCGATCGGTTCTTCGATCGCCCATCCTGCATCTTGATGGAGTCGGCTATTCTTCTAGAATTGTCAATTATCTGAGCTTCTTGATTCGACGTGCAAGCGGGTATACGGAATCAACAAGAATTTGTATCCTAGGGTTCCCTCTGCGTAGTAGAAACTGCTGATATAGTGAGTCTAGGGTCGAACACGGGGATGGGTTTTCTTTGTGTGAGAAGAGTTGCAGTGGATTGAAAATGGTGTTTCCTCTTTGGATTTAAAGACTTGTGTAAAAAAAAGTGTGGGTGAATGGTTAAAAACTGAAAATAGTTCGAAATAAAGTTTAAAAGAACTCCTTGAGGTCTCGGGTCACTGGGCTTAGGGTTCTAAGTCAATCGACATGTCCTCGGGTCTTTTTCCTTGCGTTGGAGAGGATGGCCTATAGTCATTTCCCGAACCGGATCTTCATTTATCTTTAAAACCTAAACCCTAAAAGTTTTCCTCTTGAACAATGGCATTTAATGAGCCTGAATCTTTGCGGACGGTGAAACACACCTCTAAACCTACACCTTCACGGTAACTAATAGGAGACAACTAACTAGGTATCAGTGGATCTAGTGATAAGTATCCAACCGAACGAAAAGCTTGCCAAATACAGTTAGTGAGGACATGCCTAGGAGATTTTAACGAGAAAGGTGAGAAGCGGGAATCTGAAACACCCACATTAATTCTTACTGAAGACAAAGAACGGCCCGACATAGCGCGCAGTAGCCTTCCGCTTCCAAGGATGAGGGTTTTTAATGAACGTAAGCGATTTTCATTATCAAGGAGTGTTTGGCTGGTGAGAAAATGTAAGAAAGTGAAGGAAAGGGAGAAAATCACACACGGCCCGGTGGGAGGAGAGAGAGCAGGCGTGATTTTATTAAGTGATTGATGGTGGATTTATTGATGTTACAAGCGAGCTTATATAGATGCTCAACACTGAGTACAAAAAATGTATAAAGGGACCAGAATTACATCAAGGGTAGATTTGTACAAAACCACAAAAACGGGTGGCAGTCGACAACGGGGGTGCGGGGAGCGTGTGCGAAAGGTCGCAACTGCGAAATTACATAACCTACCAGAGCTCCTTGTGTCTTCCTTATCTTCTGCATTTTTGCTCCAAATCTCCTCTGGTTCGATCATACATCTTCGAATTCGGCTCGGGTTCATCGTGTTTGAATCGGATTGAAGATAATGAGGATTTGGCCTGCAAAACTACAAAAATAGCTACAAAATGTGATCAATAGCAAGCGGACCTCGATGTATCCAATTGGGTTATTTAAATTGAGATTAGTGCACAAAAGTGCTTAAAACTTTGCAATAAACGGGGCTCAAAAATAGCACTATTTGGAGTGTAATCACTCCCGACAAACATTCTTTAAGTCATAACAATGATAAAAAAAAAAAAGATCATACGGTATGTGTATCTGAGGCATTCAAAAGAAGTTGTGTGTATAAGTAATGCCCTACCCACAGTATGAAAAATTGGGACTCTGCATAAAAACCAGCTTGGGAGAATAAATTTATCTGAACAAGTTTCGGAAGCGTGTCATTCTAAATCAACTTTGAACTTCACAAAATCTAAGTGTTTAGGTGATAGTTTTACCAATAAGTTGCCTATTCTCTCTGACAAGCTCTTGTCCAGCTAATGCCTTGGGCGACCAGCCAAAATAGATAGGTTCCACTCTTATTCACACTTCTATTGTAGGATGCAATGCTGAGAACTTCGACTTCACCAAGTCCATGTAATGGGGATCCACCGATGAATCCCAACGACTAAGGTTTAGGGCATCAAGTCAAAGGATCTTTGACCACACTAACTCTTCGGGTTTCATAGGACTACGAATGATTTCGAAATTCTGGCACCTACAGCTTCGCTAAACCTCACCCATCCACCCATGTAGTATGAGCACTAAGTTGGTGGCTCCTAACCGAGTTGGTTTAGGGCCTTTGGGCTTTAAAGGCTTCGCCTTAGACCCCTCTCGGACCGTGCTTTCGGGTTTCAAGAGAGTAGCGTCGCGCTTTTCTATTATCTTTTCTTTTTCTTTTTCTTTTTCTTTTCTTTTTCTTTTGGAAGACACATTGGCCTTCTTTTCATGGGGTCATTAACCTATTAAAGGTCTTCAACGAGAAGCTAGGTGGGTTTTGCAAAGTGGGGTGGGGGTATCTGGCTTCTGACTAATGAAAGAAAACTGAAGTGCAGCGTATTTAGTTAGCTAATGGTGGAAGACAAGGGTTAAATACTAGGGTCTTCAATCGACCAATAACTCAATCATGCATGGAACTAGTCTAGCATTGATAGTATTATGTAGTATTTCAGTTTTTCAACTCCACGGGGAGAGAGCGAGACATACAAAAAAATGGGGGCAAAAATTGGTTGCAAAAGTAGAAATGGAGGTGTATGAAATATATAGCAGTGTATTTCTAAAAATTACAATCTTGTTCAAAATGAAGTATCTGACAAGCCATTAACATCTAATGGGCTTTCTTGAAGCGGGTGGTCTGAAATGAATCGGTAGTATGAACATCAGCACCAACACTAACTCCCCTGACAAGCATGTAAATTGTCTCTGATGGGGCGTAGATTGGAAAGTTAGGGGAGGAAGTGGTACCTCCTAGTCGATTGGGCGATGAAGAATCATCCTCGACTGGATAGTTTGAGGAATGCTTTGCGAATGGGTGGGCGTCTTTGCCGATTACAAAGAAAAACAAGCCAAACAACTGATCACAAAAAGATCATTAACAAAACTTAAACTTAAACAAAACTAAGTAATTAAATTATAAAAAAAAAATCTAGTGACTTTTGATCTTTGAAGCCTCCGAATGTACTTTGAGGTTTCATACGGGGTCGAGAATCTCCACGTGTGCGGTGTCTTCAGCATGGCTGTAGAACTTCACTCTTTGTCCATTAACCTTGAACACTCTATTATCATTTGGGTTGAGCAGGTCTACTGAACCATTGGGGTATGCTTGATGAATGATGAATGGTCCAATCCATCTTGATTTGAGCTTGCCTGAAAAAGGTGGAGTTTGGAGTCATAGAGTAGGACTTGGTCCCCCTGATTGAATTTCTTAGAGTTATGAAGTGATCATGCCACGCTACAATTTTTCGAGGATTGCGGAAGTAGGCGTCATTCCTAAGCTCTTCTAACTCATTGAGATCAAGGAGTCTTTTAAGGCCAGCTCTTCCCATGTCCAGATTCAATTTTTTTGTTGCCCACCATGCCTTATATTCAATTTCCATAGGCAGGTGGCATGCCTTACCATAAACTAGGTGATAGGGGACATTCCAAGGATGGTCTTGTATGCTATTCTGTATGCCCACAAGGAATCCAAAAGCTTGAGAGACCAATCCTTCTTGTTTGAGTTCACCACTTTCATCAATATAGTCTTGATTTCCCTGTTGGCTAGCTCTACTTGGCCACTGGTCTGAGGATGATAAGGGGTGGCCACCTTGTGCTTGACACCATACTTGGATAGGAGATTCTCAAGGTTTGTTGCAGAAATGTGAACCTCCATCGATTGTAGCTTTGGGACTCAATTTGGAAAATGTTCTCCTTTAAGCATTTCAATACGATCTTGTGATTATAGCTGCTCTGCAGCCTTTGCTTCAACCACTTGACACATAGATTGCTCACGAGGATGTAGTATATAGAAGGAAGTAGGAAATGGTCCCGTAAGTCGATGCCCAAATGTCAAGTAACTCACAACAACCGAGAATAGGGTTCGGTGGCATCATGTAAACTGACGAGAGATTTTCTAACCTTTGGCATTTGTCACATTGTTTGCACATAGGTATAGGCATCCTTAAACAAAGGCGACCCGATAAAAAGCACACTGTAGCACCTTCATTAGGTTTTAAGGAGCGAAATGACCTCCTGACCTTGTCATGGCGAGTGGTACAGTATCCCCTCTTGTTCTCCTTAAAACACACTTTGATTGTTGATCAACCTGATATTTGAAAAATGAGGTTTCTTCCCAATAGTAGGAGTGGACTTTGCATGGAAGAACTTCTTGTCTGTGCTCCATTACATTGGCCTTCTGTTACCAAAAGTTAGCAATGTGGGCAAAGCCAAGGGCAGCGTCACAGGTGGTGAGAGACTCTCTGGGGTCGTCATGGGTGGAGGGTTGTGGGTGTTGTGTGCTATGGTTAGTGCGGAAGATGATCGCTTAACATTTTCCACACCGCTTCTTATCCCAAATACGCAGGTTGAACTCATGGTAAGAGGACCCGTCGATAAGCCTAGCCTTGGCATTTGTAGTGGTAGATATTTCAAGGAGTGAATGATCTGTGAAGATAATTATATTTTCCTCTATCAAATACGCACGAAACTTGTCCGGGCATGGGCTCTTGCTAGAAATTCTTTCTCGGTGGTAGTGTATTCCTCTGAGCTATTCAATGTTTCTTGCCCATAGTAAACCACATATAGTTTCAGTCTACTCTTTGTCACGAAGCTGCTTTCCAGACGGTGAGGTCACTTATCGCATAACAGCAGGCAATTGCACCGATTTAGGAGGCCCTAGCTATTGAGTGCGGTGGTTAAATAAGCCTTGAGCTCTTCAAACCTTTATTGGCATTCGCATCCCGCTCCAAACTTGGCATCTTTCTAGAAGCTTATAAAGTGGCTTGGAAATTTTGAAGTCTATATGAACCTCTGTAAGGCTTGCATGCCCACGAGGAATTGTCTCACCGGTCTTGACATTTGTGAAGGGGGGGGTTAGCCGGTTGGAAATCAAATCAATTTTTATCAACTTCAATTCCTTTCTCACGAAAATAATATGCTAGTGTCTGTGCCTTGGCTGACCATAAAATGGCATTTCTCCCAGTTCAGCACTAGGTTTTTCTCTATGCACACAATGCGGGAACGAGTTCCAGTGGAATTAGAGCACTCTCGAAAGCTCCCTCCATAGGCGTAATATCGTCCATATGAAGCCTCCATATCACAGCTCTGCAAATCTACGAAAATCTTGAGCATCTCGTTGAAATGGCAGGGCATTGCAAGGCCAAAGAGGGCATCCTCTTGTATACATAAGTGCAAAAGATGGGGCGTGTGGTTATGCTCACGGTCCTCTTACCCAACAATCTCAATTTGGAAATATCCTGAATAGCCATCCAGGAAACAATAGAAGGGGTAGCCAGAAATCCTCTCAAGCAGTTTATCCATGAATGGTAGAGGGAAGTGATCCTTCCATGTTACTTCATTTAGCCTTCGATAATCAATGCACCACTCCGACCCGTAGTAGGCGCGAGTGGGTATCTCCTCTCCTTTTTAAATTGTGCGCAGTGGTTGCCAGATTTCTTAGGCACTACCTGGGTTGGACTCACCCAAGTGCTATCTGATATGGGGTATATGATGCCAGCTTGCAGCAACTTTAAGACTTCTTCTCTAACAACTTCTTGCCTATGTGGTTTCAGCCTTCTTTGTGGCTGCCTCACCGACTTTGCCTCCTCCTCTAAGTAGATGTGGTAGGTGCACACTGTTGGGTTAATGCCCTTTAAATCGGTAATATTCCACCCCAAGGCTTGCTTGTTCTCTCTGAGGACATTGATAAACCCTCTGTGCGGTCTTGGGAGCAAGGATGAAATGACCAGCCAGACCTTTGCTCCTTCCTCTTTCCCAAATAAGCATGCCCGACTCCACGAAGCAAGGGTTTGAGCTCAGTTTGCAGAGGCTCAGTTTCCTCTTCGATTACTAAAGGCAAAATTTCATGTTTTCTTCTCCAGTGTCCCTGCACAGATTTCATGTCAGCTTCCTGCTGCTCTTCTGCACATTCATCCAACTCTTCAGTTAGTGTATCCTGAATCCCCTACTGATCAGCTTGTTCCTCCAGGATGGTGTCAATAATGCATACTTCTTTTGGGACATCTTCCACTGGTTGCATGTGCTTTTTACTTAGGTGGAAGATGTTGAGCTCTAGGTCATGTTTAAGGTGGAGTTGCATGACACCATTTAAGTAATTGATAATTGCATTGAGTGGCCAAGAATGGTCTCCCCAAGATGATAGGTACATAATTGGCCCTATTTGGCTGGCAGTTGTGTCCGTCTGACAAAATCTACTGGATAGTAGAATTTGTCCACTTGTATCAGGACATCTTCCACTGTCCCCTTCGGTATTTTGATTGACCTATCAGCAAGAGACAGTGTGATGGAGGTGGGCTTTAGCTCTCCCAACCCGAGCTGCTTGTACATCGAATAGGGGAGGAGATTCATACTTGCTCCCAAATCTAACAGTGCTTTCTCAGCATGAAATTACTCTATGTGCTTGAGATGGTTGGACAACGGATCTTTATATTTCAGGTCACCCATTTGGATATGCTTGTGACTTGTTCGATCATGAAGGCTTTCTTAGCCGACATTTAGCCACTCTTTTCCTTTGTGCATAAGTCCTTTAAAATTTTTGCATAGTTAGGGACTTGCTTGATCATGTCAGAGGATATTGACCTTTGCCTCAATACTTCTAACATTTCAGCCTGATTAATGGCCTTCTTTTTAGCTTTTAATGCTTGAGGGAAAGGTGGGGATGTCTTATTTTTCTCAACAGTCTGCTTGATCACCACCTCCTCTAGTTCAGTCTCTATAGCTTCCACATACCGATCTGTGCCTTGGAATCTTTGTGTGTAAGCTCTTTGCCACTCCTCAGTGTGATGATTACCTTGACCTCGTCGGTGCGATTCGGGTCCTTTGGAGGAGCTCACTTCATGCAATCCTGGGGTTTGGTTACAGTAATCGGAGGAAATTTCCCCTTTTCTTTCACCTTTCTTTGGTTAGTCAACTTTGGAAATTAGTCTTGCGGAGTCATTTATTTTTGTTGAGAGTGCCTTCCAATGTTTCGATTTTTTGAGTGGTCTGAGCATTCACCGTCTTTTGTTCTTCCACAAAGTTACCCACAACCTTGCTTAAATTCACAATGGCTTGCTCTACAAGGGATGAGGGTGGGGGTTGTTGCTACTGTGAACCTGTGGGAACATAAGCTGGGGGTGGCTTCCATGATAGATTAGGATGATTCCTCCAATTTGGATTGTAGGTGCTCCCATATGGAGCGTTTGTTAGTGGCCTACTTTGACCCACTATGTTTGCCTGCTCTTGCATCAAATCCCTTACTGAGGGAGCAATTGAACAGTGATCTCCTTGGTGACTAGTGGATTGGCAATTAAAGCGAGTACGGAGAGTCAGTGTTTTTAGCTCTTGCTTGGCCTTTCATGCGATTTACCGCGTTTCGTTCTTCCATCCTTAGTCGGGGGTGGTCAACTTAGCCTTTAGTTCCATGTCTCGACGGTGAATATAATGCCTCCCCCTTTGGTTTGTTGTGTGCTTCATTCTCTCTGCACCACCCTTGGGTTAAAACCATCCCATCCCTTTGAGGTTTTATTGCATGAGGTTGAGGAAATCCATGGCTTCATGTGGTTTCTTGCTCGGGGAAGTCCACCCCACCCACACACACACACACATGGTTTCTAACAATTGCTTCATAGCAGGGGACATCCCATCATAAAAGTGATTCATTAGCATCCAGGTATCAAAGCCATGGTGAGAGCAGGCACTGATGGTCTCCATATACCTTTCCCAACACTGATAAAAATTTTCATTGTCATGAGCTGCAAAGGTGTAGATTTGCCTCTTCAAATTGTTGGTCTTGTGGGCACTGAAGAACTTCTTCAAAAATTTTGCCTGCAGCTCTGCCTAGTTCCTGATGGTCCTTGGCCTTAGTGAATTAAGCCAGATTTTGGCTTTGTCTTTAAGGGTCAAAGGGAAAGTTTTCAACTTTAGCAGCTCCATATCGGTTGCACCCTCTTCGAAAGTTGTGCAAACTTCCTCAAAAATTCTGGATATGCGTGTATGGATTTTCATTTTCCATACCATGAAAAGTTGGGAGTAGGGGCACCAGATAAGGCCTCACTGCCACATCCTCAGCAGGGGGTATAATGCATGAGGGTGCACTCACCCTTGGTGGGTGTATGTGATCCCTCATTGACCTGTAGGCATTGGGCTCCCTCTGAACCCCTTGTTGGCTCTGCTGCTCTTCAGGTGGGGGCTCCATCTAGTTGCTGTGCAAACTGATTTCACACCCTTGTTCAACTAGAGCACTAAGCCTTTCCAATCGCCTCTGATGTTTACGTCCCCCTTTGCGTAAGGCTGCTATGAACACACCTGAGAACAAAGCGAGAAACCAACAAAACGAGACTACCCGAGAAAGGTTGATATTTGGTTAAGAGCCAAAACAAAGGAAAAATTTGTATGAAACGATCTGAAATTCAATTTTGTAGTGAAATGTAAATAGGAAAAATGGTAAAATAAAAAGTAAAAATTCACGATACTTGTGATGTGGATCACGAGTTCACGGCTCTCTTTCTCGCTGGGCACCATCCTCGTTACTTGGCCATTTGATTCGCGTGCAAAATGAGTATACCCGGAATCAGCAAAATTTATCCTAGGGTTCCCTCTCTTGCTTGTGCGAGCTCTTTACTTGATATAGTGGTCTATGGTCGAACACGGGGATGGGTTTTCTTCGTGAGAGAAGAGTTGCAGTGGATTGAAAATGGTGTTTCCTCTTTAGATTTAAAGATTTGTGTAAAAAACAGTGTGGGTGAATGGTTAAAAACTGAAAATATTCGAAATAAAGTATAAAAGAACTCCTTGAAGTCTCGGGCCACTGGGCTTAGGGTTCTAAGTCAACCAACATGTCCTTGGGTCTTTTTCCTCGCGTTGGAGAGGATGACCTATAGTCATTTCCCGAACCGGATCTTCATTTATCTTTAAAACCTAAACCCTAAAAGTTTTCCTCTTGAACAATGGCATTTAATGAGCATAAATCTTTGCGGGCGGTGAGCACACCTCCTCGGCCTACCATCACATTGGCTTAATAGGAGACAACTAACTAGGTATCCAGTGGATGTGATAAGAAATATTGGACCCGAACTGCAAATACACGTTAGTGAGGACATACCTAGGAGATTTTAACCTAAGGTGAGAAGTAGGAACACAAACACCCATAAATGCTTGCACGAAAAAAGGACGACCGACACCTCAGCGCACCTAGTGGCCTTCCCCTTCAAGGATGAGGGGGTTTTAGCTGAACATCCCTTGATTTGTCATCATTAAGGAGTGTTTGGCTGGTGAGAAAATGAAAGAAAGTGAAGGAAAGGGAGAGAAAATCACACATCAGTGGGAGGAGAGGAAACATTTTTTCAATGCCAAAAATAGTACCCGATGACTTCTTCTTTCTCTATCACTCATAAGGGTGATACTCTTTGGAATGTTATAGTCTAGGGTCATTGGAGTTGTTCTACTGGTCTCTAACTTTCCTAGTATTTTATTAATCTTACCCAAGGAGCAACCAGGTATCTCTTGACACCCCAACTACTCTTTCTCCTTTCTTTGTTTCTTTTCTTTTCTATGCTCTAAATTATCTAATGCTTATAGGTTTTTGTTTTCAGACAAAGGCAATTGGCGGAGATTGGTATAATGGTGGCCTCCCCATAAGTTTGAACAAGTTCAGGTTGCTTTACTGCTCCTGACATCCGTCCAAGAATATAAGGTTCTTTTAATGGAAGAGAACCTATGAGGTGTCCGTAATCATCCTAACAAATTCCATCAACAAGTGCTACGTTAGATCAAAGTCGAGAGCAGTGATTATGACTGTAAGACGCATAAGCTGTATAATCATCTTGATAATGTTTTAGGGGAGGTGATGAATGTAAAACTCATCTATATTTAGAGTTGATTTCACATGCTATTTTGAGCATTTTATATACATATTCATGTAAAACTCATAACATTTCCTCAAAACTTGGTTTTTTAGGATTATTGATGAAAAGCAAGTAATTTGGCAAGAAATGAGCGATATATATACAAAAGAAGAGTCAATCAGGTGTCTCACAGCGCGTAACCAGGAAGATGAATTTTTCTGTACCAGATGGAACATCAAACGGTTCAAATTCCCCCATGGTTGTATTCTTCATTCAAATAGCTTTCCAATGACACCTCACATGCCCAAATCCGAGTTCAAATGAAGAAGTTATGTCATCAACAAGTTGGAGAAGAAAACAAGTCCCTTAGCAGATTTTGTTGCGACAAAGCCAATGACAAAGCTTTGTCGTGACAAAACCCGATTTTTTCGTGATAAATCCAGTGACAAAGCTTTGTCGCGACAAAACCAGATTTTGTCACGACAAAACCAGATTTTGTCACGACAAAGCCAATGACAAAGCCGTGACAAAGCTTTGTTGCGATAAAACCTAGATTTTTTCGCAATAGAGTTAGCAACAAACTCTGTTGCGACAAAACCGGATTTTGTCACGACAAAGCCAGTGACAAAGCTTTGTTGTGACAAAACCCAGATTTTGTCTCTACAAAGTTAGCAACAAACTCTATCGCGACAAACCCAGATCTTGTCGCGACATAGTTAGCAACAAAACATTGGGCCTAACTAGAAAGCCTTGAAAACTACATTTGAAATTTGTTTTGGCGTTCATACAAGTATAAATCTTCGTTTTTAGGTTTTTAAAGACATGGGAAGTAGGAGAACACCTCTCATGGGGTTTCTCTCTCTAAACTGCCCATTTCCTTAGTTTTGTTGCAAATTTTTATTTTTAATAGATCTTATAGTAGTTTTAGAGCATATTTTTATTTCTATTGAAGAGATTTCGGTGTTGTGTAACAGAGATTCAGATTTCATTACTGTTCAGACAAAGATTGACACTAAAATCTGGATTATTCTCTCACTCTTTGTCTCTTGATTTCTTTCTTCATTTCTTACTTTTTGTTTGATTGATGATGATTGAAATCCAGTAATGGAACATTAAACACCACCTACAGGGGTGAAGTTAATTCTTGAATATTGATTTGTAGATTCTTAGTTATTTTGTAGGTTTGAATACTGAATTTTTATAATTGGTACTGCTCATATAATTAACTGTTCAGAATATTAGTAGCTTATAACCAGAAAGAGCTATATCTTTGCTCTGATTCTAGGAGGCCCTCTGAGTAACACAGAGATGGAGATTCCTGAGACTAAAGAGCAGTAACTTGGGGGTATCTTAGACTAATATTATGGAACTAATAAACTCTAAACAATTCCTTTGATAGATCACTAATTTAGTCATGGTGTGAGGATTAATTATATGATGTATCAGTTTAATGTTTAGATGTCTCACCTTAAATTGATAGAATGACCTCGATCCTGTGTTAGAATAGATCTAATCAGGAGAGATAGCACAATAGATTTGATGTTTGGTACCAGTACATTGGAGAAGGCTTGCATTATCATGTCTATAGGCTCAAAAATTCTTTAATCCTAAGATTTGGGTGTGAAGTACTAAAAAGGAAAAATATCCTGATCTTAGAAAGAGGATTATATTCTATAAGTAACTGACTAGACTCATGTCTCTGAAAGGAACATGGATCTCTAATTAGTGAAATGTATGGTGTATGGAGAAATCCAAACTCTACTAAATTGCTCTTGGACAAATCTAGCATTCAACTCACAAATGTTATGCTTTCATGGAAATGCAAACTGTTTTGTAAATAATTATCCCCATCCTTAGTGTCTCTTCATACCTTATAGAATTAAGTAGTTGTTTATTTGGTAGATTTTAGGATTAGTTTTAAATCAATTTTTATTTCAATTAAATTGATTTTATTCCACATCCTATTTGGTTGCCTAAATAGTAAAGAACCCTTGTAATTAGGGTGATCAAATTCCAATTAGAGAGAACCTCCAATCCTTGTGGGTACGATATCCGGACTTTTAGAGTCCACTTTATTACTTGTATGACCCATTGCACTTTACTTGAAGGGATAAGTGTTGTGTACTTTCATTTCGGTTTTAGTAACACTTTTGTTTCATCGAGTTTTGAGTATTTACCGATTCCTCCTTGGCCATATTTTCATATATACATCATTTGGTCTCAACAAGTTTTTGGTGCCGTTGCCAGGGACTTTAGTTAGTCTTTGGTAGCCGTGTTAGAAAATTGGTCAACAGGATGTCGAATAAAATCCAAAGTGAAAACGGTCAGAAGAGGATCCTTGTGAGGACCCCATCGTGGGAGGTCGAAAAGATAAGAAGAAAGGAAAGGTGGAAGAGAAGGGCCAAAAAGATTTAGTGATGAGGAAGAAGCTCATCCTTAAGCCTATCGTTTTGGAGTTTGAATTTCCCGGCGAGGATGCTTAGTCGGCTTTCGGTAGTTGAGGTGGGAAAGTTCGATGGGTGGAGTTCCGATTCGGGAGATGTTCGTAGCTAAGGTTGCTCCCCCCCGAGTCCGCGGAGAGAGATGCATCCTCGGTAGTGAAAATGGGGTTTCTCAGCATTCTTGAGCAGATTGGTCCTTATGTTGTTGGGACTTCCATAACTGCCCCTAAGGAATTCCCCCGTGTCAATCCTTTGACCTTGGACGTTTTGCTCCTTCTGTTTAGCCGCGAGGTCGGAAGAGATGGGTGGAGAAAGTTGTGGTCCCCGTGAACGATATGGGACTTTAGGAGCTCAAGCCTTAGGTTAGTTTTATTATTTCTTTCTCTGTTGTGTTTAGTTTTTTTTTTTTTTTAACTTCTATGTATTATTTGTAGTCCTTGATAACCTTTGTTGAGATGTGGAGGCAGATTGATATTGGTCTTCGCACTAAGAGAGAAGTAAGCGAGAACCTGGTGGCGACTACTACTAAAGTTGTTGGGGCTGAGACCTACAAATTGAGGGATGAATTGGAGAGTTCGTCCGAGCTGCTAGTTGATGAATAGGAGGATTTGAGACTATAATGCACCTTGCCTGAGCAACAATGGGAGGAAGTCGAAATTTTAGCATGTCAATTAGCCGCTACTTGGGAGGAAGGTAAGAAAGCGCTTAAGGATCTCCATGCTCAGCTTAAGATTGAACATGAAAAGGAGATGGAAGAGACACATGGGGAGAGCTCAAGGTTCAATCAGACAACCTTTGTAACTAGGCCTTCCATAAAGGGGTTTTCTTTACCAAGGAGAAGATGGGAAAATGTCGCAAGTGAGGTTCGATTCTTAGTGGCTCGACTTCTAGCTAAACTATTAACAGCGATAAGGTGGCAATGAAGGCAAAAAGGATGTTGTTGGGGCTGAATAACGTGACGAGACTTAATATATATTTTTATTCATATTTTTTGAATGCTTTACTTTTCTATTGTTTAATTTTGTAATCTCTTGCCATTTCGTGACTTTATTAACGGGGGAATTCTCTGGATTTTTTCCTCTGTTTTATCTACCTGTTTATTATAAAAAATTCTTACTCGTAACAAATTTTTGGTTGCATTTTCGTGATCTTGTTTAGCCTGCGATCTTAGTGGGTTGGGACCTGACCTCTTCACTTAGATCTTGACCTTAGCAGCTTGTTGCCTTGTCATACTAGATTGAGTTCGTGACCCATGGTATTTCACTGATAATATTTTTTCAAGTGGGTTACATTACACGAGTGCAACTCTACTTTACTATCAGGTCTTTTGAGGCGGTAGACGCCCTTTATATTTTGTGAAGCATTACGAAATGGTCCTTCATAATTAGATCTTAGTTTTTCTTTAAAAAAGGTTCTTCGCAATATGAGGTCTCCTGGTTCAAAAGTTTGTTTCTTTATAGATCTTGCCCTTTGGGAGATGGCCCTCTGTTGGTAGGCAGCCACATGAATGGCCACACATTCTCTGTATTCTTCTAGATCGTCTAAGCTTCAAGTGTCACTTCATTGCTACTGTTGCGAGTAGGCACGATCCCGGATTCTACTGGTATTACTACCTCCATTCTGTATGTGAGGGAGAAGGGTATTTCATGTATCGATTGTCACAGGGTCGTTTAGTACGGCCATAATGTCGTCGGCAGCTTTTTAGGCCATTGGCCCCTTGTGTAACACCCCAAAATATACCCTAGCAGTTTCCGACATGTTTAGGGTGTTTTGTAAGTGTAATTTGAATGTTTCGGTAGGTTAAATGCGAAACATGGAAGCTTGAGGACCCGGAAATTTCTAAGATTTAAGGATAAAATTAATTTGTCAAGAGGGACTTAAAGTCATAAGTTAACAAGATTTGAGGCCAAAATGAAATAAAGGAAACTTGAAATACAAATGGGCGAGAGTTGGAGGACAAAAGCAAATAAGAAAATTTACCAAAAAAATGAGTTTTGAGGGCCAAACAGCCTTAACAAAACATGGATTTAAAGACCAAAATTGGTCTCACTTTTGGAAGGAGAACAAAAGCGAAGTAGAGGAAGAAAGGGAGGAAGAAGGAAAGGAAGAAGAAGAAGAAGAAGAAGAGGGAGGAGGCAAGAAAGGTATGGAACTAACCTTGGGTATGAATTCTTGTATGAATTTCCATACAATTGCATGGTTATTAGTTGTACCCTAACCTAAGGTTTGTTAGGATTTCATCCTAATAGATGTATTGAGAGTAGGGTTAGTAAAACTCCTAAATGGCGAGAAAAGTAGGGAATCCTTCGACTTTGGGAATGGATTCATGGTTTTACATTTGTAAGTAAATGAGTTAGGGTTTAGAACAAACCTAATTAGCCTATATGATTGGGTTATGTAGCTGGGTCATAACCATATTAGGAAGTGGGTTTGGGGAGTATTTATGATGGATTCTTGAAATAAGATAAGTATTGAAGAGGATTTTGAGGTATAAAGAGATTATAAGATGAATTTGAAATGGTTTTGGGGTGTATATGGAGTATAGGGTTGATTTAGGTATCAACATATGGAAAAAAAGGGAGAAAATACATTACAGGCATTTTTCGGGGGATATCTTAGAGTACACCTTGAACATGTCTTAAGTACACACCCTTCTGGCGAGACATGTCTTGGGTACATGTTGAACATGTCTTCGGTACATTATGTTTGACTAGTTTTCTTATTTTAGCCATAACTTGCTCATTTCTTATCCGATTTGAGTGATTCAAGTAGATAATTAAACTAGACTTCAAGGAGAACCAAACATCCAAAAATAGACATCGTCAAATTCTGACTCTAAGGGGTCCAAAAATTCACTAAAAGTAAGGTTATAATCCAGTCAAATTCTGCTTCAGTTGCTCATAGAGTAGTTCGGATTGTGGGCGTAGCTTGAGTTGGTGCTCCGATTTGGGTGATTCCAGTTGGAAATGAACCCTTAGAACCTTAGATTCAAATGAATACAAAGAACCAGGGTCAGGTATGAGGTTAAGCCTCCTGAAAAAAATAAGAAATTCAGACTATTCCTTGTGTAATCCGGGTAAACCGACTAGTTTGGCATGAAAATGGCATAACTTTAGTTCAGATGATTCAATTGGAATGATTCCAATTTATAAGAAAAGTAGATGCATTGAGGGACAAGAATACATGAACGATGTGTGAATACATCAGTATTCCTGTATAAGTATCTGAAATGCCATATGGAATAGGCATGAAACCTGAATAGGATATGAAACATGAAAACGAACTGAAATATGAACGAACACGAACATGAAATGGCAATATGTCATAAACACATAATGCGGCTAAGCCCTTATAAAATACGTAAATTCTGAACTAAAATAATTGTAAAATTACCTAAGACCAGTTATTGAATGACATGGTACCTATGTTACGTAGAGCGAGGCACGTATAGTATGGTACTCGATTAGTGCGGCGGCGATCTCGTCGATGCTTGGCACGTGAGTAACCGGTACTCAGCGATTAATGCGACAACACTCTCTCTGATGAATTAGCGGCACATTAGTACCGGTACTCTCACGATTAGATGCAGCGACACTCTCTGCCGATTAACCGGCCTCTGCTTTATCTTCAGTACCTCGTGTGTACTACACCTTCGAATTACTTATTGTCTTGTGTCCTACTCATTCCATATTATTGGTCTAGGCAATCCAACAATTATATGATAAGACTCTGAATAATGAATAAGAATAAAGAAATGAATATAGTAAAGATCTGAATGTACCTACGGGTACCTCTGTATATGTTCTGTAGTACCTACGGGTACCTCTGTATTTGCTTTGTAGTACCTATGATTGCTTTTACTTGCATAATCTACGTAGTACCTCGGGCACTCAGTAATCGAGAAAAATAGTATAAGTTCTGAATAAGAATAAGCTCTGTAGCTCCTACGGGAACCAGAATGAACATCGATCTATTATAAGTATAAGTTACGCATAAGAAGAAACTGCGAATTCCTACGGGAGGTCAGAATAAGTATAAGTCCGGTGGTACTACGGGTACTCCGTGTCGGTAAAAGCAAAGTATAAGTCCGGTGAGTACCTAAGGGTACTCTCATTATCGATAAAATAAGTATAAGCTCGGTGAGTACCCTCTGGGTGCTCTTGTATCGGTAAAATAAGGTACAAGTTACGCCAAAATAAGTATAAGTCCCGATCGTAACTACGGTTACTTAGTATAATGAATATGTGATGCGTACCCTCTGAAAGACTAAATAATAAGGTATCTTGTAAAAGTCAGTCATTCTTGTGTGATATGATCCTGATGCATTGGAGCTCTCATCATGCCTACGAATTGCACAACGCACAAGAATAAGATCCATAAGACAAGTATATACTCTGTAAGACATGTATAAGATCTGAAATACATGTATAAGTTTTGTAATACATGTATAAAATCCGAAATACATGTCTATGCTCCGTAATATTAGGATAAGATCCGAAATATCAGAATAAACTACATGGTACAAATTAGAAAATCAAGTAAGACAAGGATAGGCTCTGTAGTACAAGTCTGAATCTGATCTTAAAATAAGTTCTGTAGTACCTACGGGTACCTTTGTACCTGATTAAACTCAGTAATACCTACGGGTACTTTCGTATAAGGATAAGTTCTGTAATACTAGTATACGTTTCGTAATCTCTGTGATACCTACGGGTACCTCCGAACATATGTAAATTCCGTAGGATAAGTATGAGTTTTGTAAACTCTTACTGGAGATCTGAAATAGATATAAATACTTGATACGTGTTTAGAATGCACTGCAATATAAAGCGTAAGTTACGTAACTCTATGAAGTCTGGATAAAGTATCGGTCGACCAGTTTAAGTAAGTGTCCCTTTGGGAATGCGAATAATTATAAGTCCGAGACAAGTAACAGTGTTAGTCTACAATATATGTCCTTTGGGAGATTTGAATAAGTATCGTCCCTGAGCATAGAAACATGTCTCTGGTCTGCATAAGAATAAACCTCTTTATAAGTATGATCCGAATAAGGATAGGCTGCTTTGTAAGTATAAGATCAGAATAGGAATAAACTGCTATAAGTATGGTCAGGTATAAGTGTAAAAACTGCTTTGTAGTATAAGATCCAGGAATAAGAATAAGCTTTGCTATAAGTATGAGATCAGAATAAGAATAAATTACGCTATAAGTGTAAGACCCAGTAGTATAAGTTTGTTATAAGTATTATAAGTAAAAGTTCAGTCCTGCATACGAGAGATGTGAACAAGCATAAGTTTGTTATAGGAATAAGTATGTATGCAAAATTGTTATATGAATTCCTGAAGATTCCGATATCTGTTATTGTTTTATGATATTTGTGATTTGGTATAAATGCATGAGATTCTGTATAAGATATGTTTCCCACTAAGCGTAAAGCTTAGCACGGGTTTTAATCCGTGTAGGTATAGGAGAAGACATCCTAAGAGACATCCATGCAATTTGGGCTGACACACCGATGGGGGTTCATCAAGTTGGTCTGGCGGCCGAATATGTAGTGGAATGTAAAGTTGTTTTTGTATATGTTTAAGTAAATGGGACTCAGTTATATGTGTCTAGATTTTGATGGACACCACTCCGGTGGTGATTAGTGTCCAAAAAGTACAATTTTGAACCCTATATTAGATAGGTTTTGAGTACTTTTTGATCATTAATCATGTCATATATCCCGATTAAGAGTGTTGAGTCATCTTAGTAACACTTATGCCATTTGGAGCATGTTTTTAGTTGTTTTTGTAGATATTTATGCACTTCTAGGCTTCAACCACAATTTTTAAATGATCAATCATGAGGTTGGAAGTTTAATTTGACCATCGACAAACCCGAATCCAATGGAAAAACAAAGGCAAGGTGAAGGAAATGAGATGCGAGTTGAAGATAGGATAGAGCCGGGAAAAACGACAATGCAAGCGAATTTCGCAATCAATTCGCAATCTTAAGCGAATTCGCAACCAGCTTCATGAAGCCGATTCGCGATCTAGCGGTTCATGTGTTCATAAGCAGGTTCGCAATCTCGACGAGTGCGAAATTCGCTGCTTGACTTATGCGTGCGTTTGCGAAATTCGCTTCTCCTTTGAAAATTTAAGCTAGCTTAAGCGAAATTTCGCTAATAACATTCCAACCTTGCCAATTTCGCTAAAAGCCTTGCCAAAATTAAACAGACCATTGCCAAATTATTTGCCACCCCCTTAAGTCGCTAATTAGCGAAATTCTCCCCTGTAGCGAAATTTGCAGGCCTCGTCATGCTTTGTAATTAATGCAACCGCCTTTCATTTTTGGTGAATTACTCTCTTATCCTATAACTTAGCTTAGTTGCTAGGGTTTTTGGTATTTTCATACCTTGAGGAGGCCTATAAATACCCCTCATGTCTTGTAATAAAAGGGGAGGTGGATAGAAGGGAGGAAACAAAGTTTTGGTGATTTGTAATTTTTCATTTCACTTTGCTTTGTAAATAAAGTTTTATTTTAAGTTTTGCTTTTATTTTCTCTCTTCTCTCTTCTTTCTCTCTTCTTTCTTTCACTTTCCAGGCGCCAAACACACCTCTTGAGGATGACAACTCAGTGCTTGGCTAAACCTCCTTCCTTGAAGAGGAAGGAAGCTAGCTTAATGATGGGGCTTAAGCATGTTCTCATGTACTAAAGCTACGGGTAGTGTATTTATGGCCCATATCTTCAAGCTCAGTGCATAACATGGGATGTTATTGATTTAGCCAACTCTCCATGCTTTAGGATGCATTGTTCTTTAGATGGTTTTTCTGAGCCTGCGAGATAATATTTACATGTTAGGGTTCTTCAAATTAGGGTTAAATAACATTGACTTTGTGTTTTGGCGATACTCTCCATGCTTTGAGGTTCGGTGCTCGGGTGAGATACCTTTGTGATTCTTTAGATGGTCTTTACGAGCCTATAAAAATGATAAGGAATGTTAGGGTTTAAACAAAAGGGGCCATAAGCGCATCTGTGTTGACTCACATAGGAGGATAAAACCACAGGGACATGTGTTTGCCCTAGCTTGTCAAGTTGGTGACCTAAATCTTCAAAGTTTAATTTCTTCACTTTAAATTTCAGTTTTTACCATTTCCAGTTTTTGCAATTTCCAATTTAAACCATTTCTGACTTTTGACACAAATCAAAAGTCGAATAGAAACGCACCTTCATGCCTGTCTGAGCCATTTCTAGGAAGAAAACCCGTCCAGTGTTCAACCTAGACCACTATCTTTGCGGTAGCTTGACTACGCGGTAGGAGGAACTTAGGTATATAAATATTGTTGATTACGGCTCAACTCTTGTAGCGCGAACCAAATGGCGCCGTCTGCCCAGGGGACTTTGGTGGTCAGTTTTTAAGCGTGCGTCCCTCTGATATAATTGAGAAAGCGAGAAGTGTAACCAGCCCTATCTTAATTGTTCAACGGTTTAGGCCATGTCAATGCTAGGTTGGGGGAAACAAATTTTGCATTTTATTGACTTTCGATCTAGATACAAAATGAACCATTAGACTTAGGTGGAAATCGAGTTGAAAATCATGGAAGCAGTGTTGTTCTAAAATTGTTCTCTTATGGATTTTATTCTTGTATATAGGTTTTCAAATGTGATTTCAATTGTTCACTTTAAAGTAATGTTAGTTTGTATATAGAGTACAATAACCTTTTGAAACAAAACCTTTTAAAATCACCATATGCATCGATTTTTGTTTTGCATTGCTAAGGGACTAGCGGCGTTTCGGTTGGGGGTGTGATTAGTGTCAAAGAATACAATTTTGAACCCTATATTAGATAGGTTTTGAGTACTTTGATCATTAATCATGTCATATATCCCAATTGGAAATTAATTCGAGTCATCTCTTAGTAACACTTATGCCATTTAGACATGTTTTGGTTGTTTTGTAGATATTTATGCACTTCTAGGCTTCAACCACAATGCAAATGATCAATCATGAGGTTGGAAGTTTAGTCTCAGCCATCAACAAACCCAAAAATCAATGGAAAAACAAAGGCAAGGTGAAGGAAATGAGATGCAGTTGAAGATAGGATGGGAAGCAGGAAGAACAGCAATGCAAGCGAATTTCGCAATCAATTCGCAATCTTAGCGAATTTCGCAACCAACTTCGCAACTAATTCGCAATCCTAGCGAATTTCGCAAACAGTTCGCAATCTCAGCACAAATTGCGAAATTCGCTAGCCAACTTGCACTGTGCAGTTGCGAAATTAAACCTCAGAAAATTTAGCTAGCTTGTGAAAATTACAGCTAGCTAAGCGAAGTCGACCTGCAATTTCGCTAAAGCCTTGCCAAGGTCGCTAGACCATTTGCCAAATTCGCTGCACCCACTTGGGGTCGCTAATTGAAATTCCTGTGCGAAATTTGCGGACCTCGTCATGCTGTAATTAATGCAACCGCCTTTCATTTTTGGTGAATTACTCTCTTATCCTATAACTTAGCTTAGTTGCTAGGGTTTTTGGTATTTTCATACCTTGAGGAGGCTTATAAATACCCCTCATGTTTTGTAATAAAAGGGAGAGGTGGATAGAAGGGAAGACAAGTTTTTGGTGATTTGTAAGTTTTCATTTACTGCTTTTGTAAATAAAGTTTTATTTTTAAGTTTTGCTTTTATTTTCTCTCTTCTCTCTCTTCTTTCTCTCTTCTTTCTTTCACTTTCCCGAGTTTGCCAGGCACGCCTCTTGAGGATGACAACTCAAGAGATGCTTGGCTAAGCCTCCTTCCTTTGAGAAGAGGAAGGAAGCTAAGCAGTTGGGGCTTAAGCATGTTGTCCTCATGCCCAAAGCTACGGGTAGTGTATTTATAGCCACTATCTTCTAAAAACTGATTGCATAACATGGGATGTTATTGATTTGGCAAATACTCTCCATGCTTTAGGACTGTTGTTCTTTAGATGGTTTTGAGCCTCTGAGATAATATTTTCATGTTAGGGTTCTTCAAATTAGGGTTAAATAACACATTGACTTTTATTGTTTTGTGATACTCTCCATGCTTTAGGGTTCGAGTGCTCGGGTGAGAGATGCTGCTTGTGATTCTTCTAGATGGCTGCAGGCCTATAAAAATGATAAGGAATGTTAGGGTTTTTTAAACAAAAGGGGCCATAATCATCCTGTGTTGACTCACATAGGAGGATAAAACCCGAGGACATGTGTTTGCCCTAGCTTGCCAAGTTAGTGACCTAAATCTTCAAAGTTTAATTTCTTCACTTTAAATTTCAGTTTTTACCATTTCCAGTTTTTGCAATTTCCAGTTTAAACCATTTACAGCTTTTGACACAAATCCAAAAAGTCCAAATAGAAAGCCTTACCTTCATGCCTAATGCAAACCATTTCTAGGAAGAAAACCCATCCAGAGTGTTCGACCACAGACCGCATCTTGCGATAAGCTTGACATCTGTGATAGGAGAACAGAATATAAATATTGTTGATTCGACTCGACCCTCTTTGTGGCTTACGAATCGGGTGGTAGTTCTTGATTTGTATATAATATTTTGATTACATTTATAAGATGTGGGCCATACCCCTGGGTATAAGTTGACTTAAAAAAAAAAGAAAAATCGGGTAAGAGTCCGTAGATGGTGTAATCCGGCCCCGGTTCGTATCCATGACTCCCGGTCGGCGAAGGAATCGGGCGTGACACCTTGAGTCCACTTGCTTCTTTAGGAATGATAGAAAGGTATTGATTTTTGCATGCCCGTTTGACTGCGGATATCGGGGTGAGGAGAAGGTATTTTTTATCATGTATTTTCGGCAGAAGTATTTGAAAGCGTTGCTCAAATATTGTGGACTGTTATTATAGATGATTAATAGGGGTAGTCTGAACCGACAAACTATATTTTTCCATACGAACTTGGTTAAATGGTGGGCTTTGATTTGGGCGAATGCTTCTACCTCGACCCATGTTGTGAAATAATATGTTGCTACGAGTAAAATCTCTTCTATGCCAAGGCGGGAGGTAGCGGTCTGACTATGTCGATTGCCTATATCGCTAATGGCCATGGGCTGACCATTGGGTTGAGATCTTCTGTTGGGACATGGATGATATCCTCGAAGCCCTAGCAAGTGTCGGAAGCCTTGGCATATGCTTCGACGTCGTGTCTGAGGATGGGCCAATGGTATCCTTGTGATGTGATATCGTGTGCAAGGGTGCGCCCGCATATGTGAGTGCCACACGTTCTGCAATGGATCTCATGTAAGACTTTGGCGGCCTGCTCTAGTTCTAAGCAACGTAAATAGGGACCCATATACATTCATTTGTATAGTTGGCTATCTATCAAGCTGTAGTGGGCAGATTGTTACTACACCTTGTAAGCTTCTTTTTTGTCCTCTAGGAGATGACCATCTTTTGAGTAGTATAGGATCGATGTAGTCCATGTGTAGCTGTTGGCTGTTTTGACGAAGGTGACCGTGCTTTGGCAAGTTGAAAGGTGCTGTAAGATCTTGAGTTATATGAGACAATTGTAAGGTGGTGATATTGATGCACAGGCGGCAACAAAGTTGGCTAACTCATTGACAAGGGCATCCTGCAATTCTCTGTTTTTTGCTTTTGGTTCCACCTTTTGGTTCTAGAGTTATGAGTTCCAATTGATTTCTTCATGCTTGAGCTATATCTTTATCTTCAATATATATAGCCTGTGAAAACTACAAAAATTGCCATAAAATTTGATCAGAAGCATTGCTAGGTCCTTAATGTGCCAACTGGGTCAATTTGGCTGATTACTACGCAAAAAGTGCTCAAAACTTGGAGTGTTAAGAGTATGGAACAACACTATTTGGGTAGTAATCACTCCCCCTAACCGACACATTGCTAAGGTTTAGGGCATAAAGTCATAAGGATCTCTCAACCACTAACTCTTCAGGTTTCACCCCGGACTTTTAATAAGCTCGAAACTCTAGCACCTACAATTTGCTAAACTCTACCTATCCACTCGTGTAACGAGCAACAAAGTCAGTGACTCCCAACTAGTTGGTTTAGGGAAAAATGGTTTGCCATATACCCCTCGGACTATACTTGGGTTTCAAGGCAAGTGTCTTAATTTTTTTTAAAGACTCATTGGTCTTTTATTTAGGGCTCCCGACCTATTACAGGTGGTCAAAGGTACTAGGCTGAACTTTTGCAAGGCTTAGGAAGTAAGGCAGTTTTTTAGCTTATAATTGAAACCTAATGTGCACGGTGTGTGTGTAACACCCAGGAAAAATTCAATTTTTATGAAAAAGGGTAAAATGGTAATTACCACAATAGTACAAGTTGAAAACTTGGAATTTTTCTAGATCTTGGATGACAAAACGAACTTCACCGTTGGAATCATCTCGCGAAATCTAGTTACCTAGTCGAATTTCGTTGAATTCTGAGACAGTCGAAATTTCACGTTTTTGAGGTATCGGGTGTCAGGTGACACAAAGAGTGGTTAGGTTACATAGCATGACAATGTAGCTGCCACATGGAAGCTTGTGAGTGGTGCACATGGCATGAGAGCCATGTGGTGTGGCAATTGCCACCTAATGGATGTGTCCATGTGACACATAGCACTTTAATAGTGAAAAGGAAAAGATCCATGGCTCACATTAAGACATGTGTTATGTGGAGAGATAAGTTAAAACACAAAGGGAAAGTCTAAGGGGTGACTCATGGAGGCCATGTGTCATAACCCTAGAGAAAGGAAATCCAAGTCTTTGGAAAAGGGGTGTTCGGTGGAGAGAGACAGGGCAAAAAAAAAAAAAAAAAAGGAGAAATGGAAAGAAATTAAAGAAAAGAAAGAAAAGGAAAGAAGGGCAAAAAGGGAAAAGGGAAGTCATTTTTTTTTTCTGGTTTTGGCCTTGTCTATGGGAAGGGAGCAAAAGAGGGAAAGAGGAGTGAGAATCTCTACTTTATCTCTAAGATTTACGGATATCGAGCCATCGGTTTTCGTCGGAGCAAAAGGCAAAGTTCATATCTGTGACAGGCTTTGTGTAGATTACAAGAATACAGGGTTTCAAACTCAAGGGTAAGGGGTTTTACCTCTCCTACTTTGGTTATTCTTAGTCTAAACCATTTGTAGCATGGGGGTTCTTTGGGGCCGTGAGTGGTCATGCAGTTCAGTCCCAAAATTTTGGGACTAAATGTTAGAATGTTTGGGACTATTTTCTAGTAGTCCGGGACTAAATTTCGGACTGTGTGTGCTATTTTTATGTGTTATGCTGGAAAAATGAATAACATGGTTGTGTGAAAAAGCTCATGTTAATATATGCTTATATGATGTATTGACGTGAGATACTTGATGGATGTGAATTATATGTAGAAACTATAATTATCCATGATTTATTAATGTTGCATGTAGTACTCATCATGCATGTAACATGAATTGGCATGACAAGGCATTTTGCATTTCATATTCACGGGGACATCGCGTGAAACGGGTGTGAGTGCATGACATGGTTTTTAAACAAAGAAATTTTATTGGAGGATGTCCAATAAATTATATCGGAGGATGTCTAATAAATTATATCGGAGGGTTGTCCAATAAATTATATCGGAGGGTTGTCCAACAAATCTTATTGGAGGATGTCCAATAAATTATATCGGACGGTTGTCCAATAAATGATATCAAAGGGTTGTCCAAAAAATCTTATCAAAGGCTTGTCAGCCAGTTTATTTTGAAGGGATTGTCGATGGATTTTGATATTGGAGATTGTCCAATGAGTTTTCAAAAACAAAAATCTTTTGTTTTTAAAATAGTTTTTCATACTTTCCATTTGCATGTGTGAGGGAGTCGGTGACGACTTGGGACATGGGATAGGGTGAGTGACATTCTCATCCAGGGTATGTAGACATTGGAGTAGGAATGCGCATGTTCTTACTTGAATGTGTGTGTGTTTGCCATTGCATGTGCACATAGGTGGGGAGTAGCCCTTATAGGGGAATTCTTCTACTGAGCATTGCTTACCTCGTCATGGGAAAATATTTTCAGGTATTGGAGGTACACCAACAAATGAAACACATTCAAGATCTTAGTTATGGAAAAGGGCTAGATTATGACTTATTCATGTATTTTGTAAAATTCTGGACATTTATCCACTTTCTGTTAAATTTTGTGCAGAAAACCCAGTTTTTGTATATGTAATGAGAAAGAGTTGTAATAAAACTCATTTTTGTATGATTTATACAGTCTGGAAACCGTTTCCTAGGTTTCTGATAGTTTTCTGTGATGAAGGGGCACTTGGGAAAGGGTTGGAAATGTAGGAAATGCCTAGAATAGGCTACCGCATGTTGGCAGGTTAGGGTCGCAACATGGGTTGTCTTGGTCATGATAGAGTTTTCTGGTTCCGTGTCGCGACAGGATTTTGTCTTGGCAGGGTGTTCTTGGGTCGCGATCATGTTTTCTCTTTGTCGTGACAATGTTGCGACGTAGGTTCCCTTATCACAACCGAGACGGTCACGACAAGAGGTCAGGGTTGCGACAGAGATTGGTTAAGTCCAATAGATTTTAGGTCGCGATAGAAAAATTTTAGTGTCATAATATGATTTCATGGAGTGGTGTCACGACAGGGTATCTTGTGTCGCGACAGAGTTTTGGCTAAGACAAAAGGGTCTCTTCTCGCGACATAAAAGTATTCTGTCACGATAGAGTTGGCCAGGTCAGGAGTTTTCTGTTGCTACAAAATGTTTTTATGTCACGACAGAGTTGTAATGGTGGAGAGGCTTCATGTCGCAACAAAATATTTTATGTCATGTGAGTCATGTGTGAATGGAGAGGTTTTGTGTTCTGACCGAACGATTCTATCTTTGTGACATAGTTGGCCAAAAATTTGAGAAGATTTTTATCACGGCCCGGAGTATTTTATGTCACGACTGAGTTGGTCAAGTTAAGGAGAAATTATGTCACGACAGAGCAATTCTATGTTGTGATAAAGTTGGCCAGGGTAGGGAGAATTTCTATCGCGACAAAGGATTTTATGTCGCGATAGAGCTGGCCACAATAGAAAGCTCTGTCAGACATGACAAGGCTGGGTATGCGAAGGCTGATGCGTACGACAGTGTGGCGCTATGTCGTGTTGCGACAGAGGAGGCCATGCGCGCATGATAGAATAGGCCAGGTGCGTGTGGCAAACCAAGCCAGGCAGGCACGACAGAGGTGCACGAGCGACAGGGGAATTCTGTTGCGACATAGAGAACTCTGTCATGATAGAGGGCAGAGGCAGCAAGGAACTTTATGTCGAGACAGGACTTTTCCTTGTTGCGACAGAGAGATGTGTAGGCTTTGGAAACTAGGTTGCGAAACTAAAATTTTAGGTGGCGACAAAGTTCAGTCATGGTAAGAAGATCCGTGTTGTAGCGAGTTCATGCGTGTCGTGACGGGAAGCGGACCTTTGCGCGAGTGGCAAGCTTGTCATTTGTAAGGTGCGCGTCGCGACAGAGCGCTGGGAGCGCAATGACACACCCTGGGCGCGCACACAACAAGGCACAACGCACGCGATAGAGTTGTTATGTCGTGATAGAGGTCCTATATCACGACTGACTTCTCATAATGGCTAACAGCGCACTGTGTTGTGCATTGTTTGAGCCACTGTTCATGGACACTGTTCACACAGGGTGTCCAAATTTTGGTTTCTAGTTCAGTGGGACCCAAAATAGGTATAAAAAAAGAAAAAAGAAAAAAAGACCTACGTAGTTTGGAAAAGTCATAGTGTGGTTAGTTAAAAGTAGAAGAAGTAGGTTGAAGGCCGAGAAAGAGTTTCAACGGTTCATCAATTCAAAAAGCATAACACCATTCCTAACATCTAAAGCATTGAGACAAGGCTTGATTTCTCTCATTGTAAGTTGGGAATTACAGCTGAATTTTAAAATGAAATGACATTAACTAAAACATGTGTTATACTGTAAAAAAAAAAAAAAAAAAAAACTAGCTAACAAGCCATTTAACTAAACAAAACAAACTTGCTCAAAACATAAATGACACTTCCTTCATTAACTCTCTCCCCTCAACCGAATTTTTCATTGTCCTCAATGGGGTATGGAGTGAAAACTTAATGAAGGAAGTGATGCCTCCTCAAGTAGTCGTGGGGGGTGGAACCTCATCCCTCATCCGTGATTGAAAGCGGGGCGGAGGATGAGCGGTGATAGAGCGGTTGAAGGCTCTTTGGTGGGATTTGAAGAATTTGAATCGCTGCGGAGTTGTTCTTTGGAATGACCACTGGAGGCTGCAGTGTTGGAGCTTATGATCTGTGGATCTTTGCTCTTTGGAGTGAGAAGGATAGGTAGAAAGCCCAAGTGTTGCTGAACCTGAGCGGGATGACCCGGTGTGACGGACGAAGCCCGATGCGAGAGCCCCGTCCGGCTAGGCCATGGCGACTGTGCGGCGATGGGGCGGGATGTAGTCGCGAAATTGCGGACAACGACCATAATGGCATGAAAATCTTGATCAGTGATGTGGATAGATGCCACTGGTGGTGAAGATGAGCGGGGGCCAACTGGAGCAGTAGGAGCTAAAGGTAAAGAGTGCGTTACAGGCACAGGTGGGGCAAGCACTAGGTCAGAGGTAGGGGCTGCTGACATTGTGATGTAGGGCTCCTAAGTAGGGGTTTATGGGGGCTACTGGACCTATGTGGGATCTATTTAGGGATTTGCCTCAACAAGAGGATATGCAGGAAGAGGAGGGGCCCCAGGGACAAACTGTCACTTCTCAACGGTAAAAGTGGCCTCGCAAACCTGACGACGCTCTCGATGGGGCTCAGCTGGAAAGCCTAGGTGCTCCAATACATGAGAGAGCATCCTTGGAAACAGTAGTGGAATGGTCTCGGCTATACTGAGGTGCTTTCTATTGATTTTCTCCTCGAAGTGAAAGAGGGATGTTATAATAAACTCAGGGGCTAAACCCGAAAGCCCTCGAAACCTGAAATAGGGCTGTGGCCTCTGGGATCGCCCCGCCTCTACGGATAACATCTTTGAAGAGGAAAGCAGTTGGACCGCTGACATGTGGTCCTGGCTCATCCTGTTGGAATGCGACGCCCGAGCAAAATAGGGCAAGGCGATGTGTCTGGGGAGTATCCGGACCATCTCGAGGGCGAAGAATGGGGCCGTTCCTATAATCCCAGCTGAATTGGCCAGGGGCGGCCCAGGCTGACGGGGATGTGGCTACTCGAAGGATGCTCTGGCGGCCATCAATAGTGAAGTGAATAAGTGGGGTGGCATTCACCTCGGGAATTCATGGTCTGGTATAAAAATCGGCGCGGAGTCTGATTCGTGCCACAATAGGGGTGCCAGAATCAACAATATTTATATCTAGAATTCCTTCCTGCATGCGTGGCAAAACTACTACGATTATAGGAGTTCAGGGTCGAACTCGGGGATGGGTTTCTTTGCACAAATGATTAACAGTAAGGTTCAATTTGGTGAATTAAATTTGGATTTTAAGGTTTGATGAAAACAGTGAGGGTTGGTTGTTTGCAGGCTGAAAATAAAATAAGAAAAAATGTAAAATAGAACCCTTGAAGTGTTAGGCCACTGGGGTTGGATTTCTATGGGCGGGGTTCTGGGTCCTTTCCTCGCGTTGGGGAGGATGACATATAGTCATTTCCCGAACCGGATCTTCATTTAGCTTTAAAACCTAACCCTTAATAATTATCCTTTGAAAAAACGACATCAACTGGCCATCAATGCTCACAGTCATTAAAATGCAAATCACCTTTACTCACCTCCCAATGGATCATAAATGATAACTAACAAACATTAAGCCTCAATGACGAATTACCGTAATAACCATTCAAGAGATAAAAAACCTAATGTTAAAGAGAGGCAGACGCGGTGTACTGCGTAAAAACGGGGACCTCCAGTAGCCTCCAGATCCTGCACCCAGCAGCCTTTTGCTTCAAGGAGGAAGGGTTTTAGCCGCTCATCCTCCAAGTTGTCATCCTTGGAGGGTGTTTGGCAACCAAGAAAGGGAGAGAAAATGAGAGAAAGTGGAGCAGAGGAGAGGAGAAGCGGGAGAGTTGGAAGCTTATCCCGTCACTTTATTGATTGAAGTTGATTGATTGTTATAAACCTTGACTCTAGCTTATATATGGCTCAGAGGAAGGGAAATTACAAAAAAATATAAAACCAAAAGCTATTACAAGGGATAATATGGGAAGAAACAAAAATTGAAACAAACGAGGGCTGCTTGTCAGCAGGGACGAGGCGCGGGATGAGCAGTGGTTGTAGGAGACAGGCAGTGTCAAGTAGGAGTGAATTTCGTAGCATAATTTCATGCTCCATTTTCTTTTGTTTTTTTTTCATTCTTTCTTCTAGTCTTTGATCTACAATGCTGAGTTTGCCTCGAATTCTTCGTGCTTGGATCGACTCAACAATTTTGGCATAATTAGCTCGCACTGTAAATTTTCCACAAAATGCGATCAGTAGAATAGTAGGGACCTTAATGTGCAAATCGGGTTAATTAGAATGATTAGTACACAAAAAACACTCAAAACCTATAATAAATAGGGTTTAAAATAGAACTTTTTGGGCACTAATCAGAGTCATAAACTTGACTCGAGTAGCGAGCAGGCCCCGTAGAATCCACGAAGCCGTGAGTGGCAAAAAGCTTGAACGTCATGAAAATGTTCGTTGTGGAAGTCCTTGTTGCTGCAGTCAGTGTTTCCTGCTATTGGGGCATAGGGGGAATAGTGGCCTCATGACAGTAGAGATGATAGAGGCCGGGTGTAGGTGGAATGTTGGGCTGAGGCGCGGAGAGTGGAAACGTGGAGGTACTGCGGTTGTGATTGTGAAGACTCAGAAATTCGGAGGTCCTAGCACAGCAGGTGGAGTTGCCTACACGTTGATTAGAGTAGGTGAGGAGGATTGACGGGCATGGGCTCAGTCCTTGTGTCATACCTGCGCACTGTGGGAGAGGTAGGGCAGTAGCTTAGGAGGTTGTAGTAGGCTTTGTAGGATGGGCGGGTGCAGCCCCGGCACTAGCGGTTTGTGTGCCCTAGGCGAAGAGGGAGGGCCTCATCTGCGGGTTGGGACCCGAGTTGTGCCCTCCTCGGGTCTTTGCCATGATTGCAGACTGAATGGATGAGGGTTTTAGGAGAGGGGAAGGGTTTTCGCAAGGGAGATTGGGTGTTTCGCATGGGAGAGTTCAGGTTTTCGTAGGAAAGATTGATTTTCGCAGGGAGGGTTGGCCTTCTATTTATGGAGGATGGGGGATGAAATGGGGGATCAAAAATGATGTGGGAAGGCTTGGGAACTGGGGGAGCAATGAATGGAAGGCAGAATTTCGAAGGCTTGGGAACTGGCAGGCTTAAGTTCGCAGGCTTGGGGAATGGGGGGGTGCGCGTAGAAAATCAGGCAGTGAGGGTTGTGAATTTTCGCAACCCTTGAGAAAAATCCTGTGAAAATAGGTTGACCTACAAAATGCTCTGCAAAATTTCGCAGTGCTAAAATAGATGCAAAATTTCACAGTGCGAAATTTAATACGAATTTTCATAGTGCGAAATGTCTTGTGAATTTTCACAGTGCGAAATGTCCTGCGAAAATTTTGGGCTCTGAAATTAATTGTGATTTTGCTTTTGAGCTATTGGACCTCCCTGCTTCATAAAATTAACACAACCCTGCAAAAACAAACACATGATAATTCAAATAAAAAGCAGGAAAATAAAAAGAAGCTACGATTAAGATTAAATTAAGGAAGGGTAAATTGAAGGAAAAATTTGAATAAAGAAAAAGAAAAAGAAAAATAAATAAAAATAAAGTAAAATAAAATAAAAGATCGAAGCAAAGAAATAGACTCTGCCCGATCTCGGGAGATTAGGTCCACTGACCTAATTTACTAACACTATGCAGTGATGCTAGAGGCTGTTAGACTCTTTGGGGTGATTGGTGGGGTTGATAATTCTTTATCAAACTCTTCTAAACTCTCCATCAGCTCCCTTGTAGTTCAGAGCACAATGTTCCTCCACCTTTAGGTACTTAATTAGGCAAACTTCCTCTGGACCTTCTTCCTTTGGATTAGCAGGCTTGCTGTTTAAATGAAATATGTTGAGCTCCAATGTCATATTGCCAAATGTGAGCTGCACGACCCCATTCCGACAATTGATGTGGCCAAAAATGTTTTCCCAATTATGATGGGCACATAGTGGCCCTACTCCCTTTGGCTCGATATCGAGAACAGAAGTCTAGGATGAAAGAACTTATCCACCTTCACCAAAACATCTTCAACTATGCTTTTAGAATTTTCACCGATCTATCTGCCAAAGATAAGGTGATGGTGGTGGGCTTTAATCCTCCTAGCCTTAACTATTTATAGACTGAGTAGGGTAACAGGTTTACACTGGCTCCCAAATCCAACAATGCTTTTTCTACACAAGTTCCCCCAATATTCACTGAAATGGTAGGAGACCCTGGATCCTTGTATTTCACTGGCGTCTTACACTAGATGATGGAGCTCACCTTTTATGTTAAGAAAGCTGTCTTATTCACATTCAGTCCCTCTCTTTACGATTACCCATGAGTCTTTTAAGAAATTTGGCATATCTTTGGGACACCTTAATCATGTCTAGAAGAGGGATATTAACTTTCACCTGCCTCAGCATTTCAAAAATCTTAGTTGGGTTGTTCACCCCCTTTTTACCTCTAAGTGCTTGAGGAAAAGGTGGAGGCATGCTCTTGCTCATCATATCTTCTTTGATCACTATTCTTTCCAGCTCCTCTTCTTGTTGTTCTTTAGTTGCATCTAGTGGCTTAGGTTTGGTTGATTAACTTTTTTACCACTTCTCGTAGTGATAAAGGCTTTCACCTCATCCATCTTGGGAGCAGCTTCACTGGCACTAGCTACCTGGTGGATTCCTTTGGGATTCTACTGGGTTTGTGAAGGAAATTTGCCCTTTTCCTGCACTTGCTACTGATTGGTGAGACTTGAGATGGAGTATTACAGGCTGTCTATTTTATGAGCAATGTCGTTTTGGAGCCTATCTATCCTTTTGTTCAGAGTGCTTTCCACAGTATCAATTCTCTTATTTAACTGCACATTTACTACTTTCTACTCTTCCACAAAGTTACCTACCATCTTGCTCAAATTTAGAATGGCTTGCTCAATTAGAGAAGTTGAATGTGGTTGTGATGGCTGAGAAGTTGAAGCATACTGTGGAGGAGCAGGAGGTGCATATTGTGGAGGTTTTTGCTTCTAGGGGAGATTTGGGTGATTTCTCTAACTAGGGTTGTAAGTGTTTCCATATGGTGTATTAGTTGACGGTTTGAATTGACCAACAACATTCGCTTGTTCCACTAACATCTCCCTCATTGTTGGAATAGTTAGACATTGTTCTCCCAGATGCTCAGTGGATTGACAAATGAAGCATGACTTGTTTGGCATAGGAATCTCAGTCACTACTTGCACCTCCTGCCGGTTTTTCATTTCCAGTTCTTCCAACCTTCTAGCTAAGGTTGAAACTTTGGATTTCATGTCCATGTCTTCCGGAAGAGAGTACATGCCACCCTTGTACTGGGTTGGGGTCTCATTCTTTCCATCTCCCTTAGGTTAGGCTCATCCCAACCTTTTGAAGCTTCAACCACATAACTAAGGAAATCCAAAGCTTCCTCTTGATTTTTGCTCAAGAAGTCTCCTCCACACATAGTCTCTAGCAATTGCTTCATGGCAGGAGAAATTCCATCATAAAAATAGCTAACCAGCAGCCATGTGTCAAAGACATGGTGAGTACAAGCATCAAGAGCTTCCATATATCTCTCCCATCATGCATAGAAATTTTCATTTTCATTAGATGAGAAGATGGAAATCTGCCTCTTTAAAATGTTTGTTCTGTGAGTGGAGAAGAAGAATTTCTTCAAAAATTCAGTCTGCATCTCAGTCCAGTTTCAGATGCTCCTTGGCCTTAGGGAGTTGAGCCAAACTTTGGATTTATCCTTCAATGTGAAAGGAAAAAGCTTAAGCCTCATTAAATCCACAGTGGTAGTCTCCTCCTTAAAGGTGTTGTAGACCTCCTCAAACTCCCTTATGTGTGAATAAGGGTTATCACTCTCCATGCCATGAAAAGTGGGAAGGAGTGGCACAAGGTAAGGCCTAATAACTATTTGCTCAGTTGGAGGTACTATGCAGGGGGGTGCACTCATCAGAGGAGGGTTTATTGGGTCCCTCATGGATTTAAATGCATTGGGATTCCTTTCCACTCCTTGCTGACTTTGTTGTTCTTTAGGTGGAGGTTCCATTGGGTTTAAATTAAAGCACAATTTAGAATCTGATACCTGTGGACTACTAACTTTAACTAATTTGCCTTCTTAACTCCTAAACCATTGGAACATAAACTCCTACATGAAAACCAAGACAATACCAAAAAGAAACAAAAACAATTATACTAAAAAGGGTTATTGTTAGCTAAAAAAGAAATAAAAAAATATATAAACAGTGAAATGAAATTAAGTAACCTAGCAGTAAAGCTTCTTTAGAAATTCCTGATGCTTGTGATGAGGATCCTGAGTGTTGACACATTGTCATTTGCACTAAGGCACCATCCTTGACAACGACGCCATTTGATTCGTAGCTCGTAGGGTATTCTAAATCAACAAAAATTATAGCCTAATACCTTATACTATCGTAGCATTGCTACTATATAGTACAACGACTCTAGGATCGTCCACAGGGATGGGTTTTTTTTTGTAGAAATGACAAATACTGAGGTTTACACTAGTGATTGTAGTTTAGATATTGGGGTTGGATAAAAAGAGTGGGTTTTGATGGTTGAAATCGTAAGAAAAAGGAAATAAAAAATATAGAAAGAAGTCCCTTGAAGTATCAGGTCACTAGGCTTGGGTTCCTTAGGTAAATGAGGGGTTCTCGAGGTCTCTTCCTCGCATTGGGGATGATAACATATAGTTATCTCAAGCCCCGGATCTTCGTTTAGCTGTAAAGCTGACCCTTATTAAAATATCTTTACAAGAAGAACGGCATTCCACGGCCCATTAATGGTCTCGGAGTCGGTAAAACACATGTCTCCTTTCACTTCTAATGGGTCATAAGTGATAACTAATGGACATCTTGGATCTAGCATTAAGCATCACAATGAGCTAGAAAGCTTACAGTAGTCATTCAAGATGACAGAAGGGATAAAACTAAAGTTGAAATAAAGAACGTGCGATAGTGAATACCTACGTGAAAAACATGGAAACCCTTAGTTTGCCTTAGGATCCTTTACTGGTAGCGCTACTTCAAGAGGAGGGAGGAGTTTAGCGACTCATCCTGCGAGGCACATCCTCGGAGGGTGTTTGGTTAGTGAGAAAGGAAGAAAGAAAATGAGAAAATGAAAAGCGGGGCTTTTCGAGACAAGCTTCCCTCGAGTCTTGTCTTGTCTCTAGCATTTCAAGCCATACCACATATCACAGTTACCAAATTAACAAGAAGCTAGCTCTATTACATAAAGGTTCGGAAGAAATAAAAAAGAGAGACAAAAGTAAAGAATGGTAGAGTAGATTCGAGCAATTTAGGTATTGTGAAAGTCGCGGCGACGAGAGATTGGCGAGGCTTTATCGCGATTCTCTATTTTTGATTCTAGTTCACTACCTTTTGTTTTTGCGACTCACGAGGTTCCAATTGATTTCTTCGTAGCGAAATTTTGGATCCACATCTTTAATATAGCATGTAGAAAACTACAAAGTGCCATAAGGGTGATCCAGAAGCGTGTCAACTGGGTGAATTTGGCTAATTACTACGCAAAAATTGCTCAAAACCCGGAGTGTTAAGAGTATGGAAGAACAATATTTGGGTAGTAATCAGCACTTGCCTTTCTTGCTCAACTGTCAATTTTCAATTGCCACCATCCGTTTAGGTCTTCTAACTGCATGGCATAGTTGAGTTATGTGACAAAGTCTGCGAGTACCTGTGCTTCGATGGTGGTTATTGATTTGAATTTCACCCCGTATTCATTGAGTTTGACATCCCATTTCAATAGCCGCCTCGACAAGTCAGGGTTTTCGACGTACTGCCTTTATCGGATAACTTGTGAGAACAGTAATCTGGTGAGCCTAGAAGTAAGGGCATAGTTTTTTAGCGGCCACCCATAAGGAGAAGGCTATTTTCTCAAAAATTTTATATCATGCTTCTCTTTCGGTTAACATTTTGGTAGTGAAATAGACTGGCTTTTGCTCCCTATTTTCCCAACACTTGACCAGGATAAAGTTGACAACGACATTAGATCATTAAATAAATAAAAAACTCCTTTGCAGGAGTAGGTTGGCAAGGCAGTGGAGGAGGAAAGTATCTTTGATTCTTCAGGCATGATCACACTCGGAATCATGGCGGATTTGGAAGACCTTGAGATGATTCGGTTTAACGCAGCTAGTTTGCCCATTAAGGCCTATATTGCTTCGAAGTTTTCAGAACCGACGATCTGACCACGGATAGGGCTTGCGTTGAGCAAACTTTGATTTCCTGCCTTGGAACTAAGTGGCCTAGGAACTTTCCCGAGCTAACCCTGAAAGCACACTTCACGGGATTCAGTTTCAACTGGTGCTAACTCATAAGATTGAAAGCCTCTTGGAGTGCGTGTTGTGTTGTGGCCCGCTTCTCCAAAAAATAAAAGAACAAAAATCAAGTCAAATCAAATCAAATAATAATAAAAATAAAAATAAAATAAATACTCTTATTATTGAGGTTTATTGGATACTTTGCATTTGAAAATGAGCAAAATATCAATAGCAAAGAAAAACTTAAGAAAATGCTCCAATGGTTAAACTTGTAACTCAAATTACACAAATTAGAAAACTTCAAAATATTGATAACCATTTGGACAATACAACAATAATAAACTAATTACATAAGGTTGCATATGACATATTATTAATAAAGCAACATCCTCAATAAAATGATAAATCCTTTGTTTGTTTAGAAGGGTGTATATACTGAGGTCTTCACCAGTCTATTTAAATACTACTTAATATCCATTATTTGCCACTTTGTATGTTTATATATCTATCTCTCTCTCTCTCTCTCTCTCTTTATATATATATATATATATATATATATATATATATATATATATTGTTGTGGTGATTTTGTGATTTTCACTATAACATAAAAAATAAAAGCATGTAGTTGCAGGCGTGCAAGGAAATTTAAGTGTTTTCAAATTAAGACTAGGCCAAGAAATCAAATTTCTTAATTAGACAAAGTGAGTCCCCTGATTCCTTGGAATCTAAGTAGATAATGCCGTAAAAATGTAAATATTGCAAGAATAAAAATTGAAGGAAATGTTAAACTGCACTAGGAATGAATGGAACAAATAGTGGTAAGGAATTGAAAGAAACATAACTAAACTTGAAAATAGAATCTTTAAAATGCCTTTGGAGAATTAAAAGAAACATTAGAACTTGAAAATGGGTGTGAAATGCACTTAAGAATAGAAAAGAAACTTGGCTAGAGCTTGGAAGCAGTGCTAAAATTGATGAAAGCTAATTGAAAACTAAGAATGTTGAAGTAGATTGTCATTCTTGATTGTGAAATGATTGATGATTGGTTGTTTGTCCACCTCATAAGAGCTCTCCTCCTTTTATAAGAGTCCTTCAATAACTGCTCAAGTTCTTTATTTAATATCACTCTCCCACTTTCTCAAGTAAATACCAACGTCTCCATTAGGGAGACTTGTTCCTTAAGTAATTGTCTGTATCTTCTTGCCATGTTAGGACTTTGAGAAAAAGTCTCATTATCCTCCATTTGTAAATTCAAAAAAATTTAAAAATTTAAAGAAATACCCCTAGGCCTTATACATGGGCTTTCTCCAATGGGTTTGGGCTTGTTTTATTTGGATTTTTTTTAACCATGGTCTTGAATAAACTAAATCCATTAGGTGGAAGCAATTTATTTTAGGTATAAAAATTTCCCACTTCATACATTATGGCAGAGATTATTCTTGTATAAAACCTAAAATATTTCTTGGGCCTATCTCAACGAGGACCCAAGTTAATTCTTGGCCCTGATTGGGTTTCAACGGAAGAGCAGACGAGTTTGATGCTTTGAGGCGAAACCTGGCGTCCTCATTTCCGCTTCTCCCATTGACCTGACACCACTTCTTCCTTATTTCTAAGAAAAAAAATATTTATTTCCTCTTATTCTTCTTCTCTTTCATCTCATAGTCCCGAAACCACCAGCATTCTCCCTCGAACCTTTGATCGACTGACCTGCCACCACCATTGTCGGTGCCACTCTAAAGCTCATTACCACCATTGCCGACGCCACTCTAAAGCTCATTACCACCACTGCTGCTCCGATGAGATTCAACACCGCTGTTGATTTGAAGAAGATCGTCGGCCTGACTGGTTCGAAGGAGGTCATTTGTCGCTGCCGAGGTCGATTTTACTCGTCTTCTAAGCTTCGGCGTCATACGTAAGTGATTTTCGTCAGGCTTGGCCATTCGTCGCCCCTAGCTTCGATTTTGATCATCTCCTCTTACGAAATCTACTATCGTCACTACTATTTGATCTCTTAACATCACTGTCGCTGCTCCAAGCTTCTCGACTGTCAAAAACCATCCCTACTACTACTCGACATTGCTCCCAATTTTCGTACCTCCGTCGAGCTCTATCGCCATTGCAACTCTTTGGTCCACCGTTGATTCTCCCATCATAGCAATTCTTTCTACATCGGACGTCTTATTGTCGACTCGAGGTCCTTCAACACTATTTTTCCTGCCACTATTTCTCCTATAGTTGACTCTGCTTGGCTGTGATCTGATTTGAAATCAAAACGATTCGACGTTGCTCTAAGGTCGACCTTTAATATTTTCCCGTGACCATTCAACATTGCTTCATTCAACAATCGTCCTTCATAAAGTATGGATTTCCATCCTTCATCATTCAAGCTTTGATTTTTACTAGCCATTCAGTATTCCATTGTATCTTTCTTATTTTTGTTGGAGAAGAAAATTTTCCATTTGGTAAGCACAACTACTATTGATTCCTCACCATGATACATAAACTGTTTTATTGGGAATTTTTATGTCGTTACCCTTCTATGAGTTCCTAACACGCCTATTGTAAAATCTTTCCAATTTGTCTATCAACAAAGACTACCTAAAGGCAATTTTTCATCATTCTATTAGTTAAACTTGTTTTTTACCTCGGGGAATTATCTGGGTTGAATATAGCCATCTGAGAGTGTCGTTATTTTAGCCTTGCGACTACAAATTTGACCTTTTGGCTATTTGTATTCTTTCGAGGAATACTAATCTCTTGGACTTATCGTTGTATACATGGATCTCCCACTTTGGACCCATGGCTCATAGTCTAGTCTCTCATCTTCTAGGTATTGCATTTTTCTCCTCATATTTTTCTGCGACCTATGTTGACTAATACCACCTTTGCTTTCTGATGTTCCTTGTCTTTTCCCACTTTGCTTGGGTCAGGTGTTGCATATTCTATTGGATAAGTGTCTACCTCTTCACCCTCTTTCCATTTTCCAGTGCGATCGGTTATAAAATTACTTCTTGGGAAGTAATTGTGGTCCTATAATCGACGGGACCAAGTCATAGCCAAGGGCTTTAGATGAATGGGTCACATGGGTTGCTAGGCCGTCTCCCCATTTTAGAGGAAATTGGACATCTTTGGGGATTGAGCAGCTTATTGGACTCACAACTATAAACACCTCTCTTGATGAGGAATTGATTAGTGTAGTATTGAAGTTCTGGTCCAAGTACATCAACTCTTTCCTTCTCCTTTTTGTCCCTGTTTCCATAACTTTGAGGGATGTTACCATTCTCAAAGGATTGCCTATCCAAGGTGCTAATGTGTAGTGTCTACTCGATGTTCAGGATTTATCCCTCCCAACTATTGAGGTTTATTATACCACTCAAATTTCGTACTTTGCCACTATTTAGAAATGGCATGATGTCATTAGGATTCCATCTACTGCCGAGCATGTTAAGTTTTATAGGTTCTTTTGTCCAAATATTTATTTTTCCTTACCTTTGGAAAACTAGCCATGGAATATCTTCCCTTGACGAAATCACTGGCCCTTGGTCAGTGATGAGTATTCAATATACTTATTATAATTCCGGGGTTTTAGTTAGTTTTTATCATTATAATAAGTGTTTTTACTCAAAATTTGTTTCTTATGTGCATTACAGGGCTTAAGTCGAGGCTTTATGATCAAGTGAGGATTTTGGAAGAAAAAAGAAAGTAATTCTGCTCACGTCATGACGTGGTGCCCTCATGTCGAGACGTGGTGATGACCTAGGAAGACACGCCTAAACATCGCCATGTCAAGGGTTTTGTTGTTAAAGTTGCTTCTCACGCTCGAAATCCACGATGTGGCTACTATGCTAAGGTGGCCTCGTGCGTCGCGGCATTGAGTTTCCAGATGTTGCGACATGGCCAGCGACACAATGATTGCTCAAGCCCATATCTTTTTGTGCATTTCAAGGAAGGTGGCCTCGGGAATGTAAAAGAAAAGCCTTAATTTAAGAGGGATAGCGTTTTTGGAAAGGTTATTTAGGCTCACTTGAAGGTTTTGAATAGAAGAAGGAAGAAGAAGGATCGAAGATAATCACACTTTTGGAGTTTCATATACTCTTTTCATGCTTTCGGTTTACTCTATTTTGTTTTATTTCCTCATAATGTTCTAATTTTGTAGTATAGGGTTTCGGGGAAGATTACACATGAATCTTGTAATTAATTGTTGAATATTATTCCATTTTCTATATGGAAGACTATTTGCTCATTATTTCACTTTGATCTCAATGCTTAGTATTTGATCACCATCAATATGATTTGTGGCCTATTACAAGACTTGAAAAGTGATAGGTTAGACCTGAGTGAAATAACATAATTCTTCATTGACTAGACATACTCATGGGTTTTATGTGGTGATTAAGGCCATATCGGGTTTAGTGCATTTCTTAGGTCTTGGGGTTGAGTAGAAATGAAAAATACCTAGACACATGAAATATGTTAGAAATTATCCAGAGAGATTTGTAATTAAATTTGCGAGGCACATCATTTGCAAGCATTCCATATGGTAATTTGATTAAAAATCAAGGTTAATTGCTCGAGGATTGTGTAATCGAATCAACCTTAGTCCTACCACAGTAATCTAATTTGTACTTTGTATTAGAGCCATTTTCATTGGTTTAGATTAAGATTCTATCAATTCATTTACTGGGATAAAAGAGAAATCTCATGATTTAAGTAATTTATAACCACTTCCCTGTGGGTTCGACACCCTTATTTTTACACTATATTACTTATTGAATGATGCATACACTTACTCTCATTTAGTATCTAAATTGCTTCTCATATTTATGACAGCGGAATTTTGGCGCGGATTGTGGGGACTCCCATTTAAGCTAATGTGTGATGCAAGTAATTACGCAGTGGGGGTTGTTTTAGGTCAATGAAAGAACAAAGTGTTTCTTAGCATATACTATGCTAGCAAGACTCTAAATGAAGCATAAATGAATTATGCTACCACTAAGAAATAATTGCAAGCGATAGTCTTTGCATTTGACAAGTTATGACCTTACTTGATTGGTAATAAGGCCATTGTCTTCATAGATTACTCGACCATAAAACATCTAATGATAAAGAAGGATGCCAAGCCTCGCCTTACAAGTTCATTTGGTGGTTTACCACCTTTCGAGGCTAGAATTTGCGGATAATGTAGCTTCACAAGTTCATATTAATGATAGTTTTCCGGATGAGTGATTTGTGCCACGGTAGGGTGATGCGGAATCAACAAAATTTATATTCCTATGATATTCCTCTTCTGCCGTAGTCAAACTCTTTGCGATTATAAGCGGTCTAGGGTCGAACACGAGGATGGGTTTTCATCCCACAAATGATTTGCATCAGTGTTTGAAAATGGTGAGGCTTTTGTTTAGATTTTTGGATTTGGTTAAAAACAGGGGAGGTTGGTTGTTCACTGGTTAAGCTGTGTGGCTTCCAAATGAAGTGTGAAATGGTAACCTTGAAGGCTTAGGTCACTAGCTTGATAACATGGGGGTATTACCGGTGTCTCAGGTTATTTCTCGCATTAGGGCAATTGACATATAGTCGAAAGCCAAGCAGGATCTTTGTTTAGCTATAAAACTAACCACAGAAACCGCTCTGTTGAGTCGGCAAAGTACTAAGCATTCAAGTCCCATTCAGTTTGAAACCCTATCATTTAACCTCCCATTCCATATTTCGTAAATGCCATCTAAAGAATATCGGTGCATCTACCATTAAGAATGCACTAAACCCTAAAGCATGACAAGTATTGACCAAAAGAAAGACATTAAATGGCATGAAACCCTAGTTTGGAAAGTTGGGAACCATAAATGCAGTACCTGTAACATTCAAAGCATGAGGACAACCTGCAGTAGCCTCAAAACCAAGCTAGCAACCCTCATCTTCAAGGCTGAGGCTTGTAAGCATCCCTTGAGTTGTCATCCTCGATGGGGGTGTTTAGTAGTGCAGAAAAATATGAAAGAAAGAGGAGAGAGAGAGCCTGATAAACCACTAAAATGAAAATGCGAAGCTGTATTTAAATGAAAAAGTTGCTTAGGGTTACAAAAAGTTGAGGGCTTATATAGCCAACCCCATGTGTGAAATAGCAAAACCACCTAAAATATGAAATTACAATAGGGACGAAGATGGTAATTTATCAAAGCGTGGTCGTTTGGTATCAAGATTTCCAAAAACACGAGTTTGAGATTTCACTATCTGAAATTTATTTAGCATAGCGAAATTTAAGCTATGCTATGAGAATTTCGCTAGCCTCTTGATCACAAAGATAGCAAGGTGAAATTTCGCTAGGAGCAGTGAATTTAGCTGGCTAGCTGATAAGCGATTTCGCTAGCCTAGCGAAATTTTGTGGATAGTGAGAGTGGGGTACCAAGCTAGGAACGGTGAATTTCGGTAGCTAGCGAATTTTCACATAAGCGAAAGTGTTAAGCTAGGATGCTTGAGGAATTTTTAAACTATGATTTGTGAGATTTTCGTAATCATGGCGAAATCCTGGCTTGCTTCCTGGCTTCTGCTTTTGTCTTTGCATCCTAAAAACCCTCTGCACTTCTTATTCATCACTTTGCTTTCAATTCTTCTTTGCATCTTGACATTTCATCGCACCGATCTCGGTGAAATCATCGAGGATTCTCAGCATTCGCAGTAAGAAGCCAAACTGTATTTGAGTTCCCCAGAGACACAAGCGTCGAAACAATCTAAACAAATCGAAAACAAGTGGACATGCATATGACAATTGGCTTAATTCATATGATTAGTGCGTAGCACTTTCCAAAACCTATCTTGAATAGGGACTCGAAATAGCACTTTTGGGCCGCTAATCACCCAATAGGCACGTTCTTTAGTCCTTAGCAATGCTAAAAATAATGGGATGCATCTTTGTGCTTTTACAAAAAGTGTATGTGGTTCAAAAGTGTATGTGCAATTAGCTTTACCTTTAGCATCCATTGAATATTTTTGTATGAGCAGGACAAGGCCTATAGAACCAGGTTTTAGGACAACATGGATCTAGAGAGAGTCAACACAGATTTCCACAAAATCTAATTGTTCCTAAGGTATGACTTGAGCCAATAAATGCAAAGCTATTCCCTCCTGGCTTTAGCTCTGCCATGGCCTTATGATTCGTGCCACGGTGAAAGGTGACTAAAATCAACAAAATTTATATACACCCCTAAGTTCTCTGCTGCGTGACTGTTCTGAGTATTATAGTGATCTAGGTGGAAATAGGGAGTGGGTTTCATCTAGAAATGGTTATCAGTGCTGAAGGTAAGGCTATTTGGACTTTTTTTTTGGATTTGTGTTAAAGCGTAAATGGTTTAAAAGCGCTGGAAATTGCAAAAGCTGGAAATGGCGTATGAAATTTAAAGTGGAAGAAGCACTTTGAAGATTTTGCCACGAGTCACTAACTGTAGCGGCTGGAGTAAAACACATGTCCTCATGTTTTTGTCCTCCTATGTGAGTCTGACCACGGGGATCTATATATTTTGTTTAAAGCCCTAAACATTCCTTTATCATTTTTATAGGCTCGTAAGACCATCTAAAAGAATCAAGTGCATCTCTCACGAAACGAACCTAAAACATGGAAGTAGTGAAACAATAACCGAGTAAATGTTATTTAACTACTTTTTTTGTTGAAAGAATACATGTAAATATTATCTCAGAGGCTAGTAAAGACCATCTAAGAACAACAGTCTTAGCATGAAGTGTTGATGACAAATCTATTGTGTCCCTTGTATGCAACTAAGTTTTGAATAAGGGCCATAAATACACTACCCATAACTTTTAGTTCATGAGACAACACCATAGCCCTTGCCAAGTAGCTATATCTTCAAAGGGAAGGAAACATAGTATCTCTTGAGTTGTCATCCTCGAGGTGTGTTTGTGTAGGAGTGAAAAGAAAGAAGAGAGAGAGAAAAGAAATAAAAACAAAACTGAAATAAAAGGCTTTATTTACAAGCATTAAATGAAAACTTACAAATCACAAAAAAACTTGTCTTCCCTTCTATCCACCCTCTTTCCTTATTAAAGAAACATGAGGGTATTTATAAGCCTCATAGAAGTGTATAGTACCAAAAACCTAATAAGCAACTTCTGGGCTCAGTTCTGCTGGGATGTTAATTAATAAACCAAGTTTGGAAGCGGTTGCATTAATTACAGGTGTTATTCTTGAATTCCCTTCTGAGGAGAATTTATTAATTAAGTGATTTGGCAAGGAGTTAGCGAATTTGGCAATGGTCTAAATTTGGCAAGTGTCTAGCGAATTTGTAAGGTTGAAATTTACAGCTAAGCGAAATTCCCAGCTAAACTAAGCGAAATTGTCGGTGAGAGCGAATTGCCAAATGCATAGTGCAAGTTGGCTGATTATGTTGCTCTTTGTCTTATTGTTGTGGTAGTTTGCGAAGTCGCTAAGTTCTTGCGAGTGGTGCAGTTGCATTACATTTTTCTTTGTTCACGTACCTCTAGATCTTGTCTTCCAGCGCATCTCTGTTTCCTTCCCTTTTCTGCGTTTTCCATTGATTTTTGGGCTTGTTGATGCATTTGAGGTTAAACTTCGACCTCTGATTGATCATTTGCATTGTGGTTGAAGCTAGAAGTGCATAAATACCTAAGTAGCAGCAGCCAGTAATAAGTCATTACTAAGATGACACAGAACACTTCAGTGGTTTATATGACATATAGTTCAAATGCATAAAAGTACTCAAAACCTATCTAATATAGGGTTGAAGTGGCACGGACACCTAATCACACCCCAACCAAGCGTTGCTTGTCATGTATCTAAAATAAATTAGTGTGGTGTTTTCAAAGTTATGTTTTAAAGGTTATTATACTTATATACAAACTACATTACTTCTGATGAGCAAATCAACATTTGAAAACCTCCATATAGAGAATAAAATCCATAAGAGAACAATTTTAGAGCAACCTTGTTTCCCACTTAGTTTTCAACTTGGTTTCACCTAGAATCAATAACATTTGTATCTAGATTAAAGTCAATAAATGCAAAGATTTGTTTCCCCCACAACCTAGCATTGACATGGCCTTAAAGCATTGAACAATTAAGGTAGGAATGGTTACACTTCTTGCTTTCTCAATTATATTGCTTAAGTTGATGGCAAAAATCCGACCGCCCAAAGTCCATGCAGCTGTGAGGTCCACAGAAAAAACAGTGATTAAGGTTTAGACATCAAGCCAAAAGGATGAGACCACGAACTCTAAAGGCTTCACCGGAGTTCATATTTGACTTCGAAAATCAGCACCTACAATTGGCTAAATTCACCTTCTACCTACTTTACGTGTATGTTTGTACTCTGTCTGTGTACTATCACCCATGTATGAACACAGTGATTGACTCTGACTGTTGAAGCAGGGCATGCGGGACACTCAAGGCTTCATCCATACACCCCTCGGACCGTGCTCGGGTTTCAAAGCAAAACTTCACGATTTTATTTTTCTTTTTCTTCTTTTCTTTTCTTTTTCTTTTCCTTTTTGGAAGACAACATTGGTCTTCAAATGTTGGTAACATAAACCTATCCTGGGTTGCCGACATGCTAGGCCGAGTAGCCACGAAAGTGGAAGGAGGCATACAAATTCTAACCATGAAGCAATAGTGAGTGTGAAGAATAGCATAAAGGCGGAAATTTCCAAGTTGAGCATCTTGGGTATGGCGAACAATTGTTTCAAGCATGGTATTTGTTCTTTGCATATAGGTGACAAAATGATGAGTCGATCTTCAATTTAAAGCAGATTTGAATTGTCGATTTGAAGCAATTCAATTGTTCAATTTGAAACAATTCAATTGTTCAATTTGAAAAGAAAAACACATAAGTACACACCATAGTGGACGCAAAACATAATATAAAAAATTTGATATATATAAGCTGAGTAGCTTTTTGATATGGCAAAAATATGTTAATACATGCATAACGGGCTACACACAGTATATCTTTACTACTATGGCTATCACAAAATTCTAATGAAGTAATTCTTGTAGTTGATGGCGCGTATAAACAGAAAAGCCTAACCACCTCCTTCTTGTGGTGGTGGTGAAATCTTTCAGTGCGGGATATCCAATAAGAGGAATTTGCATCGAGTGGCGAGCTCCTCTCTAAGAGCGGGATTGTGGGAAGACCAGTTGGATGATCTGATGACATGGAATGGCCTTGTCCCACACATGAAGTGGCTCTCGACTCGAGCCAATCTTGGTCATGTCTAACATCTTGTTTTTGAGTAGTGTACTAATCATCAGGTCAGCATCATGCTCAAGTGTCTCCTCGAAGGTGACATGTGTATGCTAAGTTGTTGGTGTGCTGAATGTGAAGGCCGGGGGTGTGTGGGGCTGGGGTGCAATCAGTGAGTGTGGAGGAGATGGAGAGGAACGATCACCAGGAAATAGAGATTGGGAGGCCTCATGCCTGCGGGCTGGGGCGGAATATCCTTGCTCTGCATAGTGGTCATCCACGGCCTCACGATCTACATGCCTCCTCCGAGTCTCGTGGCGTATGCGAATGGGCGGGCACTAGTCATAACTTGTTCGGCTGCTACTATGTGGAAACTCTGTCTAGCATCTCTATCCCGAACCCTGCAAATCCCATGCTCAGAACATAGGAAAGAAGCCTGGCATAAGAGAGTGATATGCTCTGCGTCTGGGGTCTCTCTGGACCTTCTCTCAGCTGTAGGCGAGAGTCATCGCTGCTTTCGGATGGGCTAAAACCAGTGGAATCGGTTACCTGTGCACCTCGAAGATAGGCCCCTCCTGCGCATAATGGGGAATAATAAGTGCGTGCGGATGGTCGCGATGATCGGCGCATATGGTAGTGCCTCAGTCAAGGGTGGGCATTGTAACCTCGGCCGGTGCTCGAACCACGCCGGCTGCGGGGCGGAGGGTGGGCGATCTCATAACCCTCAGCGTGCGGCGGTATCACGCAATCCTCATTCTTGAAATAGCATTGGTGAGTACACCACGGCGTTCATCTATCACAGTGCTGAATCTCTAATGAACCATGCATCGAGAGGTCACGGGTGGTAGGCTGGGACCTCTGGGTTGCAATAAAGCGCCTCAAATTAAATGGGAGGCGAATACCTCGATCAATCTCGCTCGCAGTATCTGTCGTCGGCCATCAAACCCGAGGTGTGGTAGAGCTCTCTGCTGAAATGGTCGATTGCGTATATCTGCATTCAGGATGCGGTGTCTACGAATATGACCTCTGATCCAGTGGTAGGGTGATACATTGAGAATTGGTGTGATCTCGAGTAACAGTCCTCGACAGGTAGTGTTAGTTGAAGTAAATATTAAATGTAGGCTAAGTGGGGCCTTGGAGTAGGGCCCTCCCTAGCTCTCCTCTCGAGGTGCGAGGATGGGGCCGGGGTCCCATCAGGTGTCTGATGCATTGAATCTTGGAGGCTGTCAGTCGACCTCGGGGAGTGTGATGGCTGCGCCGTGCGTGGCTCTGAGGTGTAGGCTGATCTGTGGCTCTCTCAGGCTCTCCTCGGGTGTGCTAAATCTCACCCAGAAGTGAGATCTGGGACCCACCCCCCGTGGACCATATACGATGTATAAAATATTTGCCCCGAGGAAGGGGTGGACTCCTTTGAGATATGGCGGGGCTGTATGAGCCCAGGCTCCACGAGACACAGAGCGAGATCCCCACGGGCAGGCTATCCAAACCCCGGGCTCAGCCTGTTTGAAATTGAAATGGACCACTGGTGTGAATCATGAAGGCTCGAAATAGTGAGACAACGTGCGAGCTCTAAACTGAGGCAGGAGCCGCAGTGTGACTCGAGGTCTGGCCGATGTTGAATGGGGCCGTACGTGTGGTGAGGGCTCGGGAGAGGCTGAGGCATGGCTCGGGCCAGACTGATGTTTGGGATGCGAGGGGCTGGCGGCGGGTCTGTGCGACCAGCTCGTGTGGCGGCGGCGGGTGCTAGGATGCGGGGACGGCCCCAGGCAACCTAGGAGCTCGAAGAAGGCGGTGAGATGCGGGGCACGGGTGCTGCGAATCTTAGAACCTGAAAGGGAGGGATTTGAATGTGGGTTGCTCCCACGCACAATCCCTCCTCTCTAAATAGGCCATTTTAGCGACAAGATAGTCCATTATTATTGCACTTTTCGCCTCCTGTAATTTGGCTCGGATGGTCTTCTGCGTTCAAAACTTTAAAATTAATTACTAATATTAAATAATAATATAATTAAAAAATTATTGTTAGCAAATTTACTATAATACTATGATTAGTATTTAAAACATACTATTTTCATATACAAGCTAGAACAATGAAAAATTGCTAAGTTAAAAATTTTGAAAAATTATTTAGGCTAGCAATTAATAACTATCTCTAGATTAAAATTAAATTTGTAGACTCTCGATAGCCCATGTCAGTTGAGAGTTGCGCTCTGAACGATTCGAGTTCGTGAAAATGCTCGAGGGGGATCGAGGAGGATGATCTCCTCAACCCATCAGTGGCTGGCGCTGTCCATGTGATGTTGGGTGGCGCCAGTTGATGTTCCTCCCAGGTGGATTTGGTAGTTGAACAATTGGCCGATTGGTGTTGTTAACCCGATTCTTCTTTATCTCGAGGTTGATTACTCCCTTGCATTTCACGGACCTTGTGTTTCTGCACATTGATCATTGAAACAATTTCATGAGTACGATTTTTAATTTCTAGCAACTCATGTTTGTTGTTCAAATGAAGATATTCAACTCCATAGTCGTATTGCAAAGTTAATGCACCTTCTCATTAAATATTAGTGATTTACATTGGTGTATAAAGCCAGTCTTTCCTAAAATGATTGGCACATGATTGTGGTTCAGCTGGGCTTAGTGCCGGTGTCGGGATACCGAAAAAATCTTGGATAATGGGGTTGACTCAATTTTGACAAGGACATCTCAGCTATCCTTAGGGATTTCCGCTGATCTATCGACTGATGAGTGATTGGGGAGTAGGTTCAACTACGCTCTCGCTGCTTGTATCTTTGAATGCGACATAAGATTCACAATAAATCTAGCACGTGCCTTATTTATTGCAATTCCACCAATATTGGCGGTATTGTAGGAGGAACCCGGAGATCTTTGTATCTGAATTTGCTGCTTTTGGATTAAAATGTGTTCGTGAGAAAAGGCCTTCTTCTCAATGCTAATCCTCTCTTTATTGTAAAGATCCTTCTAAAATTTTGCATACTTGAGAACTTGTTTGATTAAGGTCAGTGGGTATGTTAACCTTCACTTGCCTTAAAACCTCAAGAATGCCTGCTTGCTGAGATGCCTTCTTCTTACCTCTCACAGTGCTTCATTGAAATGGAGGTGGTATACGATATTTCATTGAATCTTCCTCTAGGAGGATATGCTCGGGTTTGTGTTCTCTTCTCCTTGCCTAGGTTCTTCAACGGGTTTGGCATAGGGTGAGTTAACCTCTTTTCACTTCTCAGGGGTGATTATGAGCCTTAACCTCATCATTCAGAGATTGTTAGATGATCTGCCTCATAGATTCCTTTAGAGTTGGGCTGTTTTAACTACTGGAAACCTCCCTTTCTCTCTTGTACTCAGAAAGTATTGTTCAATCTTGGTGATTGAATGCGCCAGGTTGTCAATTTTCTGGTTGAGATTACTCTGAGTACATCTATCCTCTTATTCGATTGTGTGCTTTCTCTACGGTATCAATCCTTTGTGTATGATTCTTTGGCGTTCTAATTATTTTGTTCCTCTGACAAAGTTGCCCACCACCTTACTCAATTCAATATAAGCTTCTCTTGGAGAAGAGGATGTTGGTTGTTTGCCATGGCGTGAAAAAAAAAACCAAGGCGAGAAAGTTGCACAGAATTTTCGCAGGGGGTTGGGTCTGAAAATGCAATAGGGTGATTCCTCGATTGGGTGTAGGTATTACATATGGAGCATTAGATTGTTGTGGCTTATACATTGTCCCTCACAGTGTTTGCACATTCGACATCAAATCCTTCAACGCTGCTTGAGGGGTCATGGAACTTTCTTGTTCTATTGGGTGTCTTTGAGGATTGGAAATTTGTGCGGGGGATTAGGTTGTCGTGTTGTCGATCAGCTGCACAACGCTGGGTGACCTTTGAGTCTCTCTACCTTTCCTAGCTAGAGTTGATAACCTGGCCCTCCTTTCCAATGTCTTGGCGGTGCATATCGCCTTTACTCCTATCCGTTTCTGGGTTGGCATCCAGTACAGAAGTTTAAATACGTAATTTAAGAAATCCATGGCCGTCGGGATGTTTGTAAAGTCTCCCCACACATATGGTTTCTAAAAATTGCCTCATGGCGGAGACATACCGGTGGTTCACCAACATCCATGTCAAACCCATGGTGTGGACATGCACTGATGGTTTCCATAAATCTCGATGCGCGTGTAAATCTCGCGTCATGTTTGCAAATGTATATAAATTTGCGCTTTCAAGTATTGATATATGATCTTGAAAAAACTTCTTGAGGTCGGCTTTGGCTTCGACCCAATTTCTTATGATTCCAGGCCTCAATAGGTTGGGCATATCTTGTGCTTAATCCTTTAGAGTCAATGGAAATACCTTTAGCTTCGACAAATCCATGTCACGTCATACCTTCCTTGAAGGTAGTGCAAACCTCCTCAAATCCTTATATGAGTGTATGGATTTTCATTTTCCATACCATGATATGTGGGAGTAGGGGTACAATAAGGCCTCAGCACTACCATCTTGTGGGAGATGATCTGAGGACCTTAACTCTAGGAGGGTGGATGTGATCCCTCATGGTTCTATATGCATTTGGATTCATAGGGGTTCTGGTTGGCTCACATTTGTTTCTCGGTATGGGATCCATGGTATCTGTTTACTGCGGCTTACTAGCTGAGTCAAGTTGTGTGCCGCCACATCCTATCTGATCTACACGAATTGTGTCTACAACCTCATTGTTGCATACACGGTTGTTACCTGATTAAAGAGACAAGCTTTAAACAGCAAACAACCTGCAAAAGATTAAAATTAACTAACAACAATGGCGGCCAGATAGTGGCCAAAGCAGTGCGATTCTCTTTGTAAAGTAAACAAGCAGCGGTTCTGTGGCTTGAGTTGCAAAAAAATTAAAGTTACCTTCTTGTGATGGATCACAAGTACTCTTCTTTCATAAGTAGTTTGGCTGTCCAGAGCAACGGCGCCATTTGATTACGTGCCACAGTAGGGTGAAACTAAAATCAACATTGCTACACCTAAGTTCCTACTCTGTGGTAGTCGAGCTCACTGCCGGTATAGTGGTCTAGGTCGAACACGGGGATGGGTTTCATCTGAAATGGTTTATCAGTGCCTGAAAGGTAAGGCTTTCTATTTGGACTTTTGGATTTGTGTTAAACGCCAAATGGTTCAGCTGGAAATTGCAAAAGCGGAAATGAAGTAAAGCGAAATTTAAAGTGAAGAATTTGCTGAAAGATTTAGAGTCTGTACCCAGCAGAAAGCTAGGGCAAACCTGTGTCCTCAGGAGTTTTATCTCTGAGTCCTGCAGGAGATCGAGTTATGGCCCCTTTTTGTTTAAAACCTAACATTCCTTTATCATTTTTATAGGCTCGTAAAGACCATCTAAAGAATCCTGGTGCATCTCTCAGAACCTTGAACTAAGCCATGGAGAGTATTGCCAAAGCGATAACGGTAAATGTTATTTAACCACTAATTTGAAGAACCTAACATGTAAATATTATCTCGAGGCTAGTAAGACCATCTAAAGAACAACGATTCCTAAAGCATGGAGAGTATTGGCCAAATCAATAACACATCCATGTTATGCAACTGAGTTTTAAAATAAGAATATAAATACACTACCCATAGCACAGTTCATGAGGACAACATACATAACCCAGCTGCCAAGCCTTCCTTCCTCTTCCAAAGGAAGGAAACATGGCATCTCTTGAGTTGTCATCCTCAAGAGGTGTGTTTAGCGGCCGGGAAAATGAAAGAAAGAAAGAGAGAGAAGAGAGAAAGAAATAAAGCAAAACTTGAAATATGAAAAGCTTTGTTAAAGCAGTAAATGAAAACTTACAAATCACCAAAAAAACTTGTCTTCCCTTCTATCCACCCTCTTTCCTTATTACAAAACATGAGGGGTATTTATAAGCCTCCTCAAGGTATGAAATTAGCAAAAACCCTAATAACCATTTGAATTTATGGGCGAATTGGGTAATAAACCAAGTTTGGAAGGCGGTTGCATTAATTACAGAGGATAATGAGGCTGGAAATTTATTCTGAGGAGAATTTCGCTAATTAATGAACCCAGAGTTAGCGAATTTGGCAATGGTCTACTTGAATTTGGCAAGTGCGAATTTAGCAGTTGAAATTTAGCTAGCTAGCGAGAGACCCGCTAAGCTAGCGAATTGTCGAGTGAAGCCGAATTTCGCAAATGCAGTGCAAGTTGGCTAGCGAATTTAGCAATTTGTCTTTGAATTGGCCCCACTGCGAGCAGTTTGCGAGAATTAATAGGATTACTAGGATTGGTTCTGACGAGTTGCGAAAATTCTTATTTTGCTGTTCTGCATGCCTCTGCCGTCTGTCTTCAAGCGCATCTCATTCCTCCACTTTTCTTTGTTTTCCATTGATTTTTTGGGCTTGTTGATGAAGCTGAGACTAAACTTCCAACCTCATGTTGATCATTTGCATTGTGGTTGAAGCCTAGAAGTGCATAAATACCCTCACAAAACAACTGCTTGCATGCTCCAAATGGCATAAGTGTTACTAAGAGGACATGAACACTTGATTGGTTTATCTTAGCTATGATTAATGCCAAAAAAGTACTTAAAACCTATCTAATATGGGTTGGTGTGCTTTGGACACTAATCCTGCACTAACGGCACATTGACAACCTAAATAGGGCTAGCTACGCTCTTAATTCTTCCTTGGTGCAATGTGAGGTGCAATGCTTCTGTAAATAGACTTTTTGGTCAGGTATGAGTCCACAGGCTCCCGACCAATTCGGTTTAGGGCATCAAGCGAAAGGATCCCTTGACCGAGCTACTGCGAGGCTTCACCCCGAATTCGAATGACCGAGTTAAGCACTACAACAGCTAAGCTTCACTATCCACTGGTACTGCTTGAACACTAAGTCATTTGACTCCCAACGATTAAGGTTTAGGGCATCGGGCTTTAAAGGCTTTCGCCGCTATACCCCTCGAGATAGTGTTAGGGTTTCAAAATTTTGACTTTATTTTATTTTTCTTCTTTTCTCTTGCATATGTTTTTTTCTTGCTTTTGGAAGACTTCAGTGGTCTTCTGCACATGGGTAACACATTTGTGTGGGTCGTCAACAAATTTAAGGCCGACTTTGCAAAGTGGAAAGAATTATATAAACCTTCCTGTAGCTATTAGTACTGACACATTTTGTGCGGTGTGTAGATAGCTAAAGGGAATATTCAAGGTTGACTATCTTTGAAGTGTTGACCTTCGATAAATTTAAAAAAAAAAAAAAAAATACATAAATGTTCTAACATTAAGGTAACATACAATGCTTCAATTTTTTCAACTAAAATGAGTAGAAACATGAAAATGTGTAGACCTAACGATTTGCAAAAGTGTAGTAAAAGCTGGAAAATAATGCTATAAAGCTTTTTGATATAACCAAAATGGCTAATACATGCTTAATATAGCTCTAAACATAACAAAAATATCAACACTTTACTATTGGCTAATACATGAATCTTGTACAAAATGAGTAGGCGGGTTGATAAAGCTGAAAGCTGTACAAAATATAATAGAAGACACTCAACTCTAACTTTCCTCCCGGCCCAGAAGTAGAAACATGTCATAGGGTAGGAAAGTTAGACAGGAGTGTGTCCACCTCAATCTCGCGGTGGTGGTGGATGCGAAGAAATTTGCTGCCTCTTTGTCGCGACATGTCTAAGGAGGTGGTGCTGTGGGCTCATCACGTGTCTTAGGATCGGAGCGGGAGATGAGGTGACATGATCTGATGGAGCATGGTATGTGATGCTCTAAAGTGGTCTCGGCTCGGACGTCGAGTCCGTCGATGCACGTGTAGTAGCCCGATGCAGACCGGCATCCATAACACTGCTAGCTCCTCGTGACGCTTGGATTGTGTGCTCAGTAGAATCTTTAGGTGAAGGTCAGTGTCGGTGGCGGGGCGAAGGAGTGGAGGAGGAGATAGAGGAGATAAATCGGCGGAATGCCTCACCTCACGTCGGGATCGGGATCACATCTCTCCTCGGGATCCTCTGCCACCTCATGCGGGTACCTCCTCACAGTCTTTGCTTTGGAGGAGAAAGAAAGAAATCGGCATCGCCATGGCTTGCTCCATGAGAAAGGCTTAAGGGCATCGATCTTCCCTCTGTCTAGCGGGCTCCTCAGAAAGAAAATCCCAAATGCTCGGGACTACGGCTCGGTAGTCGGCATCGACAATGGGCTGGCGAGCAGGCCACTACGGTGGACCTTGTCTTCCCGAGTGCAACGAGTTTGTCATGACCCGGCTTCGGAGAATTTGGAACGAATCCCTCGAGATCGGTCTGAGGCCTCAGTATGGCTCCCCTGCGGGTAAATAGTCTTTAGCATCATATGGAATAGTGAACCCAGGGCGGTGCGATCTGGAGAGAAACATCTGGGGCCCACCTCAGGAAAAGAAGCTGGTCTAGTGGTAACTCTGTAATTTAAACGACGGACCATCCTCATTAGTGGTGAGCCCGATCAGATATCCTCGACATTGGCACACTTTCTTAAGCGGGCTAATGCGTGGAAATGTCCTCGAGTACTCTGGTCGATCATCAATAGTAAAATCGAACTCCCGAGTGGTTTCGGCACTCCTCGGGAAGTCATGGAACAGTGGGATTGGAAGTACCACCGAGGATAGTAGAGCGCCTCGGTGTCATGTCGTGAGAGATCTTTATGTATCGATCCTCATGGAGTCTACGAGTAGAAGTCGGCGGTGTCAGCCTTTATCGTGAAACGACTCTCCATGAAAATCTCTGGCATGGAGCCTTACGTTCCCCGGAATCGGATTCCCGACGAATAATGGCCTCCACGATCCTCGAAATTTGGCGATAGATAGGGCAAACCTACCTGCTTTGTTGGTGAAGGGGTGGTGGGAGCCTCGATAATGAGGGACTCCGGGCACGATGTCACGGCGCTTGGAATCTTGGGGCCCTCTGGATCGTCTACAGAATGTGGGGGGCCGAGGTCCCGTCCTGGCTCTGCAGTATCTCCACGAACCCACGCGCCAGGGGCTCTGTTGGGGCCCGCTGCCGGGCTACTCGGCGCAATGGAAATGCGGAAGAATGGGGCACGGACAACCACAGGTAGTCACGGGCCCTCTCTGATCTTGAATCTGACCACAGGGCTGTAGCGAGAACCACCTCGGGTGTGGACCATGTGCGTGGTCGAGAGAGTCACATAGGGCGGACAGGGAGCTCACAATTTGGGGAAGGAATGCTACGCACACTCAAGACCGGGGGGCTCAGGGGCGACGTAGGGTGCCAGGCGGGAGGCTGAGGGACGCGAGACCACGGGTCAGGCAGTGGGTGGCGGCGGGTGCGGGGGTGCAATTTGTTGGTAGAGTGGACCAGACACGCACGAGTAAAACAAAGCGAGCAGGCATGGGAGCTGCGGTGGCTTGCGATCTTCCAGGTACTCAGTACAGCGCCGCAGTGAGGCGGGGCTGGTGGCTAGGGACCTCGGGGCTCGAGGCCTTTGCTCATGGCTAAGTGGAGCGGGGTCTTGGTCGCGGGGTGGCGATCTTTGGGCACGGCGGCTCTTGGAGGCTCGGGGGACGCTGATGGAAGCTCGGGGTGGCTTTGGAAATGTGACCGAAAATGAGGCATACTTAGAAATCCATGGCCATTCGGGATGCTTACTTAAGAAAGTCTCCTCCACCTGGTTCCAGCTGCCTCATGGCGGGAGACATCTCACCATTAGAAATGGTTTACCGACATCCATGTATCAAACCCATGTGTGGCGTGTGATAGTCTCCATAAATCTCTCAACCATGATAAAACCTCTCACCATCTTGGTACGCAAAGGTATAAATTTGTCTTTTCAAATTATTGGTCTTATGAGAAGAACTTCTTCGGGAGTGCACTTTGCAACTCATCCCAATTTCTAATGGTTCTAAGCCTCGGTGGTTTCTTGAATCTTGGCCTTGTCTTTAGGGTCGAGTGGAAATACTTTCAACAACAAATCCAATGTATAATAATTCTTCCTTAAGGTAGTGCATACTTCCCTCAAAAAATCTCTATTATGGGTGTATGGATTTTCATTTTCCATACCATGATATGTGGGAGTAGAGGTGCAAATAAGGCCTCAACTGCTACATCTTGATGGGAGGTATGATGCGGGGGAGCGGCCCAGCCCAACTCTAGGAGATTGAATATGGTCCCTCATGGTTCTATAAATGGTTGGATTCATTGGGGTGCTGGTTGACTCTATTGTTCCTCGGGTGGGGGATCCGTAATTTATCAGTGTGTACACCTTACTTCAGGCGAACCGAGGATACCTTGTCTTGATTCTATGTAGTCACACGATGTGTCATCTCCTATCCAGCTGGAGCATAAACACACAGTACAAAATTTGTAGAGACAATACTATGAGAAGCTTGCAAAAAGTTAAAATTAGCTAATAAAATTAAAGCGAGATGAAAAGCAAAAACTTGATGCGATCAACTGCGAGAAGTGAGTAAGCGCGGTTCTATGTGGTTACAAAAGAGTTAAAAGGTTACCTTCACTTGAAGTGTTGATCACGAGTACATGACTCATCATTGTGGTTGGCACCATCCGACCTTGAGCGCCATTTGATTTAGGTGCCACGGTAGAGATTTGAGCCCCAAAATCAACAAAATTTATATACCTAAGTTCCTCCCTCTTTGCGGTAGTCAAGCTCTTTGCGATATGATGTCTGGTGAACACGGGGATGGGTTTCATCTAGAGATGATTTATAAGTGAAGAAGGTAAGGCTCTATTTGGACTTTTTGGTTTTGTTTCAAAAGCAGGTGTGATGAGTTTGACGGTCTTTATTAAAAAGCGAAAAATGAAGTGTGAAAAGTTAACTTTGAAGATTTAGGTCACTAACTTGGTAACTTAGGGCAAGCAAAGTGTTCCTGGGTTTTATCCTCGCGTTACTGACAAGCAGAAAAGCCTATGGTCCAAGCCACAAATGGGATCTATGTTTAACTAACAAACCTCACCTTAAAATCAACTCCTATTTGGGTTAACCCCGAGATAACATGCATCTATGGCCCCTTCCCGGTTTGAAACCTAACATTAAATATCATTTTCAATGGCTCGTAAAGACCATCCCATTGAACCACAGTACATATAGCGATAAGTATGCATTGTATCCTAAACATGGTAAGTATTGGCCGGATCGATAACATTCAATGCTATTCAACCATATTTTGAAGATAGGGTCATAAACACAAATGTAACTACCCAACACAAGAGGACCTTGCATATGCCCATACAGTAAGCTTATTCTCTTCAAAGAAAGAGGAGCAGCCAAGCTTATCTCTTGAGTTGTCATCCTCAGAGGGGGTGTTTGGCCGACGAAAATAAGGAAAGAGGAGAAGAGAAAAAGCCAAACCTAACTAAAATCTGAGATATTTATAAAGCAACGCAGATTTCTCTCGATTTTTCTCCTATTTTTTTTTTTAAAAAACTATGGGGGTTTATAGGCCACCCATTTATGTGAAACTCTGATAAGCCCTAACATTTTGGCTAATTTATAAGGACAAGAGAGTAATACCAAAATTGAAGTCGGTTTGCATTAATTACAAAAGTATGACAAGGCGGTGAATTTCGCTGGGCATGTCGATTTATTTAGTGGCGAAATTTCGCTAGCTAGCGAAAATATCGCCTAGCTAAGCGAAAATTTACGTTAGCTAAGCGAAATCACCTGAATAAGCGAATCGAAGTGTTTTAAGCTAGCGTGTAATTTCGCTAGCTAAGCGAATTTAAGCTAACAAGCGAAATTCTGTAGTGCGAAAATAAAATTCGCTAGGAATAGTGTAGCGAAATCACGAATCTAAAAATTCCGCAATTTATTTAGGATTGCTATTTTAATGCGAAAATTTTAGCAATCCCATTATTTTCGCAATCTTATGAAATTCCACTGGAATTCTTGTCTTCAGCACGTACCTCTACTCCTCTTGCATTGATTTTTCTTCACTTTGCCTTCATTCTCTCTTTGATTCTTGGTATGATTGATGGTTGACAATTGGGTTCAATCTTCATGATTCATCATGTCACCGATATCAAAGCTCCCAGTACGCGAAACACATAAAACAACTTGAAAATAACCTCTAAATGGCATAAATTACAATAAGAAGACTTGAATTACTTCAATTGGCATAAATGACATGATTAGTGCGCAAAAAGCATCGAAACCTATCTAATGGGGTTCAAAAATAGCACTTTTAGACACTAATCCACCCCCCAGCGGCATGCTGATCCCTTAGCAATCAAAACAAAAAGGAGATGCGTGCGGTGATTCTCAAAAAGTTTATGATTCAGGTGTATAAACAAATAGCATTTACTGAAAAATTGACGCAAGTTTGAAAACACGCCATGAAGAGCCAAAACCATACAAGAACAATTTCCAGGTCAATATTGGTTCCCCCAATTCTCGAAGCTTAAATTTCCACCAAAAGTCTAATGGTTCGTTATGTAACTTGAGATCGAGCGGCTAATTTAAAATTATTCCTCCCAACCTAACAGTGGCATGGCCTTAGTGAACAACCTAGATAAGGATAATTCTGCTCGCTCTTTATTCAGCTTCTGATAGCAGATTACTGCAATGCTTAAATTGACTTCACGAAAGTACAGTGTAGAGTCCCATGATGACTCCCAGCCAATTAAGAGTTTAGGGCATCAAGCGAAAGGATCAATGACCACAAACTCACAGGCTTCTGCAGGACTACATATGACTTGAAAATCAAGCACCTACAAGGGATTCTTCTGCCTATCCACCACATTATAGCGGTACTAATCGTGACTCTGACAATTAAGGCTTAGGGCATCGGGCTTCAAGAGCTTTCGCCATATACCCCCACGTGGGATAGTGCTTTTGGGGTTTCAAAGTAGAACTTAAACTTTATTTTTCTTTTATTGCTTTTCTTTTCTTTTGCTTTTTCTTTCTTTTCCTTTGGAAGACTACATTGGTCTTAAATGTCTTGGGTAACAAAAACCTATCCTAGGTAGCCAACAGCTTACTGTATTGCAGAAGGAGACAAACAAGTCTGCTTTATTGAAACAATCGGGTGTGCGGTGTGTGAATTAGCAACAAGGAGAAAATGTTCCAAGTTAAACATCTTGGAACTTAAAATGACCAAAATTCTACAAATCAAACATGGAATTTGTTCTAACATAAAGGTATTAAGCAGGGTTCAAATTTCCATTTAAGGTAATTCAATTGCCCGATTAAAGAAATTCATGATTAAAGCGATTGATTGTCGATTGAGAGCAAAAACAATTACTTAAGACGGAGCACAAAAGGATATGCAAAGTGTGTATACCTGATAACTTTACAAATCATGTAACAAAAATAGCTAGTACATGCATACCAAAGCTAAACATACAAAAAAAACACTTGCCTACCACCACTGGCTAATACATAGATATAATCAGTATGAAGTAGGTTGATAAAAGTGTGCTTATAAAAAGCATAAAAGAAACCTAACCCACTCATATTCAAGCGTAACAGATGGTGATAGATACAGTTCTTCACTATTGCAGCCAAACATCAAATAGGCTGCGTCACATGGTGGGCTCCTCTCTCACGTCGGGAACACGAGAAGGCTGAAGTGCGTCATGATACATTGGAAGCATAGAGTAATGGCTAGGCGACCTGCGAGATCTGGTGCTGTCTGCCGACTGTAGTAGGCGGTCGCATCATCACTGTGATCTCTGTTGGCGTGAACATACTCGGGTGAATGGTGTGCCCGAATAGGATGGGCGGGAGTATCGGTAGCCCCGCGGATGTGGTGTGGGAGGAGATGGAGGTGACATCTGCGGGCGGACTCATCTCGGGCTCGGGGCAGGCACATCGATCTCTACATGGAGTCCTCATTACTGACCCGGTACCTCCTTTAGTCTGTTGTCGGAGATGGAAAGATCTGGGCATGGTCATCACCCGCTCAGTGACGAGTCAGGCATCGAACTCTCATCTCAATCTCGGCTCCTCACAGGAATCCCTTTTTCGAGAACCTATAGCGAGTAGTCTCCATCAGTGTGGAATCTTCTGCTCATTCTGGTGCCCCAGAGTGGACCTTCTCCTGAAATGCATCATCTGGCTAGCAGTCATTGTAGAAGCGATGATGAATAATCTCGATCAATCTGGAGCTCCTATGGCTTTCAGGATCGGCCTATTTGGGACATCATAGTACGACTCATGATGAAAGTCTCTACGATGGAGTTGTACATTCCCTGGAATGGGGTTCCCTACGAACAACGGCCTCCTGATCCTGGAGGCTGGTGACAACTGAGGCGATGATGTCGCCTCTGCGACGATAATATAGTGGTGATGGCTGTAGAAAGATGACTCGCAAGGGCGAGTATTGTGATGCGGTTTGGAAAAGCGAGACCTCTGCTCCTACGGTACCGGGTGATGGGGCGGGTCCGTCGTGTCGATAACGGCCGAATCCTGAAATCCTCCGTGCGCCTCGGGGACCGGTGATGATGGGCGAGAAGCCGGAGTGAGCTGAGCCTCTAGCTCAGTGTCTTGAATCCTTGCCCGTAGGTAGAAGGCGGGATCCTCGATGCGAACCATATCATCCCCGAATATCTTGAATAATACTTTCTGGAAGGGCTAGACTCACTTTGAAAATGTAACTAGAACGCCGAATATCTGAGCGAAATATGGAAACTATTGATCCTGTATTTTTGAAGCATGAAGACTAACGAGGCTCAGCTGCGGAATCCTGGGTTGTAATGGCAATAAGGCTCGTAAAGTCCGCCGTGGGCTTGGGCACAACTAAGTAGACAAGGGCAAGAGGTCTGAGCAGGCGTGTAAGTAGCAGTAAAGAGGCTCGACCGAGGAGATGGCTCCCGTTTGGGAGGCGGCTCATTTTGTGGCTGCAGGGGCTCGTGGCGCGACGGTGTCTATGGACAAACGGCGGTGCATGTGCAGTGGGCGGGGTCTGCATTGGGTTCTTGGCTGACACTAGTGAATTAGTCGTGGGACCTTGCTGCGAGTGGGGTAACGGCGGCGAGAGAAATTTGGGACTCGGGAGTTACAATGGAAGGCTAGGAGAGGTAGGGAGATATGAAGTGACCTTTTGGCCATCCCCCTCTCAGGTTTAAATAGGCGTTTGGCGTATTGTGAGGGTCTCTACGCCGGTTTTCATTATTTTTAGCGAATTTATTAACTGATTATACACATAAATCGAAATTCGGTGGTTATTTATTGATACTATATAAATTTAAAAAATTATAATGAAATTATTATATAAAACTATAATTAAAATTTAATACAAAATACTATAGTATATAAACAAAATTACTAAAAGGGAAAAGAAAAGCGCTAATTTAGGAAACTTTTCAGAAAAATATTGAAATTATCAAAATTAACTAAATTACAGACCAAAAGCAAAATTATTTAGGCTTGCAATCCGGTTTGAAAACACCGGACCAGTTCAATTTCAAAAATTACTCAAGGAGGGTCGGGGAGAATGATCTCCTCAGCAGCACTGATGCGCTGAGTTGACTCATGGTCCAGGTGCCCAGTGTTGATGGTTCTCAACACGATGGCTTTGAATTGAAGCGGTGGCTTGGAGTGGGTGTTGATGGAAAGACTGATATCTCTTCATCTCCTTGGCTGAGTGCTCCTTGCAATTCACGGACCTTGTGCTTCCTGCATGCGACCATTTGAAGCGACTTCATCGGTTATTTGATTTTCTGTTCTAGCAACTTTTGCTTGTTGTTCAAATGAAGATGTTTATCTGGGATCAACTTACAGAGTAAGTTGCATGTGTTATCTCTAAGCCAGTGATTAGTATTGACTTGACATCGTGAAAATGGATATCCTCTGAATCGTTGGAACATGATTGGGTTCTTGCAGTTGAAGCGAGTGTCAAGCCTTGCAAAATCTGGGTAGTAGGATTTGTCTATTTTCACCAGACATCCTCAACTATCCCTTAGAGTTTTTGTGAATCTGATAATAATGTGTATGATGTTGGTAGGTTTAAGTTCACTGTTCTTGTAATATCAGATCTGGCTGAGGTTCTGTGGCTCATCCAACTGATGACTTGTCACATCTGATTCCATGATATTATTTGAAATTGTGGGAGATCCTGGATCCTTGTATTTGACGGTATTTGCTTTGGATTATGGCGACATTCGGTGAGAAATGCCTTCTTCTCAATGCCTAATCCATGCCCGATTATTACAAAATCTTTCAAGAATTTTTGCATAAGCGGGGACTTGTTTGATTATGTCGATAGAGTATATTAACCATGTACCTTAAGACCTCTAAATGTTTTTTGCCTGTGGGAGCCCCTTCTTCTTACCTCCCCAAGTGCTTGGCTGGAAATGGGGTGAGTGCGGTATTTCATTGAATCCTCCTTTAGGAGAATATGCTCAAGCCCCAAATTCTTCTCCTGGGTTGCAGGGCTTTGGCATGGGTTGATCAACCTCTTTTCCTCCTCGGGGTGATTATGGCCTTCATCATCATTCTGAATTGTTGGAAGATCTGCCTCATGGATTCCCTTTTAGGTTTAGCCTTGCCCAGGAAGGGAACCTTCCTCTTTCTTGTACCTCCAGGCGCTTGTTGATCTTGGTGATTATCTTGTGGATTATGATATTACGGTTCGAGTTGCTCTCTAGCCCATCTATTCTCTTGTTCGTGTACTTTCTGATATCAATTGCTTTGTGCAGTTGCACATTAATTCCTTTGCTCTTCCACCAGTTGTCTACCACCCTTCTCAAATTTAAAATGGCTTGTTCCCGAGTGAGGATGGTGGTGGTTGTGGTTGAAATTAGGAACCAAGCGTAGTTTGGCACACGAAATTACATAGGCGGGAGTGGGCTTCTAGGAAAGGTTAGGGTGATTCCTCAATTGGAATTGAGTATTTCCATATGGGCATTAGGTTGTGGTGGCTTGTATTGTCACCAGTATTTGCACATTAGACATCAAATCCTTCATTGAAGGGGCTATAGGACCTTTGTTCTCTTGGATGTATGAGTTGGAAATTGGTGCGGGGATTGGCATGCGGGATTTTCGATCCAGTACTTCATGGGCCCTTTTCCTTCTAAGCTTCTCCTTTCCTAGCTAAGGTTGAAATTCTAGCTTTCATTTCTATGTCCTCGAGGCGGAGTGTATAAATCCCGCCCTGGGTTGTTGAGGGCCTCATTGTTTCCATTTCCCTAGGGTTTGGCTCATCCCAACCCTTAGAAGTTTCAACCACATAATTTAAGAAATCCATGGCTTCGTCAGGATGCTTACTTAGAAAGTCTCCCCCACACATGGTTTCCAGAAAGCTCTTTTTTACCACCTGGCGGAGGCATACCATAAGAAATGGTTTACCGGCGTCCATGTATCAAACCCGTGGTGTGGCATTCTGTGATGAGTCTCCATAAATCTCTCGACAGTAAAATCTCACCATCTTGAGGTGCAAGGTATAAATTTGTCTTTTCAAATTGTGGTCTTATGAGCAGAAGAACTCTTGAGGAGTGCACGCAACTCATCCCAATTTCTAATGGTTCTAAGCCCTCGGTGAGTTTAGCGAATCTTGGCCTTGTCCTTTAGGGTCAGTGGAAATGCTTTCAACTTAAGCAAATCCATGTCCATCATTCCTTCCTTAAAGGTAGTGCATACTTCCTCAAAATCTCTAATATGGGTGTATGGATTTTCATTTTCCATACCATGATATGTGGGGAGTAGGGGTACCAAATAAGGCCTCACTGCTACATCTTGTGGGAGGTATGATCTGCGGAGAACCTTAGCACCTAGGAGATTGAATATGAATCCCTCCCATGGTTCTATAAGCTGAGTTGGATTCATTGGGGTGCACAGTTTGACTCTTTGATGTTCCTCGGTAGGGGATCCATGGTATCGATGTGGCCTGCTGACTTCAGTGGGTTAAGTTATTATCTTTTGATTCTATGTAGTCTGCACGATGTGTCTCTATCCCATTGGAGCACTCACAACACATTCTGAAAATTTGTAGAGACAACAAAGAGTACTATGAGAAGCTTGCAGGTTAAAATTAGCTAATAAAAAATTAAAAGTGAATGAAAAGCTTGATGCGATCCTTTGCAAAGTGATGGCGCGATTCTAGGTTACAAAAGAGTTAAAAGGTTACCTTCACTTGTGATGTTGATCACAAGTACACTTGACTCATCATTGGTAGTTTGGCACCGTCCTGAGCAACGGCGCCATTTGATTAAATGCCCACGGTCAAATTTGAGCTAAAATCAGCAAAATTTATATACCCTATAAGTTCCTCCTCTTTGCGTAGTCAAAAGCTCTTTGCAATTATAATTGATCTAGGGTCGAACACGAGGATGGGTTTCATCTAAGAATGATTTGCATAAGTGCGAAGGTAAGGCTTTCTATTTGGACTTTTTGGATTTTTTGTTTCAAAAGCAGTGTGATGGTAGCGATTAGCGTAAAAGCGAAAATGAAGTGTGAAAGTTAACTTTGAAGATTTAGGTCACTAACTTGGTAACTTAGGGCAAACAAGTGTCCTCGGGTTTTATCCTCGCGTTATGACAAGCAACCTATAGTCCAAGCCACAACTGGATCTATGTTTAAGCCCCAGAAAACCTCACCTTAAATCTAAACTCTATTTGAGTTAACCCGGATAACCTTCACATCTATCTGTAACACTTTACAGTTTGAAACCCTAACATTAAATATCATTTCAATGGCTCGTAAAGACCATCTAATGAACCACAGTACATCTAGCAATAAGTATGCACTGTATCCTAAAGCATGGTAAGTATTGGCGGATGATAACATTGATGCTATTCAACCATATTTTGAAGATAGGGGTCATAAACACGATTACTGTAGCTTTTAACACAAAGAGGACAGCTTTGCATATGCCCCACCACCAAGCTGTCTTCCTTATCTTCAAAGAAAGGGAAACTAGCCAAGCATCTCTTGAGTTGTCATCCTCAGAGGGTGTTTGGCAGCCATGAAAATAAGGAAAGAGGAGAAGAAGCAAACCCTAACTAAAGCTGCGAGATATTTACATAAAAGCAAAAATGTGCCAAAAGATTTATGTCCAATTTTTTCTCCTCTTTTTTTTTTTTACAAAAACTATGGGGGTTTATATAGGCCACCCATTTATGTGAAACTACAATAAAGCCTAACATTTTGGCTAATTTAAGGACAAGAGTAATACACCAAGAATTGAAGTCGGTTTGCATTAATTAAAGTATGACAAGAGCGTTAATTTCGCTAAGGCATATCAATTTATTTAGGCGCGAGAATTTCGTATTCAGCTATAATGAAATCACAAGATAGCGAATCGGGAATTTTAAGCTAAGCGGTGGCAATTTCGCTAGCTAAGCGAAATTTATTAACTTAGCGAATTCTTGTGAGTAGCGAAAATGCAAAATTTAAGCTAAGATAGTGCTTAGCGAAAATCCTGGAAGATCTAGCAGATTCTGAATTTCGCTAAAGTTGAAATTACGCTGATTGCGAAATTTTCGCAATCAGCTGAAGGCTCTGTAATCTAAGCGAAATTCTCTAAATTCTTGATCTTCTTTGTGCCTCCTGCTCCTCTCTTGCATTATTTTTTCTTCACTTTGCCTTCATTCTCTCTTTGATTCTTGAGCAATGGTTGCCAGGTGGGTTCAATCTTCGCGATTCATCATATGTCGATATCGAACTCCCAAGTACTGGCACCAAAACAACCAAAATAACTCTAAGCGGCATAAGTGAAACTAAGAAGACTTGAACACTTCAATTGGCATAAATGACATGATTAGTGCGCAGCACTCAAACCTATCGATATAGGGTTGAAATAGCACTTTTTGGGCACTAATGAGATATAGCGGCTCCAATGGTATGAATCATTACCATATCACAGTTCCCGGTTGATGGGAGAGTTGGTAGAAACTGCTTGGAGTAGATTCTTTCCCTATCTCTCACTTCGAGAGAAGAAGAGATAATAGTATTCTAACGGGGGAAGATGAGAGCTATATGCCAGCAGGAAAGATTCAAGGTTCTTTGAAGAGATGCCGTCTCATAGCATAGATTTGAAAATTCCCGGATGGGCTATGATGTATCATGCTTTAAATGATATATCCTAAAGGTATTATCGATGTTCGCGAGCATTCAACAAAAGTCTTTGGCGAGAGATCGATAGAAGACTGGCAAAATGCAATATAGAAAGCTCCATCTATGATTTCAAGAAATAGTAGAGAAAGAAATTAAATGGAGGCGAAGCGAATGAAATGACCATGGAAACAAGAGTTGGATGCCATAATGCATAGGATGGAATAACAAGAGAGGAAGATTGCTGCTCATGAAATAGGAGGCGGTGGAAAGAGCGAAGAATACAGAAGAAGTCTTGATGTGCCTTGAAGAAGATTCTTATAGTCTTTGAGGAGGTTAAAGTCGTATGGCGAAGAAGTTATCATTGGCGAATCACAACACCACTCACCTGCTGATGTCATCATTGAAACATGAATTTCTCATATGGTGGAGGGCATTACAAGGCGAGGCATGGGCGGGAATCACCGGCAAGGATATCGGCGGCCACCAAGGTTCGCGAAGCGGCAAGGTGGCGAAATGAATAGCGGCGATTCCAGAGGATGACCGTTTGAAGAACAAATGCTGCGGTTCATGGGGCGACGAGGCTATTCTGATTCCATGAGCGAAACTATGGACTTGACTTTGAAGTCGATACTCCAAATGTTTCGAAAGAATCTGGGCGGCTTTTGCTTGAAAAATTTGGAACACAAGTAGAGACAGCGGCCTTGAATATGACAAATCGGAAGCGAGGAATTCCACGTCTGGAGAAGATTAAGATTGCATGGCATTTCAATTAAGAGAGTGGGAAGGATTTGACGGCAACAAAGAGCAGAAAGAAAAAGAATGAGAATGAAAAGAAGAGTGAAAGGAAGGAGAGAGATAACGGCCCAGTTGAGGCAAATTTAGAAAGTAGCTGACCGGGGAAAAAGAAGGAAGAGTACCCGTATATACACCTTGATTATTTCCATAGAGACTTGAGGTCAGAAAGCAGGTTTCCTAGAATTCTTAGGATATTTTCAAGAAAATAGAAATCATCCATTTGCAGAGGTTGATTAAGCCAAATGCCTCTTTATGCAAAATTTACGAAGAAATCTTGACCCGAAAGAAAGAGGCGAGGAGGTATAGTTAACTTGAGCCCACTTCGTGTAGTGCCATTATCAACCAGATGAAGGACCTTGGTAGTTTTTCACCATTCCACTTGCTCCATAGGGAAATATGAATTCAAAGCTTTATGTGATGATTCTACGGGCAAGTATATAAATTTGATGCCTCTATTAGTTATACGAGAGACTTAATTTGGGAGAACTTACTGACAACGATTACATTGCGGATGGTGATAGATCACATGTATGACCCGGAAGGCATTCTTGAAGATGTACTTGCCCATCGAGGTTGGGAAATTCATCTTCCCGGTCGTTTGTTATCATGCGGATAGGAGGAAGATACCTGAGTTCCTCTTATTCTTTGGGAAGACCTTTCTTAGCAAGCCTTTGGACACGCCTTGATAGGCGTCTGAGAAGGTGAATTGACACCCGGGAGGTTGGAAATGAAGCGGTGCATTTCTAATATTAAAAAGTGGAACGCATCTGCTTGTAGAGGAAGGCGATTGTATGGTTGTAAGAAACAATAGTCTTCTCGATGATGAATTGAATTCGATTGTATCAACCCGACACTCTATCGTATTGAAATTGAGATGAATTTTTAGTATCTTGAGAGTCTTGATTGCTGTAATCTTGCGCTAAATTTGTTTAACAAAGCTTGATCCTAAGTATAAATAAAAAACGATTAAGATAAATGTGACCAAAAGCAGCCAAACTCATGAGCAGAAACTAGTCTGAAGAATTTGACATTGAAAGAATTGCCCGATCATTTAAAATATGAGTTTTAGAACTAGAAAACCAGTTATCATGCTCAGTGCGTTGGTAATTGAAACGAGAAGTTCTTTGTAGTGCGAGAGAAATACAAGAGGAGCGGTGAGTCGATTGAGGATCTGAAATTATCGACCCCTCCATTTGCATGCATAAAATATTCTTTGGAGGATAAGAACCATTGAGCATGAAGGAAATTTGAATCCGGTGATGAAAAGTTGTTAGAAAAGTTCGAAATGGTTAATCGAGGTTTATATATGCTATATCAGATAGTTATTGGGTAAGCCCAGTGAATGTGGTTCCCGAGAAAGGTGGATTCATTGTGATCGAAATGAAAGAATAGGCCCGATTTCTCTGAAGCGTGATAGGATGGAGGGTGTGTATTGACTACGAAGAATTGAATCGCAACGAGAGAAGGATATATTCTTTCCCCTGACCTTTCATTGGTAGATCTTTGGATAGGTTGGCGGGACACCCTCATTTTTGTTTTTTTGATGGATACTCTGGATATAACCAAATTGCTATTGCACTGAAGATCGGGGAGAAAACCACTTTTACATCCATTTGGTAATTTTGCTTTAGGAGAATGCCATTGGTTGTCTGTACTCTGGTACCTTCGAAGATGCATGATGTCTATGTACGATCTAGCAAAGAAGTTATAGAGATCTTCATGGATGGTTTTATAGTATATGGATCCGGTTTTGACAAATGCACGCACCAACACAAGACCCGTGCCCAGGTCGAAGACAAGTCTAGCTCACGAATTGGAAAAATGCCATTTTATGGTTACATAAGGAATTGTCTTAGGGCACATGATTTGCGAGGGCTTGAGGTAGACCAAGCAAAAGTTTCAATTATAAGAAATTGTAATGCCACCCTCAGTCTGAGGAATCATAAGTTTCTTAGGACATCTTGGATTTTATAGAAGATTTATCGGTGATTTCTCAAAAATTGCTAGACCACTATCACAATTGGAAAAAGATACTAAGTTCTATTTTGATGAATCCGCGAAAGCATTTGAAGAAAATCAAATCCAGACTAGTTGAAGCTCCATCATAAGCGAGCAGTTGGAACAAAGAATTTGAAATCATGTGTGATGCATTGATTTTGCAATGTTTAATATTAGAATGAGAAATATGAAAAAAAGTGTTAGTATTATTATCTTATGCTAGTAAACCTTTAATGAAGCACAAGAAAATTACTCTACTGCGAAAGGAGATGCGGCAATAGTATTTATGTGAAAATTTAGGCCATACATTTTGGGGTCCGTATTTATTTATACACACTAATCATGCAGCAATTAAATATCTAATGACAAAGAAAGAAGCAAAGCCAAGATTAATCAGGTGGGTACTATTATTACATGAATTTGATTTAGAAATAAAAGCCAAGAAGGGTAGTGACAATGTGATAGCTGATCACTTGTCAAGAGTAGAAGAAACCCAGCATGAAGAAGAAGAAATAGCGAGGGAAAATTTTCGGTCTGAAGGCAGTTATTTTGTTTGTCACTCGATCACCCTAATTTATCTTTGATATTGTGAACTTCTTAGCTTGTGGAATTATGCCACCAGAATTCAGCTACCAACAGAAAAAGAAGCTAAGGACTGACAGCAGGTACTACATCTGGGATGACCCATTATTGTTTAAAAGAGGACTGATGATTATAGGGATGCAGAGGGTAGGCAAAAGCAGATTTTCTACAGAATGTGTACATCGCCCATATGGAGGACATTTTATGAGGAGATAAAAGCGGCCCACAAAATTCTCAGTCGAGGATTTCACTGGCCCTCTTATTTTTAAGGACTGTTTGAATGGTGAGTTATGTGATCAATGCGAAAGAATGGAAAGCTACCAGCAAAGGCATGGATGCCTATTAAGGTATCTGGTGGTGCAATTGTTTGATGTATGGGGAATGGATTTTATAGGGCCTTTCCGGTTTCATTTGGAAATATACATACTCCTAGTATGGATTATGTATCAAAATAGGTAGAAACGGCTTATCCCGAAAGAATGATGCGATACGATTCAATGGGATTTTTACAAAGAAATATTCTTAGCGATTTGGAACACCCGGAACTATAATTAGTGATGGGAGGAGCATTTTGCAAATAAGGTGTTTGACAAACTCATGGCAGATGAGTATCAAACACATTGTGAGCTTGGCTTATCATCCTCAAACAAATGGGCAAGCTGAAATTTTCAACAAGGAAATAAAAGAATTTTGGAAAGAGCTGTAAGTTAAGCGAGAGGAGATTGGTCACTGAAGCTTGATGATGCACTCACAGGCACTCTAGAAGCCTGCTACAAACTCCCAGAATAGCCCCATACAGGCTTGTCTTTGGAAAACCTTGTCACCTACCTCTTGAGCTAGAATATAAGGCTATGTGGATATCGAAGCAATTTTTGATTTTAAAATTTCTTGGGAAGAGAGCTACTCGAGTTAAATGAATTGGAAGAGTTGAGGAATGATGAAGCCTATGATGTCGGAAATTTACAAGGATACAAAACCAAAATATGGCATGATCTGCTGTGGCGATTTTAGGAGGAATTCAGGAGTCGGGTTTTGTTATTCCAACTCCAGATAGACTCTCTCGGAAGTGGTAGTAGAGTGACCATTCTGGGTGTTATCAGCACACAGTTTGGGGCAGTGACACTTAGAACTAGCAATCATGAGGAGTTCAAAGTTAATGGTCAGAGATTAAAGCACTATCTTGGGAGAAAGCAATAGAAGAGTAACCCTTCTTTCTGAACAAGGAAATTGAAACGGAAACGATAGCGTGAAAGTTCGACTAAAGATAAAAAATTGAGCAACTTTGTGGAAGGCAATCCACACTAGTTTGATTTTAAATTTTTGTTTTTCTTGTTATAATTTACAAATTTATGTGTTTAACTTTCTAATAGCTTAATTTGATTTTATTCATTATCGATTAAGTAGGTGAGGAATTTTTATTATTATTATTATTTTTATTTTTTTGGTTTCTGAGACGATGAAGATTGTGCAAAGGTGCATCTTGCAATCAAACTTCAATCAGCGCAGGGCCAAAAAAAAAAAAAGGGCGATATATTCTGGAGTTTACGTTTAGGGTATTTATGCTGTTAGCATGATTGAAAGTTTGGGGAATTTTTGTATCTTGTTTTGGTGTAAGTTTGAATGTGATCATATGTTAAATTATTTGATTTTTATGATGAAATGCAGATTGAGTTATCAGTTGTTTTTAGTTAGAATTGAATAAATTGAAAATTCTTTTGTGAATTTGAGTCATTTATGTTTATGGTTGTAACATTAATTCAAAGTTGCAGCAAGGAATTTCTAGATGTGAATAAAGTGGAAAGTCAAAATAATGAAAGCAGGGTCACATTTGAAGTACTAAAGGGAGGGAAAGAACATTTTTATGTTGCAACACCATTTCCACTGTCGACCACATTTGAATTTGTAAAATTTTGATCAGTGATGATCAGAATAGTCTTGAAGTGAAACTAAGAGGATTCTGACAACCTCTATAGTTTAAACGTCCATTAAAGAAATAAAATTCATTGAAAATATTAATTTAGGGCTAATAATTAATGTGTGACTCCCACCAGCATGTGTGACGTGCAGCCAAGCGTCTATTCCTTCAATTCAGTGCATTGCAATTCTTGACCTTCCTTTCACCTCTCTTTGATCTTGGCTCACAAAACTAGAAAAGCTGACAATGCCTATACGACCTTGATCATGGCGGCAAACCAAGATGAAGTCAGCAATCTCAACAAAGCTGATCGTGAAATCATGCGATAATGTCGAAGTAGTAGACGAAGCTTAGTCGGAGATTCAACCTGATGAAGAAGGAAATGCTGAAAAAGGAAACCAACAAGAGGAGGATGAGCTACGAGAGAAGTAAAGGAGGAAGAAGAGCTGTTGGAAGAATGAGACTTGTAGATAAGGTGATGGAACAAGAATTTATCTCTGAAAGGTTTGTGAATTAATTTTCCCGTTTTACGAGTAATAGAAAAAGAAAAGAGGTTGGGCATTCTTTTGTGAGCACAAAGCACCAAGTTTTCGACTCTGCAGGGAATTCTATCTCTGAAACATGGTAGGAATGAAGGAGGATTCTATTTTTGTGAGAGGTGTTTGGGTGCCCTTCGACGATAGAAGCATAAATGAAGTTGAGAGATTTCAAGCATGGATCGAAATACAAGAAATTGTTGGAAAACCCAAATTACGAAAAATGAGTGAGCTAGGTTGGTAGAAGAAGGAGAGTGGGAGAGTAGCCCAGAAGGAAAAAGTCCCATGCCATCAAAGGGAACTCTCTACGGAAGAGCAAGGTTTAGTTTTATTTTGTATGTGCATGTGAGTATACGATCAGAAGCGAGAAGCTATCTGGTATGCCTTTGAAAGGATACAAAATAAACATGGGAATGCTAATCTGTTGAAGATCAATCGGGCTGCAATCATATGATAAAGATGGCGATTCCTACTTTGCCCCTTATTACTGAATGCAGGCGTGGTGAAAATTAGGAGGAAAAGTCATCTCGGGTCTCCCCTCACAGCCCTTACGGAGCAAGGGGCTAAAGGAAAGCGAAGTGATATTAGATCACGAGAAGCAGGGGCGGGCTGGGTGACGATAAGAGAAATGGAGGAGTTACCGGACGGTGTCATCGGAAGCATAAGAAGAACCTCTTTCGGGACAAGCCCAGTGTATATCCTTTATCTCGAAGTATAAGACAATTGCAGTTCAAGCGAGAAGCATCCGGGAGAATAGAGGAAATCTTTGAAATAATGGAAATGCTAAAAAAATGAAAAAAGGAAATGAAGGAAGAGAACTAAAATGGGAAAGGCAACAAAGGATCAAAGAAAAAGAGATTCATGGAGGCTACAACCGGGAAGGAAGAGAGGGCAAATATGGGAAGAAAATTGGAGAATAAGAAGAAAGAACACAGGAGGCGAAGAAACAAGAAAGAAGATGATGGGAAGAATACAAAACATACATACAAGCTTTCTACAATAATCGATTCAAAGATGCTGAATTCTTGAACATCTGTGAAGGAAGGAAGAAATGGAAAATAACATGTGTTAAAAAAGTGTCGATGGGTTGAAGCATATATATAAGGAAGCTTCATTCCAAGAAGTTTTGAAGATAATGAAAGAAGAAATTGTGGCTTGAAAATGATGATGGTATAGAAGAGGAAACATGGTTGGAAAGTATGGACTTAATCAATCCAAAAATTTATCCAAGGCTGCAGATGTATCTACGAGGTGGAAAGGCAGTCCAATCGAGTGGGGAAAGCGAATACGCTCATTAAGTGCGGTGCAACTAAATAATGGGGAAACATACGCAGGGCAAAAGCTCCCAGGCTTTAGAGAGGCAAAAAGCTGAAATAAAATTCCCTAGGTTTGAGTCTAGTGACCAGTTTGATCTTAGACCCTCCAGCCTCAATACCTAAGGGCATACAAGAGAAGAAGTAGGAAACTGAAGAAAGGTTTTAGCATCATTTATACATATACACATTCCCAAAATTTTAATAGGCGATTTGGTACGCCCTACTTGTCCTTGTTTGATTGAATTCTCATTTTATATTCATCTTTGCTTGTTAGATAGTTTCTCTACTTGTTGAATGAAAATTAGTGTGGATAAATAGATGTTATTTGATTGTTGAACCTTGATATCAAGATTTTGTTTTTGTGTCATTTTCTTTTAAATACAGAGTAAAATAAATAATTATGTTCTTTCACGAAACAGGTCGAGAATAATCAGTGAACTATTAACAGAAGTGAATGTATTGCTGTGTTTAACTTCAGTTTAGTTTGCAAGAATTGGAAAGGGTGGTTATTCTTTGATGGAACAAAACACTTGGATGAAATAATGTAAGTAAACAATTAAATATAAATACAAGTCTTGAAGAAATAATACACCTTGTTGACAAAACTTATGAAACTTTTTGTGAGGAATTAGGAATATCTTATGGGAATTTCAAGATTGAGAGTCCATGATCCTAGAACTTGTTTGATTATTGATTGAGCGGGAAATCTTAGGTGAAAGCGACCAACGAAATGATGAGGCCATCCTTGGCGGATTAGGCTTTTCTAAGCCTACCCTCAATATATGCTTAAGCATATTCTCTAGTTCCTTAATTTGAGCAAAATAAGCCTTATTTCTTCAATAAAACAGCAACTGAAAACCGAAATTCCCTTCCTTGCAATAAACCTGCAGCAAAGAGCCCATATTATCCAGTTTCTAGTTCATAAAAAGTTTACTATAAAGGAAGAAACAAGTTTGGGGGAAAAATATTTCCAAATTTTTACAATGAAGGAATTGAAAAGAGTAAAGCAAAAGCTAGTGAAATAAGGAATAAGTTTTGTCTTGTGGCCTATTTCCTTGAACGATTAATCGTAGGGGTGTTTTAACACCTAGTACCCTAATCTTGGTAGTGGTATGGAGTTGCCTGGCTTTCAAGTTCTCTAAGAGTAATAAGCCTAAGAAGTTAAACACTGCTATTAATTCTAAAAAAACCTAAACAAAGAGTTCGAAACAAGGCGCACGAGATAAAGTACATATGGAAATTGGAATTCTATACTCTAAAAAAATTCAACATAAAGATGTCAGACCAGTTGAAGAATCGACAAGAACAAAGAAGAAAAATGGTGAAGTTGGAAGGCAACAAGTATAGAAAGGTGGACACTTGGTGATTTACCACAACCAGTTTTTTTCCATTATCTACCCAATTACCTAGCCCGACATTTACAAGCTGAAGACCTCATTGATTTGAGGTTGGATTTACCACCATTGATGGAGATCAATATGAAAAACAAGCCTATGGGACTTTGACAAACGATCTGAAAACTCCCAAAGATTAACCTGAGACTAAAGTGATTGAAAGGATTAATTTTTGAACAGTTTTGTGAATCAGTGCAAATATTCGTTTATAAAAATTTTGTGACCAAATCTCTATATCTTATTCTTGATCAAGCTGAGAAATTAAATGATATGGCCTCTCTAATTAGTTGAAGGTGAGATGAAAGATTATTGATGAATGGAAAAATATCTTAAAAATTTTAAATATTGTTGAGAACAAATAGTCTTTCTCTTTACTTGGACAAATAAAATTTTTGAGACTGAGAATTTGTTGAGATTAAGGCTGTTGGATTTTAATCATTTTCTAGTTGTCCTTGAGATAATGTAGTTGTTTGAAAGAGTGATGTAAATTAAACTCATTATTTAGAATATGTGAGACTGTTTGATTTTAATAAAAATGAAAATGACCTGACGAGGAGTGAGATCAAAAGCGAAATTCGTGCTGACGATCTCAGTGACCATTCAGATCTGACGTGACAGTTGACCCGAAGCGAAACGAACAGTGATGTTGACCGAAAGGAGTTCGTTTGAAACGTGATTGAGATCGAAATAATCGAATGAATAGTTCGCGTGACAATGTCCGCTGTTGACACCAAGGATCGATCGTTGACACCACTCTGATTGACAAAGATCCATTCGTAGTATGAAGATCTTTGCAAAGAAAGGATTTGGCGGTTATTTATCTGGTTCCGTTTGTAACGATCTCTATGTCATGACATAGCGAAGATTGTACAACGATGGAAATGAGGATCGCGACGCCGGCCCCAGTAAACATAAGGTGTGAACTATGACACCCTACGGTCGGATAAAATGATCATTCGGAAATACTCGTTGATTGACCTGACTTGTAAAAGAAATTAAGATCGTGACCAAACGGCGGGTTGGCGTTTGGAAATATTGGAAGAAGTGGTGGTTGGTAGAGTTTGTGAAAGTGAGAGTAAGAGTTGGGCATTATTGGTAATCATAGAGACTGTAAATTAAAAGATATGGAGCAAGAAGATTACCAACACAATTATAGACCAAGGAATCAGTCACAACATGAAGTCATCATACAAACAGCAAAGTAATTATGACCAAAGCGTCATAACTTCAGTTTGGGAGAAGAAGACAATGATGTCTTTTGACATATGTAGCGGGGTCGGGCATCAACCTTGAGAACATGTTAATTAGATGATCCCTTTGACCAAAGATGTATCAGACCGAATCAAAGTTATTTACAGACATTGGTTGCAACTTAAAGAAGAGATCATGGCGAGTCATGAGCAATCAGAGACAAAGTCATGTCGTGACATCTTGGTCGCGACATGAATGATGGTAGGGCTTTTTCTTTGGTTTACCATGGGCATTGAGGAGTTCGGCCCAGTTCTTTCACGATTATAAATGAATGGCTTTGATAGTAAGCGACTTCCGAGTCTTCACTACCCGGCAAAGGAAAGAAGAGGAACTCGATTAATATATATTTTATAGTAGAATTTTATTTTTTTATTTTTAGTTTAATTTTCCGGTTTTGAATCTGCGAACTATGCAGAGACGAGTAAAGCTGGATTTTTAGTTATGTTATTTTTCTTAAGTATTACTGCCTGAAAATTTATGAAATCTAGACAAATTTATGGAATTCATTTCTTCTCAGTTTTATTGCAATTATAGTGGTTGTGCGTGATCGGTGCTCCATTTCTTAATTCATGTCACACGCATTAATCGGAAACGCTATTTCTTGAGTTTGATTTGACAATTCTGATCTTTCTGCACAATTTACGGAGAATTAATTTGGGTTTGGTTTTACTTGGTGTCGTTTTTAATGATCAGATTCCCAATAGTAGTACTAGTACCAGTTCGGGAATGTATCTTACTACGATATCGAATGCCTCGTGACAGACGGAATTCTGAGAGTTAGAGCATTCTTTTGCAGGTATGTTCGTACCATTATTATTCTTGAGATATGAGTTCATTTTGATAAATCCCCCATTCGCTCACAATTAAAGTTGGAGGTGTATTTAACAATATAAATAATCGGAGAGTTCACCTTAATCTACGAGTAAAGTTTCGATCCACAGTGTTAGCTTAGATGTCAATCAAAGGGAAAGGATGAACCCTTATACGAAGGTTAGGCCACCAATTGAGTAGTAGAAATTTTGCGAAAATCCTTAGAAGGTAAAGCAAAAGTTAACATGTCGGCAGAATGGGTGTGAAATATGATAAGCTTGAGATCTTGCGAAGAATTTGAATTAGTAGGCTGGACAGATCATCCAGAGAAGCAAGGATATTTAATCAGTGAATATGGAAGAATCCAATTCCAATAATTGGAAATCTTGGACAAAATCGAATCCATACATAAAAAAAAGCAGGCAATGGATTTAGTCTTTGGAAGATTAGTATTTCCATTATGTATTTCATTGATGGTTTTCGTTTCTGCTGGCCCAGTTCAATCCATTCTTTTATAGACAATTTATTTTTATTCATTCTGTTTTAGCTTAATTTGAATATATTCAATAGTATGGATTTTTAATTTGTATGCTATTTAGATAAACCTTCATTATGAGTTTGAGTCCCAATAGTATGAAATTTTTAGTAGTTGGGAGTAGTTGAGTATGTTAGCTATCTCAATCTCTGTGTGGGGAATGATGCTTGAGACTGAATGATTTTACTACTTGTATGACTTTGTGCACTTGCGTGTCATAGACATGACCCTTATTTTTAAATCATGGCAATTAGAGAGAAAACTATTTTATCAAGCAAAATTATCAAAAAGTAACATATATAAAGAAATTCTTAAGGCTCTTGTAATTATGTGATGTTAATTTGAGGGAGTTTTAGTCTAAATAGAAAAAGGCAAGCGAGTGCTCAAAACCTTAAATAAATGGCGGGTTCAAAATACTTTTGAGCACTAATCACACCCTAAGAGCCATATAGCAATGAAAGAAAAAGAAAGAAAGAGAACATCTAAACGATAACAAAATGATGTTCACAATGGTATTTTCAAAGGTTGTATGATGAGTAATGCTAACTATAATAGAATCATCGAAACTCTTTTCTTCCTCTCGAGAGAATGAATGTCATACAAAATTGAGTATCAAAGAGCCTCCTTCTCAAGACTCAGCAGAACTTCCACCAAAATCTAAGTGTTTGTTGATCAATCCTCAACAATAAAGCTTGCCAAACTACACTCTCTGACCAAACTACGCACTCCACCTAGGACACTAACAACTAAATAGATTAAGACCCACTCTTATTCCATAACTCTTTTTGTGTTGTGAAGTGCAGTGCACTGAGAATCGACCTACTTAAAGTCCATGTAACCGAGGGATCTCTGGGTGGCTCCCAACGATTAAGGCTTAGGGCACCGATCATAAAGTCTCTGTTATGAACTCTTCGGGTTTCACCGGATTTCAGTGGTTGAGAAACTCCGGCACCTACAGCTTGCTAAACTCCACCCATCCACCTATCTTAGAGAACTAAGTCGGTGGCTCCCAGTAATTGGCTTAGGGCACACGGGCTTTAAAGGCTTTAAGCGTATACCCCTGGAGGCCCTTCTCGAGTTTTCTGGTGAAGTGTTGCAGTTTTTGCTGTATGCTAACTCTTCTCTTACTGCTTATTCCCTTTAACTTTGGAAGACACATTGGCCTTCTATTCATGAGGTCCTTAACCTATTACAAATTGAGGTCGACGAAACTGAATTAGGTTTTACAATGTTGCAGGAGGTGAGGTTTTCGACCTATTATTAGTGATGTGCCTTGTGTGTGGTTAGCTAAAGGTGGAAGAAAAGGTCAAGCGACAAGGATTCAACTAATCATCCACTCGACTAGGCATGGCATCAGTCTAACATCAACGAGTTGAATGGACTGATTTTCCAGCTTTGCTAAAAAAAAAAAAAGATTTAAGAAATGAAACCACAAAAAAAAAAGGTACAATTTGAATTGAAAAAGTAAGTTGTATAGTATAACAACTTCACAAAAGGAAAAACCCGACAAGCCAGACATAAAAAATGGGCTTGCTCAAAATAGTAAAAAAACATAAATAAATGCCACTTCCTTCCGTACTCTCCCACCACTGACGAATGTCATTGTCCGCAATGGGGCTTGGATTAGAGAAAGTTAGAAGAGTGCCTCACTTGATGAATGTACAACGTTACTGGATAGGAGACTTAAGCAAACTTTCCATTGACACCTTATTCACTTCATTTGGGCTTCAAATAAACAAGTTAGAAGAAGAAAAGAGAAAAAGTGACCAGTTGGAGAGTTTTGAAAATTATACTTCATCATATTCAAAAGTCTCTTATTTCTGGTTATATTTGGATTCTACACTCTCTTATCTTTCAACGGTACCAAAATTACTGACGGAGTTGGGATGAAAAGTTATGATCAAAAACAAAATTGGGTTACTTGAAGCTAGAGAAGTTGCGATTTTTTTATATATATATATACATGAGAGACAAATTTTTAAATTTTTTTTTAATATATATATCATAAAAGACAACATAGTGCACAGTGCACGAAACTAAAAATTATGTCTGAATAGTCACGGGTTGCGAGTTTCTAAGCAGTCTTAACTGCGAAATTTGAAGAATTTCTACTTGAAATTCTTGTATTTTCACTTCACTCCCAAGAATTAAAGCAAAAACCTACAAGAAATAAACTTACAAGAAAAATTTAAAATGCAGAAAAATGAAAATTAAGCTAAAAACAAATATTAACTAAAAATTAGAGAAAATCTAAAGAAAAAAATTAACTAAATCAAAATAAAAAAAAAATAAAACAAGAAAAATCAAAATAAAGTAGGGAGTGGCTCCCCCAAACCAGTTTTTTAAGCCTTTGGAAGGTACATTTGGAGTAGTGGAGCTTGTAAGAAATGCCAAGATTTGAGGTGCTCCGTGAACCCTTTTACGAACCACCCACACTATGCCATCTGATATGAAGCGTTTGCCAATGTCTTTGATGTAGTGGCAAAAGTTTGAACAATGGCCACTAATTTCTTGAAGTTTTGCAGCATAGGCAGTGATGGGCTGGCCTTAGCACAGCGACGACGGGTTCTTCAAGTATAGGTTGTCTTTGTAGCTTGGGGGTATGCTTAGGTCGAAAGGGTGCTTAAAGCGGAGTGGAGTGTTGTGGCTTGGGCAGTGGACTTTTAGGGCTCTTCTATTTCTTCCTTTCATACCACTCCTCCAATCCCAGCATTGGGGAGGTTTCTTCTTTTCATACACATTGCCTCCTTGTGTGGTGTTAATAATTTTTCTTCTTGGATTAAGCACTCTTGATGACATCTTTGTGATTGGTGAGCCTTCTGATAAATCCTTGAGGTTGTCAAATTTATGCTCCATTTCACTTTGAAGTCCATCAATTATCTTGTTCACATTGTTTTCCCTAGTGTCAATTTTCTGACTTAATTGAGCACTAATTGTCTTCTACTCTTCTACAAAGTCACCCACTAAGCTTGAGTGAGGTTCGAGTGTGCTTGCTCAAGCCCCAGAGAGATTGGCTGTGGTGGTTGAGGCCGGGGAGTTGAAGCATAAGATGGAGAACCAGGAGGTGCATACTGTGGAGGTTCTGGTCCCCATGAGAGGTTTAGGTGGTTCACTAGCCTGGTTTGTAAGAATTTTCCATATGAATGCACGTTTGTTGGAGGCGCCTGCATGCATGAGGGCACATTCATCCATGGAGAGTTTCTATGGTCCCTCATGGACCTATGGGCTCTAAGGTTTCCCTCGTACTGACTATGTTGCTCTCCCTCTAGGTGTTCCATTTGGTCTATGTTTGAGATCACTTTGCAACAAAGCACTGGAACATGCCTCTGCTTTAGAAAGCAGGCGACTAAAAAAAAGCGCAGTAAAATGATAAAAGGAAAATTCAACGGAACTTGTGATGAGGATCACAAGTGTTCAGCAGCTATCAATTGCACTAAGGCACCATCCCCAGCAGCGACGCCATTTGATTAGTGCCCTGATGAGTAATTCAGGAATCAACAAGGAAATTTATATCAAAAGTCTACTGCAAGTAGCAGAAACTCTCTAAATTATAGTGGCTCTGAGACGGAACTCGAGGATGGTTTTCTTTGTACAAATGATTTACAGTGAGGTTCAAAAATGGTGAATTCAATTTGGATTTTAGGGTTTTATAAAAACAGTGAGAATTGGTTGTTTGCAGGTTGAATATAAAATAGGAAAAAAATGTAAAATAGAACCCCTTGAAGTATCAGGATACTAGGCTTAGGATCCTAGAACTAAGGAATCTGATTGCATTTCTCAGTTAGGGAGGTGACCTATAGTCATCTCTCGAGGCCCGAGATCTTCATTTAGCTATAAAACCTAACCCGAAAATAGTATCCTTTTAAAAAATGGTGTTCAACGACGGCCGATGGTCTTAGGCAGTGAAAAATAAGTCTCCTTGACTCTTCCAATGGGTCATAGAGGGTAGCTAATGAATCTGGATCAGCAATAAGCATCCTTTGAACCACAAACACTGATAGCCATCCATTCAAGGGGATTTCAAAGGGATAAAAACCTAAGTTATAAATGGAACACAAAGCGCGATAGTACTTTATAGCGTGAAGAGGAAACGGGAACCCTCGAGCCTTAAGATCTATGCAGTGGCCTTCCACTTCGAGGAGGAAGGGTTTTGGCCATCATCTCCAGATTTAATCATCCTGGAGGGTGTTTATTTGCCCGAAGTGGAAAGAAAATGAAAGACAATGAGAGAAAATGGGCGAGAGGCGGGAGAGGCTGAGAAGCTTCTCATGCAAATTTATTGTGAAGTGATTAATTATTATAGGAGACTGTGGGGCTTATATCACGCAAATACAAGGGAAATTACAAAGACACCAAAGCAAAATCTGGCATGTGGGATAATATGGGATGAAACAAAAAATTGTAACAAAAATCTCAAGCATCAAAAAGCAGGTGAACAGTGGCGGCTAGATGGCGATTTCAGCCAGGTGCATGAGCAGTGTCGAAGGAATGATTTGCCAGTGCTCAATTTCCTTGTATTTCTTTTTCTTTCCTTACGGTCTACGATGCGCAATCTTGAGTTTGACTTAATTCTTTGTGCTTGGATCGACTCAACAATTTCGACATAAAATAGCTTGCAAAACTACCATTTAACCACAAAATCTCGATCATTAGAATGTAACGAGGACCTTAATGTTACACACAGTGGGGACAGTGCACCTTCTGATTAATTACCGCAGTGCTCAAAACCCTAAATCAACGAAGGTTAAGCTAACTTTTTGCAGGCACCTAATCGGAAATTTAAATCAAATACTTGGGCTTAGGAGGAGGTGCTCTTGGGACTTCTAACCTTGTTACTACTCTTGAGAATTGGGGTTCTTCCTACTTTGGTTTATTTCTAACCTTAGGATTTGGTTTAAGAAGTTTGGTTGTGTTGATCACTAAGGAAATTTGTTTGGCCTATTTAGCGGCAATGGCTGATTCTTGCCCGTTTATGGCTAGTTTGGTGAATTGATTTGTGGTTGTGTATAGTATGTCTCAAAAATTGTTTAGGGACTGTTTGGAGTAAAAAAAAAAATCCGAACTGCTAAGGGGTTGTTTGGCCTGTTTTAAACGACTTTAATGGCCATTTTGCAACCCGTTTGTAGCCGATTTGGTGAATTGATTTATAGTATGTCCCAAAATTTGTTTAGGGACTGTTTGGATTAAAAAGATTAATCTGGACTGCAAAGGGCCTATTTGGTCGGCTTTGTGACTAGTTTAAAGGCTTGTTTGGTTGATTTTATGGCCAATTTAAGGGTCGGTTTGGGGCCATTGTGTGGGCTGTTTTGTGACATTTATATTAGTTTACGTATGAATTTAAGTTGTTTATGCCGATTTGCATGGCAACGTGTTTAGGTTAATTGTTGTTTGATGAATGATAACGATATATTAGCGCCATTGACATTGAACTAAATATTTGTTTTGGAGATTATATGCATGTAATATAATTGTCCATGATACATGCTATAATGTATGAATTAAATTTTCAATGTGGCATTCATCACATATGTGACATGACATTGACATGCAATGGTACATCACATTGCATATGCACGAGGACATTGCATTTCATGGGTGTGAGTGAATGGTTGTAATCAAACACCGCATTTTGTGATTTATGAGTGAGCTCAGTACCGTTGGACGCAGTTCGATAGAGTCGCATTGTTACATGAAATGGAAAAAAAAAATACTTGTATTGGGTAATAGTGTTTGTCTGTGAAGATATAGACTAAACCACTCAGGTGCTGCCTCTGAGGGCCTTACACTTCTCTAGTAGCGCTATGTCCAAGTTGAATAGAGTTGTTTGAAATGAATAAGCCGATTTATGTTACGGAATTAATAGCAGTTTAGTCTATGATTTTCTGGGTGCCTGGAGTCATTCAAGTAGTAAAAATTAGATGTAAAGTCAGAGATATCATTCCCACAGAGATTAATGAGGTGCTGAAGGTGGACTACCAAACTACCTGTGGTCTACTATTTGAAACTCTTACAGTTTCACCGGCTTGACTAAAAATAATTATTCTAAGTGCACTATCTCTAAAGTGAGAAAGTTGAATTTATGATAATAAAACAAATAAAATAAAATATACTGAAGCTGAATAAAGTTCTCGTGAAATGAACACTATCAAAGAAGTATTATAAATAGCCAATTTACACCATCATTCATTTTACTCTATTTTGTGCAAGATTTGGATTTGTCCAAGATGCATAACAATGCGGTTGGATTTCTCCATAATTCAGTAACTAGAGGCCCTGCTTCTCTAGAAAGTAGGTGCAGTGAATTGCTATGTATATGATCTCATAAATTTAGAAATTTTTCTTTCTTAATACTTATTACCCATTTCTTGAAATTTCTTGATTTCTTGCTTCCCAAGTATGAAGAGAAGTTTGTTTTGCAAAATTTCTACAACTTGATTGTTGACTCATCCTTTAAATCTGAGTGGATATTTGCCATTCCCTTGATTAGATCATTGTACTTGCACAGGTTCAGGGGAGCTTATTGATAAGACAAATCTAATTACTGTTACTAGTATAATCTTCCCTCTAACATCATTCTTGAGTTCTTGCTGAATTTGTCTGTTGTGTTCTGGAACAATGATTTTCTTCATGGTAGTGTACCAAATGGATGTTCAAACTCTTGAAGTCTCCTTCTGTTGTAATCTCATCGGAGGGTCCCTGGCAAGCGAAGGATACATACTTATGGAAAATTATTGATACTACTATTGGGGCTATATCATTCAATCTTACATCAACCTGAAAATTCAACGTCAGATGTTAATTATCTCATAATTCATGCGAGAAAAGGCGTAGCTAACAATAATCCAATCTAGTAAAAGCGTGGCTGTAATTCTGAATCCGCATTCTGCAATGGAGTATTGATTAAGAACATCCATTGTAACTATAATTCCTAAAAGCGAATTCCAAATTTATCTGAACTTCGATAATTCTACCTGGCGTTAGTCTTGAAAAAGTGCTATTTTGAGCCCTATTCAAGATAGGTTTGAGTGCTTTGTGCGCACTAATCCCATATAGGTCGCCAATTGTCATGTGGATGTCCCATAGCGCTTCAGATTGGTTTAAGTGCGTTTGGATAGTTTTTGCGAGGCCTTAGGAACTTCAGTCAAGCTTGGCTTCTTATTGGTGTGTTAGTCAGAGTCTGGTAATTTCACAGTGACGATGAAATGTCAAGATGGGTTGAAAGATTGAAAGCGAAAGTGATGAATAAAAGTGCGAGTCACATTAGCAAAACGGGAAGAAGGAGCAAGCGGAATTTTCACTATGATTGAAAATTCGCGAGGATTAAATTTATAATCATAGCGAAAATTCTTAATCTAAGCAAAACCTCTTTGTTCTAAATTCTCAGATTTAAATATACGTAGATTTCGCTAGCATAGTGAAATTTTTCATTTATCTTTAAAAATTCTTTGCATATTGAAATTGCTCGTATATGTTTTGGTATTTTATTCCAAGCGACACGTTTTGATAAATTACCATTTTGTCACATATGTAATTTCATATTTTAGGCATTTTGTTTCACACTTTGGGTTTGGCTATATAAGTCCTACTGACTTTGTAACCCTAAGTAGCTTTTCCATTAATAGGGTTTCCGCGACTTTTTCATTTAGGTTTACTTTGCTCTCTTCTCTCTCCTCTTTCTCTCATTTTCATTGCCAAACACCCCCTTGAGGATGAAAACTCGAGTGTAGCTAAGCCTCCATAGCCTTGAAGAGGAGGGTGCCTAGCTTGGTTTTGGGACCTGCGGGTTGTCCTCATGCTTTAAATGTTCACAGTATTGCATTTTATGGTTCCATGCTTTCAAACTAGGGTTTAATGCTATTTAATGTGTCTTTCTTTTGGTCAATACTTGTCATGCTTTAGGGTTAGTGCATTCTTAATAGTGATACCTTACGATATGATATCATGTCATTTATGAGCCATGGAAAAGAGGTTAAATGCTAGGGTTCATTGAATGGGACTTTAGATGTAGTACTTGGGTTGACTCAAATAAATTAGTTTAGAGTTGATTTATAGCTAAACAATGATCCGGGTTTGGCTTTGACTATGTCTTTGCCTGTGCGAGGAAATAACCGAGGACATGATAGCCCCATTTGTCGAGCTAGTGACTATTTTCCAGGGTTACCATTTCACACTTCATTTAAGCTATTCTTGTTAACCCAGGTGAACAAACAACTTCCCTGTTTTAAGCAGATCAAAATCCAAACAAAAGTCTCTCCTTAAATTTTCAAACATTGTATGAGATCATTAGGTAGGATGAAAACCCATCACAGTGTTCGGCCCTGAACCGCTATACTCACAGTAGCTTGACTACGTAGGAGGAATTTTTATAAAACAAAATATTGTTGATTGATCACCCCTCTTTAGGTAGCCTGAATCAAATGGCGCCGTTCTTAGGGATGGTGCGAACTCATTATGATGAGTTGATGTGTACTTGCCAATCACATTACAAGTGTTGTTGATCTTCGGTCCTTTTGAATTAAATTAATGCGAGGCGCAAGTTTTCTTCATAGCGATTCTTGCCTTTGTTTTTATTTCTGATCGGTTTTGTTACAGCTAACCTTATTTGACCTTTCTTTGTAAACTGTTTGTGTTTTTGTTTTGTTTCATTTTGTGTATAACGGTGTTTTATGCGGCTACGGGATAGAGGATATCAGGTGGGTGCAAGAGTAGTGCACGATTGAGCAAGGCTGCAATCGGTGTGCCTGGTGACCCAAATGGATCCTCTACGAGGAATAGCAAAGTCAACAAGCACCCCTGTAGATCAACTGACATACGGTCGATGGGGATCACATCGCCCTCTGAGAGTGAGTGCTCCTTCACTGCGTCACCTCCTGTTGAGGATGCTTGATGGACCCTACCTAGTGCCCACACACTTCCCACATTTCATGGTGTGGAGAATGAAAATCCATATTCACACATCACCAGGATTTTTGAGGAAGTATGCATAACTTTTAAGGAGGGCATAACCCAGGTATAGGTGTTAAAGTTGAAGGCATTCCCATTAACCACTGGACAAAGCCAAAACATGGCTCCAATTCAACGGCGAAACGATTAGAACTTGGGCGATCTTCAAGCTGAATTTACGGAAGAAATTCTTCGGTGCAACCAAGACCAACGAGTTTGAAGAGGCCAGTTTACACTTACTTTCGGCCTATGATAATGAGAAATTCTATCGGTGTTGGGAGGTTCATGGATACCATCAATGCATGTCCCCACCATGGTTTTGATACACATGGATGCTAGTGAATCATTTCTATAATGGTATGTCCCACGCCATGAAGCAAGCTGCTAGAAACCATGTGTGGAGGTGATTTTGAGCAAAAATCGAGGATGAAGCCATGGATTTCTTGGAATTATGTGGCTAAAACTTCGAGGCAGGATGAAGCCGGAATCGAGAGTGAAAGAATGAAGCCGACCCACGAAGGGGAGGCATTTATGCAATTTCGAGGATATGGAAGTAAAAGCAAGAATATCAACCTAGCTAGGAAGATGGAAGAAGCTGGAAGGAAAAAGACTCCATGAAGTGCGACGTGGCGAAAATCCTGCCTGAGCTAATCGGGCATCAATTTCCATTCTTTGCCGCATAGAAGAACATTATCGATACCCCATAAGTGAAAGTTTGATGTCGAGAATATGCAAATGTCGTAGGTCAATACAAGCCACAACCTAATGCCATACGGTAATACCTACCAATTGGAAGAATCCACCCTAACCTCTCTGACAGCCCCACCTTTATGTGCCCCACGGTGCCAAACAACGGTTGGTTCCTCATCAAACCTGACCACCACCATCCACTTCTCTTGTTGAACAAGCTATATTGAATTTGAGCAAGGTGGTAGGTAATTTTGTGGAGGAGTAAAAGGGGATAAATGTCTGATAACAAGGGTGAAATCTTTATTAGAAAGTACCTTTGAATAAAAGAATAGATGGGCTTGAGGAAGATCTTAATCGAGAAAATTGACAACCTGCGAGTATTGATCACAAGATCAACAAAGATTGTTGGAGATCGGAGGGGAGGAGGTTCCCTTCCCAAACATTGCCAAATCCAAAAGGGGTCCATGAGGTAGGCTCATCCAGCAATTCAAGGATGGATGAAGTGAAAGCCATAATCACTCTGAGGAGTGGAAGAGAAATAGAGCAACCAGTGCCCATGACTGCTGAAGAAACATGCAAGGAAAAGGAGGCCGGAGTGCGAGAGGGTAATCATCGAGTGAAGACCTAGTGAAGAAACCTCCCCCTCTCATTTCCCAAGCACTGAGAGCGAAAAAAATCCCCAGGCCAATTTGAAATTTCGGAGGTGCTAAAGCCAGTGAAGGTGAACATTCGGCTGCTTGACATGGTCGCGAGTCCCCACTTATGTAAAGTTCTTAAAGACCTATGCACACACGAGTTAAGAAGGGCTAGGCATTGAAAAGAAAGCCTTCCTTCGAGCAAGTCGATTGCCATAATCCCGAGCAAGACCCCAGTCGTAAGGATCCGAGGGATCCCCCCTGATATCGATTAACATTGGTGGGACATCGTAGACAAGGCCTTTATGATTTAGGAGCGATGTGAACCTCTTGCCATATTTCGGTGTATATTACGGTTAGGTTTAGGGAGCTCAAACCTACCAACATCACTTTGTCATTGGGCGATGGGTCGATTGAAGATTCTAAAGGGAATAGTTGAGGATGTCTTAGTAAAGGTGGATTCTACTACCTAGTAGACTTTGTAGTGTAATCTGCATTCTAATAGCAAGTGGGCCCCGATCATGTATATCACAGGAAGACCATTTTGTACTTGCCAATGCAATCATCAATTGCCAAAATGGAGTAATGCAGCTCACATTTGGCAACATGACATTGGAGCTCAACATTTTTCACTTGAGCTGGCTTGACAGTGGAAGGTGATAAGGAAGGAAGCGATGAAGTCTGCTCAATTGGTCAGAATGCAGGGAAGCCAAAGGTCCATAAATTGCAAGAATTGGCTAACCAAGATGAAGCAGTTGATTGGGAGTTGTCATCAGTCACCCCTGCAAAGCCATTGGTCAGCCCAAAATCACCCAGTGAGAAGAAAATCAACAAGAATGGACCAAGCATGAAGATTTGTGAGAAGCCCTTCTTACGGGGTTAAGGAGCTCCTCCTCCTTGACCCTATGAATGCATCAGGTGAAATTAATTTGGTTTAGTGTCTCTTGGAACCAAATTCTGACTCAATTTTTATTTTTGTGATTGTTTAATTTTCATATTAGGTTATTTTAGTAACTTCAGTTTAACATTTCTTTTTAAGTAGGCTAGAATTTTGTTTTATTTTTAGGTTATTGTTAAAAATAATAATTATTTTGATATTTTGTTTCTAGTCAGCCCCTAAATCAAAATTTATTTTTATTTATTTTGCGGGTGAGTCCGGTTTTTGGCGAGTTGGCTATTATAGTGAGAATTGGCTGAGGCTCTTCGGCACACCTCACGGCTTTATAAAAGGAAAGGGGGGGGTGCCTCTGGCTCGGTCACGTCAGCCCTCCTTTGAGCCACCGGTCGTGAGCCCCAGTGAAGCCTCTGTTCGTGCCTGTCTCCCATGTGGCCTTAGGCCTTTGTGAGGGCTGAAGATACGGTCGCCACAACACTGGTGCGCGGTCTCCATTCTGGTGTTACCTTTGGCCACTGGCCAGGCGCGTATGGCTGAGCCACCTTGCTGTCGGTCGAGCCTTTGGTTTGGCCGGCGTCCGGGCTCCTGGGTCCCCGGCCTGCCTCGTGCCGCCTTCCCACGGCCAGGCCTTTGCGGACCCGCTCTGGGTGCCACCCAGCTGTGTGGTTTGCCTTGGTTCGGCCGAGCCACTGGTCGATCCCGAGTGTGAGCCTGAGTCTGCTTTGCCACTTCCGGTAGTGAGCCTGGAGCTCTGCATTTCTGTGAGACAAATATGGTGCGTGCCCGGGGTGGAGTCAGCCTCGGGCCGGGGTTAGATTTATCACTCCGAGCGGGAGGAGCAGGCCACAACTCATTCTGATCCGGAAGGCGCGGGGGTTCGGAGGTATCGAGGCGAGGATGGGACCTCGGGCCGCTTCCCAGTTGCCTCGAGGAGCGATCGGGGAGGGCCCGACCCTCAGCGGACTGAACATCAGGCTTCGGGGTCCTCATCATCTAGGCCTTAGCCGTCACCTTCCCAGTGCGGAGAGGCTCATCGCCGTGATCGCTGTCTCGAGGATTAGGCGGCCATTGTTTTCTTGGGACCCCGATCTCGGGGGGCATTAGATTCCTAACGCGCCCGAGAGATTTTCATGGAGAGTCATTTCTGACGTGCCGACAACGTCGGTGACCCGATTCGAAGACTCCATGAGATTGATCACCACGGTACTCCCTCGCGTAAATTACGATACCGTGTGATTCATGCTATCCGGGTGGTCTTCCAGTTCTACCGCTCACTTGACTTCAGAGTGCTAGTCGTTGAATTTCAGATTCACTATTGACGATCGGCCAGGAATTACTCAGAGCCCTGAACATTTGTTGCTTTAGGCACATGGCGGTGGCTAGTCGGAGGATATCGGGATTAGCCCGCAGTAGTCTGAGGAAGGAGATGGTCCAACGTCTCGCTTTCGAGATACTATGGGCGGGACCCGATTACTTTTCATGACGACTCGCCTCGGATGCTTTTGGTGGACCACATAGAACTAGCTTGTTCATTGCGCGACGCTACGTTATTGTGGGGGCGTATCTTAGAAGGCCTTGTGCTAGATCTTAGAGGGATGCAGTTGGAGTCCTCTGGCCAGTTATGGCCTTTTCTTTTGCGAGGATAGGTCCATGAGGTGGCTGGTGAGGTCTACTATTGATGTCGCGACTGCAGGCCGGGTTACGGAGCATTTGGGATTCCCGGAGGAGCCCCGTATTGAGAGGAGGATCAGATGCCCTCAGGTCCTGTCTATGGAGCAATCTTTGGTCATCTTGATCTCTTTTCTCCTCGCGGGACCGGGAGGTACCAGGATGGGGTGCGAAGGACCCCCCCAGAGATGATCCTGTTCTGAGTGAAATTTGAGGTGGAGAGAATTGATACGATTGTCTCCTCCCTCTCCTCCTCCGCCTCCTTGACCCCGACCATGATGGCCTCGGCCGTCATATACGGTAGCGACATTCTCGAGCATGTTCATGTCGGTTCGAGGAGCTAGCGGGTGTTATGGATCTTTGTCTTGTTCATTGAAAGCTCTTTACAGTGTCGATGGACGAGAGATTGGCGGCGAGACCACTAGAGCATTGTCGTACCATGCTCCATCGGATCATGAGTCACCTCGGTCTCCGCTTATTTTGCATCGAGATGAGCCTGGCGACCTCCTTAGACATGCTGGCATGGCGGCAGCGGCTTCGAGATCCACCCAGGAGAGAGTGGGTGGTCACCTCACAATCTCCCAACTTTCCTATCCCTATGACATGTCTATACTTTGACGAGGAGGAAGAGTTAAGGAGTTAGGTGTCAGCCATCATGTTTTTGTATGCGAGTTTTGACATCAGCGCTGCTCATTTTATAGGGTTCATGTGATAGCCAATAGTAGGCGGTGACCACATTTGTTATGTTTAGCTATATTAAGCATGTATTAGCCATTTTTGAGGTTCATATCAAAAGCTTTATAGCATTATTCTGATTTACTACACTTTGAAAATCACTTTTATTATCTTGTTTTGTGTCTTCTCTTGCCTTTAATTGAAGAATTGAAGCCCTGTATGTTACCTTAGTGATAGAACAATTCCATGCATGATTTAGTTTTTAGTCAATTGAGGTTTCAGCGTGTTCAACCTTGAACATTCCCCCTGTAGCTAATTCACACATTGCACCCCAGCATGTACCAATAGGTTGAGAAGCTATATACCTCTTTCCACTTTGCAAAGCTGGCCTTAAATTTGTTGACAACCCATAATAGGTTTGTGTTACCCATGTTTGAAGACTAATGTAGTCTTCCAAATGAAAAAGAAAAGAAAAAGCAAAAAGAAAAAGAAAAGAAAAGAGAATAAGCGTGACAACGTACTTGTGAAACCAAACACGGTCAGGGTATATAGGCGAAACTTAAAGCAGATGCCTAAACTATAGTGGTTAGGAGTCATCAACAGTGTTAAGCTACACGGGTGGATAGGTGAAGTTTAGCGTGTTGTAGGTGCTTAATTCTCAAAGTCATTCGGTCAGGGGTGAAGCTGCCCGATTTTGTGGTCGTTGATCCTTGGCTTGATGCCACTAAGCCTTATTTGGTTGAGGTCATCGGTGGACCTAGTTACACGGACTTTGGTGAAATCCGGTTTTAGCATTGCACCTTACATAGCAATCAAGGAAGAAATAAGAGTGTAGCTAGTCCTATTTAGGTTAGTCAACAGTTTGAGGCCATGGCAGTAGCTAGGTTGGGGGGAAGGAATAACTTTGAAATTTATTGGCTCAAGCTGGTTACCTTAAGGAACAATTAGATTTTGGTGGAAGTTCAGGTTATTTCCTTGGATCCAATGTTGACCTAAAACTAGTTCTTATATGGTTTTTGTTCTTTCATGTCGTTTTCGAACAGGGTGTAAATTGTTCATTTTAAAGGTAAAGCTTATCACGTATACACTTTTGAGCGCCATACACTTTCTAAAAGCATTGTATACCTTTATTGTTTTTAGCATTGCTAAAGGGACTAGCAGCGATGTCGGAGTTAGAGTGTGATTAATTGCCCAAAAGTGGCCTGAACCCTAGTAGATAGGTTTGGGTCTTTGTCTTGCTAATCATAGTGTGGTGTCATGTGCATGTCCCTTTAAGCAACCCGATTGTTTGAGATGGTTTGGATAGTTTTGCGAGGCCTTGAACTTGGTCGGGCTTAGCTTCTTATTAGTCTTGAATGCGAATCTGGGTAATTTCCTGCCAAGCTAAGAGCGATGAAATGTCAAGATAGGTTGAAAGATTGAAAGCGAAGTGATGAATAAAAAGTGCGAGGAAGCGATAAGTAGCAAGCTATGAGGTAAACCGGGAATTTTAGCTATGATTGCGAAAATTTTCTGAGGATTGTGAAAATTTATGATCATAAGAAAGAATTTACTTAATCCTAGCAAAATTCTTGTTCTAAGCGAAAATTCTCAATTTAAGCTATCTCCCATCAAGTTAATAAATTGCGAAATTTCTTCTTATAACGGAAATTTTTTGCTATGCTAGCGAGAAATTCTATTTATAGTGAAAATTGCTTTCCATTTGTGTTTTGGTATTTTGATTCAAATGACCACGTTTTGATAAATTACCATTTGTCCCTTATGTAATTTCATATTTTAGGCATTTTTGTATTTCACACTTTGGGTTTGGCTATATAAAAGATTTTTCTGACTTTGTAACCCTAAGTAACTTTTCCATTAATGAGAGTTTCTATGACTTTTCATTTTAGGTTTACTTTGCTCTACTTCTCTCTCCTCTTTCTCTCCAATTTCTCGGCTGCGAACACCTCCCTTGAGGATGACAACTCAAGGGATGTAGCTAAGCCTCCATAGTGAAAGAGGAGGTCTTGGCTTGGTTTTGGGGCTTGGGGTTGTCCTCATGCTAAATATTACGAATGCTGCATTTATGGTTCCATACTTTCCAAGCAGGGTTTAATCTTGTTAATGTTTCTTTTGAATTGATACTTGCCATGCTTTAGGGTTCGTGCATTCTTAATGGTAGATGCAACGACATTCTTTGAATGTCATTCTGAGCCATGGAAAGAGGTTAAATGCTGAGGTTCCCTGTGAATGGGACTTTGAATGCTTAGTACTTGGGTTGACTCAAATAAGTGGTTTTTAGGGTTTAGGTTTTATAGCTAAACAATGATCCGGTTTTGGCTTTGACTATATGTCTTTTGCCCTAATGCGAGGAAATAACCCGAGGACACTTCAATAGCCTCATTTCAGTCACATTTCCAAAAGCCCCTCCCCGCCTGAGCCACCAGTCGTGAGCCCCAGTAGAGCCTCCACAATTAGTGCCACTGTCTCCATCGTAGGCAGGCCTTTGTGAGAGGCACAAGTGCGGTCGCGCCATACCCAATCTTGTGAGTCTCCATTGCGGTCATTACGCTGGCCACTGGCGTGTGTGCCATCGCTGACCACTGCACGCCATCGGTCAAACCACGGTTTGCGTCGAGCTCCCCCTCTGGTCAGCCTGCCTCAATGCCTTCCTGGCCGATGTGCGGGCAGCCTTTGCGTGCCACCCAGCCTAGCGGAGTGGTTTGCCTTGGTTGACCCGAGCCACAGTCGATCCCGAGTGTGAGCACGGTGCGCCACTCGGTAGTGAGCCTGCGACTCTCTGACTACAGACAGATATGGTACGTACCAGGGGTGGGTCCCGCCTCAGGCCCAGGGTTAGATTTAGCACTCCAGAGCAGGAGGAGCAGGCCCCAGCTACAGCTACAGTCCCAGAGGAGCCGCAGGGGTTCAGGAGGTATCAGACGAGGATGGGACCTCGGGCCCCTTCCCCGGTGCCTCAGAGACGATCCAGGAGGGCCCGACCCTCCAAGCGGGCCCGGACATCAGGCTCGGGGGAGTCCTCATCATCTAGGCCTCAGCCATCACCTTCCCCAGTAGCAGAGGAGAGCTCATCGCCCCATCTATCGCCTGCCTCGAGGATCAGGCGGCCATTGTTTACTGGGACCCCGATACCGGGGAACGTAGATTTGCGCGCCAGGGATTTTCATGGAGAGTCATTTTACGACGTGCCAGCACTGACCGCTGACCCCCGGTTCAGAGACTCCATGAGATTGATCACACAGTACTCCCTGCTGCCGTTCATGACACCGCGGCAGTTCTACTATCCCCGGGTGGTGCTTCAGTTCTACCACTCCATGACTTCCCGGGGAGTGCCGAGTCCGCTGGAGCTCCGATTCACTATTGACGATCGACCGGGAGTACTCCGAGCCGCGGACATTTCAGCTGCTTTAGGCCTGCCAGCAGAGCTGGCCAATTCCGGAGGATATCGGGATTGGCCACAGCCGTCACAGAGGGAGATGGTCCGCTGTCTCGCTCGAGATACTACGGCGGGACCAGTACTTTTCCGCAGGCAGCTCCCGCCTCAGATGCTTCTGGTGGACCACCTGCTCCGGACTAGCTTGTTCCCGCTGCAGCACTACGTTCAGCGCAGGGGAGCCATACTAGGAGCTTAACCTTGCTAGATCTTAGAGGATTACGGTTGGTCCTACGAAATTTGATTATAGTATACTCTTGCACTTTGAGGATAAGGTCACCGCAGGGCACGGCTCGGTCTACCCTTATTGATGTCGCGACTGCGGGCAGGTTGGAGCATTTGGGATTCCCCGGGAGGGCCAAGTATTGAGGAGGATCGGATGCCCTGGTCCTGTCATGGAAGCGATCTTTGGTCATCACCGATCTCTTTTCTCCTCAGGCGACGGGACCGGGAGGTACGGATGAGGGTGTGGGGGTTGAGGAGATGATCCTGTTCACGAGTGGGAGCTAGGGTGGAGAGACCCGATGCCAGATTTGTCTCCTCCTCTCCTCCTCCACCTCATGACTGACCATGATGACACTCACGGCCGTCGTATCTGATGCGACATTCTCGAACATGTTCATGTCGGTTCGAAGGCCGCGGGTGTTATGGATTGCTATGCATTCATTGGCTACTACTACGGTATCGATGGACCAGAGAGATTGGCCACGGCCAGAGACCACTTTAGAGCATTGTCATACCGTACTCCATCGGATCATAGTCGCCTCGGTCTCAGCTTGTGCTACACATCGAGATGAGCCACGGCGGCGACCTCATGAACATGCGCCTTGACGACCCGGATCCACCACCAGGAGAGTGAGGTGGTCACACTCTGTCTCTAACTTTCCTATCCGCATGACATGCATGCTTTGTGAGGAGGAAAAGTTAGAGTTAGGGTGTCTTATCATGTTTTTATCACAGTTTGGCTTTATCATTGCTACTCATTTTATATAGGGTTCATGTATTGTAATAGTAAGCGGTGATACATTCCTGTTATGTTTAGCTATATTAAGCATGTATTAGCCATTTTGGTTATATCCAAGCTTTATAGCATTATTTCTGAGTTACTACGCAGAAAATCACTTTTGTGTCTTAATTTTTTTGTGTATCTTCTCTTGCCTTTAATTGAAAGAATTGAAGCCACAACGTGTTTATAGTGATAGAACAATTCCATGTGCATGATTTAGTTTTTAGTCGATTGAGGTTCAGCGTGTTCAGCCTTGTTGTTCCCCACGTAGCTAATTCACACATTGCACCCGGCTATGTACCAATAGGTTGAAGCTATATACCTCTTTCCAACATAGTGGCCTTAAATTTGTTGACAACCCATAATAGGTTTATTATTTACCCATGTTTGAAGACTAATGTAGTCTTCCAGGAATGAAAAAGAAAAGAAAAGCAAAAGAAAAAGAAAGAAGAAAAAGAAAGACCAGCTGGTGACAACGTGCCATGAAACCGAGCAATTCAGGGGTGTATCGTGAAAACCTTTGGCTTGATGCCTAAACCTTAATTGGTTGAAGTCATCAACTTAGTGTTCGCTACGGTGGGATGGGTAGAGTTTAGCGTGTTGTAGGTGCTTAATTCTCAAAGTCGTGGTCAGGTGAAGCACATGAGATTTTGTGTTCGAGTTGATCTTTTGGCTTGATGCCTAAACCTTATTTGGTTGGGAGTCATCGGTGGACCCCGTTACGGACTTTGGTGAAGTCAGTTTTAGCATTGCACGCATGTGATCGAGGAAGAAATAAGAGTGTAAATTGGTCTATTTAGGTTAGTCAACGGTTTGAGGCCATGGCGGTAGCTAGGTTGGGGAAGGAATAACAGGGAAATTTATTGGCTCAAATTTGGATTACCTTAAAGATGAATTAGATTTTGGTGGAAGTTCGGGTTATTTCCTTGGATTGATGTTGACTAAAACTAGTTCTTATATGGTTTTGTTCTTTCATGTCGTTTTGAACGAGTGTAAATTGTTCATTTAAAGGTAAAGCCTGTCTGGCTACATACACTTTTGAACGCATACTTTCAAAAGCACCGGCATGCATACCTTTATTGTTTAGCATTCTTGGGGCCAGCAACGTGTCGGTTGGGGGTGTGATTGATATGAAGTATTTTAATTTATTAAAGAATAGGTTTTAGCAGTATTTGTCTTGCGCTAATCATATGGTCGCTTGGTGTCATGTGCATGTCCCTTTTAGCGAACGATTTGTTTTGAGATAGTTTGGATAGTTTGCGGGCACCGAGAACTTGGTGAACAGCTGTATTGGTCTTTGAATGCGAGAATCTGGGTAATTTCACCAAGCTAAGGCGATGAAATGTCAAAGATGGGTTAATGAAGAGCAAAGTGATGAATAAAAGTGCGAGACGTCACGTGTAACGGGAAGAAAGGAAGCAACCCGGGAATTTTATTTATGATTGCGAATTTCACGAGACAATTTATGATCATAGAGAAAATTTAGCAATCCTAGCAAGAACTTCTTTGTTCTGAATTCTCAATTTGTATCTCTGTGGAATTCGCTAAGCTAAGCGAATTTTATTCTTATAAGCAAATTTTTGCTATGCTAAATTCTTTGCATACTTGAAATTGCTTTCGACTTTGTGTTTTGGTATTTTTGATTCCAGTGACCACGTTTGATAAATTACCATTTTTGTCCCTTATGTAATTTCATATTTTAGGCATTTTGTATTTTCACTTTGGGTTTGGCTATATAGGCCCTACGACTTTGTAACCTAGTAACTTTTCCATTAATAATAGAGTTTCTCGCGGCTTTTCATTTTAGGTTTTACTTTGCTCTCTCTTCTCTCTCCTCTTCTCTCAATTTCTCGGCTGCAAACACCTCAGCGAGGATGACAACTCAAGGATGCTTGGCTAAGCCTCCATATGAAAGGAGGTGCTAAGCTTTGGGGCTTACGCGGGTTGTCCTCATGCTTTCGTATTGCAGTCTTGCATTTATGGTTCCATACTTTCCAAACTAGGGTTAATCTTTCATTTAATGTCTTTCTTTTGGTCGATACTTGCCATGCTTTAGGTTGGTCATTCTTAATGGTAGATGCAAGCCGGCATTCTTCAGATGTCATTTACGAGCCATGGAAAGAGTTCAAATGCTAGGGTTTAAACTGAATGGGACTTTGAATGCTTAAGTACTTGGGGTTGGCTCAAATTAAGTGTGGTTTTAGGGTTAGGTTTATAACTACAAACAATGATCGGTTTTGGCTTTGTTATAATCTTTTTATACTAATCAGAAATAACTTGAGGACACTTCAATATTCATTTATCAAGCTATTGACCTTCAAGATTACCATTTCACACTTTCATTTAAGCTATTACTGTTAACCAGTGAACAAACAACTTCCCCTGTTTTAAAACAAATCCGAAAATTCAAACAAAAAGTCTCACCATTTTCAAACATTGATGCGAATCATTCGTGGGATGAAAACTCATCCGGAGTGTTCGATACAGACCTCGTCTGCGGTAGCTTGACTACGACGGTGGAAAATTTATAGGAAACAAAATATTGTTGATTAGAATCCACCCTCATAGTGGCCCTTGAGATCGGGGCCATAATTTGAAAAGAGAATATAAATTTAAATCCAGCTCTACATTCTAACATATTACTAGTTCAGATGAAGAAAAAGAAAAGAAAAGAAAAGAAAAGAAAGAAAAATTACATTCTCTGATATACAGTGAGTCTTCCTCGTCCTCCTAAACAAATGGGTTTCAGAAAAAAATGGAAGTTGCTTTACTAAAATTGTGTACGCCTATTTATAACCTTTAGAAATTGGGCCTGATTCCAAGGCTCCAGGTAGATTTCCCTAAAATAAATGGCCCAACCCTTTGTTTAGGTCGCGACTTGAGAACAATGTCGCGACATGAAATCCTAGTACGGCTGTCCCGAGTGCAGCCGTGACCTTAGTGAGTGTGATTCTCAAATAGTACTATTTTGAACCTTGTTTATAATAGGTTTTGAGCTTTTTGTGTACTAATAAACTTAAATAACTTGATTGGTACATTAAGGTCCCGACTTTACTACTAATAGCATTTTTGTGGCTATTTTTTGTAGACTTGAGCTAGTCAGCCAAAATCTTCAAGGCAACCCAAGCGTGAAGAATCTAAGCGAACTTGGAAGGCGCAGTCAAAGTCGAAGGAAAATGGAGCAAAATGGTAAATTTGGAACACTGCGAGAAATTTGCGGGGTTACGAAATTCATGACACAACGAATTTCGTGAGTTGCGAAATTTGCATAACCACATCTGTGTCCAATATTCACCCACCTTGACCAGTTTTTTGTGACTTTTTCCTAAACTATCCTCTTTGTATTTGTGGTACTTCATACATTTTCTAATTTCCCTTGTTCTGAGTAGTATATAAGCCTCGGTCGAGACTGTCTGGGGAGTAACTGATCTGATAAACTTTTGTGCAGGCTTTCATTTTCAGCTTTTTCTTCTTTCTCATTTCCCCCCTTTCCTTCACTTTCGCACCTTAGACCCTCCTTCGGGATAATGACTCAAGGGATAGTTAGCTAAACCTCTCTCATCCTTGAAGAGGAGAGACTCTTGGGCTAAGGATTTTAAAGGTAAACCTACGTCCTCTTGTTCTGTAGGCATTTATTGTATTTTGTTTCTATCTTTCCTACGAGGTTTAAATCCTTTTGATGTATCCTAATCGACCGGTACTTGGCAATCTTTTAGGGTTCGGTGGATGCCCATTACTAGATCGCGGCTCTCTTAGTTGCCATTTATTTGTCACTGTAGGGTAGGTCAAAGGATCAATTTTACTGCATTGAAACGTTAATGACCAATAAATGTTGTATCTCGAAAAACTATTAGGGTTTAGTTTTATTGCTAAGAAACCAGATCGGTTCGGGAAGCTGACTATAGGTCATCCTCCTGACACGAGGAATAGGACAGAGGACCTCTCGGTTGCCTAGAGACCTCGACCTAGTGACTGAGGCTTGAAGATTCTTTTTCATTTTATTTTAGTTTTCCAACCATAGATCCCATTATTTTACAAAACCATAAATCGAGTAAATTCACCGTTTTGAGCTCACTGTAAATCATTTGTGAAAAGAAAACCTATCACACAGTTCGACCACAGAGCCAGCATACTGTTAGGTAGGCTCTGGCGATGAAGGTATAGGTTTATAAATTTTGTTGGTTCGGAGCTGCCTAGCTACATGCTTACGTGCGAATCAAATGGCGTTGTTGCCGGGGATGGTGCCTTAGAGCAAGTGAGAAGTTGTTGAACTTGTGATTGTCATCACAAGTGTTGGTGAATTCTAATCCCTTTTTGTCTTTACTTTGATCTCCCCTAGCAGTTCACTGATGGGTTGATTTAGTTTTTTTTTTTTAATATATACTGTCCATACATAGAATTTTCATTCTTTTTTTAGCTAACATTAACCTTTTTGGTAGCCTTGCTTTCTTTTTGGTTGTCTGCCTATATTGCTTGCTTAGCAGCTTATGCACCATTGGGGCAGAACCTTCACGTAGAAGATTGGAAAGGTGCTCCGCCAGCCAATTTTGTGAAGTGAGTTTCTGAGTGGCGATGGAACCTCCGCTGGGAGCAACAAAGCCAACGAGTGCGAAACTAATGCCTACAGGTCAATGAGGGACCATATACACCTGAGGTGAGTGCACGATTCGTGCCACGGTAAGTTGAGCTAAAATCAACAAAATTTATATACACCTAAGTTCCTACTGCGCCATAGTCGACTCTTTGCGGTATAGTGGTCTAGGGTCGAACAAGGATGGAGTTTTCATCTAAAATAAGTTTCATCAGTGCATGAAGGTAAAGCTTTCTATTTGGACTCTTTGGGTGTGTTTCAAAAGCGGTGGAAGTAGGTTTGAAGCGATAATTGTAAGCGAAAGTTAAGGTGAAGAGTTAACTTTGAAGAATTAGGTCACTAACTTGGCAAGTTAGAGTAACCAGTAATCTCGGGTTTTATCCTCGCGTTATGACATGCAGCCTATAGTCCATGGCATAAGCCGGATCCTATGTTTAACTAGTAAACCTCACCTTGAAACAACTCTATTTGAATTAAATACGAGGTAACATGCGAGTTATGGCCCCTTCTTGTTTAAAACCACAACATTTAATATCATCTCGGAAGGCTGCGTAAAGACCATCTAAAGAATCATAGTCCTAAAGCATATGAGTATTGGCCAAATCAATAGCATCAAATGCTATACGACCTTAATTTGAGAAACCTAACATATAAATATCATTTTAAGAGGCTAAAAAGACCATAAAATCACAGTCACCTCTCTCAACGAATATGGATCCTAAAGCATGGAAGAGTATTGTGTGTAAACATTCGATGTTATCTGATCATGTTTTGAGAATATAAGGGCCATAAATACCTTTACTGTAGCTTTTTAGTACAAGAGAGACTGACATGCATATGCCCCACCACCAAGCTAGCTTCCTTCCTCTTCAAAGAGGCTTAGCAACATCTCTTGAGTTGTCATCCTCAAGAGGTGTTTGGCTTGTAGAGAAAGAAGGAGAGAAAGAGGAGAGAGAAGAGAGAAAAGCAAAACCTAATTAAAATAAAGGCTTTATTTACAAAATGAAAACTTCTGAAAATATCTTCTCTCCCAAAAATTTGTTGATTCAATTCAATTGTTCTCTGGAGTTCTGAACAGAGGGGGCTTATAGGCCACCTCAGGCATGAAAATACCAAAAAACTATGAAATTTGCTAAGTTATGAACAAATTCAAACAATACACCAAGTTTGGAGCGAGTTTGGCATTAATTACAAAGCATGTGAGGCATCAATTTTATTAGGGTGAAGAATTTCGCTAATTGGCGAAATCAGTGTAAAATAAGAAATTACCGCTAGGGTGGGCAATTCGCTAGCTAAGCGGGGAATTTGGCTAAACTATTGAAATTCTTGTGACGAAATCAATTATTTTAAGCTGGGAGCAGGTGCTAGCGGTGGAGTAGTCTGGCGGTGGCATTTTAAACGCCCAGGTTCTTGAAATTTTAAGCTAGGTTGCGAAATTTTAAGCTAAGGTTCTGAAATTCGTAATCTTGGCGAGAATTTTAAACAACAACGAATCTATTGATGATCATATTGCTTTTCATCTGCGCCATTTTGCATCAATTTTCTTCCTTTGCCTTTGTTTCCTCATTGATTCTTGAAACAGTTGAGTCATTTGAGACTTGAATTCCAACTTCATGATTCATCCTTTGTATTGAGATTGAACTCCGAGTGCACAAATACATAAAACAATAAAAATACCCTCTAAATAGCATAAGTGCTACTAAGAAGGACTAATTTACTTCAATTATTTATAAATGACATGATTAATCTTAAAAAGCACTCGAAACCTATCTAATATAGGGTTGAAATTGCACTTTTTGGGCATTAATCACCCTTAAAGCGTTGCTAGTCCTTATGATGCAAAATAAAGAAAAAAAGTGCATGTGGTGATTTTCAAAAAATGTTATGATTAAAGGTTTATGTATGAACAATACTTCCAAATTGAACAGGTGATACCGAATTTGAAAGAAACTAAGATATGAAAGAGACAAATCCAATACAAGAACAATTTTGGGTAAAATTGGTTCAAGATTCTCAACTTGATTTCCTAAGTCTAATGGTTCTTTATATAACCCAGTTAAGCAAATAAATTGCAAAATTTGTTTCCGACTATGCTTGACATGGCCTTAGGGTTGTTGAACAACCTAGATGGGGCTAGTTACACCTTTCTTTTCAATTATAATGTAGGATGCAATGCCAAGTCGACACCAGTGGTATGCGGGGTCCGCAGATGACTCCCGACCCGATTAAGGTTTAGGCGTCGAAGCGGGGATCACTTGACCACTAACCGAAGGCTTCACCGGACTCCGAATGGCCGAAAGTGGCACCCTGAGTCATTAAGCACCTATCCGCCCGCGCCAGCGAACGCTACCGTCCATGACTCGACGATTAGAGCGGGCATCGGGCTTGAAGGCTTTTGCCGTATACCCCTCGGGCCGTGCTCGGGTTTCAGGAAACAGCTTCATGACTTTATTTTTTACATTTCTTCTTTCTTTTTCTTTCTTTGCTTTTTCTTTTCTTTTTCTTTTTGGAAGACAACATTGGCCTTGAGTATGGGTAACCTGAGCCTATCTAAGTTGCCCGACATGCGGTAGAATTTATCTGAAAGCGACGAGGAAGCAAACAAACTCCGGCCTATTGAAATAATCAGTGCAGTGTGTGAATTGGCAAATGGGGGAAATTTCAAGTTGACATCTGAGATTCAAGCGACCAAAAATTTAATTCAAGCATGGAATTTGTTCTAGCATAGAGGTGACGAATAGTGATTGATTTTCAACATGAAGCGATTCAATTGTATCGATTGAAGCAATTCAATTGTCCAATTAAAGCAAAAACGATTACATATGGAAAAGGCACAAAACCTGACATGCAAAAAGTTGTATATATATAGACTGAATAGGTTTTGATATAACCAAAATGGCTAGTACATGAATATCAAGCTAAACACAAAAATATCACTGCCTACTATAGCTAATACAAAAATCCTAATCAAAATCGGTGACCGGTTGATAAAGCTAACTATACAAAATCATAAAGGAGCCTAACCACACTCCTTTACATTTGTGGTGGTGGTGGAATCTAGCTTCTTGAGCAGAACATCCAATAATTTGCATCGGTGGTGGGCTCTCCTCGTTGACCGGGAGGTGTAGGGAAGACCCGAGGATGGGTCATAATCCGGAGTCGAGCATAGAGATGGCCTTTGGGCCAACCTGCGATCTGGGCGACTTTGTGTAGGCGCAAGTGGCGAGATAACATCCATCACACCGGCTGTCTGAGCTAGCATGGATCTCCAGATGGTGTGAATCAGGAAGGCGGGGGTATCTGCTTTGCGGTGCGATGTAGTATGTGGAGATGGAGGTGAACGATCTGAAATGAGGGGTCTCGTACCTCGGGATCGGGGGCGGGAGCATATCATACGTGTGGTGGTCCTCGGCCTCTGACCGTACCTCTCCACGGTCCTGTGGTCGTATGTGGAAGAATGGGCATAGTCGTAACTTGGTCTGCGACACTACGTAGGCATCTAGCTCTCATCTCTAGCTGGGCTCCTGCGGGAATCCCAGTAGCTCGGGGAACATAGCGGGAGGAGTCTCGGCATCGGTGAGTGGGATGCTCTCAGCTCAGACCCGGGGTCCTTCCAGGTGGACCTTCTCCTCGAGCTATGACGGAAAGCCATCTGCGAAGCTCGAGGGCTAAACGAAATCCCAGAATCGGTAAAGCGCCTCGGGATATCTCCCCTCCTCTACACATATCTTCTTGAGAGGGAATAGGCTCGTCTGAGCAATTGGTCAATCGGCATCGGGGCGGGAGGCTGCTCTTGTAGAATCTTTGGACCAGCAGTGGTGTCTCTGGCCAGTGCTCGGACCATCTCCCTGTGAGGCGGGTGGGAGCGATCTACGTATCCCTACAGTGCTTGGCGGTATGCGTAGGCCCCAGGCTGGCCCGAAATGTCGGATGCTCCCCGAGTACGGGGCGGTCATCGTGCGGCGAAGCTCATGTGGTACATCTCCTCCACTGGATGTCATGGAGTGGTAGAGCGCCAACACCACTCTCGGATATCATCTTCTTAGAAGTCATAAAGGTGAGTGGAATCTCCTCGATCAATCGCATAGACTCCCGGTATCTAGGGTCAGCTCTCAGCGTGGGGATGTCATAAAATTACTCCTGATGAAACTCTCTGCGGTGGAGTCGCACAGTCCTCGGAATGGGTTCCTACGAGAGATAAGTGACCTCAGAATCCTCGAATGATGACAATTTGAGTGATGAAGTCGCCTCGCCGGCCCGTCGGCCCAGTGACGAGGGGGAGGCTAGGAAGATGATGACTACGCACAACTGGAGTAATGCGAGCCCGGCTTGGAAGAAGCCAAGACCCCTCCCAACTCTCCTCCGTAGTGCGGGTGATGGGGCAGGAGTCCATGTCGCGGTGTCTGACTCTTGTCGGAATCTGCTGAGGCTCTCGAATCTTTGCCTGCAGGATGGTGATGAATACGGGGAGGCGGGGCCGGGTGGGGCCACTCTCAGCGTCTTGAGATCTCACCGGCGAAGAGCGGGACCCACCTCGATGCGAACCTGCTGATATCAAAATAAAATACTTGAAAGGGCTGGAGCTCTTGAAAATATAAGCGAGACTACTGTAGTCTTGAACCCGGAGCTCTCACGGAGGCCTCTTGAACCACCTTGAAGCCAGCTAGCGAACCGGGGGTTCCTTGTGTCATTGAAGTAGCCACTGAACTAACGAAAACAATGCGATAACTGATCACTGTTAGAGGCGAGAGGGCACCAGAAGGCTGAGCGAGACCGCGGGTATCTGGCGTGAAGGCGAGTGGCGATGGTGACGATCGGGGCTCGTCTTGGCGGCGTGGTGGAGAGCCAGCGAAGGCTCGGTGGTGCAGTGCGTGCGTGAGGGGATGGCTATACTAAGAAACTTCCGGTGAGGCGAGCTGGGGTGCGGGGCTGATCTTGCCGAACCACGAACTTCTGTGATGGAGTGAAGCGGTCGGCGGGACCGGTCGCGACGGGGCAGGACTCGGGGCTTATTTGAGAACTCGGGACATAGGCCCAGGAGGGGAGGGAAGTGTGAAGTGGCATTCTAAACCAACCCCTCCCACATTTATATAAACCTTGACAATAGAAGTCGTTCACACTTGATTTTAGCTATTTTTGCTTGAATTTGGCTCTCACCACTAATCTGTGCACACACCCAGTTGAATTTCGGGATTAGAATGAAAATTAATACATTACTAAAAGTAAAAATTAAAATTAAAATTAGAAATGGGTATATCTAATAATTTAATATAAGATAATACTCAAATCTTACCAACTTGCTAAAAATGGAAAGTACAACTAGAATTAAAACACTATCTTAAAAATAATTTAAAAATGGAAATTGACTAAATTAAAATAAAAAAACAAATTGTTGAGCGCAATTTGGTTTGAGAACACCAAACAGTTCTAATAAAATTACTCAAGGAGGGTCAAGGAGGATAATCTCCTCAACCCACTGGAGTTACTTACGAAATTTAATTCCATGGTTTTGGGTGCTTGATTGTTGATTTGCTCGATGACGGTATTGAATTGAGCAATTGGTTTGTAGTGGGTGTTGATACTTGAGACCAATATATCTTCATCCCCATGGGTAATTACTCCTTGCATTTCCATGACACTTGTGTTTTCACACTTTGCTTGATCAATTGAAACAACTTCATCAAATTTGATTTTCAAATTCTAACGGCTTCGTGTTTGTTGTTCGAATGAAGATGTTCAACTCCCGTGGTCATGTTACCCAAAGTTAATTGCACGACTCCATTCAGGAAATTTATTATTGCATTAGCGTGGCGAAATGGTCTTCTAAGATGATTGGTACATGATTGGGTTCCATAGCAAGTGGTTGAGTGTCAAGTACCACAAAATCTTGAGTAGTAGATTTGTCTATCTTCAACAAGAACATCCTCGACTATCCCCCTTAGGGTTTTCCGCGGATCTATCGGCCCGATGAGGAGTGTGATTTTGGTGGGTTTAAGTTCACAAGCCTAGCGCTTGTATGCGAATCTGACATTAGGTTCCTGCGGCTCCTAAATCAAGCAATGATTTCTCTATCACGATTCCACAATATTAATTTGAGGTGTGGGAGATCTGGATCTTTGTATTTGGCCAGGTATTTGCTTTGGATTATGGCAGCGATATGTTCGGTGAAATGTAACTCTTCTCAATACCCAATCCTTCTTGATTGTGCAAAGATCTTTCAAGAATTTCACATAAACGAGGCACTTGTTTGATTAGGTCGAGTAAGGTATGGTGGCCTTCACTTGCCTTAAAACATCAGAATGCTGCTTTGTTGAGTTCACCTTCTTCTTTCCTCTAAGTGCTTGGTGGAAATGGAGGGGTGGTATGCGATTATTTCATTGAATCCTCCTCTGGGAGAATATGCTGGAGTTGCAATTCTTCTCCACTGCTGGATTCTTGACGGGCTTTGGCATGGGTTGATCAAACCTCTTTCCCTTTCTCGAGTAATTATGGCCTTAACCTCGTCGTTCAGGAATTGTTAGATGATCCTACCTCATGAGATTCCTTTAGGATTTGGAGCGTTTGTGATGGAAACCTCCCTTTCTCTTGTACCTCTAGCAACTTGTTGATCTTGGTGATTGAATGTTTGTAGGTTATCGATTTTACGGTTGAGATTGCTCGACCCATCTATTCTCTTGTCGGTGTACTTTCTGATATCGATCCCTTTGTGCCCGATTGCGCATTTATTCCTTTGTTCTCGACAAAGTTGCCCACCACCTTACTCAAATTCAATATGGCTTGCTCCACGGAGAAAGAGGATGATAGTTGTGGCGTGAGGAAACTAAGGAGTTTGGCACGGGGTACATAAGCGGGGGTTGGGTCTCAATGCAAGGTTAGGGAGTGATTCCTCAGTGGAATTGTAGGTATTACCATATGGAGCATTGGATTGTTGTGGCTTGTATTGTCCTCGGTGTTTGCACATTCGACATCAAATCCTTCATTACGGGGCCATAGGACCGCGATGCATTTGAGTGTGCGGGGATTGGAAGTGGTGCAAAGTTGGGTAGTGCGCGGGATTTTCAGTCACGCATGCACCTCTTGAACTGTTTGCCTTGAAACTCCTCACACTTTCCTAGCTAGGGTTGAATCCTAGCTCTCATCTCTATTTCTTCGATGGTGCATACATCCCACCTTTGGTTGTTTGGTAGTCTCATCTATCCAATTCTCTGAGGTTAGGTTCATCCCAGCCCTTAGAAGTTTTCAACCACGTAATTTAAAAAATCCATGGCTTCATCGGATGTTTGCTTAAAGTCTCCCAGCACATGGTTTCTAAGAGGCGCCTCGTGGCGGAGACATACCACCATAGAGTGGTTCACCAACATCCCGAGTGTCGAGCATGATGTGGGCATGCAGCGATGGTTTCATAAATCTTCCAAACACTTTGGTAAAATCTCGCCATCTGGCTGCAAAGTGTAGATTTGTCTTTTCAAATTATTGGTCTTGTAGTCTTGAAGAACTTCTTGAGTGCACTGTGACTCGGCCCCAATTTCCTAATGGTTCTGAGCCTCAATGAGTTGAGCCATATCTTGTGCTGTCCTTTGGGGTCAATGGAAATGCCTTTAGCTTCAGCAAATCCCATGTCCATCATACCTTCCTTGGTGAGTGCAAACCTCCTCAAAATCCTAATATGAGTGTATGGATTTTCATTTTCCATACCATGATATGTGGGAGTAGAGGTGCCAAATATGGCCTCAACGCACCTGTGAGCGGGAGGAATGATACGAGATAGGGCCGTGGCACTCTAGGAGGTGGATGTGATCTCATGGTTCTATGAGCATTTGGATTCATGGGGGTTCTAGTTGGCTCTGTTGTTCCTCGAGTATGGGATCCGTGGTATCGGTTGGTACACTAACCTCACTAATTGGGTCAAGTTGTACTTATCCTATTCAGTCTGCACGATGTGTCCTCTATCCCACATTGCATAAACACATTACAATTTAGAGACAACAAAGAGAGACAACAAAGCTTGCAAAGGTTAGATAACTAACAACAAAAAAGCCCAGTGAATGAAAATCGCGAGATGCTTGAAACGGTGCGATTCACGCTAATTGCTATAAGCTGGCGGTTCACGCAGGCGAGTTGCAAAGAAATTAAAAAGGTTACCTTCACTTGTGATGTGGATCAAGTACTCTTCAACTTACCATTAGTAGTTTGGCACCATCGACAACGGCGCCATTTGATTAAATTGCCACGGTAAGGTGAGCTAAAATCAGCAAAATTTATATACTGGTTCTCACTCTGCCGGTAGTCGAGCTCTTTGCTTGTTATAGTGAGTGCAAGGTCGGGCTGCGGGGATGAGTTTCATCCTAAAAATGGTTGCATCAGTGCATGAAGGTAAAACTTTCTATTTGGACTCTTTGGAATTGTGTTTCAAAAACGGTGGAAGTAGGTTTTGGCCCGGTAGTGTAAAAGCCCCGAAAGTTAAAGGTGAAAAGTTATTTTGAAGAATTAGGTCATAACTTGAGGATTAGGGACAAACAAGTGTCTCGGGTTTTATCCTCGCGTTATGACATGCAACCTATAGTCCATGGCATAACGGATCTATGTTTAGCAACAAACCTCACCCACATGAAATAACTCTATTTAGTCAATCTGGAGTAACATGCGGTTATGGCCTTTTCATTAAAACCACAACATTTAATATCATCTCGGAGGCTCGTAAAGACCATCTAAGAATCATAGTCCTAAAGCATGAGTATTAGTAAATCAATAACATCAGTACTATGCAACCTTAATTTGAAGCCTAGCATATAGAAATATCATTTTAGAGGCTCGTAAAGACCATCTAAAGAATCACGATTACTCTCTCTCACTTGAATATGCCTTGGATCTAAAGCATGGAAGTGGCGAATTAATGACATTCGATATTATCTGACCATGTTTGAGAATATAGGGCCATAAATACTACCTGTAACTTTTAATACAAAGGGACAACAATGCATATGCCCACCGTAAGCCTTCCTTCCTCTTCAAGAAAGGAGGCTTAGCCAGAAAGCATCTCTTGAGTTGCCATCCTCGAGAGGGTGTTTGGCGGTAGAGAAAGAAAGAAAGGGAGAAGAAAAGAAGAGGAGAGAGAAGAGAGAAAAGCAAAACCTAATTAAAATAAAAGACTTTATTTACAAAAATGAAAACTTACAAAAATATCTTCTCCTCCCCAAAATTGTTGCTTCAATTCAATTGTTCTCTAGGTTACAAAACAAGAGGGGCTTATATAGGCCACCTCAAGGCATGAAAATACCAAAAAACCTATGAAATTGGCTAAGTTATAGGACAATTAAGTAATACCTCCAAGTTTAGGCGGTTTGGCATTAATTACAAAACATGAGGCATCAATTTTCGCTAAGTGAAGAATTTCGCTAATTAGCGAAATCAACGAATCTAGCGAAAATAAATTTATTGGGGGTGAAGCCGATTTAAGCTAGCTAAGCGAAATTTCGCTGCGCTGTGAGAATTCTTGTGAAGCGAAATCAATTATTTTCGCTAAGGAACAGTGCTAGCGAAATTTGGAGTAGTCTAGCGAAATTTGGCATTTTAAAGCAGGTTGGAAATTTTCGCTAAAAGTACCATGGGAAATTTCGCTAAGGTTGCGAAATTTTCGCAATCTTAATGAGACACTGTGAAGCTATGAGAATTATTCTGCGTTGATCTGTTCCTTTTCATCTGCGCCTAGCGCATCGATTACTCTTCACTTTGCCTTTGTTTTTTCTCATTGATTCTTGGGAATTTGGTTGATGTTTGAGACTTGAATTCCCAACTTCATGATTCATCCTTTGTATTGAGATTGAACTCAAGGGTGCTGAAATACGCAAAAACAACTTGAAAATACCCTAAATGGCATAAGTGCTCTTAAAGACTAGAGAACACTTCAATTGGTATAAATGACATGATTAATCTACTTAAAAGCACTCAAAACCTATCTAATATGGGGTTCAGAGTACACTTTTGGGCATTAATCACCCTCATGTATTATACCTCCCAGAAGATGTGATGTCGAGGGCCTTATACAGTTTGCTCCCTGACCTTCCATGGTATGGAAAATGAAAATCTACCTACATCAGGAGTTTAAGGGAAGTTTGCCTGACTTTCAAGGAGGAATTTTCGCGATATAGAATGCGAAATTGAAAGCCTTCATAACCTACTAAAACCAGAGCGGAATTTGGCTTAATTCTCTAGACGAGGACTCTCGAAATTGGACAGAGATGCGGGCTAATTTCTAAAAATTTTTCAACACATAAAACCAACACTCTAAAGAGCGATTTATACCTTTGCGACCTATGACAGTGAAGTTTTACAGTGCTAAGAGGTATTTGGAAACCATCGGTGCTGTCCTACGCCCATGGTTTTTCGATACTTGGATGATGAGTCGAAGCCATTTTTATGATGTGATGTCCCCCGCTATGAAGCAATTATTGGAGACCATATGTGGAGGGGACTTCCTAAGCAAGAATCCAGACGAAGCCATGGATTTCCTCAATTGTGTGGCTGAAACTTCCAAAGCATGGGATGAAACTAACCCTAGGGAGGCAGACAGGATGAAGCCTACAACAAATTAAAGGGGAGGCATGTACTCACTAACAGAGGATATGGAAATGAAGGCAAAGCTTTCCACCTTGACTAAAAGGTTGGAAGAACTGGAAGGGAGAAGATCACATAGTCACGGGTAATGAAGAGAGGCACATTACTTGTCCGGCTGCCGCCAGCTGCCCGGTCACGGCCACCAGTGAACCTTTGCTCTATGGTTCCTTTAGTGAGGATATGATGACGAGAGAGAATGCCAATGTAGGTAGGCCAATACAAGCCACAGCCTAATGCCCCATACGGTGTAATATACAACCCAATTGGAGGAACAACCTAATCTCTTAGGCGAGCACGCCCGACATAGCGCCCACGGTACCGCGACGATAAGAGTGGTTCCCGAGTCTCGACCTGACCACCACCATTCTCTTCCCCAGTTGAACAGGCTATCATGAATTTGAGAAAAGTGGTAGGCAACTTTGTGGAGGAATAGAAGGCAGTGAATGCCTAAGCTAATCAGAGAATCGACACACTGGAAAGAACACTCAACAAAAAGATAGATAACCTACAGTCTGAGATCTCCCAAAAATATGAAAACCTACAGTATTCAATCTCAAGGCTAACCAACCAGCAGCAGGTGCAGGAAAAAGGGAAATTTCCATCTCAGACACAACCCAATCCTAGGGGGGGTGCATGAAGTGAGCTCTTCAAGTGAACCAAATCCCAGGATGGATGAAGTTAAAACAATTATCACATTGAGAAGTGGTAAAGAGCTTAAACAACCAGTACCCAAACCAATAGAAGAAGGCCAGGAGGCTAAATCAGATGAGGAGGTGACTAAAGAAAATGCAGTGAAAAATAGCACACCCCCGCCTTTTCCACAAACACTAAAAGCTAAGAAAAAGGTCATCAACTAGGCTAAAATATTAGAAGTGCTAAGGCAAGTGAAAGTCAACATCCCCCTGCTTGACATGATTAAACAAGTCCCCACGTATGCCAAATTTTTTAAGGACCTGTGCATAGTGAAGTGAGGGTTGAATGTTGACAAAAAGGCCTTCCTGACTGAACAAGTCAGCGCCATCATTTAGTGCAGGACTCCAGTGAAATATAAAGACCCGGGTTGCCCTACCATCCTGAATACCTGGAGGCACTTCGTGTAGAAAAGACACCGCTAGACTTGGGAGCGTTGTTAACCCGGGTCGCCTTATTCAGTGTATAAGCAACTAGGTTTGGGTGAGCTAAAGCCAACTTCCATCACATTGTCCCTTACAGATAGATCCATAAAAATACCGAAGGGCAATATGGAGGATGTTTTGATACAAGTGGACAAATTCTACTATCCTGTAGACTTTGTGGTGCTTGATACAGAACCGGTTGCAGTGGGGCTAACTATGTGCCTATCATCCTGGGGAGACCATTCTTGCCATCGAATGTGATTATCAATTTCCCAAATGGAGTTATGCACCCACATTTAGGGAACATGATTTTGGAACTCAATATCTTCCACTTGAGTAAAAAGAATATGCAACCAGCGAAAGAGGGTCCGGAGGAAATTTGCATAATTGATACAATCCTGGAGGAACAAGCTGATCAGCAACAAAGGCAGGATGTGCTCACTGAGGAACTGTTTGATTGTCCTGAAGAGCAGTAGGAAACCTAAGACATTGCATGCAGGCATCGAGAAAAAGAAGAAATTCTACCTCTACCGACTCCAGGGAGAAGCCAATGAACCTCAAAAACTAGGATCTCAAGCCCCTACCACCCGGAATTAAAGTATGTTTATCCGAAGAACATGAACAAGGCTCCATTTGTAATCTCCTTTCTCAAAGAACCAACAGAAAATAAATTTCACTGGACATCCTTAGGGAGAATAAGCAAGGTATTGGGTGGAAAATAACTGATCTGAAGGGTATTAGCTTAGCAGTTTGCACCCACCACATCTACTTAGAGGAGGAGACAAAACCAATAGCGTACTCCACAAGGAGACCGAATCCTCACATGCGTGAAGTAGTACGCGGCAGTCTTAAAGTTGCTATGACAGGCTATTTACCCCATATCCGACAAAGACTGGGTAAGTTTATCCCTGTCAGGCTCTAAAAATCAAGGGTAACTACTGTGTGTAATTCAAAGGGAGAGGAAATGCCCACCCGCCTACTAAAGGTTGGAGTGTATGTATTGATTATAGAAGACTAAATGAGGTAACAAGGAAGGATCACTTCCCTCTACCCTTCATGGACCAACTTCTCGAAAGGATTTCCGGCCACCCTTTCTATTACTTCCTGGATGGCTATTTAGGCTATTTTCAAATTGAGATTGCTATAGAAGACCAAGAGAAGACCACCTTCACCTGCCCATTTGGCACATATGCTTACAGGAGGATGCCCTTTGGCCTGTGTAATGCCCTTGCCACATTCCAGCGCTGCATGTTCAATATCTTCAGCGATTTAGTGGAGCCCATTATGGAGGTTTACATGGATGATGTTACAATTTATGGAGGGAGCTTTGAAGAATGCTCGATCAACTTAGAAACTGTCTTGCATAGATGTATAGAGAAGAACTTGGTATTGAACTGGGAAAAATAACATTTTATGGTCAACCAAAGAATTGTGCTGGGACATATTATTTCCAAGAAAGGAATTGAAGTTGACAAGGAGAGAATTGAGATGATTTCCAAACTGCCCTCTCCTACTAATGTGAAGATTGTGAGGCAATTCTTAGGGCATGCAGGCTTCTACATGAGGTTCATCATGGATTTCTCAAAAATTGCCAAGCCCCTTTATAAGCTATTGGAGAAAGATGCCAAATTTATGTGGGACGAAGACTGCTAGAGGAGCTTTGAGGAGCTTAAGGCTTATTTGACCACTGCACCAATAGTGAGGGTCCCAAACTGGAAATTACCTTTCGAGGTAATGTGAGACACAAGTGACCTCGCCATTGGAGCAGTTCTCGGGTAGAGGGAAGGAGGAAAGCCCTATGTGGTCTACTGATTAGTGCCCAAAAAGTGCTATTTTGAACCCTATTTATTATAGGTTTTGAGTGCTTTTTGTGTACTAATCATTCTAATTAACCCAATTGACATGTTCGGGTCCCTATTGTACTACTGATCATATTTTGTGGCTAATTTTGTAGTTTTTGCGAGCTAATCGTGCCAAAATTGTTGAGTCGATCCAAGCATGAAGAATTTGAGTCAAACTCAGCTTTTCAGATCAGAAACCAAGAAGAAAGAATAGCATAAAACAGAGGAAATTGGAGCACCTACGAAATTGGTTCCTGCGAGCACTGTGCATCCTGCCCACTGTGCCTCCTGCGCACTATTCCTCCAGCAGCCTGTTCTCCTGCATTTCAGGCCTCAGTTTTTTTGTTACATTTTTTTGTTTCTTCCTATTTTAACCCTTGTAATAACTTCCAATCATGGTTTCTTTTGTAATTTCCTTGCCTCTGAGCATATATCACCTCGCCAGGCGTAACGGGGAGAACTTCCCTATGTCGAATACAAGTGAGCTGAGGCGCTTTCCCCATTAAGCTGCTTTCTCCCATTTTCTCTCATTTTCTCTCCCTTTCTTGGTTGCCAAACACCCTCCAAGGATGACAACTTGGAGGATGAGCGGCTAAAACCTCTTCCTCCTTGAAGAGGAAGGCTACTGGGCAACGGTTTTAAGGTATACTTTTGGTTCCCCTGTTTTTCACACAGTCGATTTTAACATTTTGGTTCCCAAATTTGCAACTATAGGTTTAAAGATTTTTGATGTACTTTCTTTGGACAATACTTGTCAAGCTTTTAGGGTTTAGTGTATTCTTAGCTTTAGATACACTGATATCTATTAGTTGCCCTTTACGAGCCACTGGAGGTAGGTTAAGGGCTGGATTTCAACTTTTTAGGTTAAAATCTCTTAAGCATGCTCTCCCTAATGTGTATTTGGCAAGCTTTTCGTTCAATGATACTTCACTAGATTCACTCCGATGCCCAGTTAGTCGGTCTCCTATTAGTTACTGAAGGGTAGGTTTTTAAGACATGTTTTCACTGTAGGAACCATAAAATGTTAAATAAATGATTTCTATCAAAAGGAAAATTATGAGGGTTTAGTTTTTAAAGTTAAATGAAGATCCGGTTCGGGAGATGACTATATGTCATCCTCCCCAACGCGAGGGAATGAACTTGGGGACCTCTCGGTTGCCTTGGGACCTAAAACCAGTAGTCCAATGCTTCAAGGAGTTATTTTTCCTATTTTTCTTCATTTTATTTTTAGTTTGCAAACCATCAACTCCCCTGTTTTTACCTAAACCTGAAAATCCAAATTGAAATTCACCATTTTTGAACCTCACTGTAAATCATTTACATGAAGAAAACCCATCCTCGAAGTTCAATTCAGAGCCACATATCGTAGTAGTCGACTACTAAGCAGTGAGGAAGGAATTTAGGATATAAATATTGTTAATTCTGGCACCCCTACTGTGGCACGAATCATTTAATACGCAAGCAAGACATTGAACGAGGCCTAAAGGAATTACACCACCACAAATAAGGAGCTGCTGGCAGTGGTCTATGCTTTGGACAAGTTTCGAGCCTATTCAGTTGGGTCGGACATAATCATATTCATAGATCACTCAGCTTTGAAATATCTGCTCACGAAACAGAATGCCAAGGAAAGACTTATTAAATGGGTTCTTCTGCTACAAGAGTTCAACCTGTAGATTAGGGACAAAAAAGGTGTAAAGAATGTTGTTGCAGATCATCTCTTGAGACTAACAATAACACACAACACTTACAACCCCCCAATCAATGATGAGTTTCCTGAGGAGTCCTTGCTCCTAGTTGAGAACACACCCTGGTATGCCCACATTGTCAATTACTTGGCAACATGAGAGTTACCAGCAGATTGGAAGGCACAAGACAGGAAGTTTTTCTTTGCAAAAATTCATTCACATTATTGGGAAGAGCTCTTCTTATACAAATACTATGCTGATCATATAATCAGAAGGTGTGTGCCTGGAGAAGAATAGTTACGGATACTCAGCCACTGCCACAAGAATGCATGTGGAGGCCATTTTGCTTCCTAGAAAACTGCCATGAAGGTACTACAATCTGGGTTCTATTGGCCTTATCTTTTTAAGGATGCCCATATCATGTGCAGAGAATGCGACAAATGCCAAAGATTGGGGAAAATCTCTCATCGTCACATGATGCCTTTAAACCCGATTTTGGTAGCACCTTATCTTATGCTTGGCATCGATTTCATGGGGTCATTCCCTTCCTCCTTTGATATATTTACATTTCGCTGAGTCGATTATGTGTCAAAATGGGCTGAAACAAGAGTTTCAGAGGAGCAAATGCATCACATGGTGGTGTTGAAATTTCTGGAAGGAGAACATCTTCCTATTTCTAGTCCCCAAAGCCATAATCGTGATGAAGGGTCGTGATTCAAGAACAAACCTGAGAACCTCCTAACTAAATATGGTGTCAAGAATAAAGTGGCCACCCCATACCATACTCAGACCAGTGGTCAAGTTGAGCCAGCCAACAGGGAAATCAAGACAATACTGATGAAAGTGGTGAACTCTAACCGAAAAGACTAGTCTCTAAAGCTGCTGGATTCCTTGTGGGCATACAGAACAACATACAAAACCATCCTTGCTAGTCCCCTTATCACCTATTTTATGGCAAGGCATGTCACCTGCCTGTGGAAATTGAGTATAAGGCATGGTGGGTAGTGAAGAAACTGAACTTGGATATGGGAAGAGCTAGCCTTAAAATGATCCTTCATATTAATGAGCTAGAAGAGCTGAGGAATGATGCCTACTCCAACTCAAAAATTGCAAAAGATAAGTTAAAGAAGTGGCATGATCAGCTGATAGCCCATAAAAATTTCAAATAAGGAGACCAAGTGCTTCTTTACGACTCCAAGCTCCACCTTTTTCTGCGCAAGCTCAAGTCAAGATGGATTAGGCCATTCACCATCCACCAGGTCTATCTCAATGGATCAATAGACCTACTCAATTCGGCATGGCTTGAACATTAAGGGTCGTTCGTGAAGGAACACGAGCATATCAGTCTGACATCTGATGAATGGAGGTCCCATATGACCCCCTTCTTGAATCAAGGCTACTTGAGTGGGGTGCGGTTTTTCAACTGGTCAAGCTCAGATTTCTTTGGAATTTTAGTTGTTTCTATTTCAAGACTTTATTTGTGAATTTTATGGTACCCACTAATTTTAGCTTTTATTTCCTTGTAATTTTTCTCACGATCATTTTACGTGTTCTATAATTTTTTGAAGTTCTTTGTTTGCGAGACCGGAAAGGCCAGGGGAGTTTTTAATTATGAGTATTAAATTTCTGGAGCATGGTGCAACAGTGAGGGCACCTGGGTTTTCACGACAGGAATTTCTACTGCTATCTTTGTTGCATCTTCTCTTTCTCTTCTCAAAAACTTTAGTTTTAAATGCTTTTTCAATAAATTTGCTTTCCACTTCAGCTTTTTAGATTTTTAACCTGCTTCAAGCACTTACAGAACTTACATGGATGTGAATGGTTTCAACCTTCTAACAGCCTAACCCTCTACAAACCACATAAAACTCATTTTCATCCATCATCCTCCTCTCTTTCTGAAACTACAATGGTGAAGAAGCGGCTGAACCTGACACTGAGTTACCCGGTGCGATGCCCTGCTCCCACCCTACTACTGCCAGCTCAAATCAACACTTCTTGCCTCTTCTTCTCCTGCGGCACCTCTACACACTGCCGAGCAGTCCCTCGGTCGATCACCAGCCGAAATTTCTTCTTGCATCTAGCCTCTGTACTTTGTTCCCTATGTTGGAAGTGCTGTTCAGAGGGTTAACATCACATTCCTTCCTCCCCATCTGAGGCCAACCTAGGGTCCACATTCAAGGGTCGGACCACTAGCGAGTCTCGGAGTTCCAAGCCTAGAGAGCGCCAGTCACCACCTACTCGTGACTTCACTTTACTGCCCCAGATAGCCTCTTGGCACTTTGTATCCCCGACCCCTCAATCATCAAGAGTAGGCACACCCTTGCGGGGCGAGGCTTGCAACCCTATTCGAGAAATGTTGATTACGATGAGAGGATTCACGAGCGAGATTTATTATGATCCTCGACCTTTGTATGAGTCGGAGCTGCATGAGATTGATGCGATTTGCGTTGCGGTATAGCGGGCCATTTACCAAACTAATCGTTTTCTACCCTCGGGTGCAGAATATGAAAGTTTGCACCTGCACGGTGAACTCAGGGACGACAGCCGATCGAACGACATTCATTTCTCTGCTCGATGGCGACGGGGATACTGGGCTGGGCCTCGCAGCCACGTTCGATCTGCTGGCGTTGTGGTCCTGCAACGCCTGGGATTATAAGTGCGACGAGCCTGCTCCTCGACAGGGGGCGGTTTGAAGTCTATCCGGGACAACGTGAGTTTAATTTTGTTCAAGAATTTGCTTCCTTCGGTATGCTCCTCATAAGACCATACTGGGAACCGTGTATTTTGGCTCTTTTGTAATATGGAGGAGGGCAATTCCTGAGGCACTATCAAGGCGCAGACTCAGGGGTTTCTGGACTCAGCCGGGCGGGAGCTCGGCGAACATCCGCCAGACTGGCTCAAGGGGACAAGGTTCTGTCAGCGAGGAACGACGGAGTTGAGTCCCTCCCTCATATTCGAGGGCTTGCTGGGTGCTGGAGCTTTTAGGCTTTCCCTACTTCAGCCAAGGCTTCAGCGTCATTAAAGGTGCGAGGCCGTCACTTACCGATTGGCCTGGTGGTGCGGAGGATTGGGCGTTCAAACTTTCACATGCTGGCCACTGGACTTTGGCGGGGATGTATCGGCCTTCCTGTTGGAGGGAGGGCGCGCTCGGGATTTCTTTGAGAGCCTGGGGTTTCGAAAACATCACCTCAGTTTCAAACTCGGCTTGCGCGCTCTATTACCACCAGCTTGCCATCTCCCACCTCTGAGCACTACGGCTTTGACGCCCACGGCTCCACAGGTGTTGTTTGAAATTTTGCGGCTTCTGACACCGCCATGCTATATTTCTATATCCGCCAGGATTTCTGGTCCCTCATATCGGATCACGGTCGCTGTTGAATCGGCGTCTGCATCATTTGCGACTACCATCGACTGCGGCGAGAGGATACTTCCTTAGCGAGTACGCCATAACTCGAATCCTCCATCCTCATGCTGAGACCCCACGAATCACACACGGGCGTTCTGCTCCCGATTGCCATCGGTACCTGCCCAGGCCTCTTGGGTTCGCCTCCCGGCAGGCCGGCACACACACACTGGCCGGCCTACGGCCTCTCGAGGGCACTGGCGGCGGCCGGCAATCTCCGGCCACTCCCAGTTGCACCATCGGCCTGCCATTTGCGCCGGGATGAGGATGACTCCTGACTGCACATTGAGAGGAAATGCCCTTTACCTTCTCTAACTTTCCAATCTAAGCCCCATTGCGGACAATGTGACATTTGGTTGGAGGGGAGAGTTATGTTATACCTACCCTGTAGTAAAACCCCTCGAAAATAACACGACCTTCTTTGAGCCTTACAATTCTCTCTTACCTTTGTGTCACTTTGAATGAATTTGGCTTGCTAAAATAATATTTTCTCTTAATGTTCAGGATTAAAAATAGGGTTCGGTCTATGACACAGAATTTATGATCTTAAGTAGTAATCTTGAATGTAAGTCAGTGTCATTCACATAAAGACTGTTGGCGGAGATTAAGTCATTTACCCAAACCTCTTTAGAATTTCATACTATTTGGACTCGAAACTCAGGTAGAATTTTATCGAAGCATTTCTAAAGTCGTCGCCTGACCGAATATGCCTTAATTAAACTAACAGAGTGGGCGCTAAAAATAGGGTGGCACATAAAGAATGGATTGAATCGGTTTACTATGAGAAGCGAAAAATATCCATGAAATACAATGGAGCAGTCAATTCGACGCTATGTCCATTGCTACATTCTATGTATGGATCTGATTTTGTCCAAGATTTTCTAATATTGAATTGGATCTCTCGAGTTTTCTTGATTTAATATCCTTGCTTCTCTCGAAGACAAGATCGAACCAGCTACCTGTATTCCACATTTTCTTGCAAGATCTGGGTGTTGTGCTTTTAACATAAACCACTTCACCCATTTCTGTTGGCCAATGAGAACTTGCTTCACCTTCTAGGGATTTTATTTAAGTTTCTACTTTCTTAATTGTGTCATCCTTGGATTCTATGAACTCTCTGCCACTGATTCAGATCTAAGTAACACGAGTTGGAACCTATCCTTAGATTAAGGTGAACTCTACGATAATTTATATTGTTAAACCACCTCAAGCTTCAATTATGAGCGAATGGGGTTACATCAAAATGAACTCTCAAAGCTCGGCATTTGGCAAATAATAATTAGAACTATACCAAAAAAAGAATGCTCTCCTCAACTCTGGGAATCACAAAGTATAACAGCTCCACGGAGGGCATACGGATATCAAAGTAAGAATCATTCCTCAATTGGTACTAGGTACTACATATGGAACTTATCCATTAAAGCGACACCGATTAAGTGAAAGCTAAACCAGGAGCAATTATACCACAGAGTAACACGGGGAAGGTAGCGGCACAAGAAGTAGCAGTCAGTCCGGCCCGAGCTGCGCTCACGATTCTTACATTGTGAATCGAAGTAGTCAGATAACGCTGAACACGCATTGTATAAATAGGCTCCCGAAAAGTGAACTATAGAAAACAATCTGCGTTTAACAAATTTCGACGGATATCTGCCGAAGAAAATATAACGAACTAACAATCGGCTCACCTGTGAACCATATGTGGTTCATGATTTAAATCGAGAAAATAAAACTAAAAAATAAAGCTAAAATAAAATCTACTCTATAATATACAGAGTTCCTCTTCTTTTCCCTTTCTAGGTAGTCGAAGGAGAAAAAAAGAGCTACTTTGCTATTCGAAATCTCTCTATTTATCGCATCAAGGAGAAGAAGCGGGCGAATCCCAAAAATACTCAAGGTGGAAATCCGGGATAAAGCCCGAGCCCTTTGTTCTATGTGCAGCGAGCTGAGAGGGTTGATGTCGCGACATAGGAGTCTCTTGATGGCTCATGATCGGTCGCGACCTCTTCCTTTCAAGTTACCTTTGTTTGTGCTTTCCAGCGGCTTTTGGTTAGTGGTCGCCGACCGTTGTTTAATAATCCAGCGACCTCTTATGCTCTGGTGTTCTTACGAATGATGTCGATACTGGGTTGATGTCGCGACATCCATTGTCTTCCTATTCTTCAAGGCGTATGGGCATTTGCGACATCAGTTTGAGTTGCGACCACCTTCTTTGTTATAAAGCGACTTCATGTTGTGACTTTGATTCCTTAAGTATAATTAATTTGGTGGTTTTCTTATCTTGCCTTTTTGGAATTTTATGTCGCGACCTCATGGTGATATTTGCGACCTCGCCTCCCTTCTTTCAGGCGCTTCTTCGAGGTTGCAACCACCCGGGTTTATATTGCCAACTAATTTCTTTCTTCCCAACTCTTTTCAGTCGCGACCTCAATTCTGCGTATCGAGAACATATCGATTTGCCACACACTGCTCGACTTTTCTTCGAGCCGCGAGAAGCACAGACCTGATTAAGCACATGACATCAGCTTCTGCTCATTGCGACTTTTTAAAGGTTGCAGAGCTGGGTTCAGCATGGAAAGTGCTTCTATCGACTATTCACGAGTTGCGACCTCTTTTGACAACATTTTCGGTTGCACTTTGAATGCATTATTTTTATGTAAGCGACCTGAGTTGATGTGAGCATGAAATGGAACAATATAAACAGTTTTGCGGCTTCTTTCTTCAAAGACTTCTCTTGTGGCTTCATAGGCAATTCGCGGTGCTGACATAAGTTGATCTTCGCGACATCAGTCTCCTTCCTCTTGATTGGCTTTCCGCGCTGATCCCCAATTATGTTTTCCTTTGGCCTGAAGCTTTCCCTTTTTGGAATCCACGACCGGCTTGTTCGCGTTGGTTTCTTAACTTTACAAATAGAACACATGTTTGTTGTCCTGACTTGGAATTCTTTGAAGCGAAGCTTCTGTGTGAAACTTAAATTCCTCGTTGTGACCTCAATTCTACTACAGGCTGATTTCTTCTAATTTTTGCTAAATTTTGATTTTTTACTGTATTTTCCTGCAAATTGAAATTTGAGTCAATTATCACTTTTAGCAACTTGATTATTATTCTCATAATAAGCACCAGAAAGATAGATTAAAAAAATCAACAGGCGTTTTTGGACTCATCAAATTCCCCCAAACTTAAAATTTTTGCTTGTTCCAAGCAAGAAGGAAAAGAAAAAGGATTGTTTGTATCAAACAATAAACAGAAAAATTTTAAGGACTTTTTTATGATTCGTACCAGTCTTTCCCATTCCACCTTCTTGGCTTTGGAATTAAGAGATACCAACATTATTTAGAATTTCAGTTTGATGCAAGAACAAGACATGGTATACTTCTAACTAAAATTTTTGCTTGATAAACTAACATTACTCATGATTTGGCTGCTGCAAGTCTTGTTACGTGTGTGTGTCGCGGTCATCAATCCTTTTCATCTTCATGTTGAATTTAGTTAATCTTAAGGAGTTTTCTTAATTTGTTGTAAAAATTACATGAAACTGTTTTTCATATTGATCTCCTGTAGAGTGAATTCAACCTTCAATCAATGAACTCTTTCAGGCATATAATGTTGGGCTTAGGTAATTGGGTAGATAATGGAAAATTTTGCAGGTTGTAGATTACCAGTTTCCATCTTTTTCTCTACACTTGTTTTTGCCTCCAACTTTCTTTGCACTTCCTTCTTTATTCTTGCTGATTCTCCTCCAATCTTAGCATGATTCATATCTTTTCTGTTTACTTTTATGGAATTTCACTTTCCATATATAATTGATTCGACGATTCCTTTGTTCTTTCACTCCTTTGCTTTATTCTTCTAAGATTTGGAATAGTGCAACAGAGCTTGTCTTCTTGGAAAAAACACATTACTCTAGAGAGAGCTTTACAGACTACAACTCCCATACCAGTTGGCATTAGGGTGCTAGGTGTTCGCACTTTTTTCACGAGGCTTTAATTGTTCGAAAAATAGGCGAAAGACAAAGCGACTATTAAGCCTCATATTTTGCTTCTTTACCTCTTCAACTCCTTCATTGTCAAAATTTGGAAATATTGTTCCCAAAGTAGTTTCTTCCTTTATACTAAACTTTTCTCCAGTAGGCGGATAAATTGGGCTCTTTGTTGCGAGGTTTATTAACGAGGGAAGGGAATTTCGATTTTGTTTAACATTTTATTGAAGAATCAGAGCTTATTTGGCTCAAATCAAGAGACTAGAGAATATGCTTAAACATATTTGAGGGTAGGCAAGAAACAGAAGCAGGATGGCCTCATAGGGCTTCCTTATTGGGCATTTTTCATCTGAGTTCCACACTCAATCGATAATCAGACAAGTTCTAGGACTATGGACTCTGAAATCATGAATCTCTAGAGATGTTCTAATTATCAAAGTTTCATAGGACTTACTGACTGACCTAAGTGTATTATTTACGCAAGACTTGTATTTATTCTTGTTTACTTATTAGCAACTACAGTATTTTGTTCCATGAAAATGGCCAGGCGCTTTCGAATTTTGCAAACTATTTGAATTTAAATAAAGCGACGATACCTCTAGTTTTTAGTTTTAGATATTCGGGCCACGATTCTTTCCACATTTATTCTTGAGGAAACGAATTATTGTGATTCCCTAAACATAAAAAGAAAATAACCACGAAAACATTGAATAACTCATGGAAGCAAATATATAGTTTGTAAGTCAACGAGAAATTTTATTCGGATAATACTAAATATTTTGATATTGTACAATCTGCTTTCTTTGAAATAAAGCGTAACTAAATTCAAGAGAAAACTCTTTATTTCTAGATCTAAAATCCTATATCTTTCACTTTTTATGAAGGTTACAACTCACACACGGCTCCACATAAATTTGGTTTCACTAGAGGCAAAGGCTCCTCCGAGAGTGATTCGGGTTAACAAGGTCGTTCAACAGGGTGCAGGGCTTCCTACCCTTTTCTTTGGAGCTTCTACGGCTGATGGGTTCTAATTAACCCTTCTTCCAATTCCCTTCACATCAACCACTCTCTTGAAGTTACACCACATTTTATGGAACAGAGAATTACAGATTGAGGTTGTTTTTCAGAGCTCCATTCGTTCCATAAAATGCGCTGACCTTGCAGCTTACAGGGGGCTCTTCTTTTCTCTCAGTCTCCCTTTTCTCCATTCTCTTCGTTTATTTTCCCTTGTTCTCTCATCCTTTTATAGTGAATTGAGTCTCTTGGGAACTTACAAGGCCATTTATTCTTTCTTTAAATTCTGATGAGTGGATTAAATGAGGTCCTCAATTTTTAGCTTACTTACGATGTTTCCAAGCGAGATTTTTGGCGCTGATTGAGAATTTTGATGGATTTTTCGCCGAACTTATTAACTTCCCTCTGATTATTCTCCTCAGCCCGAGCATACTAAACAAATTAGTTAAATCGAAATGAATTTATGTTTTTACACGTTGTAATATTTTGTTTGAACTCAGGTTGCTGCTTGCAGATAGATGTTTGCCGGACAGGACAGGATTGCGGGTTAGTGGTTTGAGACGATATCTGGCGGTTCGTGTGTGGCGGCGTTCAAGTCGTGTATTCTTCTGTTAAACCATAAAATTCGCAGCGACGCAGGAAACTTATTGGTGAACGGAAGCTTGGATCTGGATCTGGGCGCAAGGGTTTCATGCGTGAACTATTAATGGATCCACGACGGAGGGCGGAAACATTAAGTTAACTTTCCTCTCTTGAACACGGGTTAAATAACTTTAATTCTCAGATGTGTATATACGGTTGCTTTCTGCTGCTTCTTGTCGCACCACGCTCGAGCTACTCTTGTTTTACTTTGATAATCTGTTGCTTTGCCACCGAAACAAAAACACTCAAATTCTCGAAGCAAACCTGCAATTTATTCAATTCCACTCAAAACAACCACAAGCTCATGATTCATATTCATTATACAAAAATTCAGCTCAAGAGCTACTATGTCATCATGACTCTGTTAAGCACCCAAAACAAGATAAAAATTCCCCCCGAACTTTCAATCATGCTATACTCCAGACAAATTTAAAATTTCTAAATAAGGAAGAAAAAAGAAAAAGCCCCTTTTGGTCTTTATCTTGAGATTGAGAACACGATTTCAGATTCCTACCTCGCCTTTTTGCACAATCTTCATTGTCTGCAAAACTAAAAAAAAGGCACAAAGGAAACTAGAAAATAAAATAAAATAAAATATTTACCTACTCTTTAAGTAAAAATTAGTAAGAATCCGCAAATAGAAAGCTATTAGAAATTTAAACACATAAATTGTAAGCCTATAACAAGAAAATTAAAAATCAAGTGATGTGGATTGCCTTCCACAAATTCTTTCGATTTTAGTCTTTAGCTCTAGACTCTCTGCTGCCTTTGTTGCTGTTTAACCCGATTTTCTTCATTCGAACCCAAGGGTTTGCTCTCTTCCAATTGCTTTTTCTAGATAATGCTCTAATCTCGACCATTGACTTTGAACTCCTCATGATTCTTGGTTCTAATGTCACTGCCCTAAATTATTGTGCTTGATACACTTGTAAATAGTCCACTCCAGTGCCTGGGAGACTTGTGAGCCTCTGGAAAGGGCCTCCTTGGCTGGAGTTGAATAACAAGACCCTGATCTCTGCCTTAGACTGCTCCTCAAAGATCAGATTAAATCAACTACCATTTTTGTTTTATACTTGTAGATTATGGCACTATCTCATGGAAGCTTTTGTTTACCTGACTCTTCGATTCAGGCATTAGCCGGGTAGCTGTCTTCTTTAGTAGCTTTTCAGGGCTCAATTTAGCTTCTTGGTGGCCCACATGGCTTTGTTCTAGCTCAGGTGTGGGCGACAGGTTTTCAAAGACAGAGTACGTATGGGGACATTCAGTGGGAGGTTTTAAGCAGTCCTGTGTGCCCGTAGTACATCATCAAGCTTGAAAAGACCGGTATCTCTGGCAGGCTTCTGAGTCTTTCCCGAATTTTCACTTTGTTCCACATTGAAAATTTCATAACTTGCCATTTGTTTAGGGGATGATAAGCCAGCTCATAATGTGTTTGATACCATATCTGCTCATGAGTTTGTCAAACACCTTATTTACAAAACAGAAGCTATAATCACTAATTATAGTTAAGGTGTGTCCCAATCTGCTTTGAGAATATTTCTTTGTAAAACTACAAGTAATAAAATGCAATAATTTCTTTGGACATCTGCTTTGCTTCTACCATTTTTGATACATAATCCTGACTAGGAGTATGTTTGCATATTTCAAATGAAACTAGAAAAGGTCCCATAAAATCCATTCCCCATACATCAAACAACTGCACCACCAGGATACCTTGCAGGGGCATCTCTTGCCTTTTGCTAATATTTCCCATTCTTTGGCATTGATCTGACTTTACCATTTCTGAACAGTCTTTAAAAATCGTAGGCGGTAGAATCACATTTGGAGAATTTTATGGGCTGTTTATCTCCTTCAAATGTCCTCCATAAGGTGATGCATGTAATTCCTTTTTAAAATCTTGCTTTGCTCACCTTAGGCACATCTCTTTAAACACACTCAGGCAGGAGTAGCCTCTTTTAAACAATAGGGATCTGTCCCGGATGTGCACATTGTCGGAGTCCTTAGCTTTTTCTATGTTTTGTATTTGAATACGTTGGCATAATTCAGAGCTGAAGATTCTAATAAATAAGCCTTTGAGGTGATTAGAGTAATGTTTGGAAATAAGCTACTCATCTGGAAGGCTGCGAGTATTTCTCTTCCTTCAACTGCGCATACGGAATGCATGGTTTTTCTCTCTCTTGACAGAGTGATCGGCTATCCATTGCCCTTTGCTTTGTCTTTGTTTCTACAGATGGAAGATTCACTTGATAATAGCACCCTTTGATCAATCTTGGCTTTGCTTCTTTCTTCGCCATTAGATATTTAATTCTTGATCGGTGTGTCATATTTTAACATGGATTAAAATGTATGGCTGAACTTTCACAGCCTGAGCACACTATTGCCGGCATCTCTACTCATAAGCGATAAGAATGGTGCTGTAGCATGCTTCATTAAAGGTTTGCTAGCATAGTAGATGGCCTTGAACACTTTTTCGTAACTTTACGTCACTATCTGACTCCATTGCAAAATCACTTTGGCATCACACATGATTTCAAATTCTACGTTTCAATGCGGTTTGCCATTATGGGAGCTTCAACTAGTTGGATTTTGTAGATTTCTGGCTTCAGGTAACTGCCGGCAAGATTCATCAAAGGAACTTAGTATCTTTCTGATGATAAGCGAGTATTCTGCGCAATTTTGGGAAGTCTGCGATAAATCTTCTATAAAATCGGCGTCTAAGAAACTTGATTCCCCTTGGCCTTAGTGGAGTGGCATTAGGTTTCTTATAATTGGAAACTTTGCTTTATCTCTACCTCGAGCCTAACACTGAAATCGCCTGCCCCAAGGAACACATACAGTAACCATAAAATGGCATTTTCTGGTGAGCTAGATTCTTGTCTTTTCCTTTAAATCTTATCCCCCAGATTATCTGGGCATTGTTCAAAGCTGATCCATACCTTCGTAAAATCATCCATGAAGATCTCCATAACTTCTTCTGCTAGATCGAAAATATAGACATCATGCATCTTTGGAAGGTACCGGGGATCATTACCGCAGGCAAAATGTATTCTCCACAAAAGCAAAGAAGTACAAATGGGCATGTAAAAGTGGTTTCTCGATCTTAGTGCAAACATATTTCATGTTTTAGTTTATATCAGGTGCTCCATCAAGAAAACAAAAATGAGAATTAATCACTGCCCGGCCTATAAGACTATCCCGTTCAAGTAAGAAAGCGGAAGCAGTCCTTTAGTTTGTAGTATTAGTTTAATGATCGATACACACCCTCCATCCATCCAGTTCTGCCGTAGGAATTGATTCCATTCTTTCATTCGATCACGGAGTGAATCCACCTTTCTTGGGAACCACATGTATTAGAGCTTTGCAGAGCATCATATATAAAATATATAAAACGCATTTAACCCATTTGAACTTCTTTTAAATAACTTCTTTAAATCCTTTAGGTTCGACCTCAGCTGAAGTGCTCAATAGAAATTTTGCATTATCTTCCGACTATCTTCAGGTACATACAAATAAAGGGACTGATACCCTTCAGGATCTTCAATGGACCAGCGATTGCTTCCTTGTATTTCCTCGAATTACCGGCAATACATTTTTCGACGATCCAATCTGGCCGATATGATAAGCGGTTTCTCTTTTCTTGTTCTAAAGCTCATATTTTTAAATGACTAGGCAATTCTTTCAATGAAGCATACCATGCTGATTTCTTTGCTCATGAGTTTGCTTTTAATTTCCTTACCTCTATCTTGTGGCATTTTTCATTTATCTTAGAGGCCCATTGCCTTGTTAAACACGATTGAAGACGATACTTTACAATCAGCTCAGGGCTCGCGAGGGCTAATCTCCTTCATTGATAGTGTTGGATCATTAATGGGAACCAAATTCATCATTGAAGGCTACTATTGTTCTTACGATAGCCACAGGCTATGCTGCCTCTACATTAGGATGTTTCTAGGACTCACATTAATATTAGTGCACTTCATCCTGACTCAGGTGGCGGTTACCTTTAGCTTGCGGCAGCGTGAAAAAACCACTTTGCGGCGTGTCGATGTGCGTGGAGGGCGGATGAGGAGGGCGCGTCGCGAAGGGCGACCCAACAACGAAGGAACTTGGGTATTTTCCTCCATGCGCATGATAACAAAATCCCTTTGGGAAAATGAATTTCCCTGACCTTGACAAGTACATCTTCTAGAATGCCTTAAGTTTGTGCCATTGATATAACTAAACCATACGTAATGTAATTGTTGTTAGGGTAAGTTCCTAAACTAAGTCTACACTTTTAAATAGAGGAATTAAATTTATACTTCCTTGAGAATCACATAAGGTTTCTTGGTCGTATTTCCTACTGGAATGGGTGAAGTTGCAAAGTCTCATCTTTCTTTGGGAGCTTTTCTTTGGATAATGGCAACGCTAAGTAGCAGATCAAGTGCTACGCACTCCTGTTATCTTTCTTTTCTTACTTAGTATCTCCTTCGAATTTGCATAAAGGGCATTTTGGTGATCACCTGACAAATGGGATATTTATTTCTATTTTCTTAGAAGTATGAAATTTAGAAAAGCATTATTCTCTTCTTGACTTCTGGAGTCTCTATGGGAATGTACTGTGGTGTATATGCTGAAATTTACTCCTTCCACTTCTTTTTGGTCATTACTTCCTTTTTGCTTTCAATATTTGTTCTTCTCTTCTTCCTTTAGTCTCTTCCTTTCTCACGCCCTCAGTCTCTTCTTTCCATACATCTTTTTGTTCTTTAAAGCTCAGAATCCTTCCACTTCTTAAATGAATTGCCATGCGGTCTTTTGGGTTCTTACGGTATGGCTGGAGTGCGCGCCTTCTGAGTTTGGCATATTGGGCCGGATGCCCTACTTGTGTCTCCTGGGGCTTTGTGAGGGAAGTTTCAGCAATTCTTCGAAACATTTGATGTGAACAGAAAGATTCAAGTCGGATATGGACTATTCATGGAATTTGGCCTCTTATTATCCCAGCAGGCTACTGACATATGTTCTTCAAATGGTTGGGTTCTCCTCGACTACGATATTCATTTACGCCTTCAACTCTAACCCAGTCTTTACTCTTTGGAACCCCTTGAGTATTGTTGATATCCTTATTGAGGATGTTGTCCCACGCCTTAGACGTGTAATGCCCTCGCGTTATAGAAATTCTAGAAATTTTAACCTCGATCTTCGGATTACAGCGAGTATGTGCAGGCGGGGTGGTTTTGCAGACAGAAATAATAACTTTGCTCGTTCACGTACTTAACCTCCTCGGCTGCAGAATCTTCTCACTTACTGTTGGCGTTAGCACTTCTTCTCATTAGTTCTGCTCCTTTACTCCTATTTCGAGCGGAGTGTTGCATATTTCTCTTGTTTATCATCTGTGCCAGTGCCTGGCATCGACACACTTCATGGCGTCATCTTGCTCGGCCTCATGACCCTTTTCCTCTCTTTGCTTCCTCTTGAAAACTCATATGGAGCTTTCCATGTTTGCAATTTGCTAAATCTTCGATCAGATCTCTCTCGCCTCTTGGCCTTTTCATTTGAATGCTCCATAGCATGAAGCATTGATAAATGCCATAGAACAACATAATTTTAAAGCATGTGATACACTATGTCCATCTGAGTCTTCAAATCTATTCCATGCATCGGGCACCTCTTGACAACCTCTGAATCTTTCTCAGCACATACTTAGGCTCTCATCTTCCCTTGTTGGAGCTACTATATCTCTCATACCGTCTCTTTGAAGTGAGAGATGGGAAAGAATCTACCCAGTAAACTACCACAACTCTTCCCCAAGTATCAAACGAACCATATAGTGTGATTCGTACCATGTGTTAATTTGCTATGTCTCAAAGAAATGGCGGAAGAATGCGGTTTTATCACCTATGAACCTCACACCGTTCAATATTTATATTTTCCATCTGAGAAATCTTCCGGGTGTTTCATTTGGGTCTTCGATGGGATGACCGAGTAAAAGCGATATTCTTGAACCATTGTATTAAAGTGGCTTTAGTTCAAAATTATTTAAATCCACGTTAAAATTTCATAGATTGTAGAATAGCCATTCTTTGAATAATAGGCCTCGAGAAATCCTCCATTATTATCGATGGTAGGAGGCCTTCATTGCTTGCTGTCCTCTGTTCCTCTGTTTGGTAAATGTCTCTCTTACGCCATAGCTGCGTTCTACTGCTCTTTTTGTCTTTCTATCTACGAGTAGTGCCACAGTGGAACCTTTTGTTGGAATCGAATTAGAACACACTTGTTTTCTGTGTACCATTAAGGTTTTCTGAAATCAAGCATACTCAGATTAATAGGATTAGTCAAACTAAACAAATATTTCCAACTTTATGACTTTGTTAAAGTACAGTGACACATGATGTAGTAAGCTGGCAACTATTTTTGTTCTTTTCTTAAAAATTTCCAAATTAGTATTTCCTTCTTTGGACCGGATATTGATCAGGCAATTCTTTCAATCCTGGCAGCATTAAACAAAAACTTGTTCGGACCAAATGACATATACATTTATAACATTCTTACGAGGACTATTTAATACAATCCGTGGCGCCATAAACTTGTTAGCTTTTTTTCTATATGGACTACTGAAACCCCTCAAATTAACACCTGACTACAAAGCCTTCGAAATTCTCTTATACCCCATGTCACTTTGGATAATTTGGCTTTATAAAATAATTTTCTCTTAATGTTCGGAAGATTAAAAAATAAGAGTTGCATTGTAAACAATTTCCCAGTCTGTAGTCATCGATAGTAAATGATATACTGATCCAGGTATCATTCCATAGCAAGGAGATTGATATTTGTAATTACAGGTCAACTACCAACTACTAAAATTTCATACTATTTGGACTCAAAACTCAAAGTAAAAATTTTATAGGAAAGCAGACGAAAATACAACAAATCATATATTTGAATAATAACAATTATGAAACTTTACCAGACAAAAAGTGAATATTAAAAGCCAGTGTACATAAAAGAATGGATTGAATCGAGTTCTTGTGAGAAAGCGAAAGAAACCATCAATGAAATACAATGGAGCCAGTCGTTTCCGACTTTATCTGGGATCTTCTGTGTATGGATCTGATTTTGTCGAGATTTTCTAATTATTGGAATTGGATCTCTCAGTTTTCCTTGATTACCATCTCTTGCTTCTCTAGAACCGAATGAGCAAACTAAAAGTATTCACGTGTTTTACTTTGTAAGATCACGGGTATTTGCCTGCGCTCTCGATACTTCACCGATACGTTGGCGTGGAGGCACCTAAGCTTCACCTTCTCGAGTTTTATGGGTTCTACTAACTGCAGATTTAGTAAATAATGCGTAGGATCTATAGGCTTATCCGCTCCCATGATTGAATCCAGCTAACGCGGGGATTGGAGACTATCTTAGCGGTAGGTGAACTCGATGATTTATATTAAATACACCTCAACTTCAATTATGGCTGATCGGGATTTATCGAAATGAACTCTCAGAGCCAAACGGGTTCGTCAATAATAATCGAACATACCGAGAAAAAGAATGCTCTCGACTCATAAGGGAATCAAGTGCGTATTGTCCTTGCTTGGAAGGCATCCTACAGATATCATATTGGAGCTCATTCCACCTAATTGGGTACCTAGACACCACTCTTTAGAACTTTTAACTCCATTAAGAACGACACATGATTAGTAAAAACTAAACCTAAATTAATTCTCTAAAATGATAATGCGAAAAACATGTACTTTAAATGTAATCAGAAATCAAATGAAGCTACAGCTCACGATTCTTTGCGTGCGAATCAAGAAATGGAGTCTTAGATAACCTTCTAACCACTATACTTTGCAATAAATCTGAAAATGAATTCTGAAATTTGTCTAGATTTCACTTTGAAATTTGGGCAGTAGCTCTTTGAAGAAAATATAACAAAACCTTAAATCAGCTCACTTGTGTCTCTTGAGTTGAGATTCAAATCAGAAAAATAAAACTAAAAAAATAAAACTAAATAAAATCTACTCTATAATATACATTGAGTTCCTCTTCTTTTCCTTTTCATTTGAGTGTCAAGAAGGAGAAAAACTACTTTACTATTAAATCTCTCCCAGTACTGCATCAAAGAAAGGAAAGAAAGCTGATAGAATCCCGAAAATACTCGGTGGAAATCAGGATAAAGCCCGGCCCGCGTTCTGTCATGGCGACCTCAAGTTGATGTCGCGACATGGAATTCCCTTGATGGCTCATGATCAGTCGCGACCTCGCTACGCTTTCCAGAGTTGCAACTGTTTATAACCGCATGACTTTGATTGGTAATTGCGGCGTCGTTTTGTAATTAGCGACTACTTATGCTCGCGGTGTTCGCCCGGTGTTGATGTAGCCGACCTCGAGGTTAATGTTGCAACATCATTGCTCGGCACCTAACCCTAGCACCATCGTCGTGTTCGCGCTTGTCGGTTTTTAGGTGCGACCACGCTAGCGAACTTCAAACGACTTCATGTTGTGACTTTGATTCCTTAATTATGGTCACGGTGGTGGTTTCTTGTCTTCATAACTTTGAATTTTGTCTCGGCGACCTCATGGTGATATCGCGGGCCCTCTGCGCTGATATCAGCGACCTCTTACTTTCTGTTTTCGCACTCTGGGTTTCAACCTCGGTTCCATGTGTAATAATTTCTTTCCTTCCCAACTCTTTCAGTCGCGACCTCAATTACATGTCGCGACCCTCATTCTACCCAACCTTCTTGGTCGTGACTGAATAGTTAATCCCTTGACATCATACGCTCGATGACTTTTTAAAGGTTGCAGAAGCTCGGTTCAACCAGCAGAAATTCTTCTCTTCTGCGTTTACGACCTCTTTTGACACTATTTCGGTTGCACTTTGAATCTTTTGTGGCCCCATATAGCCTCAGTTAGTATCGCGACCTTGAAATGGAACAGTATAAAAACTAGTTGCAACTTGTTTAAAGGCACCCTCTTGTGGCTTCATAGGCAGTGCAGTCGGCCTGACTCAGGTGATGTCACGACATCGTTCTAACTTCTCTTGAATTGTTTCCTTTAGTCTCAATCCGCGTTTTTCTTTAGCCTAACGCAGCACCTTTTCAGAATCTTTGAACTTACTTTATTTCCATGTTTGATTTCTTCTTGAAAGCCAAATTTGTTCTTTGTCGTGACTTGGTGCTGGCGAAAACTTTATATCGACTTAGGTGTTCTGGGTGACCCTCAATTTCTTCTTGAGGATGTTTCTTGATTTTTGCTAGTTGATTTTAATTGTATTTTCACGCAATTAAAAATTGAGTCTATTCTCTTTTGCCTTGCTTTTTGTGCTTTGCCTCTAAACAATTCAACATTATTCTCATAATAAACTGACGATGAATTAAAATGCATGGAGTTTGGACTCATCGAGTCTGTGAAGAGGCGTAGGCACACACACTTTCGATTTAAATATAATTTTGCAGGCAAAGCCCATTTTGTTTGTTTAGTATTGTTGTTTGTTCAATTTGCAGAGCTGTTTATTTGTTTTGTAAAGCTGAAAACATAGTGATATATATTCTTTAAACTCTGCTCTGACTAAGTTTTTCTCGATTCAAAAATTGCACAGCTTTTGTTTTGTGGGTTTCACACCACTTTGCAAGTTGGAAAATTGAAACAACAATGCTATTGATTTTTAGTTTAGTTCCATGCATGGTGTTCAGTAGGTGATCGGTTGAAGTCTCTCTCTATTTATGGTTTTCTAAGGCCTTCTTCTTCCACCTTTAGCTAACCACACCTTTGTGCACATCGGGTTTCCTCAATAAGCTGAAAAACTGCCTAAATCTCCTAAACTTTGTAAAACCTACCTAGTTTAGTTATTCCTTTAATAGTTTAAAGGAGCCCTATGAAAGGGGCAAATGTATGTCTTCACAAGAAACAAAAACGAAAAAACAACAAGCTCAAAAAGAAAAAAGAAGAAAATTGCAATGCTTGCATAGAAACTCAGTACGGTCCAAAGGGGCATATGGAAAAAGTGTTTAAATCGATGCCTAAGCCAACTAGTACAAGTCACAAACTTTAGTACTTCTACATGGAGTGGATGGGTGGGATTATTAAGAATTATAGATGTTTTAGTCTCGAAATCGTCGAAGTCGGGTGAAACTTGAAGAGTTAGTGGTGAAAAGATCCTTATGAAGCTTGGTGTCCTATTCCTTAATTAGTTTGGGAGTCAGCCGGTAGATCCAGATTAAGACACAGTAAAGGTCGATTACTGTTTGTGCACCCCTACAACATAAAAGAGTTGTGGAATAGGCGGGTCTTTGATCTATTTAGGTTAGTTAATTAATCTTCAGGTGAGCGGTAAGCAGTTAGGGAAGTGTGGTTGCGGTTCATTATTAGTGATCATATAAAGACTTGAATGCTGGTGGAAGTTTCAAGTTGATTATCGTAAGTTAGTACTCTTCCGAACTTGATTCATGTAGCATTAATTATGAACGATAGTTCTATTGGCGGGGTGTTAGTTTTTCATACTAAGGGTTAGGCATTACTCAATTACACTCTTTTTGAAATGCCAATTTTTTTTTGTGATCATAATTTGCCTACTCTCTCTTTCTTTCTATCATTGCTAAGGGACTAGCAATGTGTCAATTGGGGGGAGTTATTAGTGCTAAAACAGTGTTATTTTGAACCCTGTTTATAATAGGTTGTGAGCACTTTTTGTGTACTAATCAACTTAAATAACCCAATTGGTACATTAAGGTCCCGACTTTACTACTAATCACATTTTGTGGCTATTTTTGTAGACTTGCGAGCTAAATTAATCCAAAATCTTCAAGAAACTAGCGCAGAAAGAATCAGTATAACTGGGCTGTATAAAGTCATAAGGAAAATGGAAGCGGGGTAGAATTTGGAACAACTGCGAAATTTTTGTAGGGTTACCAAAAATTTAATTTGTGGCTTTGCTCCACAGTGTCCATCATTACCACGCTTGACGACTTTTTTAGTGACTTTCCTAGCTCTCTCTATATATTTACATGTTTGCTTCATACATTTTACCTTATTTCCTTGTTACGAGTAGTATATGACCACCAGTCAAGGGCCTGTAGGAATAACTTTGGTGTAATGTAAAACTTTGGCATGAAAGCTTTCAATTTTCCTTTCTGTTTTTCTCTGAGTTTTCTCCCCCTTTCCTTCACTTTTCCTTTACTTAAACGCTCATGGGGATGACAGCTCAAAGGATGGGTTGAAAACAAACCTCATCCTTGAAGGGGGCTAATGGAGCTAAAGTTTTGAGGTAAACTATTGGTCCTCTTGTTCTCCATATGAGACATTTATTTGTCATTTTTGTTTCTATCTCTTTCCTTTGGGTTTAAATCCTTCACATGATGTGTTGATTTGGTGCCGCAGTAAGGGTGATGAATCAACAAAAATTTATTATCCCTAGGTTCCTCTCACTGCATTGGTCAAACTACTACGGTATGATGGTCTAAATTAAGGCAGGATAAGGTTTTCTTGTGATGAGAAGTGCGATTGAGTTGAAAATGGTATTTCTCTTTGGATTTTGGGTTTTTGTTAAAAAACGATTGGTTTGGATGGTTGTAAGTTTGCATATGAATTAAAGGAAAGCTGAAAAGACTCCTTAAAGTCTTGATTATTGGTTAGTTTTAAAGTAATTAACCTTTAGTTTGTTTTCCTCGTTGGGGATAATGACTATCAGTGGTTGACCGGACAACGATTTAGCACTAGAGCCTAAACCTAGATTACTCCCTCATGAGATATGGCATTCAGTAAGCATTCAAGTCCCTTACAGTGTATATATGGCCTCAAAGAGGCAACCCATGACAACTAATAAGAGACAGCTAAAGTGGATGATTGGATCAGGAATTAACATCCTGTAAACCTGAAACTTGCCAAAATACATTGAAAGCAGACATTTTGGATCTGGAGGTTCCTTCAAGTGAATCATGGGGCTTGTGCTCATAAAATGAGTGTGATAAATGAGGGCATGTGAGACTTGCCTCATTGCAATTTGACCCTCATCCTTTAAGAAAAGGAAACTTTATTAAAGGGATACATGGTTTTGTCTGTCATGAGATATCATTTTAGTTCTTGAAAAATGAAGAAAGAAGAGAAGGGAAAACTGAAACCCTAAGTGATACTTTGTGCATTTACTAATGAATCTACAAAGAAAATTAAGGTTGCAAGTCTGGGTGACATGTATCCAACCAGTTGTGTGAAATATAAAAAAATCTAAATATGCCATTCTGATAGGAAAAATGTTAAATATAAATCAAAACGTGGTGGTTTGGAATCAACATCAAAGCACAAAACAGCCATTTTATTTATATAGCGAAAATTTCTGCCAAGTATGGCAATTGAAGGTATTTAAGCTATGAGCGTATATAATTTATTAAGCTAGCGAAATTTATTCAACTTAGCGAAAATTTGTGCCTTGTGGTACCATCGTTAACGAAATTTTCGTTATGATTGCGAAATTTTTCGCAATCTTAACAAACCACCATAATCATATTAGAATTCCTCTTTGCCCTTTGCCATCCCACTTTAGCTTCATTTTTTAAGTCATTTCACTTGATATTTCCTCATTTGGGTTGATGAAATCCAGAGAATTCTCGCATTCAGCACGACACGACGCCGAGGCTTCTTGACTAAAGTTCCCAGACACATAAAGCTACCCAAACAATCTCGAAACCAAATTAGTAGTACTAAGTGGTAGCTGCACATGAAAATTGGCTCAATTCATATGATTAGTGCGCAAAAGCCTCCAAAACCTATTTTAAATAGGGTTCAAAATAGCACTTTTGGGCACTCTCACCCCAACTTCTAGTTGCTAGTCCCTTAGCAATGCTAAAAACAAAAATTATACATCTTGTGTTTCACAAAAGTGTATATTGTTCCAAAAAGTGTGTATACCTTTAGTAGAACAATTTAGACCATGTCACGAAAAGCTGTCGCTGAGAGAGCAAATTGCCATATAGAACAAGTTTAGAGGACAGCATTCGGTTCCCGAGGAAGTCAACACGAACTTCCACGAAATCTAATTGTTCCTAAGGTAACCAACTTGCAGGCCAATAAGTTGCAAAGCTATTCTCTCCCCAACCTAGCTCTTGCCATGGCCTTAAGGCTGTTGACCAGCTGAAGCCCGGACCATTACAGTCTTATTTCTTTTTCCTTGATGAGTATTGTAGGGTGCGATTCTAGAAACTCGACTTTGCCAAATTCAGTATGCGAGATTACGATGACTCCCAACCAATTAAGGTTTGGGCATCAAGCGAAAGGATCCGCCGACCACCAACTACTGCGGGCTTCACCCGAACTCGAATGACTTGAGAATTAGCACCTACAACTCGCTAAACTCTACCCGTCCACCACTTGTATCGAGACACTTCAAGTGGATGACTCTAACGATTAAGGTTTAGACATCGGGCTTTTAAAAACTTTATGTATACCTCGGACCGCGTTACGTTTCAGAGGCCAAAGCGTTAAACACATTCATACTTTTTCTTGTACCCTGCTTTTCTTTCATTTGGAAGACTACATTGGCCTTCATTTATGGGTAACCTGAGCCTATTATGGGCATTGACAAATCTAAGGCCGACTTTACCAAAGTGAGAAGAGATATAAAGCTTCTAAACCTATTAGTGATTTTAGCTTTGGTATTATACTTGTGTGTGAATTAGGCCAAGAGAGAGGATTCGAGGTTAGATATGCTGAACTCAATTGGCCAAAAACTAATTCATGCATGGAATTGTTCTAACTTTAAGGCAACAAACAGGGCTTCAACTCTTTAACTCAAGGCAAGAGTAGAAACACAAAATATAGGCACAAAAATGATTTGCAAAAGTGTAGAAAAATGTAGATGTATGGTATATTTCTATATCAGTATATTTCACAAAATTATCAGCTTTTTCAAAAAGAAATTGTGTGGTACCTCCAAGAGAAGGTGAAGCAGACGGTTTGGGCAGGAGGGAATGGCATGTGGCTGAGGCAGGTGCCTTTGCCTTTGCAATGCGGGAGGAAAATAGGTTATCCCTACTTGCTTGTAGCTCTTGTACTGCATTTCAAAACCAAAAATTGTGATAAGATAAAGCTTGTAAATCTTGAAAATATTTGAAAAAGAAAATAGGTAAGCGGTGGCATCACTAAAAACCCAGTGGGACTTAGAATAATGTAAAGAAGTAAAAATTTCAACGAAATTTAGTGGTCTCCAGGTTCATGCAGGAACCACTCCCATTTGTGTAGCCATTGGATCTCAAGGAGGGTCCATGAGGAGAAGCTCCTCCACACATGCAGTGGTGTGTGCTACAGGTGCCTTCATGCTCAGCTCCTTTGTTTTGGGCAATCGGTCTGCGGTGGCGGTGGAGCTTATAAAGCATTGCGGGAGGAAAGGTGGATTCTTCATTAACTGCTTCATTGTTCTCCCTCAATTCTTCCTGCTGTTTTTTAATATCATGCCTTCCTACGTGTACCCTCGACGAAACTTCTTCAATTGCTCACTCTCATTATAATTTGGTTTTGTATTACTCGAGTGGAAAATGTTGGGCTCCGGTGTCATGTTGCCAAATGTAGGCTGCACTTATTCATTCGTAATTGATAATGGCATTTGATGTGACGAGAAATGTCGCTACGATATAATGGGCATGATTGATGCCCTGCCGCACCGGTTCTATGTAGAACCCGAAATCCATAGGATAGTAGAACTTATCTACTTTACCAACATCCTCCACTATCGCTTTACTGGTATTTTCACTTGAGCGATGGCTAAGGATAGGGTGAAGTGTTGGTTGGTTTCGACTCTCAAACCTAATTTGCCTATACGAGTATGGCGGTAGGTCGACTCTTGTTGCCATGAGCCCCAGCAGTGTTTTGTCAATGCGAGTTCCTCCCGATATTAGCGAGATGGTTGGGGACCACTGGATGCTGTATTTCACCATTGTCTTTCATTGGATGATGGAGCTAACTTGTTCGATTAAAGAATGCCTTTTTTGTGATCTTGACCCCTTTTGATTGTCACAGAGATCTTTAAAAAACTTTGCATAGGCGAGGACTTGTTTGGTGATCCGAAAGGGTATGTTGACGCCAACCTTAGGACTTCTAGGATCTTACTGTTGGGATGCCTTCATCTTGCTTCTTAGTTCCTGGGGAAATGGAGGTGGCATCGCGATTGCTTCGTGGATCCTTGAAATATGTGAAACCGATTCTTCACTTTTCTTTTTTCCTCGCGGGCTTGGGCGCATTGGTGATCAACTCTTTTCCAACTGCTTAAAGATGACCGCCGGCTTGACTTTATCCATTTTGGGGAGGTTCCTTTGGAATAGCTCGGGTTCATGGACTCCTCGGATTTGGCGTGGGCGAGAAGGAACCTCCACCTCTTCTTCAACTGATTTGCCATTCTTGTTATATGGATGCTGTATTTATGCGATTATGGGTGAAGTGCTTTTCAGCCATTGCATTCTCTGGTGTTTACGAGCTTCATTTTCAATTTTTTTTTTGTTCAGCGGCAGTGATGCCTTTTTGCTCCTCCACAAAATTTCCCACCACCTTGCTCAAATTCAAAATGGCTTGCTCAACGGGGAGGAGGTGGGTCTTTGTCCGATCTTTGTGAAGTGGTTGTAGAATGCTTAACACTCGCTCACAGGGGAACATATCTTCAGAGGTTGAGGCTTCCAGGAGAGGTTTGGGTGGTTCCTCCAGTTGGGATTATATGTGTTGCCATATTGGTCATCAGCGGGTGACCTATTTTGGCCCATTACATTTGCATGTTCAGCCATCAAAATCCTTCATAAGGGAAACGGTAGACGATGCTCTCTGGGTGACCGATAGTTAACCCAATTGAAGCATGGTTTGGTATCAACGAGAGGGACTTGATCAGCACTTGGACCTCATGTAGCCTTTTTCCTTCCAGTTCTTCCACCCTCCTAGCCAAGATGGATAGCTTAGCCTTCAGTTTCACATCCCTCTTGCCAAAGTGAATAGATCTTATCCTTTTGGTTCTTTGAGGGGTCTCATTGCAATGCCGGTCAAGTTTGCTCATCCCAGTACGGATGTCTCAGCTACATAGTTGAGGAAATCCATGGCCTCATCCGGATTTTTGCTTAGGAAGTCCCCTCCACACATGGTCTCTAACAGTTGCTTCATGGCAGGGGACATTCCATCATAAAAATGATTCACCAGCATCCACGTATCAAATCCATGATGTGGGCATGCGAGGTTTCCATGTACCTCTCCCGGCGGTGGTAAAATTTTTCTTGTCTTGAAATTTTGCAAAGGTGTGAATTGTCTCTTCAAATTATTGGTCTTGTGTGCCTTGAAAATTTCTTCAAGTGCAACACAGTTCACGCCCCGATTCCTTGATGGCAACTTGGCCTCGATAGATTAAGCCGTATTTTTGGCTTTGTCTTTGAGGTCAATGGGAAAACTTTAGCTTTAGTAGCTCCATGTCGATGGCACCCTCTTTGAAAGTGGTGCATACTTCGCAAAATCCCTTATCATGATTGTAAGGGTTTCGATTCTCAATGCCATGGAATGTTGGGAGTAGAGGCGCGAGTAAGGAACCTCCTTTGCCACTTCCTCAACGAGGAGATACATGTGAGGGTGCACTCACCCTGGGTGGGTGTATGTGATCCCTCATGGATCGATAAGCATTAGGACCCCTGTGGACCCCTTGTTATTGGCTGTCTTTGCTCCTCGGGTGAGCTCCGCATCGATCAACGCTGTGAAGAGCTAAGCTGACTACTGCTCAGGGTTATAGCCTATACAATGCCTACGGTGTTTCTTTCCCACTACATAAGCGCTCTGTACTACCACAACTGACAAAAACCAATACCAAAACAAGACTACCAAAAGGGTTAAGGTTGGCCCCAAAAATAAAAACAAGTAAGGGTATGTACGGGATAAAAGTCAAGTCCACACCCAGTGAGCGCAATTAAGGAAAAAATGGTAAAATAAAAAAAGAAATGAGAATTCACCAACACTTGTGATGTGGATCACAAGTTCAAAAGTTTCTCATCTCACTAGGGCACCATCCCCGCCAACAGCGCCATTTGATTTGTGCCACGGTAGGGTGATCCGGAATCAACAAAATTTGTATCTAAGTTATCACACTTTCTTTGTAGTCAAGCTACTCTTCTTGATATAGTGGTCTAAAGTCGGAGGGCTGCGGGGGATGGGTTTTCTTCGTGAAATAAGAAATGCAGTTGAGTTGAAAATGGTATTTCTCTTTGGATTTTGGGTTTTGTTCAAAAACAGTGGGTTGGATGGTTGTAAACTGCATATAAATTAAAGGAAAATTTAGAAAAGAAGATTCCTTGAAGTCTTGGGTCACTGGATTGGATTTTTAAGGTGTATTCATGCCCTCGGGTTTGTTTCCTCGAGTTAGGGATAATGACCTATAGTCGTTTCCCAGGCACGGATGATTTGGCACTAAAACCTATTACGGGTACTCCCTCGAAGATATAGCATTGATAAGCTTGTTAAAATCGCTACGAGTGTATATATGGCCTCAAAGAGGCAACCTACGACAACTAATAGAAGACAACTAAGTGGATGACAGTAGATCTAAGATTAAGCATCCACTGTAACCACAAAGCTTGTCAAATACACATTTGCTAGGCTGGATCTAGGAGGTTTCAACCAAGAGTGAGATGCAGGGAGCTTAAATGCTCATAAATGCAGTGTGATAAATGAGAGGGCATGAAAACTTACCTCCAAACCCCCACTAGTGACCCTCCTCTTCAAGAAAAGGGGGCTTTAGCCAAGCATACCTTGGTTTGTCATCACCAAGGTATGTTTGGTTGCCGAGAAAATGAGAGAAAGAAGACAGAAGAGAGAAAACTGAAACCTAAAATGAAAAGTTGCGTGCATTTACCGTGAATCCTAAAAATTAGGGTTACAAAAGTCATAAGGTGGCTTATATAGCCAACCCAATTGTGTGAAATACCAAAATGCCTAAAATATGTAATTACAACAGGGACAAAATGGTAAATAATCAAAACGTGGTCGTTTGGAATCAAAACATCAAAAACCTGAAATGACCATTTTCTTATATAAGCGAAAATTTCAAAGACAGCGATGGAAAATTTAGTATGATGATATTTTATTAACAGCATTTAATAACGGCATTTGTATAACGAAATTTCGCTAAGATTACCGAAATTTTGCTATGATTGCGAATTTTACAATCTTAGCCAAATTTTACGCAATCATAGCCAAATTCCCTCTTACTATATCCACTTGACTTCATTTTTCGTCATTTCCACTTGATATTTCCTCGTTTGGGTTGATGAAATCCCGCAGGAATTCGCGTTCGACATCAATACGACGCTAGGCTTGGCGGCGAAAGTTCCGCAAAGAGACTGAAAACTACCCAAACAATCTGAAACCAAATTAGTAGTACCTAAGTTGTTATGCACATGAAAATTGGCTCAATTCATATGATTAGTGCGCAAAAAGCACTCAAAACCTATTTTAAATAGGGGTTGAAATACACTTTTGGGCACTAATCATGTATCCCTGTCGACGATATGGCAATCTTTTGAGGTTGATGGATACTTATTGCTAAATCCTTTGAGGCTCGCTTGAATTGCCATTTATTTGTCGTTGAAGATAGGTCAAGGATTTCTGCGTTGAAGCGTTAATGACCAATAAATGTTGTATCTCGAAAACTATTAGGATTACGATTTTTATAGCCAAAGCCAAGATCCGGTTTGGGGAAATGACTATAGTGCATCCTCCCCAATCACGAGAATAGGACCGAGGACCTCTCGGTGCAGACCTCCAGCCCGGTGGCCCGAGGCCTCGAGGTTCTTTATTTTATTTCATTTTATTTTTAGTTTTTCCAACCTTGAATCCCCACTTTGTTTTTACAAAACCGTCCCAAAGCAAATTCAGTTTTGAGAAACCTTTTGTAAATCATTTGTGCAAAACCCATCCACGAGTTCGACCACTAAACATTTTATATTGTAGTAGCTAGGCTGATGATAGAAGGTATAGGTTTATAAATTTTGTTGGTTTGGAGCTGCCTAGCTACACGCTTATGTGCGAATCACTCAGGGAACTGGTCGCAACGTTCTTTCACTTTATTCTTGCAATTATTAAGCTACGACCATATGTTTTTACATTGCGACTTGAGCAGTTGCATTTGATTTAGTGGTAGCGACATGAATTCTTTAGTCGTGATTATGTTAGTTGAAACAACAATGAGACTCAGTTGCAACTTCACACTTTTCATTTCTAGGAATTGGGTATCATGACCTCAATTCAATGTCGCGACCTGGCTCTCTCTACCCTTACTACATTTTTGTGTCACGACCTCGATTCGATGTCGAGACATCATTTATGTTGTCAGCCTCTTTACTTCTTGGTCACAACTTCTCTTTTAGGTTGCGGCATCATTCAATTGTCTTGAGCCTTCAAGCAAGCCACGACTTAAAATTGTTTGTCTGCTTGTTTTATTGTCACGACATGGGCATTAGGTTATGACCAAGTAGTTTCTTTAATCACTGCAATTCCTATTGTGACCTCAAAAGTATGTCACGACCTTCTTTTCTTCCTATCCAGTTGCAACCTCATTTCTCAGTCTCAACAGTTTCCATTCAATTTTCTATTTTTGGTCTCGACCTGACTATTCTTCCCTTTGCTAAAATTTATGTCACGACCTCAGTTCCATGTCGCGACATAATTGTTTGTTGTCTACTGCATTTTTGTGTTGCGACCTCGATTCGCTATCGTGACATCATTTCTGTTGTCAGCAGCTCATTCTTGGTCACAACTCCTTTTTCGTATTTGCGACTTAAGGTATTAGATCTTTTCATTGTCTTGTCGCGACATGGGATTTAGGTCGTGACCTAATCGTTTCTTCTCCTTTCTAAAAATTATGTTGCGACCTTAAAAGCATGTCGAGACATCATTTCTCCCCATCCTGTCGCAACCTCATTTCTTAGTCACAACAGTTACTTCTAAATTCAGCTTCTTTCATTGGTCGTGACTTAAAAAGTGTGTTGCGACTTAGTAGTGGCCCTTCTTACTTTGTTTTTGTCATAGTGGCTAAAACTTAGTCGTAACATGTTTTAACTGTTCAACTCATTTTTATGTCGCGACATGAATTCCTAGTCGTGACCTCGATTAGTGTCCTCATCTCACATTTTTGTTGCAACATCAATTTTCTGTTGCTACCAACAACGTCTTCTTTCTGTGTCGCGACCACAAAATTGTGTCGTGACATGATGGTGGCTCTTCTTACCTATGCTTTTATCACAGTTGCTTAAATGTAGTCGTGGAATAAACACCTGGTCGGGACCTTGATTGGAGTCTCTAACTTATATTTTTGTCGCAACCTTAAATTGCTTGGTAGAGACCTTGCAAGCTTAGTCATCAGCCATTCATAGTCGTGACCTCAATTATCTGTTGTAACCAGAGTTGTCTTCCTTCGGTGTCGTGACCTCAATTATCTGTTGTAACCAGAGTTGTCTTCCTTCGATTGTAAATGAGCCTCTTTAATAGTGTCGCGGCACTGAAATCATCCTTGAAGCCCTTTTTGTCATAGCAACAACTTCTCTTACATGTGAGTAAGCTTTTCATTCATTATAGTATGACTTTTAGTCGCGACCTCGATTCTATTGCGATCTCACCTTGGCCACATTGAGCGCTTTCCTTGATCACTTGCTTGAATTCTCATTTCTGCTATAAATTTGGTAAATAGTACATATTTCTGCATAAAGACAAGCAATTACATTGTAATAAAGATAAGAAAAATGGACTAAAAATTCAATGAGTTTTTTACTCATCAAATAGCAAAAAGGGCTAGACACTACCATGGGTGAAAGATTCGGTACTAGTTCATACACTCCAACGGTAAAAGTCCAGAAAGTGTAGGAAGGCGTGCGGAGCCTACGGTGAGACTCCAAAATTTGCTGCCCAAAAAAGACACATTATTTTGTATATGAAATGTTCATTCGAGGTTTAACATCCAGAAAGCTTTTGGTTTATAAACAAATGACTTTGTTTCGAAAAGGATCATTGGATGTAATCTATCAATGATGGATTTTATCACACATTGGCATTGCATTGTGTGGTGGGAGTCGGTAAAGACTCGGGTTTGGTGCATGAGTGAGTCTCATCTCATTTCATGGCATGGCATGTAGAATTCCAACCTAGGATTGCATATTCTTGCTTGGGGTGTTGATGTAAGATGTAAAGAAAAGTTTCAAGGTGAAGACATTGCATGTGCATAGGTGGGGAGTAGCCTCCCCATAGGGTTACTATTGGGCATGGCTCACCCCATGCGAGATAGCGTTTCAGGTGTGGGACATGCGCCGGTGGGTGGCTCTCATCCGGGGTCGCTAGAGTGAAGAAAGTTGGCTTGTGGCTTTATGATTATTTTTGTAACATTTTTGGAGTAAATAAATTTTGGCATGTACCTTTATGTAAAAGAGTTATAATTGAACTCATATGGACTGTTTTTAATATTGTCTTACATGTTTTTATATGAATGTGAATAAATGGGCTCGGTGTGGTCAATTTTTACTCATAAATGGACCTAGTGCGGTCATTGTGTTATATTGGGCCTTGGATGGGTCATGTTATTATATATTATGCAGGTTGGGTTTTGGCTAAAGCTCCCACATTACAAGGAGATTATGCCCTGATGTTTATTAAATTATGGATCCGATGAAATGGGACATAACGATTGTGGTATCAGGTTACACGATATCCTGGGGCATTCCTTGGGGTGATGGGCGATCAAACGGACCCCACGGATTTTACAGGCGTCACACCATGTCGCGATGTCGTGGTACGTCATGATGTGAGGTAACTATTCTTTATTTTCTGCCTCTATCCTTGACCCCATTGCCCATGGCCTTCCCAACCGCGTATGGATACATCGTGACGTCGGTTGAAAATTGTTAATGTGATACCCTCTGCCACGTTGTGAAGTTAATGAGCAATGCTGCAACATTAGTCTACTTTTCTTAATGTTGGTTCTTTAACATCGCGATGTGCGTGGGCGACGTTGTGACGTTGATATGTTATCTTGAATTATGTATTTGATGCCTTTTTGCTCCGTTTTGATCCTATTTTCGCTTCTTTGCTCTGGACTTGACTTAAATAAAAATATATATGAGAGAAACAAACATTAAATCTTCGAAATCACATTAAAAACATGTGTATGATAGAAGAACAATTATAATTAAACCGATGTAAATTACACTTTTCACACCTCTAAACTTAAAGGTTTGCTTGCCCTTAAGCAAAGCAAATAAAAATAATCAAAAACAAAAACTTGGGTGAGTTAAGCTTTAAGTGAATGCAAATTTACCTTAGTGATCTTGTCAAACTAACCACATGAAAGAAAATCCGAGGATATGATAATTTTAAGAAAGGATTGACCCTACGCTGAAGTAGCCAGGTCTCAACCATTATACGTGCATGTGTGAAAAGAGTAGTGCAATGCTTAATTCCTTTAAGCTTTCTACCTACCTTCTTTGTCAAGCTTTGGGTTAGCAGCTGATGGGTGCCAAACATGTGTATAAATTGGTATGAAAATGTATGCCCGTTCATGCAAGTATACACGTCGAGTTTATGTAGTACAATGGCTAGTCAAGTGTTGTCCCACAAGGAGAAGTGTGTCAATTATTAAACTAACGACTTAAATATTATATGGACCTAAAATCGTAATGAATTACCATAAGAAAAAGTAAAACTAGTCGTAAATTGTTTAATAAACTAATGAATGAAAACTAGGGTTTCACCTTCACCTGCTACACTCAATGGATTTTTCAACTTAGATAGATTATTCATTCAGTATATCAATAAACTCACGCTGACGGGTTAATCATGCCTACAAGAAACTCTCTCTCTCGAGCAATAGCCTACCTCGCCAGTAAGGTGTATTGTATCTCTGCCTCAACCTTGGACTTCGAAACCCATAAATTTCCAAACTCTAAGTGCCACACTTAGAACCAGGATGTCTCTATTCACTGATTGACCAGGTGTTGCTCTAATCATATCCTTAGGGGTCATCATCTCTCGATCTCAGACTCCCAACATGAACATGCCCATGTTGGCTACATATCGCCATGTAAATAAGGTGCAAAAATAGAGCAAGCAGATGAAATAAATTTCTATACTAAAAAAAAAAAACATGATTAACAATTAATCCATTCGAGCATAGCAATGCTATGTTAAAACCCTAGAAATAAAACTAGAATATAATGGAATTCGGTACAGCCATAAGATTCAAAATCATTAAGTGTTTAAATAAGGGAGTATAGGGAACTAAGGTGCACACAATGCCTCGATCCAAGCACTCCGTCGTCTCCTTCTTTCAATCCCTAATCTTCGTGCTCTCGACCCCTTGTCTACCGCCTCTGACTAACCTTTCAGGACCTCCTCGTGTCCTACAAAGATATTCTATTTATAACATCTCATAAAGTTCCGCCTAGAATCACATGAAATGGGCTGGGCTTTCCTCATCCCGCTGTAGAAGTCATTGTTGACATGGCAAAAATTCCTTCTCTGGACATTGCAGCGAGTTGCAGCTCGCTGTAGCAGGCTACAGCCCGTTGTAGCAGGCTGAAATTCCTTCTATAGCGGTTAACATCGTAATGGATTGCAACTTGCATAACTTCTTCGTTCGGACTCCAAATTTGGTGTTATTAGTATCGTTAGACAGCTCTTGAAGTGTGGAATCCATTCACATGAAGCTTATTTCCATTTGATCTCATCTTACAACTTAAAAAGTCATAATACAACGACCGCTTCTTATGTTGTGTGGGAAATTGTTGATTTTTCCTCATTTTTCGCTCATTTTTACCAAATTCTGTCAAATGGTTGACCTAATCACAAAAATGAACATTGAGAGAATTATGGCATTTATTTAACATAAAAATAATAAAACTAATTAAAACATAGGGTAAAAGATGAGTATTTTATATACTCATCAACATCTCTAAGGCCAGTTAGCCTTAAGGTGCTAGGTGTAGAATACCCATTAGAATTTAATTGCTCATGGTAGGAAGACTACGGAATCGACTTACTCAGCCATGAATTTATTTTCTCTTCTCCTATTTTTTTTTTTTAAAAATCACTTCAATCAATCACCTCATCCTCACAACTCCAAAAAATGCATCAGCACACACATGCTATGGGAAAATCGGGTTTTTCATTGAGGTAAAACATTCAAGGGTTAAGGAGCATTTGTGGTTCACAAGGAAAAGGCTCTCTTAGGCTCAACAAGGGTGACCAAGGATATCATTATGCACGAGATGGCTAGAAATGCTCAAAACCGATCAAAGATGGCTTAAATCACTTCCTATTTCTGCAAGGTTGTCTAGGATTTCTCCTTAGAGATAATTGAACAAGTTTAAGAGATTTATTAAGTTAGAATAGTGGTGATCACATAATTCTTCTCTAAGCCTAGAAAAATTTGCTTGAGGGGGTGACTTGTGCTTTAAAGTGCTCAAGTATGAAGCTAGAAACTTACCTGTGAAAAGGTGAATGATGAATTTTTGTGAAAAACACTTTTCAATCTCCCCATGCTAGTAGAGACTCAATCAATTTTAATCATCAGCTTTTGACAACCACTCAAACCCAACTCACTCACAAAACCACCCACATCCTAAACATAAAGAAACTAAATAAAAAAACTTAAAATAGGATGTTGAAGCTGGACAAAAATTAAAATACACCCCAAACTTAAAGTTTGCATTGTCCTCAATGTCGAAAAGTTGTCTAAAATAAACTAAGGTCGAGGACTTCCCTTAAATTGAGCAGCTATGCAAATGTTAGGGGTGCTGTAGGTTAGCCTTTATTAGTGCAAAATGTAGCATAATTCATGTTTTTGATGCTAAATAAACTTATTACTCATTTTCATGTCTAACCCCTATATTTGTGTATTTTGTAGAAATGAAGAAAATGAGACGAAAAGGAAGCAATTTGGGAAAGAAATGAGAAAGTTATGCATGGAAGAAGCCATGGTTGAGCTACAATGATTTAGAATTGTAACATAGATAAAAATGAAGATGACTATGTATGCGGCTCTCGGTGTGGTGGGCCATAGAGACCTATTTTTCATCCAACATTTAGCATGGTCGCGACCATAGAGCGTCGTTGTAGTGATTGAGACAACACATTGCAGTGTGGTCGTGACCACGGTTGCGACCACAATAGTCCCACAGCGCTGGCGAGAAGACCGGGTTCGATTGGTCGCGTGTACAGCACCGTCGCACCGATTGCTGAAGCGGCGCCTCATGCTGGTAGCGACCATGGTCGTGACCACGGCCCTTCTTCACCGGTAATTTTAGTCCCTATTTTGGTGTGGTCCGATACCAAAAGTTTATAGTTCGACCAAAGAGCGTTTGGCCCAGATTATTTCCATTTTTAGGCTCGTTTTAGCCCATTTTCATGGTGTATTTAAAGACATTTTGCACTCATTTTGATGGAGTTGTTTGAAGAGGAGCTCTCTCAGTTTCCATCTTCAAGATTTGTTCCATTTTTAGGTTTAGATTTCTTTAGATTTAGGTTTCTTTTTGTGAATTCTTTGGTTTTTAATTAACTATTATTGGGAAGCACGACCTTGTGGAGTGTGGACTTCAGCTTGGAGTTTGGATTTGAAGTCAATTGTAGCCTAAACCCTATTTTTTATTTCTATCTCTTCTCCTCTTCAATTTCTGTAGTTTTATGTTTGTCAACAACATGACTTTGTGGGTTTTGATGGCTGAAATGTTAGGCTAAAGTATTTCATAGGGTTGGTTATCATATTTGGTGTTTGATTCATCTAATCTTTAGTTTGGTTGGATGTTTTATGCTTGATTTTTTGTATTTTGTGTTAATAAGTGGAATACTAAGGTTTCGATTAATTGATACATGCTGAGAATCGGATATTCGATCCTTTTAATAAGGTATCCTTGGTGACGCTTTGATTAAGCCCTAAAATCTGGTTTTGATTCTCTTAAGGTGTGAATCAATTGATTGGGATTCAAACGACTTAGTCAAAGAGGCTTAGGGAATTATGAAGATCCGGTACTAAGTGGATTTCACTAAGAGGGGACACCAAATGTATGAAGTGAGGATTGGAAGGACGGAATTGTGACCATAAAAGCTCCAGAGGTAAAACTTCCTTTGAAAAGTATTGCCTTATCGACCTAGAAGAACGTAACTTTGAATAAGTGGATAGTGCGAGAAAATACAAGGGGAAACACGAAAGTGGGATCCTTATACCGTCGCCTCGAACCGATTCAACCCATAATTCATTCAATCCGGGACTTATCTAGATGAATCCTTAGACATCAATGAAGATAACCAACCCTAGTTCTTCCTTAAGTAGTTTTCTCCCAATTTTATGCAATTACTCTATTTTTCGCAAAGCATTATGTTTTTGATTTGTTTTGTTTTTATTAGTTTTATAATCTCAACTCAAAATATTGAGTCGCTCAAATAGAGGCGACTTTAGTAATTAGGGATGTAATCCGCATTAAAACCACACGCCCTCCTTAGGAGCGATCTTGGATTCATAATTGAGCCATTTATTACTTGTGCGAGCAGTGCACTTGCGGTGAGCAATAAGTTTTTGGCGCCATTGCTGGGGGCTGACAAGTCTTCGATGATGTTGCCAACAACTTAACAAGTTTTTGGTGTTGTTGTCGGGGCCCGATAATAGTTTAGTTTTTCCAGTTGATATTTTGGCAAAAAAAAGTTGTAATTTTAAATTTTTCTCTATTTTCTTATTTTCATTTGTTTCTTAGTTGTAGCTAGTTTATTTCATTTTCTTTTATTTTATTTTGTATTTTTATAGAAGGTGCTGAGCATAATGTCTAATGAAGAGATAAATGAGCTCTTCTACAACCTCCAAAAAGAATTTACTTCTCGAGTAGCCCAAAGAGAACCAACATGGGAAGATATCCTTGCAAGGCAAGCACGAGCCTATACGAGCTAACATACTTATAATTTTGAAGGGGCGAATTATTTCAACAACAATGCGGTTTACTTCTCTCAACCTTATAACTATATGCCAAGCTACCATCATTCGGGTTTGGGGACATATGAAAATTTCTCCTATGGAAATCCAAGTATGCAAAGTCAAGTTACTATTATCAAGAACATAATCGATAACCATCTGGTGAGGAGCTATTTATTGCCTTGAAGGAAGAAATTAAGAAGAATAAAGAAGCTTTAGAAAGCAACGTGCCTAAAAGGAAACCAATGTGGAGCTATTCTTGCCTTGAGGAAGAAACTAAGAGGATAATAAGGCTCTCTGAGAGAAATCTGGTTGTCAAACATAAAACCAAGGTGAACACTAACATTATACCAGACATTGACACCAGTTCCACAATAGACCTTGATAGAGAAATGTCTGCTATAATAGAGAGATTTTCAATACATGTTGAGGAAATAGCAAAATCTATAAAAAAACAATCTTCAAGAGAACTCCCGAGCAGCACAAAGAATTATGACATATGGGAGTATGACAATGTAACTTTAAGCCTTGAAGAGGAACTTTCGAACCTGACATTGGATGTAGACAAGGACATAATTGAATGAGACAAAATTCCTTTGGTCCTTGAGGGAGAATTTCAAGTCTCGTCATTGGTGGAGAAGAATGAGCTTGCCATGGAGGAAGATCCATCATTGAAATAGATTCCAATTGAAAAGAAACATCCCAAGCTTCAAGTTGAAAATGTTTTGGTTGAGGTTGAAGACTTCAATTTCTCGATTATTTTTGGCATGGAAGATAACCAACAAGTCCCAAATGTAGAAAGACCTTCCATTGCCACAAGTCAAGTGTGGATTGATGTTGAACATGGAGAAATGACACTTTTGGTTGGTGAGGAGAAAATGAAGTATACCATTAATGGATAAGGAAAGGAGGGCATGCATAAAGATAAAGAGTTCATTTTTTCCTATTGAGGCTAACTCTTTTTCTACCAAAGAGTTGGCATTTGAGCTTACATCTCAAAATATAGAGGTGGAGAAGCTCATCCTCATCGTGTGAGGATGAAGAGGGAGTTTTGGCCACGATGGATGAAGGGCCCGAAAGTGAGATCTCGAGACTCCCCAATAGTCTAATTTGGACTCTAAAAATGGAAGCGACTTCTTGGGAGGCAACCCGGCGAAAGAATAATAAGAATTTCTATTGTTTCCTGTTTTTAGTTTTAATTTTTTAGTTATTTAGTATGTTTTACACACAGTTTTATTTTGGTGTTTATGTTAGTTTTTGTTTATATTTTTCAAGACATTGAAGTTGAGTCATAGAGAGGGAATTTCATCAAGACCTACCTTGTGATCACACTTGATCATCTGGGGGAGTCCTTTGTTCTTAACTTTCATTTCTCATGATGAGGACAAATGCATATTTTAAGTTTGGGGTATTAGGGACATGCGGTGTCCTTTAGGTTTAAAAAATTTCAAACACAAATTATCTTGTTTTTAGTGTTTTCCTTTAGTTTCTTGTGTGTTTTAGTTTCTTCTATATGTTTTCAATTTTTAGGTTATTTTTTCATTTTTAGGTTGTTTTTGTTTTGGTTGAGCTTATTTTGGGATTGCAGGTGATGCCTATAATGAACATTGATTAAACATTATTTCACACGAAGAAAATGAGAGATAGCTGTGCTTTAAAGAATAATGTTTTGACCATTGAGTAACAAATTTAGACAAAAGTTCTTAGTATCTTGAGCACAAGTCAAAATGTACCCTTGTAGTTAATGTTGCTTGGTTTAGATAAATAATTAGGTGAATACCATTCATTTTGATCTCTTGAGATTCTAGATGTCACGCCCCCGATCCCGGTCCGACCTGATTGGCGAATCCGAACCGGTTTCAGGGTGCGAAACCATATACTGGGACTCCTTATTTTATTTTATTTTATTTTATTTTTTTTTTTCAGAGCTGCACTTATATCTGTGGTATACAAACAAGTTTTGTAATAACCAATAATCATTTATATTTACAAATGAACTACCATGGAATGGTATCCATTAAAATTTACACATATACTCAGGTCCCATTCCACTTATACAAATACATATACATAATAATACAACACATCGGAGATCGCGGGCAGTCTTTTGGTGAGCACCTATTTACGAATGGCTCGTGCGGTTGGTGTGGAATGTCACAGTCCTCTTATCTCTCTTGATTACCTACACGGATTGAACACGTGCTAAAGCTACGCTTGGTAGGAACATAGATAGTAACTGACCAATAACAATGTCAGTAGTCACTATCTTTTTACATTTACTAATACTTATGCATATAACGAAGTCTAATCTTATGTGACTTCTAACTCATATCATATTATACATGTAGATTTTATCACTTTTCGATTACATATCTTTTTCTTGTTCATATTACTTCCATGTGTCATGTATTTTACAGGTTGTAACTCATATCTACTACATGTATGATGAATCAAATCATGATAGAAATGAAAACTTATACGTATACAATGGCAATTCGAACAAATCAAATCATATCAATTTCATACGAGGTTCAAATCGGACTAATACCAATACATATTAGACTCCGCATCATATCACGATGACGCCATTAATCCTCTTTCCCTTTAGAAATTACATTTCGTGATGCTGGGATCACCACAGTTCAAATCCTTTTTAGTTTTTCGTTTTATAAATTTTCATTTCAAAGTGTATGACCGAATCCCCACTTAGGCCGTTAGGCGGATCCAAAATTTGGAGCCATTTTACTCAGAAGCGTTTTCAATCAAAACATTTATTTCGTCTTATTAAAATTTTCTTTTCAAAAGTAACCGACTTGAATCCCGAGCTTAACCGGTTAGGCGGATCAGCTGGAGCCGGTTTACTCGACATTTCAATTATCTTTCCAAACATTTGTTTATATTTATTCCATTTTAGACTTTTTAATTACAGCACTTCTTTTAGAACGTCCCATAAACACTTATAATTTCAAAAGACCCTTAACATTTACATTCAACAAAATGCATTTACAAAATGATGCCTTTTTACTATGTCAGTGTAATGTAAAAGATACTTAAACAATACAATTTTTAATGTCATTTTAAACATAGGTTTGTGATTTCACATATGGCTATAAGTCGCCATTCAGCAGTTCGCAGGGAATCCTTTTAGCCTGTTTGTCATTCAATAGCAATGTGTTTCTACCTCAGTGTCTGAGTCTCACATATGGCTATAGAGGTTGACATTCACGACATATTCACTTACGGGAATCTACGCCGTGTTTTTCCTTGGTAGCAATGTGATTTCGCATTCAATTATTATAAATCTCACATATTCTTTATAAATTAGGCATTCACGGCAGTTCACTTGGGGAATCTGCCGCATTTTTGTCGTCGATGGCAATGTGATTTCGCATTCAATTGACCAATAGTCTCACATATTGCTATAGAAGTCAACATTCCACGACAGATCGCTGGGGAATCACACTTTATTGTCATTCATTAACGCCAATGTGATTTACATTCAATTGTATGGAGTCTCACATGTGGCTATAGAAGTCGGCATTCACGGCGATTCACTTGGAATCACGCGCATTTGTCATTCATTAGCAATGTGATTTCGCATTGAACAGTGCAGTTACCTTCATGGCGAATTGGGTTGGTGAATCCGGAGTAAGTATCGGTCGTTAATGATACATTTCAAATCAATTTACTTTTATGCGGTAATTTAACTATGTTCAAATACATGCACACATGCATACGTGCGTGATTATTTCGAATAAAAATCATTCAAATCAATATATATATACTTATATATATATATATTTTGCAAATAGCATTCATAACCAATCACAATTCAATTTCAATTCCAATTTCACTCTCGTATTATCTTTTCAAGATATGCACGATCTATGTACACATTTCTTCTTTCGTTTACGTATACTCGTTTATGTACTCGTTCACGTATACTCATTTATATGTATTCACATTTACATATGCATTCATGTAAACTCATTCATACACTCATTCATGTATTCATTCGTGTATACTCATTCATAAATTCATTTACATATACTCATTTACATTCTCCTATCATTTGTTATCATTTAACACATTATATGTGATAATAATCATATATCCCTTAACCACATTATGTGTTAAGAAGCTGATATATTGCCTCGCATGTTCACAATCATATTTCAATTCATTTTTCAATTTCGAACTCATAATCATTTTTTCATGTTTCATGAACACATCTTTACATTTTCATTTTCTTCATTTTAACTTGTTTCATGCCTATTACATATGGCACTTCATATTCTTTATGAAGTATAGTGTATGTGGCATCCTCATTCATATATTCTTATTCCTCTATGTATCTACTTTGCTTAGGGAAGTGGAATCAATCCAATCGGATCATCCAAACTAAAGTTATGACATTTTTCATGCCAACTAGTCGGTTCCTGGAATTACCTCAAGGAGGACTTTTGGTATTACTCATTTTTTCTGGGGTCTTAACTTCATATTTTGACACTAGGTCCTTGTAATTTAAAGCTAAGGTGCTAAGGGTTCCTATTCAACTAGAATCACTAATTCAGACACCGGAACTCAGAGATTACGTCGAAACAACCCGGACTTCTCCCATGTTCCAAAGGAACCAGAATTTGGCTTGCACATGGCCCACTTTGAGTGAATTTTTTGAGCCACTTAGGATCATAATTTGGTGATGCTTCTCTTTAAGTTTGGTTCTCCTTGAAGTCTATTTTCGTAGCCACTTGAATCCTCCGTCGGATAAGAAATGAAGTTATGGCCAAAATACAAAAACTAGTCAGCGGGAAAGCAGAACAGAGTTGTACCAGTACAAGTCTAACTGTACCGAAGTAGAGTACTGGGCAAAAATGACCAGTAACGAAGTTGGCTGCCGGTACCTTCCTTGTACCGGTACAAGTCACCGAAATGCCCAAATTGTTTTTTTCTCCCATTTTTCCATATGTTTCAACTCCAGTAACTCTATACCTCATAAATACTTTAAGACCACTTCAAATTCATCTTATAGTCTCTTTTCTACTCAATTTATCATTCAATTTCATGTCTTTCTTCAAAACTCTTTCATGAATTCCTTCAAAATCATTCTAATATGGGTCACAACACTATACAAATCAAACATGATGATTATTTAGGGTTTATTCTAAACCCTAGCTCAATTACTTGTTATTTAACATGTATCAATCATTAAGAGAAGGATTTTATACGTATCTTGAGCCATTTAGAGTTTTTCCAACCCTACCTTCAATAAATCTTTGATTAGGAAGAAATCCTAACAAACCCTAGATTTGGAACTCATAAACTTTTCTAGAATCCCATACAAAATCCAAGTTCCATACTCAAAGTTAGTAGTTCCATACCTTTGAATCGTTCTTGAACTCCTCCTCCTTTCTTCTTCTCTTCCTCTTCCTCTTCTTCTTCTTCTCTCATTCCTCTCTCTCTTTAATGCTTTTGGTCTCAAAATGAGACCAAATTGGGTCTTTAAATCCCATATTTGCTAAGGCCATGTTTCTGGCCAAGTAAAAATCCATTTTTGCTTTAAGTTTTATAATTGCATCTCGTCCCCAAATTCTTCCCTTTTGAAAATCAACTTATGCATATTCTAGTTTAACCCCTCATCTTTCTCTTATGACTTTCATATCCTTTTTAATAAATTAAGGCAAGATTGCCCTTGTATCTTGTAAACTTTCCGGTCCTCATTTTATGTTCAAATTATTTAACTCTTTTAATATACCCTAAACAAGTCTAAAAACTGCTAGGGTATATTTCGGGATGTTACACTAGAACTTGTTCAATTGTCACTTAAAGAAAAATCCTAAGCAACACAACAATTAGGAAAGTCCATAGTCACCTAATTTGAGCCATATTAGCCATTTTCTTTCCGTATATTTCAAGCATGAGCCCTTATCTCGTTGTTGAATACCTTCATTAAAAAGTTCATGTTTACCTTAACATGCTGTCGCCTCTTCAATGTTATATCATCTTATGAATACATGTAGTGTGAATTAGGAGTTTGGTTGAAGCGGGTGTGCTTTGAACGGAAATCAAAGGAGGTTTAGGGTAGAAAAATAAAGAAAGAAAGAAAAGTAGAAAAAGAAAGAAAAAGAAGCAAAAAGAAAGAATAAATCAAGGAGTATGTTTGACCTTGTAGCCTTCCTACCTTGTGCAAGTAAGTTCTTAGGGGTGTTCTACACTTAGTACCCTAAGGTCAACTGGTTTAGGAGTTACTAACCTAAAGCTCACTACATGGGGTAGGTAGAAAGCTTAAAGGGGTTGAACATTGCACTACTCCATGCCTTGTAATCCATGAAAAATAAAGCTCTTGGTGTTCTTGTGAAGATGGTGAAAATCATGCAAGTTTAGGGGAGCTTTGGGATGAAAAAGATGCAATAAGCTAAGTTTGGGGGCAAGCTTAAGAGGTTCAATTGAAAAAGAATGCAATATGCTAAAGGATGGACAAATAAGCGAAGAAAAAGGAAAACATGCATGTTTTAGGTAAACTGATGCCTAAATGACCTATTTAACCACCTTTACCTAACCCATACATTACAAGCTATATGAAGACCTAGTTGATCCTAAGTGTTGTGCATTGCTTACATTAGTGGAGAGTGATATGCCTAACAAACCTATGGAGTCTTACACACTCACCATGTGAGTAAGAGATCTCAAAGTTTTGTTTTTGCTATATGAAGGAAAATATCATTCATTATCCCAAATTTTGCTCAACATATTCAGAGTCATGGAATATGAAAGTATGTTATCATGGTTTCGAGGACAAGCAAAATACTAAGTTTGGGGGTATTTGTTAGGGTTGCTTTAGGTTAGCCTTTATTAGTGCAAAATGTAGAATAATTCATGTTTTTGATGCTAATTAAGAACCCTTCTTACTCATTTTCATGTCTGACCCCCTATATTTGTGTATTTTGTAGAAACGAAGAAAACGAGATGAAAAACAAGCAATTTGGGGAAGAAATGAGAAAGTTATGCATGGAAGAAGCCATGGTCACTACTACAGATCAAAAATGAAGATGAATGTGCAGCCAACTCACGGTGTAGTCATGACCATAGAACTTGTTTTCAACCAACATTCAGCATGGTCACGACCATAGTCGCGACCATAGAGCGCCCCTATAGTGACTAAGGATAGCACATTGCAGTGTGGTCGCGACCATCCCTTGCGTCAACTAAGAAAACCAAAGTTCAGTGGGTCGCGACCACAACACCATCCTGCAATAGCTATGAAGCAGCATTCTTTGTGTGGTTACGATTACAACCCTTAATGTAGCAATTTTTAGTCCTTAAGCAATTTATGGTAGCGACCACACGACGTTTGGGCTCATTTTTAGGCCTATTTTTGAAGGTGTATTTAAGGACATTTTGCACTCATTTTGAGGGTTCGAACTTTAAGAGAGGGAGGCTCTCTCCTAGCGTTTTCCCCATGCAAGATTTCTTCCATTTTTAGGTTTTGATTTCTTTAGATTTAGATTTTTTTTTTTTTTTTTTTGTGAATTCTTTGGTTTGTAATTAACTATTGCTGGGAACCACAACCTTGTGGAGTTTGGATTTCAGCTTGGAGTTTGGATTTGAAGTCAATGTAGCCTAAACCCTGTTTTGTATTTCTATCTCTTCTCTTTCTTCAATTTCTACAAATGGAGGTTTCGGTTTCAAGAACATGAATTTGTGGGGTTTTGACGTGGTGAAATGTTTGGCTGGCATTTCATAGGGTTCGTTATCGATTTGTTGGTGCATCTAATCTTTAGTTTGGTTGATTCTTTATCCTGATTTGTTGTATTTGGTAATAATACTTGGAATACTAAGGTTTTTAAGTAATTGGATACACGATGAGACCCGATATTCGATCATTTTACTAGGGGTATCCTTGGTGATGCTCGATTGCCCTAAACTTTGGTTTTGATTCTCTTAAGGTGGGAATCAATTGATCGGGATTCAAATGAACTTAGTTAAAGAGGTTTACGGAATTAGAAAGATCTGGTACTAAGTGGATTTCACTATGAGGGGACACCAAATGTATTAAGTGAGGATTGCAAGGACGTAATTATGACCAATCCGAGCTTAGTCCAGTAGCTCTATTGCAAGAACGTAACTGTGACAAATAGAGCACCTGAGGTAAAACTGCCTTTGAAAAGTATTGCCTTATCGACCTAGAAGAACATAATTGTGAATAGGTGGATAGTACGGAAAATATAAGGGGAAACACGAAAGTGGGATCCTTGTATCGTCGCCTCGAACCGATTCAACCCATAATTCATTTAACCTTGGCCTTATCTAGATGAATCCTTAGACATCAATGAAGATAACCAACCCTAGTTCCTCTTTAAGAAGATTTCTCCCGGTTTTATGCAATTACTCTAGTATTCACAAATCATTATGTTTTTGTTTTGTTTTTATTAGATTTATAATTTCAACTCAATGTGGTCGTGACTACAACACCATCTTGTAGAGATTGTAAAGCAGCATTCTCTATGTGATTGAGACCATGGTCGCGACCACAACCCTTCCTATAGTAATTTTCAGTCCCTATTTTTTGTGTGGTCGCGACTACAAGCAATTTATGGTCAAGATTAAAAGACGTTTGGCCTAGATTATTTCCATTTTGGGCTCATTTTAACCCATTTTATTGTGTATTTAAAGACATTTTACACTCATTTTGAGGGGTTCGAACTTTGAGAGAGGGAGGCTCTCTCCTAGGGTTTTCCCTCTTCAAGATTTGTTCCATTTTTAGGTTTAGATTTCTTTAGATTTAGGTCTTTTTTTTATGAATTCTTTGGTTTCTAATTAACTATTGCTGGAAGCACCTAATTTGTGAAGCGTGGGGGATTTCAACTGAGTCTGATTTGAAGTCACTGATTAGTGCTCAAAAGTGCTATTTTGAACCCTTGCTTATTACAGTTTTGAGCACTTTTTATGAACTAATCATTACTAACCTGATCAAGCACATTAAGGTCCTCGTTATTCTACTAATCGCGATTTTGTGGCAATCAGACAGTTTTGGGAGCAAATAATGCCAAATTGTCAGTCGATCCAAGCACGAATAATTGAAACAAACTCATGATTGAAGATCGTAGACCGTATGAAAGAAGAGCAGAAAATGCAAGAAAATGAGCATTGCAAAATTGTATCCTTACCTACATCAAGCTCACAATTCCAACCACTATCTTCATCATGCGGCCTCGTTGAATTCCCTCGCCGCCGTTGAATTTGTGCCTTTTGTTCCCTTTTTAATTTCTTCCTTATACATTCCTGCAATAGTTTTTGGTTTTGTATTTTTTTGTAATTTTCTTTGGCAAAATGAGCACCTATTTAAGTCTCAGTGAAGCTTTGTACAAACGAACACTTAATCAATTAAAAAAAGTGACGGGAAGCTTTCAGCTTCCCCCTTTCTTGTTTCTCTCTTTCTCTCATTTTCTTTTTCATTTTCTCTCCTACCAAACACCCTCCGAGGATGATAACTCGGAGGATGAGCGGCTAAAACCCTCTCTTCCTTGAAGAGGAAGGCTACTGGGCGTAACAAAGGGTTCTCATGCTTTCAACTTAGGTATTCACTGTTATTTTTGGTTTTTCTCTTCACGCTAGGTTTAAATCCCCTAGATTCACCTTGAATGACCTTTATTTAGTAATCTTTAAGGGTTCAGTGGATGCTTATTGCTAGATCCACCTGAGAGATTCACAGTTACTTCTATTAATTTATTGTGAGGTGAAATGAGACCTTATTTTTCAATTGTCGACCATGAATGGGCTGGGATGCCATCTTCGAAAGGGAAAATTTTGTGGTTTAGCTTTAAAGCAATGAAGATCCGCCCGGAAATGACTATAGGTCATCCTCCCCAACGCGAGGAAATGAACTCGAGACCCCTCAGTGATCTTTAGAACCCAAATCCAGCAGCCTGACACTTCAAGGATAATTTTTAGCATTTTATTGTATTTAAATTTCGCTTTCAAACAATACCTCTCACTGGCTTAACAAACCTGAAAATCCAAATTTAATTCACCATTTTGAGCTTGGTCAAGAAATCATTATGCAAAGAAAACCCATCCCCGTGTTCGAATTCCTGAACCACTATAAGTAGCAGTTTTTACAATGATAATAGGTGAGGAATTTAGGATACAAATTTTGTTAATTCAGGATACAATTGCAGCTTAAACCCTGTTTTGTATTTTTATCCCTTCTTCTTTTTTCAATATCTACAGTTTTATGTTTGCTAACAACATGAATTTGTGGGTTTTGATGGCTGAAATGTTAGGCCGTTACTCTCTCTCATTTAAGGGTTGGCTATCATATTCGGTGCCTGATTCCACCTTTGTGGCTCGTTGGATGTTTTATGCTTGATTTGTCGTATTGAAAAGTTAATAACAGAATACTAAGGTTTTGGTTAATTGATACATAAGTTGAGAATCTGATCCTTTCAACTCTTTTCAAGCCTAGGTATCCTTGCATGCTGGATTAAGCACCTAAAACTGGGTTATGATTCTTCAAGGTGAATGAATTGAATTGGATCTGACATCACTTTAGTGAAAAGGAATAGTGGAATTAGGGAAGGTCTAGTTCTGCTGATTTCACTAGGAGGGGGACAATCTCACCCATTAAGTGAGATTTAAAGGATGAATCATATGACCCTAACTTGAAGTAGTTTCTGAGAGCTCTATTGCAAGGACGTAACTATGACCAATAGAGCTCCCGAGGTAAAACTGCCTTTGAAAAGTATTTCCCTATCGACTTAGAAGAACATAACTATGAATAGGTGGATAGTGCGAGAAAATACAAGGGGGAACACAAAAGTGGGATCCTTGTATTGTAGCCTTAGACCTATCTGCCAAGTAATTCATTTAACTCGAGCCTTATCCTAGACGAACTCCTGTATTAATGAAGATAACCGATGAGTCCAAAACTCATCCATTTTTAAGCCCATTTTTCATGCATATTTGAGAGTTTAAGGTCTAATTCAATGATGAATTATGGAATCTTCACCTAGATTTATGTTTTGTAGGGTTTTAATGCAAAAGAAGCGAAAAGAGTGGAAAAAACAACAAAAATTGCTAAAGCAGGAAAATGGAAAACATTGTGACATAATTTTACAATGTCACAACAAAACCCCAAGGTAACTTGTAAGTTTGTCACAACAAGTAGAAATATGTCGCAACAAAGACAAAGCAGAGTGCAAGATGACAGTCGAAAGATTGTTGTGACATTTCACAATTCTATTGCTACCCAATATGAGAAGAAGTACAAGAAAAATGTTGCAACACATAAATGAATGTCACAACACAATGGATGTCTGAAGGCAGATGTATTGTTACGACATTTGATTACTCTTTCGCGACATTGCTTAAGAAGAGCTCCTGAAGAAGCACCAAAATTTTGTCGTGACATGGAAAGGAATATTGCAACAAAATTGAGGATGGAAGGCCTTTAGAATTTTGAAACATTTGATTATTCTGTCGCGACAAAGAATAAGGAAAATGGCTTAAAAACTTTGCGACGACATTTAAAACTCTATCGCGAAAAATGAAGACATTACGATCAAAACAATGTCGCACATGTTCGATTGTCACGGCAGAGAATTCGCGCTGAATATTACGTCGCGGACATAAGCAAACTTAGTCACGATAGAAGCTGGCAGATAATGAAGGCAAGTCATGATTAAGTTTGTCACAACAAATATTTGACGTTGCGACAAACATTTCTCGTAGAGCGAAAACGATCAAGCGCATGGTTTATGTCGAGTTATTTCAAAACTATGTCGCGACATACAATTCATGTGGTAACACCGCTTAGGTATGGAAATTATGTCGCGTACATTTTAAAACTTTGTCGTGGATAATGACTCAAGTTGAATACAAGGCAGAATGTTGCAATAAACTCATTAACAAGGGAGTGAAGACCTAAGAAATCCAGACTTTATGCTCGACATTCATAAACTTTGTTGCGACAAACTTGACGAATGGCAGACATTGAAGACATGACATAAATGTTGTGACAAAGCTACAACAAAGCTTGAAGACACATAAGTTAAGCTGCAATGTCACAGCACAGACAAACAATGTCACGACAAAGACACTTACTAGGCCTATATGAAATCCAATAAATTCAAATTTTTAAATTTTGGTCCAAAGATTTCAAGGTTTAAAAATAGAAAGGCTTGTGGCAACGTATAAGGTAGCTTTAGCTCAACTTCAAAAAATTTTTGAGCTCTTGAGGAGGATCGAGTTTCTCAGATATATATATATATATTTTTTTCTTTTTTATTTTTATTTTTCTTTGAACGGTGAGAAATTGGATTGATGCTAATCATGGAGCTTTATTAATGTTTATTATTTAGTGTTCAATTTCATTTAATTTGAGTGCAATCTTGAAATATTATGGAATTCATTTGATTTCAGTTTTGATTGTAGCTTCATTGAATTTGTTTGATCAACTAGTCTTTGTGATTTGTGATCTAGATTTGAAAGGATAAGCTTCCTTTGAGAAGGATTTTGATGTTTTGAATACCAATTTGTGGCAATTTACTAAAGCTTGGGAATGAAAACATTAGGGTCGATCAAATTGATATTGTTCGTTTGTTGTTCGAATACCGCTGGTTTATACACAAAAGGAGCTATATCTTTTATTCTAATTTTCGTGATCCCTCTGGGAAAGTGACACGTAGATTAATTACTGAGCGAAGAGTAAATAATTGAGGGTATATTTCATTGATATTCAATGAACTAATGTACTTTAAGTGTAATTACGTTTCACCATAATTGTTTCTACCCGTGTTAGACAATTTGTCGAGATATCATATTTCACTCTTAGAGGTTTCCATCTCAAATTGGCGTGTATCAATCTTGATCCTCGTGTTAGCTTAGATTCAATCAATGAGGAAGAGTATTCTAATGCTGAATTGTGGATTGAGGTATCACCTGAATCGGGTGCTCAGGATATCCTCGTTTATGGGGACAAGTAGTTTCCAATCCTCATAAATGGTTGTGAAGTACTAGAAAGGAAAATCAACCAGATCTGCAAGAGGGTTACATCAAAAGTAGCTACTTAAACCCATTGACATGGCTTAGGAATATGGTAATTTGATTAGTGAAAGTGTAGTGTAAGGAGGTTTCCATACATACTATTCTTTTCTTTGGAATAATGGTATATCAGTCTGCACCATTCAGTTTGAATCCCATTTTATTATCAAGAAATCGATGATTAGAGCATTGGTTCATTTCTCAGGGCTGTTTCAAATTAGTGAGATCTTTGATTCATTTATGTTTCTAAATTTTTAAATGGAGAAAACTAAACAAAAATATTTTGTGGTTATAGTTTATTCAGTTAGTTTACAAATTCTATCAAAACAATTGTTCAAATAGTGACTATCTTGAGTAGCAGGGGTGCTTGATCTTTAGATTTTCAATCAATCCTCGTTGGAATTATATTTGGACTTTAAATCCACTTTATTACTTATATGACCAGTGCACTTGCAATGATTTAGACCAAAATCAATTTTAAATTGCAGATTATTTTATACTCAACAGAAAACAATATTTACAAATGTAGCAAAACAAGTTTTTTGCAAAAATGCTGGAGATTGAAGAGTTTTGGTAGTGATATTAGAAAATAGTCAGGTTTTGGTCTGTTGAGAATCAAGTCAATCATGTTTTTGGCCCCATTGTCGGGGATTGAAATAAGTTTAAAGATCAATATTCTTTTCAAAAAGAGAATTTCTAGTTTGAACATTTTTCTTTTATCTTTTATCAAAAATTTTCTAAACATTTACAAAAATAGTTTTAAGTGAAGTAGCTTATTCAGTTTCTTAATTTTATGGAGCTAATCATGATATATTCAAAGTATCTACTGATATCACTTTGATTTCAGTCTATCATTATTTATGGCATTACATACATGCATAGAAGACTAGAAGCAGAACTGCTACCATTTGACACTGAGTTGGAGAGAACATTGAAACTGAAAAGAAAGTGAGAGAATTGTTAGGCGGTAGCTATGGTAGAGCAAGAAGGGTGATCGATGTACCGGTTAGAGCAATAGCGAAGACCCTCAGACAAGAAACTTGATGGAAGATTTACGGGGCGATCATTAGAAATGAATGCTGACTATAGGTAACCACCTAATCAGGCCAATAATTTTGAGTTGAAGCCTGCTCTGATCACCAAGGTGTAGAAACATCAATTTACAGGGCATCCCAGTGAGGATCCCAATGAGAACTTAGGAAGATTTTTAAGGATGGCAAATACAATTAAATTGAATGGGGTGAATCCAGACATCATCAAGCTACAGTTATTCCAATTCTCATTGAGAGATGTAGCAGCCAGTTGGTTTGAGTCAATGTCATATGGATCAGTTGACAATTAGAAGGAGCTAGTTGAAGCTTTTATGGAGAAAATTTTCCCACTAGCCCTCACATTTGAGAGAAGAAGGGAGATAATAGATTTCGAATAAGGAGAAGAGGAAAGCCTCTACAATGGTTGGGAGAGGTATAATAAATTGTTGAAGAGATGCCCAATGCATGGATTGACTAGATCACCCAAATGGACATTTTCTATCATGTAATGAATTACTCTTTGAAGGGAATCATAGATGCAGCCTGCTGTGGAGTATTCAAGAGGAAGAGTGCTGAAGAGGCCAACTATAGAGCTCTAACTTAGACTTTAGGGAGTAACAACAGATTTAGAGGAGGAGGTATGCTAGATTTGAATAGGATGACTGTAGTTGAGGCAAAGTTAGATGCACTGATGAGTAAAATGAGCACTCAATAAAGGAAAATCCATTTAGCAAATGCAATGGGAATGAGGAAGAAGGTGAGCAGAAATGCATAGCTGATGTGGGACTTGCTCATGAGGCCCCCTATCAGATAGAGGAGGCTCAGTTTGTGAGTGGAAATAGAAGCTACAATTTCAAGCCCATCAACAACCTTCCTACCCACTACACACTTACATTAAGAAACCATGAAAATTTTTCCTATGGAAGTGGAGTGTAGCATGGGCCAAGACCAACGTAGAACTTTCAGCAACAATATGCTTCATAAGGTTTCCAAGGGCAGTAGCAACAAGGAAGCTAAAGAGGTGAGAACTAAGGCCAAAGAAGGTCCCAATATTTTGAAGATCAAATGTTAAGCTTCATGGGAGAGAATAAAAGGCTATTGAGCATTCATGAATAGAAGTGTACTGAGCTAGCAGCATTCCAAGCAAACACAAATGTGTTTCAGGCCAACACCAATGCATCTTTAAAAAATCTGGAGACTCGGTTAGGGTAGTTGGGCTTATCTATACAAATTAGTCTAGGGATTCTTTCCCTAGTGACACCAAGAAAACCCAAAAGATTGTATGGCAATTACTCTTAGGAATTGCAGAGAACTACAAAAAGGAAAACAGATGGCGAGAAAGAAAAGAAGCAAAGCGAAACTAAGAAGAAACTAACTTTTGGACAATTCGAGCTAGGCGAAGAAAATTGCCAGTACAGCGAGAGCAGCCAGTTAAAGAGAGTGACTTGAAAAAGAAAAAAAAGTGCAAGCCTATAAGCCTCCCATTCCATTTCCCCAGAGGCTATAGAAAGCAAAGATGGAAGAACAGTTCTCTAAATTCTTAAATATGTTAAAAAAGATAGAGATAAATATCCCTTTTGCTGAGGCATTGGCTAAAATTCCTCATTATGTCAAATTCATGAAGGATATACTAAGCAAGAAGAGGAAATTTGCTGAATAAGGAGTGGTGAGCCTAACAGCAACTTGCAGTGCAAGATCTAGGCAACTTCACCATTCCCTGTACTATAGGGAACTATGAATTGGGAAAAGCATTGTGTGACTCAGGAGCAAGCATCAATCTGATGCCACTGTCAGTAGTGAAAAGACTCAGTTTTGGGGAGCTTACTCCAGCGAGCTATGACACCTAAGATTGTTGATAGATCCTTGGCTCAACTTGAAGGGTGTCATGATGTACTTATGAAGGTGGGAAAATTTATTTTCCATATGGACTTTGTGGTAATTGACATAGAAAAAGATAAACAAGTCCCACTACTACTGGGCAAGCCTTTCCTGGCTACTAGAGCAACCTTGATTGATATTAAGAAGGGAGAACTCACTCTAAGGGTGGGAGATGAAGCAATATACTTCAATCTGAATCAGAGTTTGAAACAACTTGAATTTGATAATGTTGATTATAAGATTCTAGAAACAATAGTTCCCATCAGTTCTGAACTTAAATCTTATTGTAAGATTCAAAGTTCAATGAATGAAAATCAGATGAATTTCTAGTATCTGGAGGATCTTGATTTTGAATTATAGTTCTAGTTTTAATTTAAAGAAATATTTTCAATTATAAATGAATGAGTCTGAGAAAATTCAAGTAGTTGTGAAGGGAAGACACAAGAAGTAGGAACAAGATATGAAGGGTTAATTATGAAGAATTGCCCAAACATTTGAAGTATGCTTTCTTAGAAGCTGAAAAATCAAAATCAGTGATCATATCAGCTGACTTGACAGAGCATAAAGAACAGAAACTATTGGAGATTCTCAGGAAGTATAAGGAAGCAATAGCTTGGTCAATAGAAGACTTGAAAGGAATCAGTCCTTCTATTTGCATGCATAAAATCCTCTTAGAGGAAAATGTAAAAACATCAATAGAACATTAGAGAATACTAAATCCAGTGATGAAAGAAGTTATCAGAAAAGAAGTACTGAAATCACTGAATACAGGATTCATCTATGCAATATTAGACAGCCCTTAGATGAGCCTAGTTCATGTGGTTCCCAAAAAGGGTGGATTCACTGTCATCAGAAATGAGAAGAATGAATTGTTTCCAACAAGAACTGTGAGGGGATGGAGGGTATGCATTGACTATAAAAAATTTAATACTGCTACCAGAAAGGATCATTATCCTTTACCTTTCATTGATCAAATGTTGGGCCAGTTAGCGAGACACCCCCGACCTGCATTTTCTTGATGGATATTTTGGATATAACCAGAATGCCATAGCCCTTGAGGACCAGGATAAGACTACCTTTACATGTCCTTATGGTACCTTTGCTTTTAGAAGGATGCCATTTGGATTGTGTAATGCTCCTGCCACCATTTAAAGGTGTATGATGTCTATCTTTTCTGATTTGGTGGAGGAGGCTATGGAGATCTTCATGGATGACTTCTCAGTATATGGATCCAGCTTTGAGAATTGCTTAGAGAATTTAAAGACTATACTTCAAAGATGCCAAGGCAAAAGCAGCTCTAAATATTATGCTAGCAGACTTAATGAAACCTGAAGAATTCAACCAATGAAAAAGAAATGCTTGCAATGGTTTTTGTTGTGAGAAGTTTAGGCCATATATATTGGGGTCTCATGTCATAATGCACACTTATCATGCAACAATCAAATACCTGATGGCAAAGAAAGGTGTAAAGGCAAGACTAATCATATGGGTTTTATTGCTACATGAATTTGATTTGGAGATCAAAGGCAAAGAAAAGGAAAAGATAATGTGATAGGCGATCGCCCATCAGACTAGAAAAGCCTATTGAAGATGAAATAGGGACTAAGATAGAAAATTTCCACTGATGGCATTTTCAGTGCTCGGTTCAAGTATCACGGTGGTATCTGGCATTGTGAACTTGCAGTTTGTGAATTATGCCACGAAATTCAAGCGCTAGCGAGAAGAAAATTGAGAAGCGATCTTTAGGTTTTATATATGGGATGACCCATTGCTTTTTAGAAGATGAGCATATTAGATCATCAGAAGATGTGTACCAGCGGTAGAACATGCTAGAATTTTGGATAAATGCCATGTATCACCATATGGAGGACACTTTGCAGGAGGCAGGCAACCCAGAATTCTGCGAGGGCGGGTTTTGTGCTTGACTCTATTCGAGATTATTCGAGATGGGTTAAACATTATGACGGATGTCGAGAATAAGGCAACATCAACAAAGAAATAAGAGATTACCTGCGCAGGAATCATGGGGATAGACTTCATGGGTCCTTTCCCACCTTCATTTGGAAATCTATACATTCTCTGAGTATATATCCAAATGGGTGGAAGCCATAGCTTGCCCCATAAATGATGCTAACACTGTAAAACACGGGTGAATTTGAACTTTTCCAAAAAAATGGGCAAACACGATGAAATTGCCACTATAATACATGTTGAAAACTTGGAATTTTTCTAGATCTCGGATGATGAAATGGAATTTGTCTTGTGAAATCTAGTTACCTAGGCGAATTTCGTTGAATTCTGAGACAGTCATATTTCACGTTTTTCGAGGAAACGGGTGTTGAGTGACACATGGAAAGCCATGTGAGTGACACATGGCAAGACATGTGAGTGACACATGGCAAGACATGTGAGTGACACATGGCAAGACATGTGAGTGACACATGGCAAGACATGTGAGTGACACATGGCAAGACATGTGTCAGAAGGAATGCAAAGGAAAATGCATTTGTGACACATGGCTTGGCATGCAAAGGCAAATGCATGTGTGACACATGGTAAGCCATGTGTCCACTTGCATGCCAATGGAGAAGTCTATAAAAGGGGAGGGAAATCAGTTTGTACAGGAGGAGAGGAACAAAAAGGAAATGAAGGAAAAAAAAGAGAGAAATAGAAGAAAGGGAGAGAGAAAGGGGGAGAAAAGGAAATCAACATTCCGACGATCGGAACTCGTCGGATCAAGAAGTGAAGTCCATATAATTGACGAGGGCTACACTCCAAGAGGTAGGAATTCTTCCTACTTTAATTTATTTTTCACCATAAGGGTATGGGGTAGATATGTAACTTTTGCCTTGAGAAATTTATTTAAAATTTGAATTTGAAATATGGGAATCTTTGCCTATTTTGATCCTACACACTGGTTGGACTTTAGGACTGATTTTCAGGTGGGAAACTGAGGGAATTATGACTTGGGTCCTGCATGTAAATTGTAGCTGAATCAAGGAAATTGATGTAGGCTTTTGAATCACCCAAATAGGACCTCTACAGCCCAATTTATGGTCCATTTTCTAGGACTGCCACAGTTGGGCTGTTTATTTGTTGTGTCATGATTTTTGTACTGATTTCGTGGACTGTTTTGGTGGTTTGTTACGATCGGTTGGTGGCCTGAACCGAGATTGGTTTACAACTGTTTTGGCACTGATTGTGCCTTGTTTTGGTGGTCTGTTATGGCCGACTTGTGACATTTGAAATTGTGGATTGTTTTAAAGTGTTATTGCTTGATTTTGTGATAACATGCTTGATTGTTCTTGTTGATATATATCTTTTAATATGTTGGCAATTGGATGAAATTTTTGGAAATTATATGCTTTGAACATATTTATCCATGATACATGATAAATTGTATGTTGGAATTGTCCATATGACATTCATTACATATGGGACATGGGATTGGTATGAAATGGCATAATCGTGCATATGCACTGGGGCATCGTACATGGGTATAAGTGCATGAGTTGAGATCAAACACACCACATGGTGATTTGATGAGTGAATTTGAAATCTTGTTGACTAAAGTTGATAGAGTCACACTATTGCAGAAACATGAAAATATTTGTCGAGTAATAGCAAGTAGGGATAGATACCCCCTCAGGTGAGAGACTTGGTATTTTTGGTTATACTTATGTGTCCAATGGTGAAAGCCCGTGAAAGTGTAGGAAGGCGTGCGAAGACTACTGTGAGACCTTGAAAATTCGCCACCCATAAAAGACACATGATTTTGTAAAAGAAAGTAGTCATTAGAATATGACATCCAAATGGCTTTGGTTTATAAGAAAAAGAAATTTTGTTTAAAATGATCATTGGATGCAATTAATCAATTACGGTTTTATCAAGCATGTGCATTGTGGTGTGGGATAAGAGTCAGTGATTGACTCGGTATTAATTACTCGTTGGCATCCCATTGAGGAATTGAGTCGGTAATGACTCAGAGCATGGTACATGATTGAGTCTCATCTCATTTCATGGCATGGCATATATAACTCCATGATAGAATTGCATAATCTATGTGGAATGGTTGACGTGAATGCAAGTGCTAGCATTGCATGTGCACTTAGGTGGGGAGTAGCCTCTGTAGGAAGTTTCTCTACTGGGCGTGGCTCACGCTATATGGGATAACATTCAGGTGCAGAGCAAACATTGGTTGATGACTCTCATTAGGAGCCGAAATTGTGAAGAAAGCCGGATTGTGGCTTTGTAACCTTTTTGTAAAAGTATTGGACAAACAAGTTTGTAATATACGTTTGTATGATTTGTAATTAAACTGTATGTGTCTTTGAAAATAATATAAAATGTTCCATTGCATAGCAAATAAGCGAATCGGTAGATGGGGATTGGAAGCGGTGTGGTATAGAGACACACGATATCCACGGGCATTTCCAAGTGTTAACGATTGGTCAACGGACCCCTGGATTTTGGGGCTTCACAAACACAATGTAGGGATTTGGAGCCCCTAGAACTATCATAAGTGATGAGGAAGCCATTTTGCAAACAAGTTGTTTGCAAAACTAATGAGAAGATATGGAGTTAGACATGTTATGGGATTGGCTCATCATCCTCAATCAAATGGGAAAGCAGAAATATAGATAGATTAAAACCATACAAGAGAAAATAGTAAATGCAAGTAGAAAAGGCTGGTCAGCAAACCCGAATAATGCATTATGGGCATACAGAACTGGTTATAAATCTCCTATTGGAATGTCCCCATATAGAATTGTATTTGGTAGGCAATGTCATCTACTTCTAGAGCTTAAACATAAAGCAATGTGGGCAATCAAAAAGCTGAACTTTGATTTCCAAGTTGTAAAAGAAAAGAGATTCCTCCAATTGAATGAATTAGAAGACCTAAGAAATGGAGCTTATGATAATGCAAGAATGTATAAAGATAAGACCAAGAAATGGTACGACCAGAGGATACAGAGGAGAGAATTCAAAATAAGAGAATTAGTCCTCTTGTATAAATCAAGGCTCAAATTATTTCCAGGAAAGCTCAAATCAAGGTGGAGTGGTCCTTACGCAGATTCTTGAGGTACGCTTTTAGACGAGTTACATTGAAATCAAATGCAGGAAATGAGTTTAAGGTTAATGGCCAAAGATTGAAGCATTATTTGGGAGGCATTTTTAATAAAGAGTAGTCCCATATTTGAAGAAAATGAAAGAATTGTTGAAAAGAGAACACATTGTGGTAATATCTAGCTAAAGACATAAGATTGAGAAGCGACTTCTTGGGAAGCTGACCAGGCAATATTTTTAGTTCCATTTTATAATTTGAATTTTTTAAAAAGAATGCTGTGTGTTTGAAGTTTTAGTTTTAATTTTTGAAATTTTTATATGAGTGATTTTACTTTTTTTTCAGGTTATGAAAGTTAATCATAAAGTGAGGTTAATTTAAAGAAGCAGATGGAATGCAAAGAATAAGTTTGGGGGAGTTCATATTGAAGAAGAAAAGCTTGCTAAACAATCTTGTGAGAAAAATCTTATTTAGCTTTCATGATATTTTAAATAGTTTTATGAGTAGATAACACACACACACACACACACACACACACACCTCACACACACACACACACACATATATATATTTATATATATAGCCCAGAAATTATGTTGGATTGATCATGTTTGAATTGAGATGCTCTGTAGTTATTAAACTTGTAGTCACAAGCATGATTTGATTGGTTTAAAGGAACTGCATACTGTTTTGTGTGTTAATTGGTTAAAAAGGGTAAATTGCATTTTGGATGAAAATGCATATTTTGTCGTGACATGATTTTTATTTGTTGCGCCAAAGCTCACTCTTGCCTGACTCGGTTAAAGGAAAATATGTCGTAACATTATCGCAACATTACAGTCTAAAACTTACAAGTAATTTGTTGCAACATAAATAAATCTTTTATCGCGACAAACATTTGGAACCCCAGGGCTATCATTTAGTCGCAACATAAAATTTATTATCACGACAATTTTTAATATAAGACATAGAAAGTTATGTCGTGACAATAAAATTTTGTGAAGCTTATTGAATGTCGCAACATAAAAGATTGTTGCGACATGGGTTTTACACACAAAGTGCATTAAATTGTCGCGACATAGAATTTTCTATCTCTCTTATAATATATATTTGCAATTCATAATATTATGTTGTGACATAAAAAATTTGTGTTGCATCATAATTGTTGAACATTTAAGCTACAACTTTGTTTTGAAAGAAAATTTATGTCACAACATTTAAAAATTTTTTATTCATGACTTTGTATGTGCGACAATGGACCTTAATGTGACATAAATTTTAGGACTATAGACTTATTTAATGTGCAGCATAGAGATTATTTTTAGCAAAACTTAGTGTCGCAACATTAATTGGGCCTATAAATAGAGAACCTCGAACGTTAAAAGAAAATAAAAAATTCCAAATTTGAAAAGCCCATTTCCTCTTAAAGCCCTCAAACTCTTCATCTACCTCTACCAAATCTTTCCCTCACCTTCTTCGAAACCCTAAATCCCAATAAGCTCCTGCAATGTCTGAACGATAGAGTCTGATTCCTAACCTAAATGAAATCATGGAGGAATACGTCAGAAAAGAGGAAGAAGTGACTCCCAAGCTTCAAATTATGGTTATGCAAGAAGAAATGGAAGAAGCGAGCAACCATCTTAGCGAGAGAAAAGCAGGCGAGCAGCCATGAAGAAAGTAGGAAAAGGAGAGAAATACAGAAGATGTTGATTAGTCTTAAACTCATCTATTTTTTTATCAATTTTTCTGGCATGTTTTTAACAGTTTCAGCTCTATTTGCATGCAAAATTATGGAACATTCACCAACTCAGTGTTTTTACCAAGTGTTAATTGAAGAAGGAGAGAAAAATGAAAAGAGCGAAAAATGGAAATTGCGTGATCTTTGTCGCGACATAGTTTTGTATGTCGCAACACAATTTCAAGCAGGCTAAAAGAACTATGTCGCGGCCGAGCGGCTATATGCATAGCAAGTCAAGATAAACTTGAGACGAAATAGAATATTTATTACGACAAAGAGTTCTTATGTCGCGACATTGCTAAAGAATAATTAAAAGAAGACTATCGCGACAATTCCTAACTACATCGCGACAATGATCAAGGCAGAGAGCAAAGGCGTGTCGCGACAATAGATCCTCACATCCGCAAACATAAAAGCGAAGTGTGGAATGAATTATGTAGTGACAAAACGATTTGTCGCGACATAAAATACTAAGAATGTAACACAAGTCCGTTGAAATAAGTGTTTTTATGTTGCGACAAAGTTTTTGAAACCAAGCCCGGCTTAAGAGCAATTTACGCCTATGAATTATCATGTCATGACATAACATTCATAATTCACAACTAAGAGCAACAAATTCTCTGTCACGATAAAGATTATGTCTATCGCGACAAACAAAACATGAAGAAGGTGAATTCTCTATCGCGATAAGGAATTGAAGAGTAACATAAAAAAAAATGGCGACAAAGAAACTCATGTTACGACATAGTAAATAAATGAAGAAAGAATCCCTGTCGCCACAAAGAAATTTTTTGTCACAACAATAAAAGCTATGGAATAAGATAATTCTGTCGCGACATAATAAAATTAGGTCACAACAGAAATAGAAGGAGAACTAATATTAGCCAAATCAAGCATGTCGCAACAAATATTTTTATGTCACAACAAACAACTCGACAAGCGACGGGAATCGAGAGAAAGAAAAGTGCGTGCGACGAGGGTTTTCTGTCGCGACAAAGTACTAAGGACTCAAAGGAAATTGATTGCGAAAACACTGAGAAAACTTTGTCGCGATAGAGTTAACAGGCTGAAAAGGAAAATGTTTGTCGTGACAACGCGCTAGACTTTAGAAGCAGAAGGACATGAGAAGCTTGTTTTAAACAAGTTTGGTGTCGCGACAAAATACATTCCTGTTGCGACAAGAACAAGATTGCTACACCAAAATTATGTTGCGACATTATCAAAGTTTGTCGTGACAGAATCCAAGAAAGAGCTCAGAGAATAGATCGCGACAGAAGACTGCATGCTACGATAAAGGCCAGCGACAAAGAGTGAAAACTCTATGGCGACAGAACTTTCTAGGTCACGATTGAGTGACCAATTTGGGCCAGAATTTTGGGGACCCACAACGCAATTAATGAAGTGCGGCCCAACATTGGGAAGTCTATAAATAGACGCATCTAGTGCATTGTGCGCAGCTTCCGCAATCAAGGACGTCTGGGTAGTTTAAGACTCTTGTATATTTTATTTTTCTTTTATTTTTCTTTTATTTTTCTTTTATTTTCTTTTTAGTAGAGTTAGTTTCAGTAGAGTTTCAATGTAGATTTTAATTATTCTTTTAGATTTATGGTTGGGTGATGGTAGTGCGACTTATTTTGGAATTTGTTTATAAAATCATCTTTCTCATTACTTTTGATTTCCAAATGAAGGATGGAAGGTTTAAGGTTCATTTATTCGGTCGTTCATAATTTCGAGTGAATTTTCTGATCGAGTTAGTCAGCAATATGAGTGAACCAGTTTTTAAAAGTTGAGCTCTTTGGAAATGGGTCAATGATGATATTCATTTTTATGCATAAGATGGAAGAACGCCTTAATTATAATTCTTGAATTTATTTGATCTGTATTGTTCTTTAATTTATTTGTTCCCAATACTAGTACTGTGCACCCAAGCAAGGTCCTATATCTTACTCTAATTTCTAGGAGGCCCTCTGAGTGACACAAAGATGGAGAATCCTGAGAGTATAGAGAGCATTCTTTGTGAACATGGAGCTAATGCTAAGAACTGTGAACTGCGATGGGTTACTCAAATAGATTACCAACTTACTTGTAATTTGAGGGTAGTTGAATGAAGTATCCATTTAATCAATCAGAGGTCTCTTCTTTTTATATTCCCACATAATTCATTTGATCTTAGTGTGTTTCTATTTCAGGAAGATTTTAAATGCATAGAAAACCAGAAGCAGATCTGTTGCCTCTAAACACTGAAATTGAGAGAACATTGAAGAATGCAGAGGCGAATCACAGTCCTTGAAATCAGAAGTATGAAAAATCAAGAGAAAAGACCCTCTGACTATTCACAGAAAGAAGAAGAAACGAGAGAGACCTCCAATTTTAATCATGGAGACTTTTTGGGCTATTATCAAGAGGAGTACTCTAAGGTGATACAACCTTCCATAGAAGCCAATAATTTTTAAAATTGAAACCGACATTGATTACTATAGTGCAATGACACTGGATTTACTAATCTCATCGTCCCGAAAGATCGATGAACATATGGGAAGATTCATGATGATGATACAATCAAACTCAATGGGGTGAGACCAGAAGTGATCAAGCTGCAGCTTTTCCCCTTCTCACTGAGAGATGTGGCAACAACTTGGTTTGACTCATTGCCAGTGGGATTAATGAAACTGACTCGGAAGGATTAGTGGTGGCTTTATATGAGGCTTGATTTTTCCTCCGGCTCTAACTTTTGAGAGGAGAGGGAGAAAATAATTGTCTTCAAGCGGGGGGAAGATTAAGAGAGTCTCTACAATGCATGGGAAGGAACCGCAGAGGCCCCCATTAAAAGATGCCCTATGCATGGAATAGATCTAACCACTCAGATGGATATATTTTATCATGCTATGAATTATGCCTCCAAGGCTATAATTGATGCATCCTGATGTGGTGCTTTTAAGAGAAGAAGTGTAGAGGAGGCAAGGCAGCTGATTGAAGACCTTGCCAAATGCAATTACAAGGCTCCATCTAAAGCTTCAGGGAGAAGAAACAGACTGAAGGGAAGTGCTTTGATGGAGAATTTGGAGCAAATGACGACCATAGAAATGTAGGCGCGGAGTGATGAACAAATTGGGAAGCAACGAGAGAAGAAGGCATACTACACATGAAGTGGGAGTAGTAGATGAAGGAGAAAGAAGAAAAGTGTTGAAGAAGGAACAAACCATGAGGGTTCTTACCAAGTTGAGGAGGCATAATGCACTGAATGCTATGAGCTATCTTTCCATTGAGCCCGACCTTTGCCCTCATTACATACCGGCCTTTCGGGAACCATGAGGAATTTCTCATATGGTGGAGGAGCACGCGCGATACTTGAGACCGAGACGGAGTACCATCGGGCTCATTACTTTCGACCTAGGTTCTGGAACAACGGCAACGGAGGACGATAGAGGAGAATATTGGGATTGAAAAGGACTCAATCATTTGAAGATCGAGATGTTGTATTTCATGCTCCCCCGAGGAAGAAAATAGAAATTTTTAATTTGCATGAGAAAAGATTTTGAATTGGAAAAGTTCCAAGAAAACACAGCGTCATTTCAGGACAAATACTAATGCTTCATTGAGAACTTGGAAGCTTCAGTAGGCAGGCTAGCCCTTTCCTTCTTGAGGAACTCCAATCCAAAGAATGCATTTCTCGATAAAATCACAAAAGATAAATCCAAAATATTTCACACTGCTTCATTGAGAGTGACAATGGTCTGAGGAAACAAGAAGATGATATAGGATGAAAGCAGACATTGGAAAGAAATTGAGGAAGAAATAGCTAAGACATATAAGGAGATGCTGAAAATGAAGAACTTATCATAAATGTCTAAGCTAAAGATAGAAAACCGAGTAGCTTCTTGGGAGGAAACCCAAGTGGAAATTTTAAATTTTAATGTTGTTAGATTTTGTGTGTTTGATTTTTCAATTTTAATTATGTTAAGTTTTAAATATATTTTTTAAACGGTTTTTTTTGATTTTTCAGGACAATGAAACTATATTAAAGATGAATTTTATCATGAAGCACACTGTCTCAAACTGAAATATGTAGAAAATAGCTACAAGGGGGAGTATTTCTATTTACCTCAATTTGTTTTAATGATATGCATAATTGAAGTTTGGGGGAATGTGATACATGAACATGATCTATACTAATTTTCTTGAATAAAGAAAGCCATAATGTGTATTTCATACTTGAATTGAGGTCTTTGGTGATTAAATGGGTCTTCATAGAATGTGTTCAGATGGGTATGAATGGATACCACTTGTTTTGAAATCTTGAGTGGCGAGAGAGCAATTACGAGTAAGTTTAAATATCATTGACATAAATTTCTCTGATGTGCGACATAAATAATTTGGACTCAATTTGAAAATAACATTTTATGTCACGACATAGATTGAAATGAGCATCAGAAATAATGTTGCAACATTTATTGCAATGTTGCGACAGCTGAAACTCACCAATCTAGAAGTGATTGCAAAACTCTACTGCGATTATTTCTAAATGTTGCGACATAGTAGAAAAAAATCAACACACTTTAGATCATTTTTGTTTAGTGACATTCTAATGAAGGCTGTAAGCCAGTTTGGCTTATAAATAGAAAGATTTTGAAAACTAAAAGGCCAACTTTCTCATAAACCATCTTAGCTTCCTTCACTCAATATCTCTCATATTTCCTTCTGAAACCCTAGAGTTCGAAAACCCTAACCTGACCATGTCTGAGCCATCGCACCTTATTCTAAATTTGAACAAGATGATGGTAGCATACACAGAAGTAGAGGAAGAGACCGTTCAAGAAACTCAATAAAGGGAAATGCAAGCTGAAGAAAGAACTGAAGATAGAGGAGGCACTATCAGCTGGGGAGAGAATGAAGAAAAGGAAAAGGGGAGAATTTTGAAAGTAACAAGCATGATCTCAAACAAAGAAACTACTCTAATGTAAAAGAGTTTGAAGGATAGGGCTTCATTGTTGAAAGAGGATTCAAAAAGCTTATCTCCCCTTTCGCTGAAATGCTTTAGAAGAGAGGATGGCAATCACTAGGCGAGCACAAAGAACCTTATTGTGCTGCATTAGTGAAAGAATTTTTTGCGAACATGGTGGAAGAGGAAGGAAATAAAGTGTATACCAGAGGACAATGGATAGACTTCAGCAAAGAGAAGATAAATCCATTGTTCAATTTTGAAAGATCTTGAAAAATGGTTCAAAGTTTAAGAAACTGCGAATGAGCAGTGCGAGATAGTAGACTAATACACAGGAAAGGAAAATGGAAGGTGATTGTTCTCACGATGGTGAGCTAAAATCAACAATATGACCCCATACCTAAGCTCCCTGCAAAGCTGTAGTAGTCAAGCTCTTTGCGAGTATGAGTGATCTGAGAGGTCGGGAACACGGGGATGGGTTTTCTATTCATGAAAATGGTTTGCATTAGGGCATGGAAAGTAAGGCTTTCCTATTTGGACTCTTTAGATTCATTCAAAAGCAGGGGAATGGTTTGAAAACGAGTGTAAGCGAAAGTTCTACTTGGAAATTAACAGTGAAGAAATTAACTTTGAAGATTTAGGTCACTAACTTGGCAAGCTAGGGCAAACCATGTCCTCGGGTTTTATCCACCTCCTATCTTGAGTCAACACGGGATGTAGTTATGGCCCCTTTTGTTTGAACCTGCGTTCTTTTATCATTTTTTTAGAGGCTCAAGTAAGATCAAGAATCCACGATTGCATCTCTGCAGGAGCAACGCCCTAAAGCATGGAGAGTGATGACCTAGGCTAGTAAGACCCATCTAAGAGAATCAGGAGTGCATCTCCTTTTAGAACCTTGAACCACAAGAAACATATGGAGAGTGATGGCCCAACTTGATAAAGCAAATGTTATTTAACCACAATTTGAAGAACCTAACATTATTGAATAATTACCTCACTTAGGCAGAAGTAAGGACCATCTAAAAGGCCACAGTACCTCTTGTCACTAACCTTTGGATCTAAAGCAGTTGAGTGGCCAGAGACAACACATCCATGTTCATTATCACTGACTGAGTTTTGAAGATAAGGCCATAATTACACTACTAGTAGCTTTTAGTACATAGGAATGACATGGCAAACCCAACACATAATATTCCTTCCTCTTCAAATGAAGGAGCTTAGCCAAGCATCTCTTGGTGTCATCTTCAAGAGGTGTGCTTAGCGTAGGGAAGAAAGTGAAAGAAAGAAGAGAGAGAAAGAAGAGAGGAAGAGAGAAAAAGAAATAAAAGCAAAACCTAAAATAAAAGAGCTTTATTTACAAAGCATTAAATGAAACTTACAAATCACCTTGTCTTTCCTTCTATCCTCCTCTCCTCTTCTCCTCTATTATTCTGAACATGAGGGATTATTATAGGATATAAGGTATAAAAATACGAAAACTAAATAACTAAGCTAAGTTATAGGATGGGAGTAAATTCGCAAGTTTGAAGGCGGTTGCATTGAAATTCTGTGTGACATGACCAGGCACATGGAGATTTCGTATGGGGAGGAATTTATTCTAATTAGCGAAGATTTGGCAGGGATTATAATTGGCAATAGTCTAGCGAGGAATTTGGCAGATATACATTAGCGAATTTGGCAATGTTAATTATTTACCTAGCGAAATTTAACTAGCTCCATGAGTCAATAGTGAGCGAGCCATATACGATTAAGGATTGACTGACGAATTTAAGCAATTTGTGCTGAGATTCTTGTTGTTTGCGAAGCAGGTTAAATTAAGCTAGGATTCTTAGAGTTAGTTTATATGAGTTCTTGAGAAATTACTGTTCTTTAATTGCATTCCTCTCGTCATGTCTTCATGCATCTCATTTCTTCCACTTTTCCTTTGTTTTTCCATTAGTTTTTAGGCTTGTTGATGGCTGAGTCTAAAAATTTAACCTCATGAGTAGAATGTTTGCACATTGAGGTTGAGTTGATGTGTAGAGTCTGCAAAACAGCAGAGAGAGAGAGAGAGGAAGCACCCTCGAGTGGCATAAAAGTGCACTACTAAGAATTAACATGAACACTTCAATTGGGATATATGACATGATTAATGATCAAAAATGCTCCAAAACCTATCTAATATAGGGTTCAAAATTGCACTTTTTGAGCACTAATCACCCCAACCAAACGTTGCTAGTCCCTTAAGCGATACATAAATAAGAATTGAGATAAATAATGGTGATTTATTTCAAAGGTTGTGATTCAAAGGTTGATATTTCCAAAAGGTTGATATGCATATATATACATTACTTTGGCTAAACATTAAGTGTAAAATAACAAGAAACCTATATGAAAGACTGAATCCCTTAAGAGAACAATTTTAGAACAACACTAGTTCAGTGATTTTTCAACTTAGTTTCCACCTAGTCTAATGGTTCATTTGTATCTAGATTAGATCCATCAAATGCAAAATTTGTTTCCCAAACTACTTTATTGTATGGCCTTAAGCGTTGAACAATTAAGATAGGGTGAAGCCCGCTCACCTTGTTTTCCTTGATTATTTTGTAGGATGCAATGCTTGAAATCTCATTACCAAGATCCATGTAACGGGGGTCCATAGGCGACTCTCCCAACCACTTAAGGTTTAGGGCATCCAAATAAAAGGATCAAAGACCACTAACTCTAAAGGCTTCACCCCGGACTTCAATTGACTTCGAAAATCAAGCACCTCTGATTAAGCTGAGATTCTGCTATCTACCCATGCTTGAATTACAAAATGAAGTAACAACCAATTAAGGCTTAGGGCATCAGGTTTCAAAGGCTTTAAGCCATACACCGCGGACAGTGCTCAAGTTCAAAGCAAAACTTCACGATTTTATTTTTCTTTTTCTTCTTTTCTTTTTCTTTTTCTTTTCCTTTTTGGAAGACAACATTGGTCCTCAATTGTTGGTAACTCAAACCTATTCTAGGTTGTCAACATGCCTAAGGCCGGCTTTGCAAAGTGGAAGGAGGCATACAAATTTAACCTAATTGAAACAAATCTAGAGTGCAGTGTGTGACTATAAAGGGAAATTTCAAGTTTGAACATGGAGCAGTGAGGCGGAGCACAAATTGTTTCAAGCATGGAATTTGTTCTAGCATAGAAGTGACAAAATGATGATTCAATCATCCAGCTTAAAGCAATTCAATTGTGCAATTTGAAGCAATTCAATTGTGCAATTGAAGCAATTCAATTGTCCAGTTGAAGCAATTCAATTGTGCAATTTGAAAAGAAAAACCATTACACATGGAAAAGGTACAAAACATGATATGAAAAGTCTATGTATATAAACTGAATAGCTTTTGATATAGCCAAAGTGGCTTAATACATGCATAACAGGCTACACATAAACATATCAACGCCTCTTTATGGCCTAATACAAAATTCCTAATCAAAATCGGTAGAGGCGGGTTGATAAAAATTTGACGTACATAAACCAAAAGAAACCTAACCACCTCCTTTGCTTTGTGGTAGTGGTGGTGGTGAAAACTCACTGTTCTTCGCGGGATATCAATGAAGTACGCATCGATGCGAGGATCCTCTCTGCAGGGCGGATCGCTAGGGGAAGACCCAGATGGGTCATGATCTGATGAAGCATGGAATGGCACTGTCCCAAAGTGGCCTCAGCTCGAGCCAATCTCTGGTCATGTCTTTGCATCTTTGGGCTGCCTAAGTGAACACTAGTGCGAGATCGCATCCATCCTCCATGCTCTCCCTCGAGCTGACATGTGTATACTCCGGTGACTGGTGTGCTGAATATGAGGGCCCGGGAGTATCTGTAGGGGCTGCAGCTGAAGTAGTGGGTGGAGGAGATGGTGGTGAACGATCTGAAATATGAGTGGGACTCCTCTGTACCTCTGGTGCAGGAGCAGGTGGATCGTCTCTGTGTGCATCCTCAGCCTCCTCACCCGGTACCTCCTCCTGGTCTCGCTGGCGTATATGGAAATGGACGGGCATAGTCATAATCCGGTCCTGACCACTACGTAAGGCTGTCTCGCATCTCTATCCCAGGCTCCTCCGGAAATCCCATCTGCTCAAGAACATAGGAAAGGAGCCTCGGAATAAGTAGTGGTATGCTCTCTGCTCGTGAGGTCTCTCCGGTGGACGCCTCGCCAGGCCTTAAGAGCGAAGTAATCACCCCGGCTCGGATGGGCTGAACCCGAGAGATTTCAATCAGGTACAATGCCTCCCGAGATAGGCCCCCTCCTCTGCACATAATGTTGCAGAGGGAATAAACAAGTGCGCAGCAGATGGTCGATGAGCGACATGGGGCGGAAGGCGCCTCAGATAAAGGCTGGAATAATTTGTAACATCCATGACGGTCTCTAACCATCATCTGGGCGGAGGGAATTTTGAGGCCCAATCTCTATAACCCCTCGGCCCATTGCGCGGCGGTATGCTCAATCTCAAAGTGAGAAATAACCCCATTTGGACTGGTACACCTCGGCGGTCATCTATCCTGAGAAATGGATCTCATAGGGGCCAAGTCACGCATCCGAGATGTCATGGAGTGAGTGAACTGTGGACTACTCTCGGGTAGTAGAGAGCGTAGGTGGAGGTCATGAATGGGAGGAGCGAATACCTCTCGATCAATCAGCATGGAAGCTCACAGTATCTGGGTCGGCCATCGATCGAGGAACGTCATTAGGAATGACTCCTCTCTTTGAAATGGTGGCCTACGATGTCTCTGCATTCCGGGAATGGGGGTGTCCCTCTGAAACATGGGCCTCCTAATCCGCGAGGCCGGTGATAGCTGAGGTGAAGGTGTCGCCTCATCCAGGCCAGTGCGGCCAGGTGGGTGAAGGTGTCGCCATCACCATGACCGGACGTGGCGGTCGGAGAAGATGATGACTGGCCCGGGGCTATGCGGTTCGCTTGGAAGGTCGGCCCTAGCTCTCCTTCCGAGGTAACGGGCAGCCCGGGTCCCATCCGTGTCCGGTAACGTCAATCCCGTAGGCTCGTGCACGGCCTCTGGGACAGTATGGTTCGTGCCGGTAATCGGGTAAGGCGACTTGGCCTGTGTGCTAAACCTCACCCGAGGCCGAGCACGGGACCCACCCCTCGTACGGACCATATCTCTGATCTGAAGCTCTCTGAATACCTCTGAATCTCTCTGGAAGGCTGCTGGACTTCTCTGAATACCCTCACTGACCCAGGGCTCAGTGACTGAAACTGAAATGGGCCCTGAATAGATAAATCAGGGCTCAATAGAATACCAAGGACTGGGGCAGGGTACCAGAATGAACCAGGGCTACGGCAGTGACGGCTCAGGCCTAGTGCGCGTGTGGTGAAGGCTTGGGCAATCGCCGTGCAAGCTGGATCCGGAGGCTCGACTCTAATGATGCAAGGATCGATGCGTGGACGGCGCGGCAGTTGGCTAGGCCTGTGGCACGGCATGGGCGGGCAGTAATCTGCACGCCGGTCGGAATGCTAGCTTAGGGAACAAAGGGGAGGAGGTAGAATGCGAAGTGGTTTTGTTAGCAAACCCCTCCCCTGTTTTTATAAGCGCAGAGAGGTAGCCGTAAAGTCTCTCCCACCAATTTTTCGCTAAGCCAGCGAATTTGGCCATTTTGGCCTCCCTGCAATACATCAAAATTTTAACATTAATTACTAAAAATTATATATTATGAATTTTAACTTATAGGTACTAATATTAAAATCTAATACACAATACACTACTATAAAAACTATATAAAAATTATCCTAAGTTAAAAATTTCAGAAAATAACTACAACTGACAAAATTGACTAATATATGACAAAAATTAAAAATTGTGAACTGTTATTCGGTTTTGGAAAACACCGAACCAGTTCGAGTTCAGAAATACTCAAGGGGGGTCAAGGAGGATGATCTCCTCAACCCATGCAGTGGCTTGGCCTGGCTCCATGATGTTAGGAGGCCATAAGTTGGACTGTTCCTCTGGAATGGTTGTGGATTTGAGCAATTGGCTTGCAATTGGTGTTGTTGGCAAGACCAATTCTCCTTCATCACCAAGGCTGATCACTCTTTGCATTTTCTGGGCACCTGTTATACCTGCACACTGATCAACTGAAACAACCTCATCAGTTATAGGATTTTCAGGTTCTAACAATTTTGGGTTGTCATTCAAATTGAAAATGTTCAATTCCAATATCATGTCACCAAATGTCAATTGCATGATTCCATTCCGGCAATTAATAATTGCATTGAAGTGGCCAGAATGGTCTCCTCTAAAATGATCGGGCACATGATTCGTTCATCGACTGGGTGCAGTGGTTCAGGACTACAAAATCTACTAGATAGTAGAAATTGTCAATTTTTACAAGGACATCCTCAACTATCCCCTCAATTTTCACTGATCTATCTGGCCAATGAGAGTGATTGAGTGTAGGTTTAAGCTCACCTAAACCTAATCGTTGTATAACAAAATGGCATAAGATTCACACTGGCTCCTAAATCTAGCAATGCCTTTTCCATGCAATTCCCACCAATATGAACTGGTATTGTGGGAGAACCAGGATCCTTGTACTTAACAGGGTACTTGCTTTGGATTAGGGCACTGATATGTTCAGTGAGAAAGGCCTTCTTCTCAATGCCTAATCCTCTCTTTATGGCATAGATCCTTGTGGTTTTGCATAAGCAGGAATGAAAGACTAGATCACGCAAAGGTATGTTAACCTTTACTTGCCTTAAAACCTCAAGCATACCGTTGTTGAGTTTCCTTTTCTTTCCTCTCAATGCTTGTAAGTGAGGTGGTATACGATATTTCCTCATTGTGGGGTCATCCTCTAGAATATGCTCGTGATTGCATTTCTTCTCCCCGCCCGGATTCTTCAACAGGTTTTGCACAAAGGATCAACCTCTTTTCCACTTCTGCAGGATTATGGCCTTAACCTCATCCATTAATTATTAGATGGATCCTACCTCATGAATTCCTTTAGGATTTGGAACCTGCTTGGGATGGGAACCTCCTTTTCATTCCTCTAGCAGCTTGTTAATGTTTGTAATTGAATACCTGTAGGTCATCAAATTTTATTCAAAGATTAACAGATCAATTTTCAGGTAAATTGCGCATTGGTTCCATTTTGGTCATTAACAAAATTGCCCACCACCTTACTCAAAATCTGAGTACAGCTTGTTCCATCGGGAGGTGAGGATGGTTGTTAGATCAAGGAGGAGGAACCAACCGAGGCTCGTCCCGGTGGTACATGCTGTGGGGGTTTGGTCTCCATGCAAGGTTAGATGATTCCAATCGGGATTGTGTTATTCCCATATGAGCATTTGGTTGTTGGGGCTTGAATTGTCCTGCGTTGTGTGCACATTCCGACATCAAATCCTTCACCGCAGGTCATGGAAAAGTGTTCTATCACAGTCAGATTGGAAATTTGTGCAGGATTAGGTTGTGCAAAGGTCACACACCGCCGCACTCATCGGGAAATGCTTCCTCCAGCCCTCTCTACCTTCTAGCTAGAGCTTTATTAATCAGCCTCATTTCCATCCTCTCATCATTCAAAGGCATACATACCACCTCTTTGATTGACTGGTGGTTTCATCCCATCCGCTCAGGTTAAGCTCATCCCAACCCCAAGTTTCAGCCACGAATTTAAAAATCCATGGCTTCATCAGATTGCTTATTAAAAAGTCCCCCACACATGGTTTCGGTAAAAGTCGCTCATGGCGTGAGACATACCACCATAGAAGTGGTTCACTAACATCCATGTGTCAAAGCCATGGTGTGACATGCACCGATGGTCTCTAAAAACCTCTCCCAACATCAAAACTTCTCACCTTCATGAGTCGAAAGGTATAAATTTGTCTTTCAAATTGTTTGTCTTATGAGCACTAAAAACTTCTTCAGAACTCGCTGCAGCTCAGCTCAATTTCTTATGGTTCTAGGCTCCAATGAGTTGAGCTATCTTGGCCTTGTCCTTGAGGGTCAATGGAAATGCCTAGCTTCAAAGAACTATCCATCATACCTTCCTTGAAGGTAGTGCATACCTCCTCAAAATCCCAAGATGTGTATGGATTTTCATTCTCCATACCATGTATGTGGGAAGTAGGGCACTAAATATGGCCTCACCAAGCATCATCGCCAGGAGGAATGATACAGATGGGGCACTCAACTCTAGGAGGGTGGATGTGATCCCTCATGGTTCTATATATGCATTTGATTCACAGAGTTCCTGGTTGGCCTGCTTGTTCCTCAGGTAGCGGATCCATGGTATCAGTTTGTGCACTAACCTCACTAACTAGGTCAAGTTGTGTACTAATCCTATTCAGCCTACCTGAAGTGTCTCTATCTCACTGTTGCATGCACAGTTGTTACACAATTGTAGAGACAACACCAGAACCAACAAAGAGTGCTAAAGAAAATTAAACTAATCTAACAAAAGAAGTAAATGACCGAATAAAAACTGGTCGACCGCTGCGCTATCATCATGCTAGAAACTGGCAGTTGCTGCAACTGATATGCAAAAAGAGGTAAAAAGTCTACCTTCACTTGTGATGTGGATCACAAGTACCCTTCAACTTACTACTGTCAAGTGCTAGAAACTGGCAGTTGCTGCAACTGATATGCAAAAAGAGGTAAAAAGGCTACCTTCACTTGTGATGTGGATCACAAGTACCCTTCAACTTACCATTAGTAGTCAGGCACCATCCCCGACAACGGCGCCATTTGATTCAGGCTTACAAAGAGGGCTGAGCTAAAATCAATATTTATATACCTAAGCTCCTGCCAACTGCCGTAGTCAAGCTACTGCATAAATGCTGCTCCAGGTCGAACACGACGGGGTTTTCTTCATAAAAATGGTTTGCATTAGGCATGAAGGTAAGGCTTATTTGGACTTTCGAATTCATTCAAAAACAAATGGTTTGAAAACAGGAATTGTAAAACTAAAGTTAAACCTGAATTAACAATGAAGAAATTTACTTTGAAGATTTAGGTCACTAACTAAAAGCTGGGGTGGCAAACACATGTCCTCGTGTTTTATCCTCCCATGTGAGTCAACACGTGATGTAGTTATGGCCCTTTTGTTTAAACCCTAACATTCTTTTATCATTTTTGAGGCCTGTGAAGATCTAGAAGAATCACACATCTCTCACCTCGAGCACTCGAACCCCTAAAGCATGGAGAGTATTGACTCAGCTAGTAAAGACCATCTAAAGAATCACAGTGCATCTCTCACCCGAGCACTGAACCCTAAAGCATGGAGAGTATTGGCCAAAATAATAAAAGCAAATGTTATTTAACCCTAATTTGAAGAACCCTAACATGTGAATATTACCTCAGAGGCAAGTAAGGACCATCTAAAGACACAAAGATCATTACCAAGACCGGATCTAAAGCATGGAGAGTATTGGCCAAGACACATCCCATGTTATGCAACTGAGTTTTGAAGATAAGGGCCATAATTACACGCACCGTAGCTTTTAGTACATGAGGACAACATGCTTAAGCCCCATCGCAAGCTAGCTTCCTTCCTCTTCATTAAATGAGTGAGGCTTAGCTAAGCATCTCTGAATTGTCATCTTCAAGAGGGGTGTGTCAAGTAATGAAAGTGAAAAAAAGAAAGAAGAGAGAAAGAAGAGAGAGAAGAGAGAAAAGAAATAAAAGCAAAACCTAAAATAAAAGAAACTTTATTTACAAAAGCAGTAAATGAAAACTTACAAATCACCAAAAACTTGTCTTTCCTTCTATCCTCCTCTCCTCTTCTCCTCCTATTATTACAAACACTGTGGGTATTTAGAGTAGACTTAAGGTGAAATAAACCCTAATAACTAAGCTGCTATAGGATAGGAGAGGACTCACTAAGTTTAGCATGTTGCATTAATTACAAAGCATGACGAGGCCTGCAATTCACATAGGGGAGAATTTCGCTAATTAGCGACCTGCAAGGGTTAGCTAATTGCAATGGTTCATTAATTGGCAATGCATTAGCGAATTTGGCAATGTTAAAATTTCCTCGCCACTGAATAAATTTCGCTTAAGCTAGCTTAAATTGTCGTTGAGAAGCTAATTTCGCAAATGCACAAGGTAAGTTGGCCAGCCGCACTTCGCACTTCAGGGCCGTAGATTGCGAACTGCTCAGCGGCAACGCTTATAAATTTCAGGATTGCGAATTGGTTGCCAACAGGTTGCGAAATTGCCTGCTTTGTCGTTTCGTATTCTCTCGCCATGTCTTCAACCGCATCTCATTTCTTCACTTTTCCTTTGTTTTTCCATTGATTCGGGGTTGTTGATGGCTGAGACTAAAATTCCAACTCTCATGATCGATCATTTGCATTTGAGGTTGAAGTTCAAATGTATAAAAGTTCACAAACAACCAAAACACCTCAAATTGGCATAAGTGCTACTAAGGTACACATGAACACTTCAATTGGGATATATGACATGATTAATGATCGTAAGTACTCAAAACCTATCTAATATAGGGTTCAAAATTGCACTTTTGAGCAATTAATCGTAAGGACAAACGAAACCCTTACAAATCCATCATAGATGAGACTTAACTGAAGAGGCTAAGGTATGGTTCTATTTCATCAACTTTGTCCTTTTACCATCGAAGCACCTCAGCATAGTGAGAAGGGATGAAGCAATCCTCCTCTATGCATTGTTGAAGGGGTACAAAATGAATGTGGGGAAAATAATTGAAAAATCTATCTTAGTTAATCTGCAAGAGTAATCAGTAGGATTGATTCCCAAACCCAACGACACAACCAGCCTTCAGATTCTTGGGAGTCGAGGCGTATCGGGAAAAGAAGAAACATACCCCTGGGCATCCCCTCTGACCTTGACAAGAGTGACTAAAGGTCCTAAGAACAGAGGAGAAGAAAGGGGGAATGAAAAGTGCAATGAGCCAACACAGTGGGAAAGTCCACCCCAAGGATAACAAGATTTGTAGGAAAGCCAAAGCCCTAGTTGGAATGCATCCCCAGACCTGAGAGAAACCCATCAGGAATAAGTTGAAGGTTCAGGGCACTAATGTACTAATACAGAACTGATGGAGATGCTGAAATGCATGAAACAGGAGATGAAATAAAGGGATGATTAGTTGAAGCTCCAACTATAACTCATAGATGAGTACATGGAGGCAGAGCTCAAAATAAGGGATCATAATCTAGAAGATGCCTTGAAGCAAAGAGATGAAGAATGGAGAGTCGAATTGAGAAAAGAGACAAGAACTCGTTGAATAGTCCTGAATCATAGCGTAGTTTTCACCCCACGACCTATGAGAAAGTCAACAGTAGAACACTCTTTGAATCATTGGCTAAAAGGCAACGAGAATTGATAGAAAGCAATGCAAAGATCTTAGACTGGGCTATGAAGATAGTCTAAAACAAGAAGAATGTGTCATTGCCACAAATCAGAATTTCAGATAGTGTAACTTACACAGTGTTCCCTCAAGGTGTAACAACCCTCCAATACCATTTTATAACCTAATTCAAGATACTGAAGGACCTTCTAAACCTTGTAAAGCACCAGCCCAAAATAAAACCCCTAGTGAAACAAGAAAAAAATAATTAACCCCAGTAGAGGAGGTTGAAGAATACTTAAGAATGGCGCTAAGGAGTAAAAAAATGAAAAAATTGTCCTACTCTTCATATCTTCTTTCCTTTATGTAACCAATACCCAATCCTTGACAAATTCAATAAAATAGAAAATTGCACGGGTGATGTTCACTTTTGTTTGATTTTTCTCATTTGTTTGTTTGTTTTGTCTAATTTTTCTTTCCTTCATGTTTAATAGTTAGAAATTTTGACTTGTGGTAAATGGCTTAATTGAATAAATGAGAAACCAATTACCTGGATCTAATTATCAAATTGATACAACATGTTTAGTTCATTGGAATTGATTAAAGAATGACATTGTGGTTGTGTTGGATTGTTTGAGCTGAATGCATAATTAAAATGAACCTCTTGACTTGTTAAACAACGCAACAACAAATCTCAAAACCAAACAAAAATCTTATTAATGCATTAGGTAGGATAAAAATGAATGAAATTGGAAGGCTGTAAGGTTATAAATAAATGTGTTGAACTTTAAGAAGAAGAAGCCTTTAGCAAAATTAAAGTGGAAGCAAGAAGACCTATAATTATGTTTGTGTAAATAGTTTAATTATAAAAATCTTGATAGTCTTGCACATGGTAAAAATACAGGAAACAAATTGTACTATGATTAGGAACATCACTGGGATATCACAGTAATCTCTCTCAATGTCACGGAACTTGTTGGATTATTAGTGGGGAAGGTGGGAGTACAAACATTACTACACTATGGGGAAATGATTTAGGCCATCCTTAGAGTTTGAGCCTTTCAAACCTACTATGATGCATAAGCATATACACTAGTTCCTATTTGAGCATATGGCCTATCTCATCATCAACCAGCAAAGGAGAAGCCCAATTCCTTCCTTAAAATAATCCTATAGTAAAGAACCCTTATTTGCCTAAATTATCAGACAAAATACATCAATGACAGAAAAGGACAAGTTTGGGGGAATATTATTTCAAGTTATGGAGAAGGATGAAAGGGTTGTGAAATACAAATGCAGAGATAAGGTAGAATTATAAGAAGAAGCTGTGAAAGAAAAACATCAAAGGAGGAATGAATTTGGTCTTATAGCCTTCCTCCTTGAACAATTAAGTCTTAGAGGTTCAGCAACTAGACCTAATGTCTAGCTGGTATGGGAGTTATACGACCCAAAGTTATTAACAAGGTAGAAAGCTTAAAAAGACAAAACATTGCACCCTTCCATCAAACTTGGTGAGAAATGAAAGCTTCTCAAATAAGGGAGATAAGTTATCTTATGTGTGGATAATGAAAAGGAGAAAAAGATACCACAATGAAGAATATGCATAAAGATACATAAACCTGATGGGAAGGTTAGAAACTTGCAATCAAGAAAAATCAAGGATGCATCAAGAAGGCAGGAGTGTAAGTTGTTAGTGAAGTTTGGGTAAAATTGAGCTTATAGTGTCTAATTATCTACCTAATTACCCAAGCCACACATTACAGGCCTAAAAGACCTATTTGATCCTGAAAGTGGTATTATGCTTACATTAGTGGAGAGTAATATGATCAGCAAGCATATGGGACTTTAAAAATGAAAGAGAGTATGCCAAAAGAGTATTATCCTAGAAGATTAACTAATCTGCCAAAAGAAAAGAGGAAAGACCAGCACACACATAGAAATCAGGGTTTAATGATTAGATTGTTTACAAAATATGAAATATTCATTGGTTCAATGAACTTAATTGAAAATATTTCGGAATCTATGATTGGAAACATATTTAAAAGTAATTTTACAACTGATTTATGTTTCTTGCCCAATTGCGCTTTAAACAGAAAAATCTTCTTAAAAATCAAAGCTAAATTGTTTGAGGACAAACAAAATTTTATTTTCTTTTTATTGGAGATGACGAGCTTTAAATTTGAGGGAACATTGAGTCTTAAGCTGCTATTTTTATCCATTTTTCTAGCATGTTTTATAGGAGTTTTGACTCTATTTGTATGCCAAATTATGGAACATTCCCTGACTTTGTGTGTTTCGGGTGTGTAATTGAAAGGAAAACAGCAGAAAGCAAAAAATGGAAATTGCAGTAGTCTTTTTCGGGACATAGTTTTTATATGTTGCGACACAGTTTCAAGCAGGCCAAAAGAACTATGTCGCAATCAGCATCTATATGTCTCAACAAAGTCAAGGATAAAATTCAGGCATAAATAGAATCTTTGTTATGACAAAGAGTTCTATGTCGAGACATTGCTAAAGAAGAATGAAAACAAGAATGTCACGACAGTTCCTAACTTTGTCGCGACAATGATCAAGGCAGAGAGCAAAGGAGCTGTGTTGTGACAATAATTCCTCGAATCACGACATAAAAGAAGCTGAACCCGATAGATGAATTACATTTAGATAAAATGCTAAGGAATGTAACACAAGTCAAACTGGACCAAGTGTTTTATCTGCGACAAAGTTTCGGATCAAACCCATTTCGAGGAGCAACTTATGTTGCAACAAAGATTATTCTATCGTGATATAAAATTAAGAATTAACTGCTTCAGGCAGAATTCTCTATCATGCAACAAGATTATATCTATCACAATATTAAAACAGAAGAAGGTGAATTCTATGCGATAAGGAATTGAAGAGCAACTTACAAAGAATGGCGACAAAAGAAGCTCATGTGTTGCGACATAGTAAAGAAATTAAATTTGAATCTCTTATGTGACCGGAAGAACACATCTCGCAACAATAAAAGCTATGGAATGATAGACTTTTTGTCCGTGTGAAATGAAAGGAACTAAAGATTAGCCCAACTTAAGCATGTCGCAACAAAGTTTTTATCATCGCAACAAACAGCTGATGGCGGTAAGATAAAATAAAAGGAGTATGTTGCGGCCAGTGGGTTTCTTGTAGCTCTGAAAATTTTGAAGGACTCGAGGAAATTTAGTCACGACAGAGAAAACTCTATCAAGACAAAGTCTGGTAAGAAAGAAAATGTTTGTGACAAGGAGGAGTTATCTGACAAACTCTAGAAGAAAGAAGGACATGAGAAAATTGGTTTTACTAAGCGGGTTTGATTGTCCACATTCATCCCATTCTACAGTTATTCTGAATACAGATTGGTACAATTTTGTCGCTACATTATCAAAGTCTGTCGTGACAAAATCGAGAAGAGCTTTCGGAGAATGGAGTCGCGACAAAGGCATCTTCTGACATAGGCGGTAAATAAGTGAAAACTTTTAATGCGACAGGATCTTTCTAGATTCTTGTAGAGTGACAGTTGATTAGTACTGGGGTCTGATTAATGAAGTGTATTGATATTGAAAAGTCTATAAACCGACGATCTAGGCCCTTTGTCTTGGCTTCACTTAACTCTAGGATGTATACTGGGTAGTTAAGAAGACTATTATATTTATTTCTTTTATTTTCTTTACTGGAGATAGTTTTCATTGAGTTTTAATGTGATTTTGATTGGTATTGTACATATTTGTAGTTGGGTGACAGGCCCGGAATTACGGCTTGTTTGCAATTTGTTATAAATTCATCTTTCTCATTATAAATCATCTAGTTCAATGGGGATGAAGGGTTTATGGAGTTCATTTAATTTATTTAGTTCATGATTTAGAGTGAAATTTTCTGTGGATTAGTCATGATATGGTGATTAAGTTTGAAAAGTTGAGCTCTCTGGAAATGGTTAATGATGATGTTTCATACAAGTTGGAAGGCATGTAATTAGAATTCTTGGTGTGGTATTGTTCTTGAATTTTATTTGTTTCCCCAATACTAAATAAATCATGCTGACCAGATCCTGTGTCTGCGATTTCCAGGAGGCCCTCTAAGTGACATAGAGATGGAGAATCTTGAGAGTATAGAGTTGTTCTTTGTGGGTATGGTAGACTAATACTAAGGAACTAATGAACTCTAATGGTTTACTTAAATTAATCACCAAACACTCTAATTTGAGATAGGTTGGATGAAATTATCTGTTTAAATCATTAGAAGATCTCTTCTTTTTGAATTAGGTTATGATCCATTATTAACAATCATCTAAATCGGAGATGAAAATTTTTATCCTTGATTAAAGGATAAGGTATCAATCAAATTGGAGAAGGCTTTGTATCTGTCTGTAAAGGCAGAACTCCCATTTCAAAATATGGGTATGAAGTACTGAAGAGGGAAAAAATAGCAAAATATTATAAGGAAGTTGCAAATTGCAGTGACTTCATTGGGGATCATGTCAAAAGTAAGATATGAACCTTTAATTGGTAAGAAAAGTATAGTTAAGGGAGAAATCCAAGCTATACTACCAGCAATAACGACAAATGGGTTTTTCAAATTTGAGGATGAGCTATGAATCGATGGAGATCTGAAGTGATTATCACTCATTAGTTTATATTCCATACATGTCACTCAGTGAATTCCCCAAGACCATTTTTATTCAAAAATTGTTTTCATATGTAAAGGAGTTGAATCTGAGAGGTGAATTCTTTTTGAGTCATATCATCATATATAGTAAGATTTAATCGTAATGATCTTGGTAGTTTGATTAGTCTTTTGATTTATCATCCTTCCTCGTGGGAATGATATCTAGACTTTAAATATCCACTTTTCTTACTTGTACGACCTGTGCACTTGTAGTAATCAAGATCAACTCAATTGTTAATGAATACATTTTACAAAAGGAGCTAATCACTCTTTTCATCTATGTTGTTTGGCTAGCAATATTTTATTATTTGTTATTGGGGATTGAATACTTCTTGTAAGACCAGAAATTCAATTTAGAAAAAGGAAGCCAAATAAGTAATTTAGGTTACCAGGTGTAATTTGGGTTAAAATCATAATTCATTCTCTAGATCGATGATGAGCAAAATTTCACCTTCTGGATGTCTCGCGTAAATCTATTTATACGTAGAATTCGTCGGTCAGAAGCGGTCGAATTTACAGTTAGACATCATGATTTGAGTCTTGATAAAACTAATTTTGATCGTGAAGTCACATATAACAAGTACTCATGTTCCATAAGTGGTATGAGTAGAGAAATGATGAAAATGGGCGGTCGAGATAGTCACTAGAATGTCAAAACTATGAAAGAGGGACAAAGCGAGTGTGTGGGGTGTTTAGTGGGAAAAGACAAAACACTCAATGTTGTTTATCTTCCCCAGTTAAAAATATGCCAAAAAATGTGTGAGGAAGCGGGAGGGACTGCGGTGGCTAAGTTTTTTTGTGTTTTAGAAGTGAGAGAGTGTGTCGCTACCTGCAGAATGTCAGGCCCGTCAGATAGTCGGTAGTCTTTGGGACAAGAAGGAAAGCTGCTCTACGCGGAGAGAGATTTGCGTGAGTGCAGACCAGGAGTTTCTCAAACTCCGTGGTAGGGGTTTCTCCTACTTGGGTTTTACACTTTATTTAAGTGTTTTCAATGTTTGTTAGCTTGAGGCCTTGAATGGCCGTTTGATGAATCCAAAACTTGGACGGGTGTCTAATTTTGAAACCATAATGGAGCAACCCGTGACTGTCCACGACTGATTTAGATTGGATTAATTGTGCATTTGTGTGTGTTGATGCATGTATTGATTGGAATGGGGCCGGGAATGGCCATGAAACCGGGTTCACTAAGTGAGCCAGATGATTTGTGTTTTGAGAATAATGAGGTTCGCTATTCCGGCAGTGTTCAAGAAATAATTTTTGTGAATTAATATGTTTGGTGAGTAATTCAAGTAGAATTGCTCGTGTTTGATCATTAGCCGCGTGAGCTAATTTTGATGTGATGAAATGAGAAATTACATAACATGATTGTGATTTAATTTTTATGTGAATATATACATGTTTATATTTGCATGTGTTGCGTCTGTAATAAATTGGCATCATACATTCCGCATATACCTTTGGGACACCTGGGAATGGTGAGGGTAGGTGCATGAGATGAGTCTAGAGAAAATGGTTTCGGAGGGTTGGCTCAAACTAAAAATGAAAAGGATCGGAGGGTAGTCCATACGAAAAATATCAATCGTCGGAGGCGGCCCAGTGATATATATACACATCGGAGGGTTGTCCACAAACAAATAAACATAATCCTCATACGAAGCAGAAGCGAGTGAAATTCGGTGAAGGACTTGGGGTCTGGGGATGATGAATGGGCGTTCAAGTGGGATCATGCATTTGCTTGGATGTGTGTTATTTGGAGCATTGCCTTTGCCGCGTGGGTGGAGAGTAGCCCGCTTAGGGTGATTCCACTGCGGGCATTAGCTCCTGTCCCGGGGAACATATTTTCACAGTGCAGGGAGCGTGTGGGGGCGACTAGTCCTAGAGACGAGTTTAGAAGAAAGTCGGATTGTGGCTTTGGGTTATGATGTATTACATGTATTAAATTGTTTTAATTTTAATATATATTTGCTAAGAGTAGAATTTGAACTCTTGAACTATGGTTGGATAGTTGGATATACATACATTGTGCAGGTATTGGTTTATGAGCCCCGAGTAGCGTTTTAATTATAGACTATTATATTAGACATTTGGGACGGGTTTATCACCGAGGTTTGTATTTGGGTGGAAGCTCCATTACAAAGGGACTACTTTAGATTTTTACGAAAAATGTGGTCTGCGTACAGTATTCCGCGGGTTGACGGGTAGTCAACGGACCCCCGGGTTTTGGGCCGTCACACTTCTTGAGTGGTAGTACCATAAATTTGGCATACACATCTAAGCATCATATAGTTTGGTCTGTAACAATTTTTTGGTGTCGTTGCCGAAGATTAGCTAATATGCCTTTGGTAATAGTGTTATTAATTTGTGTATATGTATAATTTGTATGGGAGGCAGTTTTGGATCATGAGGCAAGCAAGGAAAAGAAGATGAAGATGAATTGATCTCAAATGTTGTGTATGTGGTCATGAAAGATACATTGCAGAAAAATAATTTCATTGGTGAGAGAGGTTTCAATAAACTCATATCACCATTCAGAAAGGTGATTGAAAAAATGGGATGGAATTTTTTTGACATAGTATTTCTGTTTGCTACATTAGTTTTCAAGAGTTTTAAGCAAACAGTAGGAAATAAAGAAGACTTGTTATGTCGGAGGGAAAGAATATCATTCGATAGAGAGTTATATAAGCCAGGTAACTGTAGGAGCTGAAGGATGGAGCACAATTCAAATGTTGCAAAAAGAACCAGAATTCTAGAATATAATGAAGTTGCTAACCGATGGGAAGGGTCAATGGAGCTCAACCAAGAAGAACCCTTATGAATCCATTGCAAGAGGGTTGCTTACAGAGGAAGCGAAGGTGTGGTTTTACTTCATAGGATCAGTCCTACTCCGTTCAAAACACGAGCACGGTTGCGTCGAAGAAGAAATACTCTTTTATGCATTGAAGGGTAAATTAATGTAGGTAAAATCATCGAAAACTCTAGCACAGTTACTAGAGTAAATACGGAGGTTTGATGCCACACACAGCAACAATCACTAGGCTTTTTTACCTAGGAAGGGTGAAAGGAACTTGGGTAGAAGAAGAAAGGTGTCATAAAACTTCCCTACAACATTAGCTCTAGAATAACTAGAGCTCTTGAGCAAAGGGTAAATAAAAGTTGAAATAGGTTGAAGAAGAAGAAAGAAAGAAGGAGTGAAATATTAAGCATGCTATGGTATTGAGCATTGACATAAGAAGAAAAGAAAGGTAGAAAAACCCAAGCCCCAGATGGAATTTATCTCCAGATGTGAGAGAATACAATCAAGAGTAAGATGGAAGCTCAGGGAAACAAAGTAGCAATTCAGACATAATGGACATGTTAAGGAAAATGGATCATGGGATGCAAGAAAGAGACCAACAACTGAAACTCCAACTGCAACTAAGAGATGAGTACATGGAATGTTGATTGATGAAGTCCATTTGGAAGAATAACACAAGCAAAGAGATGAAAATAAGAAAGAACGAGATATAGGAAGCAATTCAATGTGGAAAAACTAGGATTCTGAGATGAATTTTTTTAAGGAGGAATCGAAATGAATAACACAATTTATGCACAATGTTGGCAGCTAGAGATGGTAGCATGAAAAAAGCTTTGGAGGTAAGAGATGTAGGATGGTTAAATAGTTTGAAACATTGCAAGGGTAGTTTGAAGCTCAACACTCAAGAGCTGATCAACAATAGATGTACATTGGAATCATTCCGATAGGGAAGGAGCTTGAGCTAGTAAAAAAAAGAGTAATACGGGGACATCTTAGATTAGGCCATGAAGACAGTGTCATGCAAGAAGAAAGTTCCACTGCCAAACATCAAAATTTTTTATTATGTACCTTATACCATAGTACTGTGAGATGTGATGAGCGCGTTATACCTTTTGCCAACCCAAGTAAAACATATAGGGTAGCAAGCACAAAGGAAAACAAGATCTGGGAAAATTTAAAGAGCAAGATAAATTGAACCCCTTTTATTTGTTGTATGATGTGATAGACCCATTCATACCTTTTTGCTAACCCTAAGAGCCTACAAAATATAAGGGAGTAGCAGCGCCAAAGAAACTTAAGTCGAGAAAACTTTCCAAAATAAACAAAGATAAATTGAACCCTTTTATGTGTTGTATGATTAGAAAAATTTTGTAACCATCATGGAGTTCAATGATGTCTTTGATAATTTATTACAGCACCATCTTGTTTGAAAAATTGAGCAATATGAATAATGATATTGAGTTTGCTTATTTGTGGGTTAGATTGGTATAATTGTGTCGAAATTGTTTGTGCTATGATTGTTAATGATGAAATGAAAGGTTAATCAAAATGAGTTTTTAAGTTATACAATAGCATGGTAGAATGTTTAGAAACCAAACAAGAAATTGGTAGATGAGATTAGGGTAGGATGAGCTTAACTGAAAATTGGAAGTTGTGATTTAATTAATAAATAAGTTGACCCTCAAGACTCGAGAATATTTATGAATGATTAGATAAAATCAAACTCTTAATTATGTTTTGTAAATAGTTTAGTTATTATGAACCTAGAAAACATGCACATGGTCAAAGAATTTCTCTGAAACCGTTATTATAAAGATTTAGGAAATCTTCGCAGATCCATCAGTTTAGTCCCCCGAAAGTCCTAGAACTTGTTAGATTATTATTCAAGGTGAAATCCTAGGCAACACAACTAATAGGAAATTATATAGGCCATTTTTGAAAGTTTGAACCTTTCAAAACTCACCCTTGTAATATGCTTATGCATACACATTAGTTCCTTAATTGAGCCTAATGCCAATATAATTATCCAAGCAAGAAGAATGAAAGCCTAAATACTTTCTTCAAATGTGTGTAGAAATACCTTGTAGTTTGCCCCAGTGCGAGTATAATTGAAAGTAGTGAACAAACAGGTTGGAATTCAGAGGAATTTGGTAATGTGAAGAAGGATAGATTATAAAGGTGGAAAATCGTTGAGATGAAGAAAAAGAAAATAAATGAACAAAAGAAGTTGTGGAAATATCAAGTAGCAAGGTGGAATGAGTTTTGTCTTATAGCCTCCCTTAACCCCGATTAAGTTCTTAGAAATTGTTTGACACTTAGTACCCTAATGTCAACTGCTAACCCAAAGCTCTCTAAGGGTGGTAGAAAGCTTAAAAGGGCAAAACATTGCACCATTCCAATAAACCTTGAAGTAAAAAATGAAATGAAAAATCTCTAATTTGAAGAATTGTATTTGAATTATGAAGGTGTTCAAAAGAATTACCACAATGGAGAGTATGCAAAATGAAGCACTAAACCAAGTTTTGGGGTATTTGAAAGTTGATAATAAGTAGAAAGTCGGAAGGATGAAGAGTAGAGAGCCAAAGATATTGAGTTGTATGTGCAATCTAGGTAAACTTGAACCTAAAATATCCATTTATCCACCCAGTGCCCAAGCCACATGGCAGAAGCCTAAAGACCTATATGATCTTGAAGGTTGTATTTGCACATTAGTGGAGAATAATATGTGCTCTTTCACCTATGGGAGTTTAGGAAAATCGGGAGAATTCTTTATCTGAATAGTATCTCAGAAGATTAACTAATTTTCCAAATTGAAACAGAGGGAAGGCCATCACACACTCATTGATCTAGGGTAATGATTAAATTGTTTACATTACATGAACTATTTGTTTGTTTAGTGAAATTATTGAAAATTTTCTTCATGCTTGATTTGAAATTTGTTCAAAGATGATGTCATAGCTATCCTGTGTTTAGACTAATTTGTGGATACTAAGGAAAAAGATGTCTGGTGCAAAATAGAAAAATGTTTTTAAAAATAAAACTGAATTTTTGGATAAACAAAATTTTCTTTCTTTGTAAGGATAAGCAAAACTTTATTTTAGGGAGTTTGATGAGTCAAAACTCATCCATTTTTAAAAACACATTTTCATGCAGCATATTTGAGTTTAAGTTCTAATTCAATGATGAATTATGGAATCTTCACCCAGATTTATGTTTTGAAGGGTTTTAATGCAAAAGAAGCGAAAAGAGTGGAAAAAGCAGAAAAAATGGCTAAAGCGGGAAGATGGAAAATATCGCGACATAATTTTACAATGTCATAAAAAAAAAACCCCAAGAGTAACTGTTGTTTTGTAACAAGTAGAAATATGTTGCAACAAAGACAAAGACGGTACAAGATAGCGGTCGAAAGATTGTCACGACATTTCTAGTCTATCGCGACAAAGCGGAAAGTAGAAGAAAAATGTTGCAAGCACAAAAATGAATGTCACAGCACCATTGATGCGAAAGCCGTGTATTGTCGCAACATTGCATAGAGAAGAGCTCCTAAGAAGCGTTACTGTCATGACATGGAAGAATCTTTACAGCAGCGAGAATGGAAGGCGGAAAGATGTCGTGACATTTGATTATTGTTAGAGCTAAAAGGAGAAAAAATAGGGCAAATGGCATAAAAACATTGTCAGGACATTTAAAACTCTGTTGCAACATGACAAATGAAGAAAGTGATGTGAAGAAAATGTTGTGACATATAGCTTGATTGTCGCGACATATAACTTGATTGTCGCGACATAGAGAATTGTAGAAGGAAGAAATTTTGTCGCGACGGAAGTGAACTTAGTCACAACAGAAGCTAGCAGATAATGAAGGTAAGTCATGATTGAGATTGTCACAACAAAAATTTGACGTTGCGACAAACATTTCAGAGAGTGAAATGATCAAGGCATGAAATATGTCGCAACATATAGTTTAGAGGGTAACACTGCAAGGTATGGAAATTATGTTGCGACATTTCAAACTTTGTCATTGATGACTCAAGTTTAATACAAGGCAGGAATGTTGCGATAAACTCACAACAAGGATGAAGACCTAAGAAATTGCACTTATGTCATGACATTCATAAACTTTGTTGTGACAAACTTGACGAAAGGCAGACATTGAAGACATCACAGAAATGTTGCGACAAAGCTACAACAAATCTTGAAGACATAAAAGTTAAGCTGTAATGTCGTGACACAAACAAACAATGTCGTGACAAAGACACTCAATAGGCTTGCATGGAAATCCACAAATTCAGTCTAAAATTCCTACCTAGCATTTCAGGGCCAATAAATAGAAAGTGTCTGGGGTAATGTGCTTAGCTTTTAGCTCAACTTCCAAAAAACCTTGAGCTCTTGAGGAGGATTGGAGTTTCCTGTACCTATATATATATATTATTTACTTTTATTTTTATTTTTCTTTGAATTAGAAAAATTGATCTGATGTGAATCATGGATATCAGTTCATGTTTATTTAGTTTTCAATTATGTATAAATTTTGTTGAAATCTAGAAATATTTTAGAATTCATTTGACTTGATTTTGATTTTAACTTGATAAATTTGTTTGATCAACTAGTCATTGTGATTTGTGATCCAGATTTGAAAGGCTAAGCTTCCTCTGAGAAGGAATTTGATGTTTTGAATATCAATTTGTAGCAATTTATTGAAGTTGTGGGTATGAAAACTAGGTAGATCTAATTGATATTGTTCGTTTATTGAGTTGGTCTGAATACCAATGCTCTAAACCTAGAAGGAGTTGTATCCTTATTCTGATTTCCAGGATCTGAGTGATACAAAGATGGACTACCTAAGAGCAAAGAGAAGTCACCTGAGGGTATATTTTACTGATATTCAATGAACTAATGTACTCTAAGTGTAATTTTGATGCTTCACCATAATTGTTTCTACCTGTGTGATTTGTTTTCCCGTAGGGTATTAATCAACAAAATTTATAACCTAATACCTCATACTAGCATAGCATAGTTACTATAGTATTCTGGTTCTAGGATCGTCCATTGAAATGGGTTTCTTAGTGGAAATAGTGATAGTAAACTATCTGTTGTTTTCATTTTGATACTGTGATGTTAAGTGGATTTAAGAATTAAAAATAAAAATGAATAACAGATTAATGTAGTGTCATATAAATATATCAGTGCCTTCTGTTGGTTCCTTAGGCAAATGAGGGGTTTTTCAGGTTTTTTCATTGCATTGGGGAGGATAACATATAGTTATCTTCCGAATCGGTTCTTCATTTAGCTATAAAAACTGACCCTCATTAAATATCCTTGAAAATGGCATTCACTTCCCATTAATGGTCTCAGCCAGTAAAAACATGTCTCCTTGACTCACTTTCCAAAGTCTCGTAAATGATAACTAACAAACATCACTGGATCTAGCATTAAGTATCTAATGAGTCCTGAAAGCTTACCAAATATCAACCATTCAAGGTGACTTGAAGGGATTGAAGGAAAGAACATTAATGACAGTGAATACTTGCTATAAAAACACGGAAACCCCTACATTGCTACAGTTTCTCTTGCTTGGTGCCTTTTACTTCAAGGAAGGAGAGGTTTTATCCACTCATCCTCTCATAAATCATCCTCAGAGGTTGTTTGGTTGAGAGAGTGAGAAAGTAAAATGAGCTTTCTGAAACAAACTTCCCAGTAACCAACTTGATAATGCAAAAGCTTTGTTTGTACAAAGTTTTCTAAGGTCCTTACACATACCACCAAAGTCAATACAAGTACCAAAATATACAAAATAAAACACTACAATACGAGGAGAAATTGGGAAGAAATAAAAAGAACTTCGAAAAGTCAAACGTGGGTTTGGAATTTTAGCGAGGCTGCGAAATTTCATAGCTTTACCAAAATTTCACGGGGTTCAGAGCAGTGGAATTTGGCAAGGAACCTTGTGTTGTTCTTCTGCATGTTTACAATATTCTTTTGGCTTTAAAGCTGCGAGCTGGCTGTGATCTTTATGGCTTTTGAACTCTCAATTCCACCTTTGAGATATATATAGCCTTTGAAAACAAAAAAACTTGCCTGAAGTGATTAGTAGCCTTGCTAGGTCCTTAACATGTCAAGCGGGTCAATTGGGTTGAATACTACACAAAAGTGCTCAAAACATGGGTATTAAAGTGTGAATCGGCCTTATTTGGGTAGTAATCACTCCCAACCGACACATTTCTAGTCGCCAACGTGAAGGAAGAATAAACAATTAAAACAAGATGAACTATATATATATCCACAAAAATGGTTTTTCCAAAAGCAATGAGGTGATAAAACCTAACCTTCAACTAAAGTCATCCAAATCCTTGCCCAATGACTATCTGAGAGTGCTAGGAAAATTAATGTCAAGCATTTCTATATGAGAATAACTTGGAACCTTCCACTAAAACCTAAGTATTAACTTGATTAGCTTTCAAAAATATTCTACCAAACTATCCTCTCCCCCCAACCTAGCTCTTTTCTATACCTAGTAGCTAACCAACCTCAATAGACCAGGAGCCTCAATTATTTCACAACTTATTTTCATTATAGGCATGCAATGTTGAATTATTGAATTCACAATTGTCCGTATAGCAGGTCCATGATCCTCTAACCAGTCAGTTTGAGGCATTGACCTGGGATCCTTTGTCTGCTCTTGATTCACCGGGACTTTTAATAGAGTTTGATACTCCAGCACCTACAAATTGCTAAACTCCACCTATTCACCCGCCTGCTTGAGAACAAGTAGGGTGGCTCCGACCAGGTTGGCTTAGGGCCTTGGGCTTGAACTTCATAATATACCCCTCGAGATTTGTGCTTGGGTTTCCAAGGTAGTATGCAAAATTCTTTTCTTTTCTTTTCTCTTATTTGTCTTGTTTTGAACATTGGTCTTTTGAGGATCAACCTAAAGCGATCAAAAGTACTAAGGCAGATTTTTTTGAAACAAGACGAGAAGCAGTTTTTCAATATAATTAAAACCCTAAGTGCATAGTGTGAGGTGGATTCAAAGTGGAAGAAGTAAGGTTGAAGACAAGAGGAGTATCAACAATTCTATCAATAACTTTTATAAACATAACACCACTCTAAAATCAAGTATTGAAGACAAGGTTTCAATTCCTCATTTTAGTTTTGAGGATTTAAATATAATTTCTTGAAAGTTTTGATGGAAAATAAGAAACTAAAAACATATTAAACTAAAAACATGAACTAGAGACATGTATAGAAACTAAAAGCATGTACTATATTGTAAAAAGCTATGACATTCATTATTCAAAACAAATGACATTAAAAACTAGTGGCTCGAAACATAATGGCCTTCCTTCTTCTCTCCTGACCAAATTTTGCATTATATAATGTGGTTTAAAGGAAACTTAAAAGAGTAAGTGATACCTCCTCAGGGTTATTGGGGGGTGGAATCTCATCCTCATTCTATGACTGTGTAGGAACTTAAGGGGATGATAAATGGTAAATGAGGTGAAATTTGCTAATTATAAGCATTGGGAGTGAATTCTTGAAGTATTTGCTAGAGTTGAATCTGTTGAAGATCTTTGTTGGAGAGACTGCTAGGATTCTTTAGCTGTTGGTGGAGTAAGTGGAATAGGTTGTAAGCCTAGGTGCTCTTGAATCTGAGCAAGGATGGCTTGATCACAGTCATAAGTTATTGCCCAACTGATGTGGTATAACAAGGATTGTGATGTAAGCGGTGGACTGAGAGGGGACATGATCACGAGAAAGTGCAGTGGATGAACTCCACGGTTGTGCGGGATGTATTGGGACCGACTGAGTGGTGGGGCTCGAGGAAGATCGGCTGCGAAGCGAGGCGATGCCTGCCCAGGCGGGGCGGGTGTTGGTGGCATTGCGACTGTGAGGCTCCTAGGCGGGGAGTAGGAGGATGATGTTATCTGGGAGGTCGCATCGATCTTCCCAGCAGAGGAAGGAATTCGGAAGGGAGCCTCAGGCTGAGAATTTCCTTCTCTTGTGGGGTGGCCTGCCACACTCAGACATGTGTCGCTCGTGAAAAACCCATGTGCTCCAAAGCATGGGAGAGTAGCCGTAGGAACAAGAATGGAATGGCCTCGGCCCTGTTGAGATTCTATCTATGGATCTTCTCCTCAAAGTGAAACAGAGATGTGTAATAGATCCATAGGACCAAGCCAAAAGCCCTCGGAGAGATACGAAATAAAGCCTCGGATGGCCAACCGCCTGCACGGACGACATGTTGTAAAGGAGCAGTTAGACTACAACCGTGGTCCCGCGAAAGAGCATTCTTGAAGCACTCTGTTACAGATAGATGTGTTGTGTGACAGAACCTGGATATCTCTCGAGCGAGAAGGGTGGGGCCTTTGAGAGTCTCTTTGAATTAGTAGATTTGGAAGAGTGAAAGCTATGCTCTGCCATTTCTCTCAATAAGCCATCAACATTATTATTGGTAAATGACGAGTGAAGAAATCTGATTCGCATAGCTTCGAAAGTAAGCGATGAATGGCCCCATAGAATCCGAGCTTCAGTGATTGGAAGGTTGAGATGTGTGAGTTCCCTGACATGGAATTCACTTGTTGGGTGATGAGTGACCACCTTCTTCACGGCATAGGAAAAATTGGCCTCGATGGCGATGGGGAGGCTCACAATCTCTGGAGATAGTATAAGTTGTGCCCGGAGGAGGTGAAGGCTGCTGAGGCACTTAAGGCATGGGCGAAGGCCATTATGGCTAGAGGTCTGACCCGCTTGAGTTGAGCTGCTGTCACGATGGTAGTGGGTGAGATGGAGTCTGGGCCCCAGTCGACCTTGAAGTGATGTCTTGGGCCTTTGTGGGGCGGGTGGGGCGAGTTAGGCGGGATGTGAGCTGTTGTGCTCGACCAGGGCCTGCTTGACCTGGTCCTAGGTAGGTGAGAGGATCTCCCAGGGGCTTGGGATGAGAGTGTGCCCTCCTCGGGTTTAGCCATGGTTCCAAAGCGATGATGGGAAGGGTGCTAAAGAAAAAGGAGAGGGATGAGTTTCAGGGGTAACAAAAGGGAGAAATGTCGGATGTGCGAGAGGAGGGGGATGATGAATTACATTTATGGGGGGTGGGGTGCTGAGGCGCGAAGTGAAGGATCATTGGAGTGTAAACTAGAGGTTTTTGAAATAAGAGCTGGGCCAAAGCTTGGCCTGAGTTCGCAGGGGGGTGTAATGCTGTTAGGGGTTAGAATGCCAAAGGTGGAGGGTTGCGAATTTCCGCAACCCTTGCGAAAATCATGTGAAATTTCGTAACCCTTGCGAAAATGGCAGGGCTTTGGAATTTTTTCTATTATAAGATTTAGGACCTGCATAGCTTTCTCTGCTTTAGAAAAACAGCAACACCTTGCAAAAAAAATGAAAATAAGAATTCGAATAAGAATGGAAGAAGTAGACTAAATTAAGATCAAATTAAGGAAAAATTGAAAGTGAATAATTTAATATAAAATAAAGATTACGAGAAAAAGGAGATGGACTCTACAGGTCTCAAGGAGATAAGTCCATGACCCAATTTTCAAACGTGCAAGGCTCAGGAGGGTGAGCTCCTCATTATTTGGATCAGGGATTGTATTTATGAAATGGGTGTCATTCCCTTGGAAAGTTTGGTTTCATTTGAGCCCAGGGGTTCACTATATTTAGATTTTACTTGATGAATGTGAAGGGACCAATCCACCTCGACTTGAGTTTTCTTGGAAAGATGTGAAGCTTGGAATCATAGAGCAACACTTTACCTCATTTTTGGAATTTTTTTCGAGCCACCATCTAATCATGCCATTTCTTAGATCTCTCTTTGGTAATTTTGGAGTTCAGGTAAGCATCATTCCTTAGTTCCTCTAACTCATTGAGGTGAAACCTCTTTAGGTGTTTCTTTCAATCCACATGTTAAGCTTTTTAGTGCATACCATGCCTTGTATTCAATTTTCCATGGGAGGTGACATCTTTGCGAACTAGCCCGATATGGGGACATTCGAGAATGGTCTTGAAAGTCGTCTGTATGCCACAGTGAGTCTAGCTAGCTTGAGGACTGTCGTCTTTCTATTGGAATTTACCACCTTCATCCGTCGACCCGGTCCTCATGCATTAGCTCAGGTCTTTTTGACCACTAACTCTTCGAGGTTTCACCGAACCTACAGGTGGTTTGAGATTCGATTCTCTGACTCACTCGCTCCCACCATCCACTGTGACGAGCCCAAGTGGGTGACCCAACAAGTTGGTTTAGGGCACCAGGCTTTAAAGGCTATCGCCATATACCCCTCGGACCATGCTCGGGTTTCAAGGCAAAGCCGTGCGGCTTTTCTATTCTCTTTTCTTTTTCTTGGTCTTTTTTTTTTGGAAGACTCATTGGCCTTCTTTTTTTAAGGAATTAAATTCAACTCAAACTAAGGCCGGTTTGCAAAGTAAGGGGGGGGGGATGTAACTTCTCGACCCTATTGTGAAAACTAACGTGCAGCATGCATTTTGTTTGGCTAGGTGGATGAAAAGGTTGAATACTCGGGGATAGCTAACCGTCTACTTAATCATGCATGGTACTATTCTAGCATTGATGGCATCATACAGTGCTTCAACTTTTCAACTTACAGGAAAGGCAGAATCATAAAAAAAATGGTGGCAAAAAAATTTGGTTGCAAAAGTATAGAAACATGGAGCTGTATGAAATATATAACAGTGTGCCACATTTAACACTAGTATGAAGCCCTTCTGACAGCACAAATGGGCTTTCTTGAGCAAGTGTACGAACAAAGCGGGAGTGGCGGTAAAACATCTGTTTCGCAACTCCCTCCCCACCCCCTCCCCACCCCACCCCAAATAGGTATGCGATGAGCTTAAAAGTCATCTATTTTTAGTAATTTTGTTTTTAGTTTCATCTGAAAAGGAGGAATAATTAAAATCTTTGAGAATTATGAAGAAATACAATTGTTAATAGGGGAGTGTGAAAGAAGAAGAAAAAACGTTAAAAATACGAAATTGGTGGAGTAAAAATGCGAAGAAGTGCGGGGTAGAGTAAATATTTGGTTAACTAATGTTGCGATTTGGACTTATGCAGTCAGTTATGATATCACACGACATCGGGAAAATTGAAGAAATTTGATCACGGTCGTGACGGGGATCTAAGTTAAGCGGTGAAGACTAACCCGAGAGACAAGGTTGATGTCGCGACAAGGGATGGAGGTCGTGACAAGAGAAAGCGCAGAAGCTATGGCAGTTTGAAAGATGGCGTGTAAAGCTACGAGAAGCGATGTCGCGACACTAAGCGGCAGTTGAAGCCTCCGGAGACATAGTTGCGTCTGCATTAAAGATTGGTCGGAGCATGAGACTTGCTTTCAGTTGAAGGATTAGTTCACTTAAGTTGATGTCGCGTGAGATTGATGTCGCGACGCTGAGAACAACAGGTTCAAACCTGCAGATGCATAAAGTGATGTCGCGATAAGAGATTGATGTCGCGACATCAAAAGACATCGATTGAAAAATTTGCAGGTATGAGGGCGATGTCGTGACAAGGGATCGATGTACGATCGAGGCCAGTGATTCAAACTGCGAAGCATAAAAAGTGATGTCGCGACAAAGTTGATGTCGCGACACAGCGACAGTTGAAGCCTCCGGGAGACATAAGTTGATGTCGCGACCCAAAGAGATCAGTCGCGACATGGGAACTATTCAGTTGAAGATTGAGTTCCTTGGATGGTGTGAGCAAAGAGATTGATGTCGTGACATCAGGAACCATCAGTTGAAGGCTGCAAAGACAGGAGCTGACGTCGCGACAAGAGATTGAGGTCGCGACATGAGACTTGTTCAATTGAAGGTTGTAGTTACTTAAGTTGATGTCGCGACAAGAGATTGATGTCGCGACATTAGGAACCATCAGTCGAAAGCTGCAAAGACTTAAGTTGATGTCGCGACATAAGATGCCTTCAGGAAAAAGGAATGTCATGACTTATTGTTAAATACTGCAACAAGTGCCAAACTAACTAATGACGAAAGGTTGGGGTGCGACTGAGTAACATGGGCCGAGTTCATGAAATCACAAAGAATGCACGTTGGAATTGAGGCCAGCCCAGAAGCCTATGATAGCGGCTACCCGGGAGAAAGAAAAAAGATTAGGCGACATAACGAAAGATTTGGGTGGCGAAGGCTTCATTTATTTTTTTCTTTTCTTTTCTTTTTTTCTTTTTCTTTTACGCGTTAAATTAGATTAATTTCATCTTTCTTTTTATTTTTTACGGATCCTGGATGTTATACGTTTTGACGAAGGCTGAATACGAGAATTCCATTCTTTTCAAATTACTACAGAAAGTTTGAAGTTGAATAAATTTATAGGTCGAATTTTCAGGTTCAAATTGCGAGTTGTTCTGATCGGAGGAGACATTTGTATTGTGTAATTTAGTAATTGAGGAACCCAGCTTCCATTAAGTAAGATGCTCTAGTCGAGGTATTTATCTTCCACGTAGTTGTTTCAGCGACTTGTGGATTTAGGTTTATGATTTACTTATGGTTATGGGTTTTAATGTTTTTATCTCCAGATTTCTTATACCCATTTTAAGTTTGTTTCATTGCTTTCTACGATTTCAAGGGGTCCTCACGGTGGTGCCACGAAGACATTCTGAGAGTTATGAACATTTCCTTGAAGAGTATATCAACATATTCAGAGATTTAATAAGCTGCGCAAGTTTCTGTGAATGATCCTCCTTCTGCTTGAAATCGAAAATTGAAGGTTATCAGATTTAAACAAGCGAGAGAGTTCACCTCAATTCGAATAGTGAAGCCAATCCGTGTTGGTGAGATCTAATCAAGGGGTGATCTATTCTAATTTAGAGGAAGAGTAACGGAGTTGTATATCCTTGCTTGTGGATAACTTAGGAGCTAAGGTTTCACAGGTCCATAAAATGGGTATGAAGTGTTAAAGAAAATAGATTAAGGAAATCCTATTAAAAGTAGTCATCTAATTCCCTATCTTGAAAGAATGGGAAAATTAGATGAAGCGTGGGTGCTGGAGAGATCAATTTGTCTTGCTACTTGGATAATTTTAAAACTACAGTAAGAAATTTATGGGTGGCCAACTACAGAGTTGATATTTCACAATAGCATTGTTCTTGATGTAATATCTAAAGATAACTATTAGTTTCCATTTATTTTCTTAACTATTCTGACTATTCTTTATTCTTTGGAATTCAGTTTATTAAATTGTTCATTCTTTTCCTTATATTTGTATATTTCTGACTTCTTAAGGTACGGATCACCATGCCAATATTTATAGTCCAAATAGTATGGGTTTGAATTAGTGGGGTAGTTGATCTAGAATTCTTGAGATCTCTGTGGGATCGATATCTGGATTTATATCCATTTTATTACTTGTCTGACACATTGCACTTGCAGGATATTAGAAATTTAAAACAAAAATTTAGAAAATGATTAACTCTAGGATATTTTTGACCTATATGTGAAATGACAAGTTTTTACAGCGGGTGATTAGATAATAGTCCTTTGGTGATAACGTCATAAATTTGTATACATCATATGGTCTAATTAACAAGTTTTATGGCGCCGTTGCCGGGGATTAGTTAATAGTCTTTTGGCAATAGTGTCATAAATTTGTACATGTGTTTAGTTGGTAAACATAAGTTTTATGACATTAGAGGATTAGTTAGTCTTTTGGCAATAGTGTCATAAATTTGTACATGTGTTTTGGTCAAGTCAACAAGTTTTATGGCGCCGTTGCCGGGGATTAGTTAATAGTCTTTTGGCAATAGTGTCATAAATTTGTACATGTGTTTTGGTCAAGTCAACATATACCATTGTCCACAATGGTGAAAGTTAGTGGAGGTAGTGGTACCTCCTTAATGGGTGGCTGAAGAAGAATAGTCCTCAGCCTGGATAGGTTGAGTCTTTGTGGAGGAGCGGTTGATCTTTGCTGACTGCCGGTCTGAAGAAAAACAAATTGAACAGCGAGTTACAACAAGATCATTAATAAAACTGAGTTCAAACAAAAAATTAAGCAATTAAATTAGTGACTTAGAGATCTTTGCGAAGCCACTCCCAAATGTGTAACTTTGAGGGTTTCATGGGGGTCGGAGGAGAAGAGCTCCTCACTTTGCTTGCTGATGTGAGTGTCTTTGTAGTTAGCAGTTCAACACGCTCCTTTGTGTTAAGCATCCTGCTCTCTGGCGGTGCTGGTGGGATGACTGATGTAGTTGATTCTTCATTAATTGGTTCTTTGTTCTTTGTTAATTCTTCTTGCAGTTTTTGAGCACTGTGCTTTCCTACACATGTATATGCCACTCGAGTGATCTTTTGATTTACTCCTCGTCCTCTCTTGGCTTATCCTTATTTCGAGTGAAAATGTTGAGCTCCAATGTCATGTTGCCGAGGGTGAGTTGGATGACTCCATTCCAGAAGTTGATTATGGCATTAGATGTGGCCAAAAATGGCCTCCCAAGTATGATGGGCACTTAGTTGGCCTCACTGCTGCTCTGTGCTCGGAACCACAGTCTGAGATAGTAGAGAGATTTGTCTACTTTCATAGAGACATCCTCAGCTATTCCCTTTGGTATTTTCACTAATTGATCAGTGGGACAGGAGGGTAATGTGTAGGCTTGACTCTCCCAAACCTCTTTGCTTGTACACTAAGTATGAGCGTGAGTTGTGGCCAGCTCCCAAATCAGTAGTGCCTTATCTATGCGGATCCCTCTCCGATATTGAACTAAGATGGTGAGGGATCACGGATCTTTTGTATTTCACGAGGTTTGCTTTGGATGAGTAGAAGTGACTTGTTGGTCGGAAGGCTTTGCCTGTGCCTTTCTTGATAGTGCACAAGTCCTTTAGAAATTTAGCATAGGTCGGAACCTGTTTGATCATGTCAAGCAGTGGGATGTTCACCTTTACCTGCCTCAGCACTTCCAAGAGGCCTTCTTGCTTAGAGGCCTTCTTTTTTGCCCTCGATCTTGGGGAAGCGGAGCATGCTTTCTTCATCGAATCCTCTTTAATGAATATGTGTTCTGGCTCTACTTCTTCCTTTTCTCTAGTCTTTCTGTGGGGTTTGGGCACGGTGCTCGATTTCATACCACTCCCTCCCAGTGAATGGCTGGACTTGTCCATTTTGGTGTAGGCTCACTGGCATAGCTTAGTTCATGCACTCCCCTAGGATTGGGCATTGTCTGGGAAGGGAATCTCCCTTGCTCCTGCACCTATTGCTGATTGGTCAGACTACTGATGGATGACTATAGGGTATCAATTTTCTGATTGAGGCTTTTGTGGAGCCCATCAATTCTTTTGTTCATGGACCTTTCTACATTTTCTATTATTTGATTCAACTAAGCATTAATATTTTCTACTCCTCTACAAAATTCCCCACCACCTTGCTCAAATTCATGATAGCTTGCTCAACAGGTGATGAGGTTGGTGCTGCTTCACATGAAGGTGGACCCGTCTTTGTGCTGCTTATGTGCCCTTTGGGAACTTATATACTAGAGGTTTAGGCTTCAGTGAGGACAGGTTGTTCTTAATTGGACATGGTGTGCCCTCTTTGACATCAGTTGACAAATAGTGCACTTCTTTCATTTCAATATCAGTCACCCCACTAAGGAAAGTGGACAATATTTCTCTTGATATTTGGTGATTGACAGTTGAAACATGGTTGGTCGGGCATAGATGACTCAGTCATTGCCCGTACCTCCTACCGATTTCTATGTTCAAGTTCTTCCATCCTTCTGGTTAGGGTGGACAACTTAGCCTTTAGTTCCACATCCTCAGTCAGTGAATAAGTGCCTCCCCTTGGTTTCTATGTACTTCTACACTGCACCAGGTTGACTCATCCCATCCTTGGAGTTTCAGCCACATAATTGAAGTCCACTTGGGCTGTGGTTCTTCTTGAGGAGTCCCTCCACACATGGTCTCAAGAGTTTGTTTGTGTGGGGACATTCCATCATAGAAGTGGTTTACTAGCATCCATGTGTAGAAACCATGGTGAGAATAGGGCATTGATGGTCTCAGTATACCTTTCCATTGTTGATAAAATCTCTCCCTTGTCATGAAACGCAAGGTGTAGATTTGCCTTTTCCAAGTGTTAGTCTTGTGGGTGTGAAGAACTGTACAAAATTCCACCTTAGCTCTCTCAGTTCTGACAGATCCTTGGCCCTTAGTGGTCGCCAAATTTTTGGCTTTGTCTTTAGGAGTTAATGGAAAGAGATTTAACTCGACATCTCATATCGAGTTGCACCCTCTTTGAAAGTTGCAAACTTCCTCAAAATCTCGGATGTGTGTGTATGGATTTTCGTTTTCCATACCATGAAAGATCGGGAGCGGGGGGGGGAACTAGATACGCCTCACTACTACATCTCTCATTAGGGGTGTAATGCATGGTCGCTCACCCTTGGTGGGTGTATGTGATCCCTCATTGACCTGTAGGCATTGGGCTCCCTTTGAACCCCCTGTTGGCTCTGCTTTCAGGTGGGGTCTCCATCCGGTTGGTGTGCAAACTGATTTCACACCCTTGTTCAACTGCCTAGACAGTGCAATATGCCTGTAGTGTTTACATTACCTTGCATAAGCTGCTCACAGTCTGGCCATGAGCAAAGCCATGAAACAAGGAATTACTAAGGGGTTAAGTTTAACTAAAATCCAAAACGGGGAAAATAGTATGCACGATGGAATTTTCAAACTCCACCTTGAGCTTGCAGTGGGGAGAAAATGGTAAAATAAAAAAAGTAGAGAATTCTAATACTTGTGATGTGGATCACAAGTTCATATACTCTTTCTCACTAGAGGGCACCATCCCGACAGCGTATTTGATTAGGTTTATGCGAGTTGGTTGTTCCAGAATCGACAATATTTATAAACCTAAATTCACTCCTGCATGTAAAACTCTTTGCAATATAGTGGCTCTAGGGTCGAGCACGATGATGGGTTTTCTTCATGAGAGAAGAGTTGCAGTGCATTGAAAATGGTGTTTCCTCGTTGGATTTTTAGGATTTGTGTGAAAGGTAGTGTGGGTGAATGGTTGAAAACTGGAACAAATTGAAATTAAAAGTGCTGAGAGAACTCCTTGGAAGTCTGCCAATTGGGAAGCCCAGGGTTCCTAAGTTAACCGACATGTCCTTGGGTCTTTTTCATCGCGTTGGGGAGGATGACATATAGTCATTTCCCAAGCCGAATCTTCATTTAGCTTTAAAACCTAAACCTTAAAAGTTTTCCTCTTAAAAAATGGGATTTAATGTGCATAAATGCTCCAAAACGGTGAGAACACACCTCCTAAACTTACCTTTCAGTAACTAATAGGAGACAACTAACTGGGTATCAATGGATCTAGTGATAAGTATCCATTGAACCAAAAAAGCTTGCCAAATACACGTTAGAGAGAGAGCATGCCTAAGAGATTTAACCTAAGGTGAAGCGAGAACCTGGAAATACGCAATGCCCATGAAAAACATGTGAACATGCGGTTGCCTCAAACTAACTTGATGGCCTTCCCTTCAAGGATGAGGGTTTTAGCCAAGCATCCCTTGATTTGTCATCATTAAGGGGTGTTTGGCTAGCGAGAAAATGCAAGAAAGTGAAGGAAAGGGAGACAAAATCATAAACCAGCCGAGGGAGAGGAAGCTTAGTGCCCCGATTTTATTGATTAAGTTGATGGAGTGAAAGATGGTTGAGTACGCAAGTTTGAGCGAGCTTATTATCGTGCTCAGTAACAAGGAAAAATTACAATAATGTCTAAAGGGAACCAAAAAATACATCAAGGGCAATTTTGTACAAAGCAAACAAAATCAAGTTTAAAGCAATTACTTGGTGCGGGGCTTCGAGTATTGAAATTTCACAACTGTGAAATTTACGGAGTTCTTAATTTTCGCAATAAAATTTTACTTAGTACTCTTCTTTAGCATTTTGTGCATAGTACTATCTAGTTCAGTCTTCACATCATCTTGAATTAAAAACCGGGTTCGTCATTATTTGAATCGGTTGAAGTTAATAAGTGTTGGCACAAAACTAAAATGCCATAAAATGTGATATGGTAGCAGAGCGGGGACCTCGATGTATCAATTAGGTTATTAAAGCGATTAGTACACAAAAAGTGCTTAAAACACACGCAATAAGCGGAACTCCAGATGGCACTATTTGGGGTACTAATCAATCCTTCCCACCGTCATCCTAGGAGGAGGACACGGTGTCTTCCTTCACGTGGAGGACAGTCTGGGGACCCTAACCTCCCAATTTGATGCGTACTAGGATGAGACCCAGGAGCACCATGTCACCATTAGCTAGGACATGGGCGTATAAGTGAGCGTGAGCAAATCATTGCACCCAGGCGACCATTCGAAACCAGCAGTCCATCCGAGGAAAGCGACTTGCCCGACTCCTGCGCCGCTTTGCACCTCACCTACCACGTGATGATTGATTGTGCCACAATAGCTGGTGTTGGGATCAGCAATTTTATACCTCATTCTCCTACTGTCGGTAGCATAGCTATTTACGATTATAGCGGCTCATGATTGAGACTCGAGGATGAGTTTTTCTTGCCTTGAAAGTGTTTCGTTAATGTCTGTGAAATAATTGGTCGCTTTGGATTTGGGTTTTTTAAAAGCAGTGTGATTAGAGTGGTTTGAAAAATTTACAAACAAAATGGAAATAAAGTGTAAAAATAACTCTTGAGTCTCGGCCTTTGAAGCGGGGTTCTCGAATGACTAAAGGTCCTTGGTACTTTTCCTTAGTTGGAAAGGATGACCTTATAGTCTTTCTAGAGCCAAGACGTTTAGCTATAAAAAGCCCAGACCTTTAAAGTTTTGAGATCATAGCATTTATTGATCCATTCATGTTTCTAGCAGTAAATTCAGTTCTTTGACTCATTTTAGCAGAGATGATAAATGACAACTAAGCGAGCCTCGAGTGGATCTAGCAATAAGCATCAGGCTAAAGCTTACCCAATCTTGTGATCGGGGATACATCAAAAGGATTTAAACTGGGGTGAGGTGTAAACTCGTAGTAATAACTACATGCGTTGATAACAAGGAGGACAACGGTTACACCTCAGAGAGACAGCCCAATGGCGCTCGCTGGATAGGGGGTTTAGTAACATCCCTTGAGTTGTCATCCTTAAAGGTGTTTGGTCGATGATAATAGGAGATAAATGAAAATCACAAAGGCGAGGGAAATTTGAAAGCTTTCGTACCAAAATTATTACATAAAGTAGTCATTGTCTGTGTGAGCCTTGACTAGGAAACATATGTGCTGGGATGTCAGAAGTGCAAAATGTCTGTACAACAACACAAAGGGGCAGTTTGGGAAAAGCCAGCAGATGTGAATGGAGGTGAAAGTGAGCAGTGGTTGTAAAATTTACTTATCAAAGTCTGGATTCAAAATTAAGCAAAATTCTGATGATTAATTTTTCCAGTTTGTGGCTCTAATTTCCATCAACTTATGATACGCATCTCAGGGATTCGGCTTGGATTCTTACGTGCAGATAATCTTGTATTGTTGGCTCTTTAAACACATATATACAAAATATTACAAAATGCAATAAATGATAGTAGAAACCTTAATGTGTAATTGGGTTTTTAGGATTGATTAGTACAGAATGTTATCAAATGCACAAGAGGGTTCAAAATAGCATATTTGAGCACTTTATCATACAACCATTCATTACTAGTCCCTTACCAATGACAAAAGAAAGAGAGAGCAGGCCAATTATATTCACATAAAAATAGTATCTCAAAAGTATGTGGGCGAGTAATGTCTAACCCTCAATATGAATCACCAAGACCCTACACCACAACCATCTTAGGAGAATGAATGCCATAGAAAATCAAGTTTTAGAAGAGTATCCAACTCAAGGGAATCGACCTAAAACTTCCACAAAAATCTAAGTGTTTATGTGATCAGTTTTTAACGATGGCTTGTTGCACTCTCCCCCAACCAAGCTCTTATAGAGACCTAGAACATTATTAGCCTGAATAAATTTGGCTCCACTCTTATTCCACACTTCTTTTTGTGTTTTAAGGTGAAATGTTGAGGAATCGACCTCACCAAAGTCCATGTAACAGGGGTCCACGGACGACTCCCAACCAATTAAGGCTTAGGGCATCAAGTCATAAGGATCTTTCAACCATTAACTCTTCAGGTTTTACCCCGGACTCTGAATGATTTCGAAACTCCAGCACCTGGCACAAAGCAAACTCACATCCACCCATGCTTGAGCACTAAGTCGGCGACTCTAACGGTGGTTTTTTAGAGCACCGGGCTTCATTTCGTCATATTCCCCACCGGGCCAGTGCTCAAGTTTCAGGCGACGTCGCGACTTTCTTTTTCTTTTTCACTTATTTTTATTTTGGAAGACTTCATTAGTCTTCTTTGTGAAGCCTGTCTATCACAGGTGGTGACCTGGTCGGGTGGTTTTGTAAGTGAAATTTTGGGCGGGTTTCTCAGCTGCGAAAGCGATGTTGCATTGTGGCGCTTCAGGTGGAAGAAGAAAGTTGATTTTCATTAAACTTCAATGAATCATCTACTTGTGTCTTGTAGATTAATCTAGCATCAATAGCATTAGAGCGTGTTTTGATTCTGACTTGTGGTTGGCGAAACACGAAAAAAAAAAGGGTGCAATTTTTAATTGAGAAAATGGTTAGCTATGTTATGTATAAGAATATATCACTATGTTTTCAGTTTTCAAAAATGACAAATAGCTACAGAAGCAGACAAGCAGTTTGCCACTCAAACACTTTAGTGGGCTTTTCGAAGGTGGTGATAAAATGTAAAGTGCTTCCTTTGCTATCTCTCCCTCCTTAAATATCACATTTATCCGCCCAATGGGGCTTGTCGGAAGTTGCGAAGGAAGTGCTACCTCCTAAAGGCGTAGTTGGTGAAGGTCATCCTCATCACAGGCGGTGAGGTCTTATGTGGTGGCGTGGCTGCTGCTTTCTTCTTACATCAAGGAAGTCTGTGGGGTTTGTTTTGGCGGAAGAATTCAGGTGAAGGAGGATGAGCTGAAGAGGCTGGGTAGGCGACATGAAATGGGAGATGCGTTTGGTGACTCTGGATCTACGAGGGGATGCTGATTCTGTGCGAGTATGGCCTCGGTGCGTGTCATCCTCTCAACCAGGGTTGTATGAGTAGCCGCAAAGGATGCCGAAGTGACAGAGAAGGTGCGGATTGCATCCATGATGGCCAGGAAATCCTGAGTAGAAATGGTGATATCTTTGCGGAGGTGTTTGAAGTCTTCCGATCCATGAAATCAGCGGGAGTTATTAGTCACCCCAGGGGCGGTATGGAGGCAGAGATGGTGTGGATAACGGAGTAGTGGTGGCTAGAGCCATAATCGAAGATGTTGAACCTGCTCCTGGGTGTGCTGGTGATTGTTTAACTCCTCATAGAGAAGGTGGAAGTATTGGCTGGATCTCATTTGTCTTGGTGGGAGTTGAAAAGCGTGGGGCCTAGTCCACCATCGGTCAAATGTAAGGATAGCCTAGCGTTGCAGCCAGTAGCCTAGGCTTAAGTAGAATCCGGTGCTCCCATGCTTGACATAGAAGTCTCGGGAGCAGGGAGGAGTGGTTTCCATTTCGGGAGTCGAGACTCTTGCGATGGAGCGTTGTCCTTACTGCAAGAGCAAACGGGGATGTCATGACCAAACTCGTGACTGACAGGCCCCTCTGGAAATCTGATTATAGAGCCTCTAGAATGGCTCATCTCCTCTATACTGTGCTAGAGTGGGAAAAGATTAGACCTCAGGATATGGTCTATGAGGGCAAGAAGCTGGAGGCTATCTGCAGAGCGAGATATGTCTGCTATAGTGTCAGGGATAGTCAAATCCAACCATCTCCACGAATTCGAAGGATGGACCCTTGTCTATAATACACCCGAGTTGGCAGAACCATCGGCAAATTGAGCGTAGCTCTACCTCTGTCATGGCCCGAAGTATCCTTAGTCGGTATCGATCTTTGCGAAGCCAGATGGTCGTCAGGTTGACTCTCGCTTGGAGGTCATCTCGTGTGGTAGAACTTCGATGACCACTCAGAAGATGAAAAGCAGACGAGATTAATAAATGAAGCAAGTACCTCTGCACTGTTCGCGTAGTCTACGAGCTGCGGATCTTGTGGAGATCATAATAAATCTTCTTGTGCAAATCTCTCTCGTATAATCAGTAATCCACCAGACCAAGGGTGTAAGTGGAAGTAAGTGCCTTTGATGATCGATGTATGGGACATATTCGGAGGGAGATCTCCAACAGGCCCTGAGTAGGTGGTGACTAGGGCTTTGGGGGCCTGGAACTAGAGGAATCTCCTTGGCCAGAGGTTCGGTCCCTCTTGGATGGCGGGGCCCTCGAGACTTTAGGATGTGGCGGGGGAGGAATGGGACTGACCGGGTATGGTACCTTCTTAGGGCGGGCGGCCGACCCAGCGGGGCCAAACTCATGGCAAGAGATGCCACAGGCGGCAGTAGTGGTGGTTGCAGGAGTAGACACTGCGGCAACGGCAGTGGTGGGCACGGTGGTGATTGTAGTGGTGGTTGGAGGTGCGTGGCCAATTGAGCACAGGTTGGAGTCGTTGATAGGGAGGAGGAAGGCGCCTCACTGTGGGCCGAGAGGTTTTGTGTCTCGCACGTCTTCACCATAGCTGGGTTAGAGAAGGAGAGGAGATGGAGAGGTTGGGAGGAAGAGAGGTTTCATAAATGATTATGGAATGAAAAGGAGAGAATGGGGGGGGGTTAAATAGATAGACCAGGGCAGCTAAAGAGGTTAAGCTCGATTAATAGTCATAAATAGGTGGTTAGTGGTTATGGCTCAAAAATTAATGGAGCGTAAGAAACGGAAGGTTGGAGGGAAGTGAACGGGCAGGAAGAAGATGAACAGTGCGGCGCAGGAGAAATTTCGCAATCGTGTGAAAATTCGCAGGTTGTAAAATTACATAGCACACTGTTCACGGGTTGCGAAAGAATTCGCAAACACAGAAACTCTGCACTCTCAAACTCTTGCCTACGCAGCACCTACAAAAATAGAGAGAACCAAAGATTATGAAAACCACAATGAGTAATGAAAAAAGAATTTCAAGGAAAACAAAACTAAAAATAAAAAACTTGAAATTCACAATTAAAAACTTTAAATAAGGCACAAAAATTCCAACAAAATTTTAATGACTTAGAGATCTTGCAAGCCCTCCCTCAAGTAGTCTTTTTAGAGATTCATGGGGGAACCGAGGAGGGAATCTCCTCCTTGTCTTGAGTGTTGTCTTTATAGGGTTCAGCCTTTGCCCACGTGTTGTAGACACCTATCGTAACAGTTGACGGTACATTGATCCATTGAGATGGAGCCTCACGGATGAGGTGAATGGCCAGTCCATCTTGACTTAAGCTTGCACGGAAAGGTGGAGCTTTAGTCGTAAAGCGACACATGGTCTCCTTGTGTGAAATTCTTCTGAGCTATTAATGATCCTTGCAACTCTTTAAATTATCTTTGCAATTCTTGGAGTTGAAGAGGCATCATTCCTTAGCTATTCCGGTCGTGATATCAAGGAGCCTTTTAAGGCAGCGGCTACGCATATCAGGTTAAGCTTCTTCTTGCCCCTACATGCCTTATACTCAATTTCCTGGCTTGGTGACATGCCTTTCCATAAACTAGGCGATAAGGCGACATGCCATGGATGGTTTTGTATGTTGTTCAGTTAGAGTTCACCACTTTCGTCAGTATGGTCTTGATTTCCCTATTGGTTAACTCAACCTGACCATTGGTCTGAGGATTGGATGGGGTGGCCACTTTATGCTTGACACCATACTTAGTTAGGAGGGTTCTCAGGCTTGTTGCGAGTGCTAGCCTCCACTCACTTATTATGTGGCTGGGGACCCCTAAATCCCACAGGAGATATTTCTCCTTCGGGAATTTCAACTTCCTGTGGTCTGTTTCTACAAGGCCTTACTTGACCCATTTTGACACATAGTCAATTCCCACAAAGGTACCGTCTTAATCAAGGGAGGAAGGGAATGGTCCAATGAGTTGTTTGAGCATGAATAGGTTAACTACTAGATGGGTTCCAGGGGCGTAATGTGACGACGAGTTAACATAACCTTTGGCACTTTTCGCATTCTCTGCACATGGTATGGGCATCCTTGAAAAGGGAAGGCCAATAAAATCCATACTATAGTACCTTCCTGGCAGTTTTCTAGGAAGCAAAATGGCTTCCACATGCATTCTCATGGGAGTGGCTAAGTATCCCTTGTTGTTCTGCTTCAGGTACATACATGATTATCGATCGGCCACCGGTATTTGTCTGAAAGACTCTTCCCAATAATAGGAGTGAATTTTTGTAAAGAAAAACTTCCTATCTTGTGCCTTCCAATATGTTAGTAACTCTCCTGTTGCCAAGTAATTGGCAATGTGGGCATACCAGGGTGTGTTCTCAACTAGGAGCAGGGACTCCTCAGGAAACTCATCATTAAATGGGGGGCTGTGAGTGTTGTGTGCTATGGTTAGTCTCGAGAGATGATCTGTAACAACATTCTCCACACCCTTTTTATCCCTGATTTGAAGGTTGAACTCTTGTAGCAGGAGAACCCATCTAATAAGCCTAGCCTTAACATTATGTTTGGTGAGCAGGTACGTCAAAGCTAAGTGATCTGTGAATATGATTATATCAGCCAACAGTAGCTCGAAACTTATCTAAGGCACTTAGACCATTGCCAACAAGCTCCTTCTACATGAAGGCGGTGTATTTCTACAGGCCCTCATTCAATGTCTTGTTGGCATAGTAGACCACATAAAGCTTTCCTTCTTCCTGCAGGAGCAATATTGAGAGAGTGCTGCGTCGCACATTCTTAGAAAGGTAACTTCAGTTAGGGCCACAAATGTGGACAATGGTCAGTGAGCCTTGAGCTCCTCAAAGCTCCTCTAGCAGTCTTTGTCCCACATAAATTTGGCATCTTTCTCCAATAGCTTATAAAAGGGCTTGGCAATTTTTGAGAAGTCCATGATGAACCTCCTATAGAAGCCTGCATGCCTTAAGAATGGCCTCACAATCTTCACATTTGTGGGAGAGGGCAATTTGGAAATCATCTCAATTTTAGCCTTGTCAACTTCAATTCTTTCCTTGGAGATAATATGTCCCAGCACAATTCCCTGGTTGACCATAAAATGGCATTTTTCCTATTTCAGTACCAAGTTATTCTCTATACACCTATGCAGGACAATTTCTAAGTTGATTAAGCATTCTTCTAAGCTCCCTCCATAAACTGTAACATCATCCATGTAAACCTCCATAATGCACTCCACCAAATCGCTGAAGATACTTAGCATGCAGCGTTGGAATGTGGTAGGGGCATTGCACAGGCGAAAGGGCATCCTCTTGTAAGCATATGTGCCAAATGGGCAGGTGAAGGTGGTCTTCTCCTGGTCTTCTGTAGCAATTTCAATTTTTAAATAGCCTGAATAGGCATCCGGGGAAATGTAGTAGGAAGGTGTGAAATCCAGCATTTCAAGTTGGTCCATGAAGAGGGTAGAGAGTGAGTTCTTTCTTGTCACCTCATTTAAATCTTTTATGTAATCAATACACCTCTAGCATGGTAGACGAGGGTGGGCATCTCCCTCTCCCTTTTTTAGATTGCACACGGTGGTTACCTGTGATGAGCTTAAAGTCATCTCTATTTTTAGTCAATTTTATTGATTTTAATGTAAAAGATAATTAAGATGCGAAATAATATAAAGAAACTCACCAAATTTGTTATTTGGGAGTATAAAGAAAGAAAGAAAATGCAGTGGAAAAATGCAGCAAATGGTGGAATAAAAAATGCAAGAAGTGGCTAGGAATGGAAACAAATGGTTGATTCATTGATGCAGTTTTGGGCTTGCAGTCGGATTATGAGGTGTGACATCGGGATAGAAGTGAAGGAAATAACCCAGGCGGGGCCGCGTGAGAATCACGGATAAGCGACTAAGGATTCACGGAAGCTAGGGAATGATGATGTAGCGGCGACGCTCGTGATGTGGCGACAAGGGTTGATGTCGCGACTGAGGATGGAGTCGCGACGAGAGCTGTGGCCCATAGCGGGTTTGAAAAAGGTGGGCGTATGACTTAATCTGGCGCTGACCAGGAGGAATGACGTCGCGACACTAAAAGCAACCAGTTGAAGCCTCCAGAGAACTAAGTTGATGTCGTGACAAGAGATCAATGTCGTGGCACTAGGAACGACCAGTTCAAAGCTGCAGAGCCATAAAGTGATGTCGCGACAAGAGATCGAGGTTGCGACATGAGACTTGCTCAGTTGAAAGCTGCAAAGAAATGAAGCTGCTTTGTCGCTAACAAAGAGATTGAGGTGTGACATCTTGAGCGATCGATTGAAGGCTGCGAAGACTTGGCGATAATCGCTGGCTGAATATCGATGTCTTCGCGACATAGGAAGAAGACCAATTGAAACCTGCAAAGGCATAAAGTGATGTCGCGACAAGATATTGATGTCGCGACATCAAAAGACATCAGTTGAAAGCTGCAGTTCATTTAGTTGATGTCGCGACAAGAGATTGATGTCGCGACATCAGGAGCAACCATTTGAAGCCTGCAGAAGACTTGAGTTGATGTCGCGGCCAAGGGTGTGTCGCGACATCATGACGACCCGGTTCAAAGACTTAAGTTGATGTCAGCGACGTGAGATCGATGTCGCGACATGGATGATGTCGCGACAAGGGATTTGAATTAGCGACTTGAACAACATGAGCAACTAACTGGAATCCTGAAGCTGCGTTGGAATTAAGACTAGCGAGGAAACCTATAATGCGCGGCTACCCTGGATGAAAAAGCGGCTTGGCGGTGACAGGATGAGAGGTGCACGGTAGATGAAATCATTTCTTTATTTTTCCTTTTAGTTTTCTTTTTCTTTCTTTTCTATTCTTCAATGTTGCTAGTTAGAAGTTAGTTCGTTTGCTCGTTCTAGTTTTTGTTTTTATTTTTTTTTATTTTACGGATGCGGATGTTTATCGTTTTGAGCAAAGTTTGAATCACGAATTCAATTCTTTTCAAATTACTACCTGGAATGTTTGGAAGTTGAGACAAATTTACGGAATTCGGCTCTTCAGGTTTCATAATGCGATTATTCTTATGATCGGAGAATGTTGTGGTGGCAATTCGGTAATTGGGAACCCGGCTTCCATTGGTAATGTTATAGTCAGAATTAATCTTCCCTGTAGTTGTTTCCCGCAGCTTGTGAATTTCAGTTTACGAATTTACTTATGGTTTGGGTTTGATATTTCGTCCCGAATATCAGTTTCTTATACTAGATTTAAGATTTGTTTCATTGCTCTTGATTTCAGAGGTCCTCCCGGTGACCACGTGAGAAGACATTCACGAGTTGAAACATTTCTTTGAAGGTATATTACCACGCTATTAGAGATCTTGACTTTATATAAGTTTACTTGGATAAATCCTCTTCTCACTTGAAATCAAAGAGTTGAGCGAGTTATCAATTTAAACAAGCAAAGAGTTCACCTCAATTCGGATAGTAAGAGCTGCATCCGTATTAATTTGAGATCTAATCAAGGAAAGGGTGATCTATTCTAATTTTGAGGAAAGAGTAATCTGGAAGTTTATGTCTTGCTTGACCGATAACTTAGGGCAAAGGTGTACGGTCAGTAAAATGGGTATGAAGTATTGCGAGAGAAAATGCAGTTAAGGAAAACCCTTTTAAAGTAGTTATCTCATTCCACATCTTGAAAGAAGTCAGGAAAAATTAGATAATGAAATGTAGATGTGGAGATCCGGAGTTGTGCTACCTAAGCATGCCTTGGGCCGATTTTAAAACACGAGTAGTCGAAATTTTATCGGTGTTAACTACGAGAATTGATACTTCATTATGGCGGTATTCTTGATGGGTACTCACGAAGATAACTATTCGATGACCATTTGTTTCTTAAATATTCATTATTCTTTATTCATTATATTTGATTATTTGATTGTTCATTCATTTTCACTTGTTCGTATAATTTTCCGCTCAGCAAGAGCAGTTCCTATCATTTTATGGTCCCGAATAGTGGATTGAGTAGTCGGGGTGAGTTGATTTAAAATTCTTGAGATCTCTGTAGGATTGATATCTTGGACTCGTCATTTTATTACTTGTCGACTGTGCACTTGCGAATATCAGACCCAGAAACCAAAATTTGAAAAATGGATTTACTCTAGAGATTTTTGGTTTATATAATTATATTAATGACAAGTTTTATGGCATCATTATTAGGATAGATTAGTCCTTTGGTAATTTTATTTACAAACTTGTCAATATGTCATTTAGTCTCACTCAACAAGCTATAGTAGCCGTTCTGAGGATGGATTAATAGTCCTTTGGCATTGGTGTGAGATATTAGTACATGTTTGGTTCGATCCAACACCACGATTTCTTAGGCCTGACCTATAGGTTGGACTCACCCAATCTTTGGCCGGATATGGGGGTAAATGATACCATCTTGGCAAAAACTTTGGGACTCTCTTTGGGACAACTTCCTTCGCCATAGAGTTTAGTCTCTCTATGGCTGCCTTACCAATTTTGCTTCCTCCTCCGAGTAGATGTGAGTGGGACACATTGTGGGATGATACCGCGGATCGATGATTTTTCCACCAATAGCACCTTGTTCTTCACGAGGATGCTCGACGGCTATTTCCATGTGAAGCACTGAGCAAGGAGGATATAACAACTGGGCATTGCTCCTGTTCTTCTAGGTATACATATTTCAATTCCACATGCAAGGGTTTAAGGTCCAGTTACAGTAGTTTCCACTTGGTTCCTTCCTCTCAAATTAATAAAATGGAAATTTCTTGATTTTTCTCTAGTGCCCCTTCACAATATTCATGTCTCAGGCTTCCTGCTGCTCTTCAGACTAATCAACTAGTTCCTCAGTTAGAACATCCTACATTTGTTGTTGGTCAGCCTGTTCTTCCAGGATTGTGTCAATTATGCAGACTTCTTCTATGCCATCTTCCACCAGTTGCATGTGCTTTTTACTTAAGTGGAAGATGTTGAGTTCTAAGGTCATGTTTTCGATGTGACTTTTAAGCCCCATTTTTGGCAGTTGATATGGCATTAGAGTGGCTTAAGGTATTATCCTAAACTAGATAGACACATAGTTAGCCCCTCTTTTAGGCTGGTTTGTATTAAGTACAACGAAATCTACTAGATGGTAGAATTTATCCGCAGTATTAGAACATCTTCCACTTTATCCCTTTGGTATCTTTATGGATCCTGTGAGAGACAAGTGAGTAGTAGGCTTTAATTCTCTAACTTTGAGCTGTATACATCGAATAACAGTAAGTTTACATGGCACTGAGGTCAATGATGCTTTTCTACACAAGTGCCTCAATAATGGCGAGATGGTAAGACAACTAGGATCTTTGTACTTCTTTGGGTTTTGCATGGATGATAATAACAGCGACATTCCAGTCGGAAGCTTTCTTGTTAACATTTAGCCCCTTTCTTGTATTGCTGGTCCTTCAAATTGGCATATGTGGGGACTTGTTTAATAATATCAAGTAGGGGATGTTGAGCTTTGCACCTTGTTAATGGTGCTGTTTGGTTGATGGCCTTTTTCTTAGCTTTCAATGCTTACGGAAAAGGTGGGGGTGTGCTATTTTTCACTGTAGTCTCTTTAATTCTGCCACTTATAGTTACGGCTTCTTTAACACTCTGACTTCTTACATTGGTTTAGTTCTTTGGTTGTTTAAGCTCTTTATCACTTCTCAATGTGATAATTGCTTTAACTTCATCCATCCTCCCTTGGATTGGGTAGTGTCTGAGATGGAAATTTCCCCTTTTCTTGCACCTACCGCTGGTTGGTTAACCTTGAGATTGAATCCGCAGTTGTCATATTTTGGGAAGTCTGGTGTTTAGGTTATCTATCTTTTTTTAGGGTGCTTTGCGTGTCGATTCTACGATTGCTTTGGCAGTCTTGCATGTTCCTCCACAAAGTTACCTACCACTTTGCTCAAATTCATCATAGCTTTTTCAACTGGAGATGAGGATGGAGGTTGCAGTGGTTGGGATGAGGAGCCATACTGTTGTTGCGCAATAGGGGGTACATATGGGGGAGGCTTTGGCTTCTAGGAGAGGTTAGGATGGTTCCTCTAGTTAGAGTTATAGGTGTTGCCATATGGGGCATTGGTTGAGGGCTTATATTGACCCACAACATTGGCATGCTCTGCCATCATATCCCTTACTGAAGGAGCGGTTGGGCAATGCTCTCCTTGGTGCTCTGGATTAGCGAAGTAATGGTTGTGAGCATGATGCCTGGTCAACCTTTCACCTCCTTGGTGATTTCGCATTTCCAACTCCTCTAACCTTCCTAGTCAGGTGGATATGCTTTTGCCATCTCCATGTCCTACGCTGATTAGTACAGCCTCCCATAGTTGTTCTTGGTCTCATCCTCTACCTCTCTACGAGTTAGGTTCATCCCATGCTTTGAATGTCGACCACATAGTTCAAGAGTCCATGGCTTCCTGCGGGTGTTTTGCTCAAAGTCCCCTCGCATGAGTCTCAACAAGCGCTTCATAGCGGGGACATTTCCATTATAGAAGTGATTGACTAGCATCCAGTGTCAAAGCCATGGTGAATGGTACTGATGATCTCCTGAGTACCTTTTAACCTTTAGTGAATTCTCTTTATAGGGCTGTGAAGGTGTAAATTTCCCTCTTAAGACTATTGGTTTTATGGGTGCTAAAGAATTTCTTTAAAAATTATGCCTGCATATCTCCCCAATTCCTTATAGTTCTCGACCTTAGAGAGTTGAGCCAAATCTTGTCCTTGTCTTTCAGGGTTAAGGGGAAGGCTTTCAATTTCAGCAATTCCATATCAGTTATGCCCTTCTTGAAAGTCATGCAAACTTCCTCAAACTCCCGGATGTGTGTGTATAAATTTTCATTTCCATACCGCCCAGAGGGTTAGGAGCTGAGGGAGCACGAGATAAGACAGACAACATCTCAGTAGAATTTAATACATAGGAGTGCACTCACCCTTAATTGGGTGTATATGTTCGCTCCATTATTCTTTGTAAATTTGGTTCCTTTGGAACTTACAATTGTCTGATGTTCCTCAGTGGAGGGTCCCATCAGTTGGTGTTCAAGCTCACTTGCAACCCTATTCAAGTGCTTGACCCTTTCCAATCTGCACATCTTGTTCTTGTCCCGATAGTGCATAAGCTACTGAATGACAACACAGACTGATGACAAAAGAAGCGGGGCCTCTAAAGGTTAATGTTAGCAATAAAATGAAGATTCTATGTATGGACGTGTAAACTTAAATCAACTTGGTAGTGAGCTAACTAGAAATAAAAGTAGAGACAAAAGGAGTTGAGTGCAAGCCTTGAATGGATCTGAGTTCATGACTTCTCACTTGCACTAAGGCTACATCCTCGCCGGCGCCATTTGATTGTGTGCCACAATAATAGGGTGTTCAGAATATGTATTTATACCTAAATTTCTCCCTCTTTGCCATAGCATAGCTACTGCGGTATAGCGGCTCAGGGTGAGAACTCGGGATAGGTTTCTTCGGCAAAATGATTTACAATTAATGTGAAATGGTGAATTCACTTTGGGTTGGTGTTTGCCAAGCAGTGTGATTGCAGTGGTTTAAGCGCAAACAAAAATGAAATAAAATGTAAGAACTCCTTGAAGTCTCGGGCCCACTAAACGAGGTTAGGAGTAGTGAGTTCCTCGGGTACTTTTCCTCACTTTGGGGAGGATGACCTATAGTCATTTCCTGAACCGGATCTTCGTTTAGCTATAAAAATTCAACCCTAAAAGTTTTTCTCTTGAGATATAGCATTTATTAGTCATTCACGTTTCATAGCAATAAAATCTTATTCTTTGACCTAACACAATGAGGTAAATAAGTGACCGCTAAATGAGCCTCGGTGTGGATCTAATATAAGCATCCATTGACCACCAAAGCTGCTGCAAATCACTAAAGCCAATCGATTAATACATCAAAGGATTTAAACTGGAGTATGCAAGAAGCATAAATGACAATAAGCATCGTTGAAAACAAGAGGAGGACGATCAATTTACCTCGGAACCTTGTCATTGGCTACTCTTCAAGGATGGGGGGTTTAGCTAAGCATCCCTTGAGTTGTCATCCTCGGTGTTTGGTGAATTGAAAGCAAGAAGGGAGGAAAATGAGAAAATCTGCGTTTGAAAGCACTGCGTAAAATTATTATAAAGTGATCATCGTCACGTAAGGAGCCTTGAGGCGAGGCTTATATGGTACTTAGGTCAAGAAATTACAAAAATTTCTAAATTCTGACAACAGACAAAGGGGTAGTTTAGGAAAAAGCATAAGGTGGTGTGGTCAAGTGGTGACGAGTTACGAAATTTCGCAACTTTGCACGATAACGAGTTGTGAAAATTGTACGCAAAATTTACGGAGTGGTCGATTTTCTTTAGTTTGTGGCTCAATTTCCATCCTGACTTATGACCATGTGCCAACTGGATTCATGTTTCAGTTGGCTCGATGATCTTTGGCGTATTTAAGCTTGTATAACTTTAAAAATAGTCATAAAATGATAAGTATTTAAAGTGAGACATAATGTGTGCCAATTGGGTTATTTACAAGTTGATTAGTAGACAAAAGTGCTCAAAACCTACTATACAGGCTTCAAAATGTGCTATTTGAGCACTAAATCAAAGTTCCACTCTACCCTCCACTTACACTTTGTGACGTGAGACAGTGTCCACTTTTGTTAGGGGGAGGGTTATGGGTCTCACTGGATTTGTTTTTTTTTAGTTGGTGTTTCTATATTTAGGTTGTTTGTTTAGGTTGTTTGGTTTTTATGTGGTTAGGTTGCATGTGTCTTTGTTTTTTTCATATATATGTGTGCTGTTTTTATATAGGTTTTCATGTTTACTTGTCTTAGGTTGTTTTCTGCTTTGTGTTAGAGCTGTTTAGGTATTGTGTGTAGTGGATATCACGCTCGCCATGAGTTAATTTGTGAGTCAAAAATTTTCAAAATATCGAGGCGAAAAGGGACCACAGGTTGTTCCATGATGCGGGAATACTTCATCACCTCATTTGTCGCTATACCAGTTAAACGGCCATTGTTCGCAAGGGAACCCCATTAGAATATCAAGACTATATAGACAGTTCCATAGAGTGCGTACTCTGTCCCCTTGTGAGGTGATCCTAGATACAGTCACATAAATTGATCGAGATTATTAAGCTATTGCCTTTCATGGCCAGGGCGAGTATTACTACCCACAGTGGTCTTTGCGGTTCCGCTCGATAGCGTCAGAGGATTCGGCTAGTCCGGCGTGAGCTTGGTTCAATGTGTGTTGTAAGTGAAATTTTCAGGCGGCCCGATATTTCAGCAACTCATGGCTGCATGTCTGCGGTAATCTGGAGGATTCTGAATTAGGCCCACCGCCTGTGGCAGGAATGGTTGAGAGCGCTGGCCCGGGAACACCAGCTGACAGGTGTTTGCGGAGGCGGCTCCCGCCTCGATCCTTTTGCTCAGGCCGCCATTGGGACAGGCTTATTCCAAGCTTCAGCATGCATTTGCAGTGGAGGAGCCATATTGGAGCTCTATCACCGGATCGGAGGGATATTGGTTGATCCTCCCAGTGAGTGATGACCTCCTTGCTGTTGTTGAGGAAGGTCACGGGGAAGGACCTGAGTACGGGCGGAGCATTCCACCGATCACGAGGGCTCATGCGGTTTGCCGGGCATGTAGGATTCCAGAGCCGGGATTGAGATGAGGGTTCGATGCCCACAGGTGTATCAATTGGGCGAACGATGACTGTACGTATCTTTCCACTTGCGACCACGGGACGCTAGAGGAGGCTCTGCGGTCGGGAAAAGTGAGGACCACCATCGGATGATATCACCTTTTGAGCCGAGATCTGAGGAGTCGGTTCCGCAGATATCACCTTCATCCCCTCCTCTACGAGACTACATCGTTTTCTGTGGTCTCCGGCCCGTCATATTGGCTAACCAGCCGGAAGTTAATACGATCATGCCCGGCTCGAGAATGGCGAATTAGCATTGGATGCTATGTACACTAGCGGCCACACGGACAGCCCGGCCATGCAGCCCGGGGATCGGAAGGTTGACCCGGTGCTGCTGCTCTGGCCGCGTGAGATCATGGCCTTATCTGGGTCTTCCTCGTCCACTGATCGGAGAAGGCCCACCACGGATGCAGCCTCTTTAGATGTTTGGATCACGTGGCGTGACTTCGGACCCACCACCATCACACAGTGGTGGTGGTTTGATCTCTGTGATTTTGTGATTGCAAACACTCTCAGCCCACTTTCTTTGGTTTTGAGTTAGGATTTATGTATTAGCCATAGTAGGCGGTGATATTTTTGTGTTTAGCTTTATATTCATGTATTAGCCATTTTGGCTATATCAAAATATTAGTTTATATATATCCATTTTATTTTATATCATGTTTGTGCCTTTACCATGTTGGTAATGGTTTTCACTTTCAATTGGACAATTGATTGCTTCAAATGGACAGTCAGAATTGCTTTAAATTAGACGGAGTGAATTGCTTAAAATTGGACAATTGAATTGCTTTTGTTTGAAATTGAATCTTTGTTTATCACCTTTATGTTATTCCATGGCAAAAATGAGTTTTGGTGAGTTAGTTCGACATGCTCAACGAAATTCTCCTTATGCTAATTCACACTACACTCCCGGATTATTTAGATAAGGTACGTGAATTTGTTACCTCCTTCCCGCTTTGCATAATGGCCTTAGGCGTATTGGCAACCTAGGATAGGTTTGTGTTGCCATACTTGAGATGTGCTGTGTTGGAGAAAAAAAAGAAGCAAAAGAAAAAGAAAAAGAAAGAGAAAAAATAAAATCAGTGAAGCCTTACATGGCTTAGACCACACCTAAGAGGTGTGTGGTAGCCTTTAAAACACAGTGCCTAAGCCTGTTTGTTGGGAGTCATCGGTTGGTGTTAGTTACATGGGTGGATAAAGTCTAACGAATTGTGATTGCTTGATTTCGAAGTCATCTAGTCAGAGTGAAGCCTGTGAGTTAGTGGTTGATCGCACGACTTGGTACTTCATTGGTGGTTAAGATGTGGATGAGCCCCATTACCGGACCTTTGGTGAAGTCAGTTTAGCCATTGTCCTCACATTGTAGTTGGAATAAGAGAAGATAGCTATCTTATCAGGTTGATTATGGTTAAGGCCATGTCGGTGTTAGAGGACAAATTTTAATTATTGGCTTAATCACAGTTGTCTCTTTCATTAGACTTAGGTGGAAATTCCGATTGAGAATCATGGAATCTTGACTTTGAAATTATTCTTGTATGGTTTTGGTTCTTTCTCTTAGTTTTCAAACAGTCATCTAGATTTTCAGATTTAAAGGTAATGTTTATGTATTAAACATGGCTTTTTTGTCTGTATCTCCTTTTAGTTTTGCATTGCTAAGGTTAACTGTTTGATTGGGGTGTGGTTATTGCCAAAGTGCAATTTGAACCCCATATTGATGGTTTTGGTGCTTTTGGCATATTAATCATGTCATTATCTGATTAGTGTTGATCTTCTTTCAGTAACATATACCATTAAATTATTTTGCATTTGTTTCAGGTTTGCTCACTTTAGAGAGTTCAATATCGGGATGTATGATGAATCATGAAGTTTGAACTCAAGTGATATCAAATAAACCCAGAATCAATATTAGTGAAGGTAAATGAGAAAAATTGATGCGATAGAAATGAGAAAACAAGCGATTGAAATTAATGACAAATCCTGAATTATTAAGCACAACGAAAATTTATTTGAACTTCTTGAAAATTCGCGGAGTTTAAGCGAAAATTTATAAGTCGTGAGAGTGTATATTTTAAGCTAGACACCGGGGTTTCGCTAGGCCTGTTCTAAGCGAAATTTCATGATTTACCACTTCTCACGAAAATTTAATGACTAAATGAAATTTACAGCCTCAAATAAATTTATTCTTCATGAGTGTGACCTGGCGAAGGAAATTTCCTATTTCGCTATGCCTAGTGATTTATACTGAAAATCTTGATCCTAGAAAATTCAGCATATAGTCATGTTTGAAAGTGTGCAACCGACTTTAAATTTGGTGTATTACTCTCTTGTCCTTCTTAGTAATTAATTAGGTTTTTGGTATTTTCATATTTAGGTGGCCTATATAAACCCCTCTCTTTTTTGTAAATAGAAAATTTTGGAAATAACAATTTGGGGAGAGAAGAGACATGGATTTAATTTTGTAGTAAAGTCTATTATTTTATTTAGGTTTCATGCTATCTTTCTCTCTCTTTCCATACTTCTGGGCTTCCAGGCTTCCCCTCTTGAAGGTTGACAACAAGGTGGCAGCTAAGCCTCCTTTCTTTGAAAGAGGAGAGCTAGCTTGGTGGTGGGCATATGCATGTTGTCCTCTTGTCTTTTGAAAGTCACAGATCTTGTATTTATGGCCTAAATCTTCTCAAATTAGGGTTGAATAGCGTGATGTTTGTTGGTTGACTGTGTCTCTCCATGCTTTAGGATACAGTGCATACTTGTTGCTGGTCATCAGTGGTTGTTGATGATCTTCCCAGGCCTACGAGATGATAGCCCAATACTAAGGGTTTCAAACTGAAAAAGACCTGCATATTGCATCTACTATGGTGCTCAAATAGAGTTGTTTTAGGGTGAAGTTTCAGTTGTATGATCAGTTTATGCCACTTGGACTATGGGTTGCATGTCTGCAGAGGATGGCTCAAAGATTGCTGTTTGCTAACACCAGTTCAGTGACCTAAATCTTCAAGTTAACTTGCACTTTACTTTCCGGTTTTAGTTCTAGATTTTCAAACTACTTTATGTTTTGGAAACAGAATCAGAAAGGTCAAATAGAAAGGCCTTGCATGCCATATAGTAATCAATTCTTAAGGTGAAACCGCCGTGTTAGGCCTGAACCATATATTCTTGGAGTAAACTTGGCTAAATGGTGTTGACTCAGGTGTCATAAATTTTGTTGATTTAGCTCAATACATAGCCTGAATCAAGTCTTGCAGAGGCTATTAGATGTGCTATAGTATCATCAATCCTCTTTTGTTCGTCCTTTACCAAAGATTAACTCACAATTTTCTCAAAGTTTTTCTTTTATTTCAAAGTTGGAACCATGCAACACCATTTTCTTCACAAAGGGATGATATGCTAATTCAGTTGATGCTTTACTTAGTGCGGAATGACCAAAGCGAAAGTTTATTACAAAGTGTTTCTCCATTGGCTGATGATTATCCGAGGTGTTCAAAATCTTGGAGGAAAATATGCTTCTTTAAGAATTACTTCTTAATTTAGTATGTAATCCACCACTAATAAGATGTCTTGATTTCTATAAAGAATGAGGAATGATACTAAAATATATTCCCACCGCATTAGATGACAAGCCTTGGGATCTTCACATTGAATTATCATCATTCTATAGAGATGTTTGTTCTTTATTACTTATCACAGTCATACCAAAGCATTGAGTGTCTTTAGATAAAGATGTATTAATAAATCCAACAGAGTATAGTTGTTGTTCTGTTTATCCCCAAGAATGACCTCCTATCTCAAATGAGTGGCAATCCTCTAATATGACTCCTCATCCTTTTCCAAGATTGCATAAATGCGATAATTTGATCTGCATAGGAACTGTGTAAAGATCGATCTTCATGTTAATGTTTCAAATCTACAAAGAACTTTTCTTCTATGATGTGATAGCTTGGAGGAATGCCTTTGCATGGGTAGTTGACTAGATCTGGGAACCAAGGGGTGCCCTTCTTATTGGATATAGCCAGTAACTACTCATCAGAAAAGTTTTCATTAATGCACAATTGTTTCTTCTCCCCTTCATCTGGTCTCTCAAGTCTTGATAAATGGTTTGGTACCAAGTCTTTAGTGCCTTTCTTGTGTACACAATCTCACATCAATTCTTGTAGAGTATTGACCTTGTGGATTAATCTTAGTTTAACATCTTTCTTCTCCATGACATGCTTAAAAGAAAAGTGGTATGTATAAATCATTACTTTGTTCCCAATCAAATATGGTCTGAAATTTCCTCTTACAAACACTATGGCTAATAATCCATTCTGCAGTAGTCAGTGTGTTCCAGCTGCATCATTCAATCTCTTACTAGCATATTAGGCTGTGAAGCTTTTCTCTTTGTTGGCTATAGCGCTCCTATGATAGTTTGCGTCACCATTGACTCAGATGGAAGATGCGAAGCATTACACAATCCGAATGGAATGTGAAGGAAAAGGTGCCGCGGGGGCATGTAGACGTGGTCTTACCCGCATCAGCCGGGTGTTATGGCAATCTAGTTTACTCTCTTGGTAGCCATGGGAAAAACCAGCACTCATCTTGCCAAACGGTCTAGCATTTTGATCAACGAACGGAAGAGGGAAATGGTCCTTCCTTGTTGCCTAATTCAACTTCCGGTAGTCGATGCACATTCTTTAGCCTATGATAGTTCGTGTCAACATCAATTCATTGTTTTCATTTTGGACTATAGTGATACCCCCCTTTTTAGGTACTACTTGAAGATGAACTTGCAGGCCTGTCTGAAGGATGATCTTTAAGCATCCACTTTACTTCAATATATCTTTCCACTAGCTATTTCTGAGTCGGATTTAATCTTGCTAAGCCTTGATGGAAGGTTTGTATTTGTCTTCTAGTAAGATGTGAATTTTTGCTGGACAGTTCCTTGATGTTGAGTTGAGTCTAGCCTACACCCATTTTTATATCATAGCACCCTTAATAGCTTTTTCTTTACTCTATTGAAGACACAGAAGATATAATGACTATCAGCATTGGATGAAGTCCTTGTTACACCTATCTTAAGTGCTATGAGAATGGTTTTTCTTCTATCATAGGTGGTTTCTCCACTTAAGGAATTTCATGGTTTGAGCTCTCTCTCAATTCTTCAAAATACCTTTTTTTTTAATAACTACTAAAAGAATTCATCCATTGTAAAACCCAGGAAAACTTAAAATTTTATGAAAAAATGGCAAGAATAGTAAAATTACTAGTATGGCTCAAGGAAGTCTAGAAAATTCTCTAGATATCGGATGATGAAATGGACTGTGCCGTTGAATTCGTCTCGCGAAATCTAGTGATCTAGAAAAGTTTCGTTGAATGATGAGACATTCAAAAATTTGCGATTTTCTGGAGTGGTGGTCGCGATGACTCCAGGGCGAGATTTTGCGAACATCTTAGTAAGTCAGGGAAATAACGAGCTAAGTTTATTTAAAATAAATTGAAATGAAAGATTGAATCGTTTTGTGACATAAGCAGACCGAGACAAAGCAGTGGACACATGGCGTGACATAGCAGGCTTAAGTTAATAGGAATAAAATGGGGCAAAATCGGAAAAAAATGTTTATTTGATTAACCATGCAGATGGGAGAGGAAAGCTCTAGCCACATCTAAGATTTAAGAAACTCAGTGGCCGTCTCGCATTGGGTCAAGACTAGAGTCAGTGCTCGTCGAGGGCTGTCTGTGACACCAAAATCAAGAGTTTTCATCGGAGATACGAGTGGAAAGTTCGGGAGGCCTTGGGTTTCGAGCTTCCAGGTCTTCGAAAAGCTTTGTCTTCACTCCAAGATGTAGGGAACCTTCCTACTCGGGTTTATTTTCCATCTAGGAGTTTTTAGTCTTGGTTGAGGCATATGGGCTGTTTGGATGGTGCTCTCGAGCCCCAAGAAGAAGGAAAAAAGTACTGATTTTTTTTTCTAGTTCTTCACTATGATGTCTAGTTTTTAAGGTTGTTTTGAGGTTGATTTTGGGCTTAGTTTGAGACGGGTTTTGTGCCATGTTTATGGCTGATTTGTGGTCTCAGTGGGTAGCTTTATAAGCTGTAGTTGAAGGTTGTTTCCAAAGTGGGTTTGGTCAGAAAGCATCACGGGAGCTTCAAAGGTGCCTCAGGCAAGAAATTGCATAGGTTCCACGCTGTTGCATAGGTCACTGTTTGTTCGAACTCGTTATGTTTATTTAGACTCTGTGGAAGATGTTGAGTCTAAAATCCATCCATATATAGCTTAATGCAATTTGAAACTCCATATTATCCTAAAATGTGAAATATAGTAGCCTCTATTGCTTTATAAGTCTTTCTTGATATTGCTAATTTTCTTGTGACAGTGCACTAATCCTTCATTAGGACTCCAAATTTGGTTTTCATAGACTCTAAGGAAAGCTCCCTTGAGATTCTAGAAATCTAACCATATTCTTGTGAATGGAATTTAGTGCCCATATTTTTAAATTTGATTGTATCATCAATTGTTGATAGCGTTTGTGATAATATTATCTGGTCTAATACATTAAAATTGGTATATGTTGTTTGATGATTATATTTTTATGTTGATATAATTGCTCTGTGATGATGTCACATGACTTTGTGTATGATTGGGGCTGTGCATGTTTGGTTGTAGGCCATTTGTGGACATGGTGTCACAATTAGACCTAGAGGATAAAGTAAGTCATTAATCGATTGGTGATGACTTATAGATGTCAATGTATGTGTGTTAGGTATGTTGGCATGAATTGTAAGATTTAAATGTGAATTTATGTGTTCAGTGATATAAGTGTCCAATTGATGCATGAGTAGGCATATGTGCATATAGCACTCATTATATATGTAGCATGGTAAGAATAGGAAATTAAACATTTGCATTGCATTTCATATGCACGGGGACATTGCGTCAAACGGGTGGGTGGGCATGGTTGTTTTCTGCCAGCTCTTGGTGAGCAGATTTAGTGGACCTGATACATTGAGCGGCGTCCAATACAATTCCGCGGTCATCATGGGTATCAAGTCAGCATATGTGGTGTTTGGTGATTCTTGAGCTCGGTCAGGGACAATCTAAGAGTTAGCGGTTTTGAAGATTGTCCAATGCTTTTGTTTTAAGGTGGTTTCAAAGATTATCCAATGCTTTTGTTTTAAGGCGATTTCGAAGATTGTCTAATGCTTTTGTATTAAAGTGGTTTCGGAGATTGTCCAATATTTTTGTTTTAAAGCGATTTCGGAGATTGTCTAATGTTTTTTATTTATAAAAAAAAAAAGCTTTTGTTGTAGATAAAGGACCATTGGTTGAAATACCAATGGTGAGTTTCTCACTTTGGGCATAAGCATGTGTGAGGGAGTCGGGTTGGGACTCGGATTTAAAATTCGATGGAGCCGACATGGGACACGTTAGTCGCATCATTCATGACATTTGGTTCCATTCTAGGGATGGCATCTTACGGAGGGTGTTTATTTGTTGCATGACCATTGTAGGTGTACTTGGGGTGGGGGTAGCCCTTGTGGGATTTTACTCTGGGCATTTCTCACTATCAGCGGGAGACCTATTAGTACAAAGTGTGCGGACGGCGCTCACTAGAACCGATATTGAGAAGAAAGGTAGTTATGGCGATTGTATTTTTGTAAAACATGTATTAGAATGTAATTTTGATATATGTTTTGTATAGTGATCAGATTTCAGCTTCATTATGGACTATGGTTTTTATAGTCATGTGCTTATCTTGTTTAGTGCTGGATAAATACTGTCAGCCCTCACGTGGCCATTTTGCATTATGTTGGACCAGTGAAGTGTTGTATATCAGCCAGGCTGTATTGCCATGTAACATTGTACATGTAGAAGACTGCTTTATGTTTTGATTAAATCATGGTTTGGAAGCTAATGGATGGGTGGTGTGGTGTCGTTGTCAAGATTACCAGTGATTGCAGGTCTTCATGGGTTAGCAGATTATCCAACGGACCCCAGTTTTGAACTGCATCACAAACACACTTTGTACTTCACATCATCGATTCTATAGGTGTTTGCATTTGATTATTTTTCGTTTTATATAAATTGCAGTTGAAGAAAGCAACAATCTGCGAGATTACACGGATCACAGTAATATAGTGCTTTCAAATTAAAAACCCTAGTGAGTGCATTGAGGAAGATGACAGTGAGGATTAAGTACCTGAGCTATGAAATTTATATTATATGGAGTTAAATGATTGTGATTAATTGTTCATTAAAGAAACTAAGTTAAGAAAAAAGTTATAAAAATATTATGATGATTGAATTAGTTTGTAAGAAAAATGTTAGGAATAACCATAGGGCTTGTTTCCATTGGTTGCATTTATGGCTTATGTTCATTAAGTCTTAATTAAGTGAAGATACTCTTGTCCTGAGAAAATTTGTATGAGAGGTTCTCTTTTGGAAGAATTCACTCAATTTCTCACACCTAATCCTATTCTCCTTTCGGTCCATCTAGGTCAAAGCGTCGTTACTTGTTCGATGTTGATCTCAAATCGGTCCTCGGAATTACCATTGGTCACCTTTTGGTTCATATAATGAAATTTCTGATTATGCTCGGATATATCACCTTCGGTCCATAAGTCATCATAAGGTTAGATGATGTCCCTCATAATGGAATCCATCTAGTACTAGGTATTCCTAATTTCAAGACTTCTTTGATTAGTCAATTGATTCTATCAATTATGATATTAGGGAATGAAAGTAGTGCAAGGTAAACTTCGAATGTCTGGAAACCGCGCTGAGCTTTAGGTCTCAATCTCACTACTTGAAAAACAATTGATAAAACCACAGAATTCAAACCACATTCTATAAACCTCAACACAAGATTGTATTCACAAAATCATTAAATATAATACATATATCAAACAGCCAGTAATCATGACCAATATATCAGAGGATCTGCCACTCATAGTAGCCTAAAAGCCCAACAAAATCATGTTGACAAAACATAAAAGTTGAAATTAAAGATTGAAGGATTTAGGGATACACAGCAAATATGAAGTTGAGGATTCCCAAAATTATTATACCACTATAAGAAGCCCTTTACTTGTTGGGTCTTACAACGGCTCCAAACGCAGGCTAAAAGAATGAAAATCTATAAACTAAGCAAATGAGAGCTTAGAAGAAACCTTAGAAAATGGATATGTGCAAACTGGCTCTCTCCAATCCCTGATATTACAAAACAATTATTTGCAGCGTGGAAAAATATTAAAATGATGTGTGTGAGAATGAGGGCATTTTTGTCCCAAACCCGACACCTTACATGTAGGCGAACATGTCGAGAAATCAGGTGGGCTTCCTTCGCCTTAGCAAAGGTCTGCTTTGCCTCGATGAGGTTCTTCTTTGCCTCAACGAACCCAAGGTCCTTGCATTGTTGTGATTCCTCCTTCGCCTTGGCGAAGGTTTTGCTTCGCCTAGGTGAACCCAAGGCTAGACTTTTCTCTTCTTTGCTTTTCCTGTAGGCTTTTCTTTGCCTTAGCGGCTTGCTTCCCTCGCGAAGGGTTCCTTCCGCCTCGGCCAGGCTGTCTTACAGGATCTTGTTTTCTTCTTTTGCCTTCTTACATGCTTTCTTCAATTTAAGACTTGAAAAACTCACGGATGAGAGATTAATGTAATGCTTGAGAATAAGGGGGTGAATCTAGCATTTAGGTTACTTAAACACATGAGAAACACGCTATAAATACTAATATGATTCACCCTTATCAATCTTCCTATATCAAGCTAGTCTCCAAGGTATCAGAATGATCTACTTGGGTAGACATTATAGCTTCTATCATATCCACGCAGAAACAACAGTCACTTGCAACAAGATACTTCAGCATTGAACACATTGAAGGTTACCTCATCATCTTAAACTCTGAGTTTTAATTCACCCTTTTACACATCAATCAAAGCCTTGCCCGTGGCTAAAAATGGCCTCCCAAGGATTATGGGTATTTTTTTGTCCTCTTCCATATCTAACACAATGAGAAATCTATTGGAATGCCAAACTTGTCCACTTGCAGGACATCCTTAATAATACCCTTGGATGTTTCAAGGATCTATCAAACTGTTTGAGTATCACAATCATCGGTTTTGCCTCTTCTAATCCCAACTTTTGGAAGATGGTCAATAGCATCAATTTTATGTTGGCTTGTAGTTCACATATTGCTTTTTTGAAAATAACATTTCGTATGGAGCATAGAATAGTAAAACTTCCTAGATCCTTAAGCTTTTTTGGTAGCTTTTTATGTAGAATTCCACTACACTCTTTTGATAAGGCTCTTTGTCTCATAATCTCGTTTTCTCTTCTTTGTCTAGAATTTGATATAGTTTAACATGGCTGAGCATTTATAGGGGAAGCAAGGAATGTTTATGTGTTCTAAAGTCTCCATAAATTTAGAATATGGAATCCTTAAACTTACTTTTGTAAACCTTTGGGGGTGTATGGATAATGGGAATAGACTCTTTGAATGGTGGGTTGGGTTCCTTCATTAGTGTCTCTATCTCGTCAATTTACCTTCTGACTCCTTGTTATGTCCATCCTTACTTTCGGTTGTTGTAGGTTCTTTCACTATCTTATCACTTTCCTTGATGTGATTGCTCCCAACCTCCTAACCCCTCTATTTCTTGGGTTGCCTTACGTGTGCTAGGTAAAGTGCATCTTGCCTCTACGATAGATTACATTGTGATGCGGCACAGTTATCTAAGCTCTACATGCTCTGGGCTCCTTGATTCACGAAAATCTAGTCTCATTTATGGTTGAGTGTCTGATTACATCTTCTTCACTTAACTAGGTTCGCATGAGATTTAGCTAACTTTCCCATTGCTTCCTCTATAGTTGATTTCCTTTCCGTTGAGGGCTTATTCTACTCATGATATGGTGTTGGTTGATTTTTCTTCCATGAGAAGTTTGGATGGTTCTTCAACCTTTGATTATACTGGTTACTATATGGATTGTTATGTTTACTATATTTGACATATTGTGTTTTCTCGATGAACTCGGCTCAAGGGTTCTGGCAAACATTGCGCAACAATAGAATTACTAAGCTGCTCACATATAGGAGTTGGGTGTTTATGTGCTTGATCATCTGGTTACTCGCTAGCTAGCCGTCAAAGTGATACTGAGGTTGCCGGGTTAAGTATGATCATTAATTCTTGCCACCCTATTTTCTAGTTGAAGTCCCTCGCTTGGCTACAGTGTATTGTTGCTTGCCATGACTTCTAAAAGCTCATGTGCCTCAATATCAATTTTTTTTGAAAATAAACCTCCAATTGGGGCATCAAGAATGACTGAGAGGCATGTTTTGAATTATCATAGAAACAGGTTTACTTGTAACCATCTTGGTATCTCATGGTGAGGACATTTTCTCAACAATCCTTTGTATATTTCCTAGGATTCAAACATTATTTCTTCTTCGTGTTGCGTGAAACTATTTATCTCCATCCGTAGCTGCATTATCGCGGTTTGGTGGAAGAACTTTGCAAAGGGTATGTACCGATCATTCAGGTACAATGAGCGGGGTGGTTGAAGTTTTAACCGCTCTTGACATCACGTTGGCTGTTTGAAGATCGACAGTCCATGTGACGTTCATGGTTTCGTTGATTGAACCCTTTTTATGTTCAACCAATGGAGACAACCCTTGAAGTGCTTGGAAATGATGACCAGATCATAATCGATGGATCGTCGAGTTTTTAAGCCGTTTGTCTCCCGTTAGTGAAAGATGCATAAATGCTGCCGCTACGTTGCTTGTAATCACGGCCCCTTAATGTTTTGGATATAACCATGCCCTTAATGTTTATGTCGTGGCACATTTATGCCCTTGTTGTTAAAGGAATCCACATATAAGTAAACGTGGCATTAACGTTGCTGACGTGGGACCCTTCACGTGTGTTTTTAGCTGATGTGGTAGTTTTGCATGTGTTTCATTAAACCTAAAAAATTATTTTGAGAAAAATACCCTTATCCATAACCTCTCGACACCCCCATAAATCTCTCTCTCTTGGATCAATCTTGTTTCCTATCTTTCCCTTTTAAACCCTAATCAAAACCTAAGATTCAACGACCCGACTTCAGCCTCCATTCCTTTGCCCGAAAAAAAAGACGCGTGCGAGAAGGATAAATAAATAAATAAATAAAATCAGCGTAAAGCTAAACTTTTGCTATAACTACGATTTCGGCAGCAAACAGAGACCAAAGCACACACCCAAATGTTTCATCTTTACTACATTACAAAGAAAAATTAAACGATAATAATTAAAAAACAAAAACAAAATATTGACTTCACAAAATAGAGTAGTGTAATAAGTGAATTGTCTCTACAACCGCACGTCATCCATGGTTGCTTGTTTTTTGTATCTCAAACTATCCCCTTTTCAAACAAACTCAATTGAACAATTTTTAGATCTTAATTATTCTCACAACTTGGCAGTATTTTGTAGATTTTATACGTTAACGAATTGCTTTGGATTTCTAAATTCACTATTTGACTTACAAAGTATGATTTTCATTCTATACATTCAATCCTTGAAAAGTTGAAAGCGTTTATTCAATAGAGAAAACAGGACAAAATTAGAGAAAATTAGGGTTTTGATTCAGAACTATGGCTAGGTTTAAGAGGAAGAATTTGAGGGGGTGAGAGCTTAGGGAGGTCGACCTCCCAATACCCCTCTCTCCCTTGCAATTTGGGAGGTCAAGAAGTTAGGGATAAGGGCATTTATGTCAAAATAATTTTTAGGTTTCATGAATCACGTGCAAAGCCGCCACATCAACTAAAAAGCATGTGAGAGGTGCCATACCAGTAACATTAATACCCCGTTTTCCTCTTTGTTGATTCCTTTAATGAAAGGGGCATAAGTTTTTGATGATAAACACGTTAGGAGCATGGTTAGACCCAAAAAAACTTTAAGGACTAGATTGGACATTTTGTCAAAACATTCCTTTTCCCCCGTTACTCTAGTAAAATAAGGTCGTGGGTGGACTAACATGGAAAGCTGCAAACCGCGTCATGTCACTCTCATCCGGTGCACCCAGTAATATGAAGGCATGGTCTTTCCCTAGAAGCTACTATATAGGCCTCTTTGTTGCTTTTAAATGTTCGATGTGGGACAAGTTGTGCTTTAAAATACGTTAATACAATCATAATAAGGCTTGAACCAAATAGAAAAAGCTCACCTTATATTCTAACCAATGTTTTAAAAATCGGCTCGTCGCTTTTTTGCTTTTAAATGTTTGATATGGGACAAGTTGAGCTTAAAAATACGTCGGTACAATCATAATAAGGCTTGAACCAGATAGCAACAATTCATTTCTATTCTAATTTTAACAGTGACAACACTTTGCTTAGAATAAATATTTGCAAATAAAATACATACTATAATCTTACATATTTATATATACACACAAAATTATATTAAAAGTTATTTTTACCAATTTCACTATATTTTCACACATAATTTGTTTGAAAATACTTTAAAAATATAAAAAAAAAATTTCACATATGAACAAGTAACTTTTTTTGATTCTTATTAATTAGGCTTTAAACATATTAAAAATGTAAATTCACAAAATAATTTCTTCCAATGCATTTTAATTATATATTTCTGAAACTAAAAAAGTTTCTTAGCATCTTAATGGAACCATTATCATTGTAGTATTTTCTATTTTCAAGTAATTTCTTTCACTAAAAATTTTAAGTAATTTTTTCTATCATTCAAAGAAAAAATGACACCCACTTCAAAAATAAATAAAATAAAACTATTGACATGCTATAAAGTTGGATTTAAAAAATAAAATTAGTATAACATTACTTTAGGAAGAGCATTGATTTCCAAACAAGGAAAATTAAAACATTCTTCTTATTATTATTAAATTATGATTATTAGGAAAACTTCTTACTAATTCATTAATCAAATATAAATACTCATATATATATATATATATATATATATATATATATATATATATATCTGCACATGAGTATCACAATAGCATTTCAATTACGCTTGCTTCTCAAAAGTGGAATATATATGAATATTTTCTAAAAAAAAGTGGAAGAAACAAAAAGTAAGTAGAATAAGAAAAATAAATCCAAAATCAATAAATTATTTACCCCAACGTTTTAAATTTATTTTTCTTGTGTCTCATTATATTAAAATTAGATAATTTTAAAACACATACTTTTTTGGTAATTTTATTTACATTTTATTTTTTTTTACCATGAAAATAGGAGAACACCATTTTTTTAAATTATCTTTTTCTATTCTTTTATTCACAATGCACAGTGATACACAAATCTGGACAAAAAAAATTTCACTTTTACAACAATGATTTTTTTTTTTACAACTAGAAACCTTAGTCTGAATCATGGACCTCCCTTCCCTAGTCTTTTTTTTTAAAAGATGAGCGCTTTATCAAATGCATGAACTAAGCATGATGGCCGACAAACAACATGCTTAAGATTTGGGATTAATGTTTATTCAAATGTTTTAATGTTTTGAAATTAATTAAAAGGAAAAAATTCAACAAAATAGAAAAGAAAAACAATCAGTAATCGTTATTTTTTCTATTCAAGGTAAAGTCAATACGATCTTTTCTATTTTGAAGAAGCAGAAAGTTAATTGTTATTTTGTAAAATCATATGAAAATTAATATATATATATATATATATATATATATATATATATATATATATATATATATATATATATATATATATATATATAAATATATATACATATATATTTCAAAGTTGTTTATTTATCATTTGTTGGAAGACCAATTAAAAGGATATTTTGGATTCCAATTTTTCTTCTATAGACGTGACATATTCCCAAAGATATGAAAAATGACACATACATATCTTGATGTTAAAGGTAGACATTAAATGGAAATTTATTCTCTCATTGAACATTATAAGCTGAAGAGTAAAACCCGTAAATAAATAGAAATATTATCAACTATAAGGTTTTTTGGGCGAAACATTCCAAGACACAAAGTGATCAAAGCTGTCATAACCAAAATTGTAGACATTGCCATGAATCTCATTAGGTTTCCTTTCAATTTTAAGTGATCGTATTGTAGAGCTTCCATTGATCATGTAGAAAGGAAGGATTAGCGACCTCCATCAGCTTGTCTGCGCCTGTGCAAACTCTCATGACCTTAAGTTGTTCAAAGCTCATAGCAGCTCAGCCTTCTGATAATGGGGGCTTCACTTAGCATTGATTTATTGATTTTCTCATTTGGCTAAGTATTTCCCCTCTCTTTTTCTCAGCTTCTAGTTGATTAAGGACTTGTATGTAAGTTTGTGAGTTAGCTCACAGACCTTTTGTTCTTGTGACCTTGATGTCGGTTGAACAATTCGGCTCTGGTATAGGGCTGGACGTAAGAACGCCGGTCAATGATGACTCAAGTCCTAGGTGCGAAGGAGAACACCTTCCCTGCCGGGGAAAAAACTATTATGGCAACATTTGCACCACAGAGAGTGCAAAGCTCACTAGCTTTCTTAAAGAGCCCGGACCTGCGCTTAGAGAAGGTGACTTGTAGATGATTTTTCTTCGATATTTTGGTGATTTCTATCTTTTTTTGGCGGCTGTGAAAGCTTCTTTACATATCTAGAAGGATATAGAAGAAGAAGGAAGATTAAGAGAAAACAGAAACTGTTTTTGTTGGGAGTTGGAGTAATTTTGAAGGTTTAGAGAGAGGGTGCAAGGTGGCTATAATTGCATAGAGTCTATTCCTTTAAGGTACCAAATCCCACCTGATTTAATTTTTTTCATTACATGCCGCTAATCATTGATTTAAAAATTTTGAGAATCAAATCTTTCAGATATGAATGGTATGTGATAGTTTATGGAGATGGCATGATTAAAAGAGGAAAGATATGTTTCTACCAAATATATTGGAATTAGCTATTAGCGAAGACTTCAATCTCTTGATTCTTCCACTAAAATTTTTATTTATAGATGTGTTGGCATTTTACAAGTAAAAGTCAGCTACTGTTTTTATTATTGTGTATGTTATGGAACTCTTCACTCACATAAATAAATCAACTGCATAATAATAATGGAACAAATGACTTTGAAATATGATGAAAAATGAACTAACCATGTGTTTCCTAATATGAAAATCAAATACTTGATAAGCGATTAATTAGGAGAATCATATTTATTCAAATCATTTAATGTTATTCAAAAGAAAATAAAGCAATATTTTGTTTATTTTGGTTATTTTTAAAAAATAAGAAAGAAAAATAAATGGTTAAATTCAATGATTCCCTTTATTTGGTTGTTAGAAGAAAAATGGAAGGAAAAAATATTTAAAAAATTATAGAAAGACCATGTGTGTTAACTCATTGTTACCTCCTTACCTTGATAATTCTTGTTGTCGCCAATGAATGAATAATGCTATAGACATCCTACATGGATTATCATATAAATGGGTCTATAGACATCCTACATGAAAACTCATGCTATATTCTTGTTAGCTTTACTGATTCACATGATAACCATGTGCTCCATTATAAACTTTCATTTATGTGTCAACTATTAAAAGTACTCCTATAATAGAGTTTTCATTCAAATATAGACTTCTTGGTAATTTTCTATATTTTATTGAGTTAGGATTTGAATTAAATATTTTTTTGGTACTATTAATTCCATATTTAGGTCATTTCTATGAGTTGTCGCTTTAATATGTAGAATTGCTACATAGTTTCACATATAATAATTTCTTGTATTTTGAAAAGATTGTGCTTGACCCCTCTGATTACATGAGTAGAGGCAAAAATGGGAGATTTTAATATAGTTGTGAATTAATTAATATGCTAAAAAAATCTACTAATTAAATGAAGATAAAAAATTACAATGGTAAAGGCTTGTATTCCCTCACACTTAAAAAAATGAAATTTTAAATCATGAAATGATAGAATACGATCATTCAATTAAAAAAATGTCCTTATTTGTAGTCAATGGGGAGCTTGCATAATGCAACGCCAGCTAATTCAAGCTTCACAATCCATAGAGTTTTTCTGAAAGATAAGAATTTGTCCTTCCCAATAAATGGACACATGCGCAACATTCTTTTCGTAGCATATAATGTGACACGAGTCCATTAGCTACGGAAGTGACCGGAAACACTCGTGAAGATGTCGGTGACCGACATTCCTCTGAAAATCGGGCAGAGTCTCCTTTGTATGGGAGCTCACAGAAAAAAAAAAAAAAAAAAAAAAAAAAAAAAAAAAAAAAAAAAAAAAAAAAAAAAAAAAAGGAAAAAAAAAAAAAAAAAAAAAAAAAAAAAAAAAAAAAAAAAAAAAAAAAAAAAAAAAAAAAAAAAAAAAAAAAAAAAAAAAAAAAAAAAAAAAAAAAAAAAAAAAAAAAAAAAAAAAAAAAAAAAAAAAAAAATTTTTTTTAAATACAAAACATATACTGTCCCAAGCGATTACCAGTATCCAGTATATCCAATCACATGATATCATTACTTGGGCTAAATGATACTCATAATACATACTAACTATGAATCCAACTATATACCAAATGGATTTTGAGTTACAATATTTTCACTCTTATACAATACATATATTAAAATTAGACATTTTTAATACATGTATATATCATCAGCAAGCCACGGTGACTTTCTTCTGATCCTCAATCCACATAATGACTAGTCCCTCGCACGCTCCACATGCGCATGAATATATATAAATGGTGAGCTAATCTTTCCGATGATGGAATCGCCCTAAAGTGGGCTACTCTCCACCCTAAGTGCAGTGCAATGTTCCAAAATAAGCATACATTCAAACAAATGCATGATCCTACTTGAATATACACATGACCAACTCAGATCAGAGTCCTCATGGACTCTCTCACTCGCTGGCCTCGTATGAGAATTATTGTTTTGTTAGTGGACAACCCTCCGATGTATATATATCAATTGGGTCGTCTCCAACGATTGATATATTATTTGTTTGTGGACTACCCTCAGATGAATATCAATTGGGCCGTCTTTGACGATTGATATTTTTAATTTGGACTACCCTTCGATAATTAATATTTTTAGACAGCCTCAGGCAGATTTCTCTAGAGGCGATCTTATGCACTCACTCATAGTCCTAGGGTGTTTCAGTGCATATGAGTGCATATGCCAATTCCAATGATCTAATTACATGTAAATATAAACATGCATATTTACAAAACAATCAATTCACACAATCATGTCATGTAAATTCTCATTTTCATACATCAAAATTAGCTCCTTGAGCTAATGATCAAACATGACAATTTAGTTTTAAATCCTCGACCAAACACATATTTTCACAAAAATATATTTTGAGAACACTGTTTTGGGAATAGTGAAACCCTCGGTTACTATTCCCGAAAATTCACAATTCATCGGTTCACCTTGTGAACCCGCATTTTCAAGGCATTTCAGGCTGTTACAATCAATAAATGATTTATTTAAACTTTGTGAATTAAAACACACTAGCTTGACCCTCACGATTAAGACTAAACATTTGGTTTCAAAATTTATATCAATTCGGTCCCAAGGTTTGGGACCGATCCTACTAAAGCTCATTCGGCTCAAACATTTTATGTAAAGTACTTAAAGCGAGAATAAAACCCAAGTAAGGAGAAACCTCACCTCGAGGTTTGAGGAAACTCCTAAATTCGGTAACGAAGGCCTCTCTAAGCGTATAGCGATTTTCCTTCTTACATCGTATTGTAGTGGCCAGTTGTGTAAATCTAGAGACCTTCTCTCTAAAACCTCCATTTTCATTTCTGCAGCAGCTACTGGATTTCTCCCCTTCATTCGTTTTTCCCTTTTGGGTGAGAAGATCAATACTAATCGCTATCTTATCTTTTTTGTGACTTGCTTTTCCAAAAGCCCTTTTGTTCTTGTTTTGATTTACCATTGAAACTCTATCTCGACCATCCATTTACATCATTTCTCTACTCATACCACTCATTGCACATGAGTACGTATTATATGTGACTTTCGTCGTATCGAAAATCGTTTTACAGCACCCAAAACGCGATGCCTCGAAAAACGTGTAAATTCCGACTGTCTCGGAATTCGAAGAAATTTTACGTGCTAGCTAGATTTCGCGAGACGATTCCAACGGTGCAATCCGTTTCATCATCTGAGATCTAGAGAATAAATTTCGGATTTTAACGAAATACAAATTTGTAATCGAAATTAGTTCTTTTTCATAAATTTAGAATTTCTGGTTCCTTACAATATGAGATTCAAGGATGTGCGAAGAATATCATATATTGACACAGCCCGTAATAGGATAATCTCTCAAATCATTCTACAATTAGGTTTGAAGGGAGAATGAAGTAAAATGCCTAATCAATTATGGAAGAATTGATTGATAAGTCGATGTGATACCCCAAGGCAGCGATTAATTATGAAGGTTGATTGATAATTCGTGGGAATTTAGTAAAAATACCAAAATCAACTATGAAAAGATTGAATGGTTACCACATAAAATTCTAATAAGTTTAAAAGGTTCTTTGAAGAACAAAAATAGAAGTCACATTTTACCAATCCAAAATTATATGTCTATTTCATTGTAAATATGCATTTTATAGTGTAATTGTAAGGAAACCAATATAAAGCATATTATAATCTTAAACCTAACACACATACCTATCTACTTTGGAAGTAAATAAACCTAAAATAGACTAAGATTTTGGTTAACTTTATTATAACCAATTTTGTCTAAGAAAAGGAAAATAAATATAAAAAATTTTAAAATAAAGAAATTAATATAATTGACATCTGAAGCCATGTATGTGATATGAAAAAATTCAACTATATATCCATATTCTTCCCGAACATGTCTAGAGTCTTATTGGTTTGCAAATATGAATCCCGATTTAGATGCTAAATGAGTGAGTGTACATCGTTAATAGAGTAATGTAGTGCAAAAATAAGGATGTTAGACCCATATGGAAGTGGTTGTCAATTACTAAAATCGGGAGATTTCTTCTTCATCTGAGTAAATGAATTGATGAAATCATAATCTAAACCAATAAAAACAACTCTAATACAAACTTTAACAACAGTGCAAATTATACTACTATGTGGAAGGACTAGGGTTTTGGATTTGATTAAAAATCCTCAAGTAGTTAACCTTGATTTTTAATCAAAATACCATATGAGATTACACGAATGGTGGTCTCAAAGAATTTAATTGCAATCTATCTCAACAATTTGTAACCTATTTCATAGATCTAGGTATTTTGCATTTCTACTCAACCCCAAGACCTATGAAATGCACTTAACCCAAGACGGCCTTAATCACCACATAAAACCCATGAGTATGTCTAATCAATGAAGAATTATGTTATTTCACTTAGGTCTAACCTATTACTCTCTTTTCAAATCTTTTAATAGGCCACATATCAGATTGATGGTGATCAAATACCAATAACATTAAGATCAGTGAAATGAGTCAAATAATAGTATTCCATATAGAAAAGTAAGAAAGGAGATTCAGCAATTAATTACAAGTTTCACATATGTAATCTTCCCAAAAACCCTAGACTACTAATTAGAACATTGTGAGGATAGAAAACAAAATAAAGCAAACCGGCGCAAAAGAAATAGTAGAGGAAGCGCAAAAATGTGATCTTCAATCCTTATTCTTCATTCTTCATATTTTAAAGCCTTCAAAAGGCTCAAGTATTTCGAAAGAAACCAGTTCTCCCTCCTCTAAATTAGGGCTTTTCTTTCTTATATTCCCTAGGCTACCTTCCTTGAAATGCACACAAAGATATGGGCTTGAGCAATCACTAGGTTGTTAACCACATCGCTACATGCGAGGCTAATCTTCATTATCATTAGGATACATCATAGCGTCTGGGTGCCATGTTGTGACACGAGAAGCAACTGCTAACAACAAAACACTTGATGCCCGCTACGTGTCCCAATCTTGAGCGTCATGACACCTAGGGCATCACACATGTCGCTGACGTGGGGAACCACGACGCCATGTGAGAAAAATTTCTTCATTTTTGGCAAAGCCTCATGATTAACAAAGCCTCAAATTAAACCATGCAATGCACATAAGAACAAGATAAGTAAACACTTATTATATTGATAAAAAATAACTAAAACCTAGGTTTAATGAGTATGTGAATACTCATCCACACCAAACTCAATTCCTTGCTTGTCCCTGAAGAAAGGAGGGCTTGTGACTAAACTAAACACTAGCACACAACACAAACACAACCAAATCCAGGAGTTGAGCAAGGCTCATTGCATCGTCAAACATAAACATCTTGAATGGTATGTAAAGGCACAATAGCCAAAAATTGGATCTAAGAGCATTTATAATCTTTAAAGGACAAGGCTTGAATTGGTATGGTGAACATAGGAGGCTACTCCCTCAATATCAATCACCTTTCCTAAGGTAGCTATGTGTAATTTTTTTTTTTTTCTTGTCGAGTCTTAAATATGAGTGAGTTAGGCACCTCGAGCTTCAAGGAATTCAACTCACTCTATGAAGATGTTAACTAAGGAAAGGATGGGAACACACCTAACTTATTCAAACACAAAACTACGAAGTATGAAGCAATGCTAAGAGTGTGGAGATAAGTGTCCTTGTAGTAAGGACCCGTTGATGACTCCCTACTAGTTATTGGTTAAGGGCACCGGACCTTAAGTTCCCCTCCAAATTACCCCGAACACTCAACTCAACACCGAAGTACCTACTTTGTGAGATAACCTATCTTCCGTCCCATGTAACAGATACTAAAGTCAATGATACGGCCGGTTGGCTCAAGGCATTAATTTAAAGGCCTCACGTTAGTACTGGTTCCGAATTATATTAACTCATTTTTCTTACTTTTCGGTTTTTCATTCTTTTTCTCATTTTCTTACTTTTCTTTTCTTTCTCTTATAGGTTGGGCGCAACAATGCACAAGGTGTCTCATCATAATAAGTTACCAACTCTTATAATTGGATTCAATAACATAATAAATTTGAGAGTGGGAGCTTGAGGATTGCATAAATAAGATATAATATATGTGTGTGTGAAAGCTCAAGAGGGTTTCTTGATAGAGAGGGAGACCGAAGTAAGTCATCATCATAGTCTTTTACACAGTCCTAAATGAAGCATGTGTATCCCCAAAATGTATCAATTATTGGTCTTTAAACATTAATGTGTTATATGAAGTAAGCATGAATGGCTCGACTAGATGGACTAAAACACACTAAAAAATAAATAAAAATCACATGGAAAGTCACAAACACAAAACAAAAAAAAACTACATTGAAGGTCACCGTGAAAACTATCTAAGCATACATATCTTAGCAAATCACAACCCTCACCTAATAAACAAGTCATTATCCTTAATAATGAAATATAGTAAGGCAGTAATAAGTAGACTACGATATGATCAGATATAATCATCTCACTAGTCTCCATGTGGTAGTGGTGTTGCATGGAAGGAGAGGAGTTGAGCAAGTTGTGTTGTGATAGTGCTCTGCCTCAAAGATGATGTGTTTTGATTTATGAGCTCCTCTGACGGTTGATGATTAGAAATTGACTTAAAAGTGTGTTATTTCATCTTAGGAAGAGATCCCAACCTCCTTTGTGACCTCATGTACTAATTAACTGATTGGAGGGATGATGTACCCTCATTATGAGGCATAATCTCTTGAACTAACTACTCTTCTTAAGGTGGTTGCTCCTCTTACTCCTCCTCATATTCACTAATAGACTCACCTTGCTTGTGTTTTATGTTGGTCTACTGGGAGTTCGAAACACTCCTTTTTTTCAATAGTGTAAAATAGAAATTTCAGTTATTGAAAAGGTAAATAAGTGATTTAGTGGAGGAAGAATTTGAGAATTCTCTAGATCTTGGATGATGAAGCGAACTTCACACGTTGAGATCATCTCGCGGGATCTAGCTATGTAAAATTCATCATTTCCAAGGCGTTCGAAATTTCGCGTTTTTCGAGGCAGGAGTCAGTGACACTTGGCCTTGTACGGGTGGCTCACATTGAGCCACGTGTCAAATTAAAGAAAAGTCAAACACAAGTATAAGTGCAGATATATGGACATATGTGCCACATAGATTGAAGATAAATCCAACACTATTGATAAGTGGATCAGAAAAAAGTAAGAGAGCCAATGGTGTCTTGACATGTGCAATGAAAGGACATCCCACCTAGCCATACTGATAAATCGTTGGGATGGGAAGAAAGGCAAAAGGAGAGGAAGAAGAAGAAGTGAGGCTCTACCTTACGCTCCCCTGAAATTTCTAGCGTCGGATAGTCGATTCAGTGTCGGGCTTAGTAAGTTCTTCCTGCTTTGAGCTTCAAGTAGGGACAGTGGGGAGTTTGATAAATGCAAGAGGTAGGGCACTACTCTCTTACTCGGTTTATTCTTGTCTAAAGGCATAAGAAAATGGTTTTACGGTAGTCGTAGAGGCGAAAATGGCCATGCGTCAGGTCAGTGGGACGCGATCGTTAAATCGAGGAGCGTCGCCAGGCAGTCCACGACGACATGAGACCATTACGGATGATCGGAGCTGATTTTGGGCTAGCGTCCATGTATTACTTCCATGTTATTGCTTTAAATGAATAGCATGAATCATGTGAGAAAAATGATATGTTAATGCATGAGGAATTGATGTGTTAACATGATGGTTGTATGGCACAAAATCATATTGTGATGAAATATACTATGCATGAACCATGAAAGGAATTGAATATATGAATTGGCATGACTGTATTCATGTGCACGTAGCATCGTGTCTAGTCGGGTGCGAGTGTAGTGTGATGTTAATTCACCATCCTTGAATGTGAAGTGGAGCTCGAAAATGGACGCGTCGAGGTCGATTATGCGATCAATTAAATCAAAATAAATGATAAAAGTCATGTGTGTTGGGCTAAGCAAGATGGGGTAGATCCCCCCGGGTAAAAGTCCTAAATTCACATGCGGTTAGACATGATCACTGTTGACCAATTTTGTATACAAATTTATAACACTGTTACCAAAGGAGTATTATCTATTCCCTACAATGAGCGGCCAAAACTGTTTGGCACCATTTTTCATATGTATGAAAGATGGAATTATTTTCTCTTGTAATATGACTCATTAAAATTTATATTTATGATTATAATCATTGCAAGTGCATGGGTTGTACAAACAATAAGAAACAGATATAACCCCAGAGTGTCCAGATCTATGTTCAAAGAGAGGTGTTAAATAAGGAAGCCCAGTACCTTCATAACATAAGGTGAAACTTAACTTTCGTGTGTTGTTTCCATTTATTCATAAACAATTTTTGGCGGAGGGAAACTTGATGTTGTCTGGCTTGAAATCACCAATATGGAAACAAAGTTTGGCTAAGATTTAGGTTTTGCAGTTCTAAGATAGAGACAAACTGGATGAGATCCTGACAACAGCATAAATCATTTCTACCACATCAACTTAATTTTTGCAAACAAATGTGGAGAGATGCTGTGAGTCTGAGCGGGATAATAAGATGGCGACATTATGGTTTGGATTTCTCCTTAACAATACTTTCGAGATTAAGGTTCATATTCATTTCTAAGACATGATTCTAATGAGTTACTGTAATATATAACCCTCTTTCTAAAGAGTGAAGTATTTTTCCTTTTAGTACTTCATACTTCGGATCTGGACTAAAGAGAATTCTTGCCCCATAGACGGGATCTTTAAACTGGCCAATTTGATTGACACTCATCCTACACTTCTAGTATAAATCTATCTTCTTGGATTAAGGTCAGCTAACACTGGGATTAAAATCAATTCATCAAAGGGAGAAACACAGGTGATAAAATAGATACTTCATTCAACCTGCTCGACTCATAAGTGAAGTTGTTGATATTACTGTCAAATGAATCTTCAAGTTCATTAGTTCCTGTTATTGTGTCTGCATACCCACAGGCCTCTACTCTCGGGATTCTCCATCTCTATATTGAGGCCTTACGGAATCGAGTGAGACATGTGCCTTATTGGGTACAATTACTAGCAGTGAGAACAAAGTAAATTTATAAACAATACCAATCAAATAAATTCAGAATTTCTAATTAAAGCTTCCTTCCTCCTTTTGCGGCAAAATGACTATATATCATCAAGAACCATTTCTAATTGGCTCAACTACTCAAAGTATTTGGTTTACTCATATCGGGACTAGCCGACTAGGAAAATTAGCGGAAATCATAAACAGCTAAAATAAATGAACTCACAAAACCTTGACATCATTTAAATCAAGCAGTTAATGAAAAAGAAGAATTTATAAAGAAATACCAACTCAAGCTGCACTTCAGTACCACAATGCATAATCAAAATTAAAGGAAAACTGGCAAATACAAAGTTATACTAGCTAAATCTAAAGTGAAGAAAATAAAAATGTATAAGTCTTCAATACCCATAAATCCTAGAGTCGCCAGAAAGTGTGCATGATCCTAGAAAGCGTGTATTTACTCGGCTTTTCCAATGTTGGGCCTCTTATTAATTGCATTGTGGATACCTAAAATTACAGCCCAAATTGAGTCTCTTTAATCATGACATAAATTTTTATGTTGGTGACATAGCTTTCAGTCTTTAATCGCTACCTGTGTTGGCTTCTTGTATTCATCATAACTGTTCTCAGGCTTGCTCTTGAATGCATGTTTCTCTTTTGATAATATCATGACATAATTTATATTCGATAGTCGTTCATTGTTGATAGGAATGCCTTGTCTTGCGACACCAAACCTATTTGCACCAACTACTCATGTCCTTGTTTCTTTGGAGTTTACATTTGCTGTATTTTCCTTGGCCACGACAATTGTTTTAACTATGACTCTATAGTGAGTTTCTCTGTCGCGATGGGATTCTTTAAGTCTTTATGATTGCATTATAATGTAAAATTCCTTGGTCATGACCGATTTTCTTCTACGGTTCTTGACTTTGCCTAAGTGCGTTTGTGCGACTTTGGGGTATATGTTGTCCTAATTGCCTTAGCCATTCTCAAGTCTTCTTCAAATTCTTTAATGTGATACTTTTCTCTGTCATATGATTTTATCATTCATTAACTTTTATTGTCTATGAGGAAACTTCTTTGTGGCGACAAAGTTTGCATAACTCTTGATTATGTCACAACAAGAATTTCTTTGTCGCCATTCTTCTTATTTTGCTCTTCAGCATCTTGTCTCGATATGGAATTCACCTCCTTCATGACATTGTGACGATAATGCTTTGATGACGAGATTGTGTTGCCCTTAGTTTGTAGATATGATTGTTATGTTATGACTTATCAATTCTTGCCTTGAGTTGGCAATGAAATGGAAACTGTCACAATATAAAAACACTTGTCTTATTGACTTGTGTTGCCTTTTTATATTTTCTTTAAATTGACATAATTGTCTCTTTTCATGATAGACTTCATCCATTAGTCTTCAGCTTTTATTTTGTAACATGAAAATTAATGTCACGACACAATTTCTTCACCATTTACCTTAAGTATGTTGCGACATATTTTAGGGTTGTCGCAAAGGCTTTCTTCAAAATCTTCTTCAAGTTCTGTCACGATAGAAAACTTTACGGTTGCGACCTAGAAAGCTCTTTTCATCCTTAAGTTTTGACTAGTCTTTGCTACGACATAGATTTTCTGGATGCAACATAGTTCCTTTTGCCTGCTTGAATTTTGTGTTCAGACAGGAAGCATTTCTTTATCCCTTTTTGCTTTCTATTTGGGATTCTCTCATTTTCAATAATTACACACGCAACACAAAGTTGATGAATATTCCATTTTGGCATAAAAATATATGTAAACTGTTAAAAAATAACGGAAAAATGAATTAAAAATGAATGGAGTTTTACTCATCAAATTCCCCCAAACTTAAAGTTTTGTTTGTCCCCAAGGAAAGAAAAGAAAATTTTATTTTCCCTCAAATAATTTAACTTTTATTTTTAAGGACATTTTTCTCTTCACAACTCAATTGGGTAGGAAACATAAGTTTGTTGTAGAATTACTTCTAAACATAAGTTCACTGAACCAACCAATAATTCATAGTGTGAAACAATTCAAACATTCAATCCTTCTTTATGTGTGTTGATTAGTGCCCAAAAAGTGCTATTTTGAGCCCTATCCAAGATAGGTTTTGAGTGCTTTTTGCGCACTAATCATGTCAATTAAGCCAATTGATGTGTGCTAGGATCCATAGTACCATGATGCCATTTCGAGTTTGTTTTTGGGTAATTTGCGGGTCTTTGCGTACCTCGTGCATTATGCTTTGAAGATTTGGGTGTTTTGACCAAAAAATGAAGGAATTTGAAGTGGATTCACGAGGAAAGTGGGGGATGCGAGTGGCAAAAGGAAGATGCGAGTGACGTGCGATTGAAGCGAGACAATCGAGAATTTCGCTATGATTTGCGAAAATTTATTTGAATTGCGAATTTGCAAATTCTATGGGTGGGGAGGAGATTCGTAGGCCTAGCGAAATTTATTTAGTAGCAAATTTGCGTGCTAGCGAAATTAACCAATTTCGCTATCTCATAATTTTCGCTAGGCTAGCGAAATTTAAGCTGGTAGCGAAATTCAGCTGTTGATAACGAAATTTCTCAATTCGCTATCTACATAAATTTGGCTAGGCTAGCGAAGTGCGAGCCCTATTCTCCCAGCGAAATCCCCCATGCATAAGCGAAATTAACGCCTTTGATTTTGTATATTGATCCTAGCGTTACGTTTGATGTATTACCATTTATTATATGTAATCTCATATTTTAGGTATTTTGGTAGTTTCACACTTTGGGTTGTACTATATAAACCCCCAAAAACTTGTAACCCTAAGCAACTTTTAATTTTATGTAAATTTTCCCGCAGCTTTCGTTTTAGGGTTTCATTTGGTCTCTTCTCTCTATACCTTTCATATTTCACAGGGTACTTGAGCCACACCTTGAGGATGTGACTCAAGGGATGCTTGGCTAAGCCTCTTAATATGAAGATGAGGGTTCTTCCTTAGCTTGGTTTGGGGCTACTGCAGGTTGTCCCTCTTGTTTCAAATAATCACAGTGCCTGCATTTATGGTTCCATACCTTCCAAACTAGGGTTTAATGCCGTTTAATGTTATTTCTTTGGTGAATCCTTGCCATGCTTTAGGGTTCGGTGCATGCTTAATGCTAGATCTGATATCATTTAGATGCCATTTAAAACCATTGAAATGAAGGTTGAGTGCTAAGTTTTTAAATGGATGGGACTTTGAATGCATAATACTTGTCTTGACTCAAATAGAATTGGTTCTAGGGTTAGGTTTATAACTAAGATCAGTTTTTAGCTTTGACTATATATCCTTGCCATAATGCGAAATGACAGGGACCTTCAGCTACCCCCATGTTATCAAGCTGGTGACCTAAACCTTCAGGTTCACATTTCACATAATTTCAACCATTCTGAGTTAGTGGAAGAAAACAAACCTTCCCTTTGTTTGGTGATCAGAAATCAGACAAAAAAGCCCACCATTTTCCAGATGCAAATCATTCATAGGATGAAAACCCATCCATGTTCGACCCTAGACGCTATGCTCGGTAACGACTCATTAGTAGGAGGAACAAGGATACAAATATTGTTGATTCGAGATCACCCTAAGTGGCACAAATCAAATGATCTTAGTTCTGCGGGGATGGTGCGAACTTCGTTTGATGAGTTGATGTGTACTTGTAATCCACATTACAAGTGTAGGTGACCTTTCCTTTTGAATTAAATTGTGCGGGCTGGTTTCCTTCACTTAGCGATCAACGCCTTTGTTTTGTTTATTGCGGTCGGTTTTGTTTTAGCCTTGAAGCTTCTTTGTATTTGTTGCGTTCTTTGTTCTGTTCCATTTTGTGTAACAGGTGTTTATGCGTGCAGGACGGAGGGACATCAGTTAGGCTCAAGTGGTGCACCACTTGAACAAGGTTGCGAAATAAGTATTGCCTGATGACCAAATGGATCCTCTACCTAGGCAATAAAGTCGACAAGCTATGAATCAAGCACATACGGTCGATGAGGGAACATACACCCTCCTAGAGTTAGTGCCCCCTATCTGCATCATACCCCTGAGGATGTAGGTGAGACCTACCAAGTACCCTGGCTACTTTTCATGGTATGGAGAATGAAAACCCCGCCACACATACAGTTTTGAGGGAGGTATGCCTTGCCTTGAGGAAGGTATAAGCGACATGGTTCTTTCGAAGCTGAAAGCATTTCAACGACACTCAAGATGAAAGCCAGGTGGCTCAATTCACTGAGGCGAGCGATTAGAAGTTGGCGAGATCTTCAAGGTGAATTTTGAAGGAATTCTTCAAATGCAACAAAGACCAACAGTTTGAAGAGGCGAATCCCCACTTACTCGGCCCTATGGCGAATGAAATTCTACCAATACTTGGGAGAGATTCATGGATACCATCGATTAACCTTGTCACATCATGGTTGATACACAGATGTGATCATTTCTATAATGGTATATCTACCATACGACATTGCTAGAAACCATGTGTGGAGTGATTTTAAAGCAAAAACCCGGATGAGGCCATGGTTCTTGAGTTATGTGGCTGAAACTGCAGGTTGAGATGATAAAACCAGAGAGAATTGAAAAAAATAGGCCTCAGCACACAAAGGAGGAATTTTTACACTTTCAGAGAGTATAAAGTAAGCAAAAATCTCAAACCTAACTAGGAAGGTGGAGGCTAGAAAGGAGAGAGGCTCCATAAATTACGAAGCGGTGGCGAAAACCTTTGCCTGAGACGACGCCTATTCACCGGGTTGTCAACCTGCAATCCAGGAGAACATCATCCGACTGCCCCATCAGTGAAGGATTTGATGTTAGAATATGCAAATGATGTAGTTATGCAAAGCACAACAACTGTACTATATGGTATGCCTACAATTAGTTGGAAAAAATCACTAACCTATCGCGACCTAATCCCCACACATGTGCCCCCAGGTGCGAAACCACAGTTTAGTTCCTCAATCAACAAACACTGTCATCCACTTCTCAGTTAGATTAAATATGAATTTGAAACAAGTGGTGCAGTGAGCTTTGTGGAAGAACAAAAGGTCGATACCTGATTAACAAGAGTTGATACTGTAGAGCTTTGAACAAGAGAATAGATGGGCTTGAGCAATCTTAATCCAGAAAGTAATATAGACAACTTCAGTATTCAATCACAAGATCAACAATATTACGGAGGTACGAGGAAGGTTCCACTTCCCGAGCAGCTTTATAAATCGAAGGAGTCCATGAGGTAGAGTTCATCCAGCAGATTCAGAATGGATTGGTGAACAATAAATGTAAAAATTGGAAAGAAATAGAGCAACCAGTGCCCAAGGTTGTTGAAGAAACATGCAAGGAACCAGAAGCTGAGCACAGAGAGTAATCGTGGTGGACTGATGAAACAATACGCATACCACCTTCATTTCAAGGGCGCAGGAAGCGAAGAAATACGATGACGGGCATCTACAGAAGTCCTAAGGCAAGTGAAGGTCAACATCTCTCTTGGTCATCATCAAACAAGTCCATACTTTGTGCAAGTTTTGGAAGGATCTTTGTACGTCCGAGAGGTTTGAACGTTGAGAAAAGACATTTTGGTGAACAGTGTTCCTGTCGGGCGAGAACGGTTCAAAATATAGGATGCGCCCACCGATTTTGATCAACGATGGTGGGACATGGACAAACATATAGATTTAGGGTGCGTTGACTCTGTATACTAGTTGTGTAGCGGTGGTTTTGGAGAAGCAAACCTACCAACATCACTCTATCATTGGCCGATCAGTGGGTGAAGTCACTAGGACCAGATTGAGATGTGATGTGTGTTGGTGATCAAATAGGTGCCACGAGTGACTTTTGTGATGTAATACCAGAGCCATTAACCAAATGAGCCCAATCATAATTTCAGTTATGCTGGGAAGACCATTCACATTTTGCCATTGATGTCATTCTTGAAATGAGTCATGCAGCTCATTTGGCAACATGACATTAGTGATCATCTTTCACTTATCATTGGAAGGTGAAGTGGAAGGAAACAATGGGAAGTACGCTTCTAGAAGTTGATCTAGAGTTAAGAAGCCAATGTCCATGGTGCGAAATAGCCAACCAAAATTTGAAAACGAGTTGTTTGGGAATTGCCATGGTAGCCCTTTGTAGAGAATTTGGTCATGAGAATTCAGCCGATTGAAAGCCAATCAACAATGAGGAATCATGCATCAAAGGCGTCGGCATAAAGCCCTTCTTTGGGGTTAAGAATCCTTCTCATGGCCTCATGAGTATTCAATGACTTTGGGCTGGTTTGGTGTTCTCTAAAACCAAGTGCGGCTCCATTATTTTGGTTTCTTTCAATTTGATCCAATTTTAATAGTTTCTATTTTTAGTAACTTTCTATTTTTAGTAACTTTCTCTTTTTAAGTAATTTTATTTTAATATTATTTAATAATTGATTTTTAGATATATTTTCTATAATAATTTTTATTTTAAGTGTGTTCCTATTTTAATCTTGGTCAATTCTGGTGAAGAAGATTCATTATTCTCGTAATTTTCAGTATTGTTTGGGCATGACTTATAAAATGAAGGAGGGCTTTTTCAAATTCACTTCATCTTCTTCCTTCCCATTCCCACTGACTCCATGACTAGCCACCATCGATATTCTGCCCTATTCGCTGCCTTGTGATCTTAATCATCAGCGCCTCGTCTTTATTGACCATTTTATATCTGAGCCCTTCATGATCCAAAAGCCCGGGTTGCCACGTCCTTGCTGCCCACACCACCTTGGCGCCCGTTACTGGTTTGCCCTGAGCCTCCGATGTGGTAGTGGTTTTGCCCGACCTACCAGTGGCTCTTCAGTAGTCATAAGTCCCTTAAGCCTTCTCCAGAGCCTTGAGCCACGAATCCATTGCGGCGCGACTCAACCGCCGCTCCCGATTGCCATGCGGTGACCACATTTCCGTTGCCTTCTTGGCGAATAGCGATGCCTGATTCCGATTAGTCATCGATGGTAGACTCTGGAACCAGCGAGTTCTCGACCCTATCTTAGATGCGGGCACCTGACCACCTTGGTCAGCCGAGCCTGGTAGGCTGTCCACGTACGCTACCACGCCACCGCCTCTGTGTCGCTGATTCTGACCATGGTCGTACGGAGGTGGGTCACTTTGAGCCCGGTGGTCGACACTCAGGCCGGGGGGCTGACTCCGGTTCCGGCTCAGACCCGGCGGAGTCCGCAGGAGCTCGAGGGGGTTCGGGAGATACGGCAGGATGGGACCGGGGGCCGCTTCACCGTCTGCAAAGGAATCCGGGGAGGGCCCGGCCCTCGAGCGGGCGTGCCGGGGCCGAAGTCGTCTTCATCAGGCAGAGCCATCCGTCGACCCTGGAAGGCTCGTCGCCTAGATTGTCCCGACCTCGAGGATCATGAGGCCCTTATTCGTCGGGCACTATCCGGAATGTAGGGCTCCAGCCATCGAGATTTTCATGGGAGTGTATTACGGCGTTTCGACGGTGACCACTGGGTCGAGGACTCCGTGCGATCGAGCATTACTCACTTCTGCCGTTCATGACGCCACGGCAGTTCTACTATCTTCTGGTGGTACTACAGTTCTACCATTCCGCGACCTCCGGGGAAGCGCAGAGTCGTTGGGCTCGGGTCCCGATATCGATGATCGTCAGGACTCTCGAGGCGGCGGATATATCGGTACATGTTGGGCTGATGCGGTGGTCTGGAAGATGTCGAGATTGGCCTCAGCAGGCTAGAGAAGATGGTCGCGGTCTTCTTTCGAGAGACACCCTTCTTTGGACCCTTACTATTCGGGCGGCTTCGCCTCAGTCTTCTTATTGATCATCTGCTCCGGACCAGCCTCTTCCGTGGCACTCGTCATTGAGGACCATCCTCGAGGCTCATGGATCTCAGAGGGTTTACAGTTCGGTCCCTCCCGAGTTGGTGATGTTTCGCATTACCATTTGAATAGGTCACGAAGGGCCTAGCTCGGCCAGTCTACCATTATTGATCTTGCGACTGGCGAGCCATGTCACCGGAGCATAGGCTTTCGGAGAACCGCCGGATTGAAGGAGATCAGATGCCCTCGGTCTACGACTATGGAAGCGAGCTATGGTGATGCCTATTTCTTTTCTCCTCCAGCGGCGGGACCGGGGAGGAGTGCCGGACGGGAGGCGGAGGGACTCACGGAGGAGAGATGTGCATGCTCCGGGATCGAGATGGAGGTCCTGCCGGATATCTCCTCATCTCCTCCTCAGCACAGCCGCGGCTCGACTCTGCGACCTCCCGGTCCATCATATTGACCACAAGCACTCTGCAGGTACGTTAATATCAGTACCGGGAGCTGGCAGTGTTATGGATGATGTCGTTGGTTGCTTCCACCTGGGCATCGATGGATCGAGGAGTTGACTGAGTAAAGGGACCACTTTGAAGCCGTGTCATACCATGCTCAGGCCGGATCATGAGTCACCTCCGGTCTCCCATATTCGACCATAGAGATGAGCCGGCCGACATCCTTAGACATCGCTGCGACCCTGACCGGCTTGGCATCGGATCACCGCCACCAGATGGTGGTCACCTCCTGTCTCTAACTTTCTATCCCTATTACGTAATAATACTCTTCACCCCGGGAGGAAAAGTTAGAGGAATGGGATAATCTTCCATGTTTTGTATAGTTTTCAGCATTATCCAGCTACCTCGATTACATTTGGGATTCGTGTATTAGCCAAATAGTAAGCGGTGATATTTTAATATGTTTAGCTATATTTCTTGTATTTAAGCCATTTGGTTATATCTCAAAAGCTTTACGACCTTATTCTGATTTACTACACTTGTGCAAAGTACTTTTGTGTCTTTATTTTGTGTATCTACTTTTTCTTTCAATTGGACAATTGAATTGCTTTTAATTGAACAATTGAATTGCCTTTAATTGAAGAATTGAAACCTTGGTTGTTACCTTAATGTTAGAACAATTCCATACATGATTTAGTTTTTGGTCAATTGATTTTGGCGTTTTCAAGCTTGAACATTTCCCCCTTTGACTAATTCACACCTTGCACACTAAGATTGTACCAATAGGGTGTGAAATTATGTACCTCATTTCACTTTACAAGTGGAGCCTTAGGCTTGTTGACGATATAATAGGTTAGTTTTACACATGTATGAAGGCCAATGTAGTCTTCCAAAAGGAAAAAAGAAAAGCAAAAGAAAAGAAAAATAAAAGTAGCGTGGCGCTTTGCTGTGAGAACCGAATGGTCAGTGGGGTATATGTGACTTTGCAAGCCGATGTCTACAAACCTTAGTTGGTTGGGTCATCGACTTAGTGTTCGTTACATGGGTGGATGGGTAGAGTTTAGTGATATTTATAGGTGTCAATTCTCGAAGTCATTGGTCCAGGGAATTAAAAACTCGAGTTTGTGGTCAAGTGATCCTTTTGGCTTGATCTGCAAACATGGTGGTTGGGAGTCATCGGTGGACCCAGTTACGGACTTTGGTAAAGTTGAGTTTTGCATTACACCACAATTGATCAAGTAAAGAAATAAAGTGTAGCTGATCCTATTTAGGTTGTTGTGAGTTTAAGGTCATATTAGTAAGTTAGGGAGGGAATAATTTTACAATTTATTGGCTTTCAATCCCCAGTTACATTAGGAATCATTAGATTTTGGTGAAGTTAGGTTGTTCCTTGGATCCGATGTTGACCTAAACTTGTTCTTATATGGTTTCTATTCTCTCTACCATGGTTTTCATAGGAATTATCAATTATTCATTTAAATTAATGTTTATCACGTACATGCCTTTTTTGAATACATACTGCTCACTTTTGTAAAATCACGGCATGCATCCCATTATTGTTTAGCATTGCTAAGGGATTGTAGCGTGTCGGTTGGGGGTGATTAGTGCCAAGTCTTATTTTGAACCACATCAAGATGGGGTTTTGAGTGCTTTTGAGCACTAATCCTAATGTCAATTAAACCAGATGATGTGTGCGAGGTCCACTTAGTACCACTAATGCCATTTAAGTTGTTTGGGTGTTTGCAGTCTTTGTGCCTCAGCCATTTATCTTTGAAAGATTTGAGCGATTTTCAACCATCAAAAATGAAGGAATTTGAAGCAGTTCGAAGGAAAGTGGGATCTCGATGCTTAAAAGAAATCTGATTGGCAATGCGGTGAAGCAAGAGCAATCCCGGGAATTTTAGCTATGATTGCGAAAATTTATTGGATGCGAAAATTCCATTAGGATGCCGAAAGATTTGCAATCATAGCACGAAATTCCGTAATCTGCTTAATTTGAGCTAAGCTAGGCTAGTGAGAATTTAGCTAGCTCACCAGAAATTCTTGTGCTAATGAAATTAACTAATTTAGCCTATCTCAATATTTCAGCTGGCTGCGAAATTCTACGTTGATAGCAATTTCTCAATTAATATCTCTGTGAGAATTTCGCTAGGCTAGTGAAATTTAAATGTGAAATTTAGCTAGACTAGAAATTTACCATTAATGCTAGCAATCCCCACATAACAAAATTCTTTGCCTGATTTTTGTATGTTGATCCTAGCGACCACGTTTTGTTAATACCATTTAGCCCTTATGCAATCTCATATTTTGGGTATTTTATTGATTTCACACTTTAGTTTAGTACTCATAAACCCCCGAACTTGTAACCTGTGACTTTTTAATTTTATGTAAGAATTTTCCCGCGACTTTAGTTTTAGGGGTTTCGATTTGGTCCTCTTCTCTCTCTTCTTTTCTTTCATTTTCTAGGCTGCTAGAAACACACCTTGAGGATGACAACTCGAGGATCGCCAACCTCGCCTCATAATATGAAGGAGGGTTGCTAGCTTGGTTTTGGAGACTCACTGCAGTTGTCCCTCTTCTTTTAAATGATAAGTCTTGCATTTATAGTTCCATACCTTCAAACTAGGGTTTAATGCGTTTAATGTTGTTATTTTGGTCAATACTTTCCATGCTTTAGGGTTCGGTGCATGCTTAATGCTAGATGCTTGTTATCTTCAAATGCAATTCTGAGAGCCATTGAAAAGAGGTTGAGTGCTAGGTTTTTAAATGAATGGGACTTTGAATGCTTAATGCTTGTCTTGACTCGAATAGAGGTGGATTACAGGGTTGGTTTCCTATAACTAAACAAAGATTAGGTTTTTGGCTTTGACTATAATAATGCCTGCCATAATGCGAAATGACCAGAGGACCTTCATTACCCCCATGTTATCAAGCTGGTGACCTAAACCTTCAAGGTTACCATTTCACACTTCACTTTCAGCCATTCAGTTAATTGAGAAACCATGACTTTCGCTGTTTGAACCAAAATCAGAAATCAAGCAAAGCCTCTGCATTTTCCAAACAACGATTAAGTGTTCATAGGATGAAAACCCATCCACAGGTGTTCGACCACTGAACCGCTATCTTGCGGTAAGCATTTACCGGCGGTGGGAGGAACTAAGGATACAAATGACCTTGTTGATTCAGAATCACTACTTGGTGGCACTTAGTCATGTGTCATTGGTCTTTACCCATTTTCTTTGGCGAATCAGGTTCATCTTCTAGGATATTACTCGAGTTATACTCTCTTTCATTTTTAAAGTCTCATATACTTGTTTATCATGTTGTCTCCTAAATATTGAGCTTTTATTACACCCAGTGATCAAATGAGATGCATTAAGGCTTATAATGTGTGGCTTGGGTAATGGGTAGATAATTAGACATTTTAAGCTTATTAACCTGATTCTTGAAAAGCTTACACTTTGCCTTTTGATATCATATGAGATTTCTCTTGATTTTATTTTCTAACCTTCCCGAAAGGTTCGCGCTCTCTTTGCATATTAACTTCCAATATGGTATATTTTCTCTTCTCATTGTTCACACTAGAAAGATACTCTTCCTCCCTTATTTTAGAAGCTTTGTCACTTTCCATTTCTCATCAAAGTTTTTCACCAGAATGGTGCAATAGCAGAACATTTTTAAGCTTTCTACCACCCTGCCGAACTTTGGTCGATATCATACGAGTTGGCATTAGGGTATTAGGTGTTGAACACCCCGAAGGACTTAATTGCTCTAGGGAGGAAGGCTACAAGACCAACTCATTCCTCTTGATTTTTTTCTTTCTTCACAGCTTCTTTCTTCATTTTCTTTTTATCTCTTATTATCTATATGCACTTTTCTTTCTCAACCCACTTTCTCCTTGTCTACATTTCAAGATGATATTCCCGCAAACTTGTCCCTTTCTATCATTGATGTCTTTTGTCTTGCAATCTTGGTAAATAAGGGTTCTTTACTGTAGGATTAAATGTAAGGAAGGGATTAACTTCTTAATTGTTGGTTGATAATGAAATTTGGCTTTAGGCTCAAATAAGGAACTAGTGAATATGCTTATGCATATCATAGGGGTAGGCATTGAAATGCTCAAACTTCTAAGAATGGCCTAAATCATTTCCTATTAGTGGTATTGCCTAGGATTTCGCCTTGACTAATAATCTAACAAGTTATAGGACATTGGAGAGTCTACGATGATGGATCCCATAAGATGCTCCTAATCTTGGCACAATTCATTCTAAAAGTTATTGTGGACCATGTGCAGAGTTATTAGGATTTTGTGACCAAACTATTTACATCAAATAGATTTATAAGTTTTATCTGTTCCATCAATTTAGTAAAACCTTCCTTATTCTTGAAGTACAACATATTTATTCATAATCTCACAACTTTCTATTTCCATTTATTTCATCCTACCCCAATGCATCTATCAATGGTTTGTTTGGCTTTGAGATTTGTTGTTGTGTTGTCTTAATCAATTCAAGAAGTTATTTAATCATGCATTCAACTCACAGCAATCAACACAACCTGTTTCATCAATTCAATTCAACGAATATCTTTGAAGCAATTAAGACAATTTGATCGGGTAAGTGGTTCTCGATTATTCCTTCAGTAATTATCAATCATGAACAAGAAAAATAAGCAAAAACAGCACCAAACAATCAAAAACACAAATGGTTTAAATTTTCAAAAGAATGCTTGCTATTTGTAGCTATTTTGATGGCCGGACCTTAAAAATCTAAAAGAGGATAAGTGATTAGGTACTTACCGATATAGGTGTGCAGGAATCCTTAATGTTGTAACTAATTCCTACTGCCATTATGTGCCGATTATAGTGAACTAGTTGGAGCTTCGGGGATGGGTTTCTTAGTACAAAATGATTTACAATTGATGTAAAATGGTGATTCACGTGGATTTGGGTTTTTGTAAGAAGTGTGATTGTTGATTTGAAAACTAAACAAAATGAAATCGAATGAAAAAAAGACTCCTTGAAGTCTCGGGCCCTTTGGAAGCGGGTTCTAGAGGCGGCCCAGGAGATCCTCAGTCCTTTTCTCGTTGGGAAATGACCTATGTATCATTTCCCGAGAAAGCGGATCTTTTTAGCTATAGAAAAGTGAACCACTAGAGTATTTCTCTTGAGATACAGCATTTGATGATCATTCATGTCTCCAGCGATAAAAACTAATTCTTTGACCTAACACATAGGCTAATAAAGGGCAACTAGCGGGCTCAGTGGATCTGAGTATCCCGCGAGAGCCCGCCACGCTGCAATCTTGTGATCGGGTACATGAAAGGTTGCTTGGGGCAAGATATAGAGACATAAATGACAATAGCGCGTGAAGCTTATAGAGGACAGCAGGTTTACCTCAAAGCCTTAGCCTAGTGGCCTTCTCTTCAAAGATGAGGAGATTTAACCAAGCATCCCTTGAGTTGTCATCCTCGAGTGTTTGGTAGTGAAGAAGTGAAGGAAAGGAAAATCAGAGAGAGAAGAAAAGCGAGGAAAGGCTGGAAGCTTCAGAACTGATTTTGGCCCATAAAGTCGTCTCCTTCAACAGAGCTGTGAGGCTTATATGGTGCTTTCAGTCGAGGGAAAATAGAAAAATGTCAAACTACCAAAGCAATACAAAGGGGCGGGTTTAAGGAAGCGATAAAGGTTGTAAATGGAATTAATGGAGCAAAGTAGGTTGAAATCTTCCAGTTCTTAGTCGCGACCACACTTTAGGAATTTTGTAGTGAACCATTTTCTTACATTTGTGGCTCCAATTCCTTGGAGCTTCGGTCGTGAGCTTGATTCGACTTGGTTCTTTCGTACTTGGATTGGTAGTTAATTTTGGCACGATTAACTACAGGCTAAAAAACATAGCCCTGAAACCACGGTCGATAGTATCGTCCGGGACCTTAATGTGCCAATTGAGTTAATTACGCTGGATTAGTACACAAAAGTGCTGAAGACCTGATAAGCGGGGCTGAAATAGCGCACGAGGAACTATGACACCCCAAACCTACATTGCTAGTCATAGCAATGAGAAAATGACGTCGAAACCAAAAGCAAGAGTTATGTTCACAAAAATGGCAAGTTATGTTCACAAAAATGGCGTTTAGAAGGTTGTGGTAGAGTAACGCCTAACAAATGAATCCACCAGATCATGCCTGATAACCATCTTGGGAGAATGAATGGCATCTACAGGAATCAAGTTTAGGGTATCCAGCTCAGAAATTGACCTGAGAAGCTTCCACAAAAAATCTAACTGTTAAAATGATCATTTTTTAACAATAGCTACCTAAGTTGTACTCTCCCTCTTGGCTTGACTCTTGCGGGACCTAGAACGTGACCCAGCCTAAATAAATTTGGTTTCCCTCTTATTTCATACTTCTTTTGTGTTGTAGGATGCAATGATGAGAATAGACACGTAACACCCAAAATATACCTAGCAGTTTTCGACATGTTTACATGGTATTTTATGGCATAATTTGAATGTTTCATAGGTTAAAATACGAAACATGAAATAAGAACTTAGAAATGAATATTAGAGACAAGGGTAAAGTGGTAATTTACCACTTGAGGACATAAAGGCATAAAAAGCATAAGATTATATGTAATTGTAAAATTTGAGGCAAGATTAGGGGGTCAAATGAGAAGTAGACATAAGTTGAATTTTCAAAAGGGAAGAATCTAAGGACCAAGATACGAATTATAAAACTTAAGCAAAAAATGGGTTTTTGATGGCCAAACATGGCCTTAACAAACATGGATTTAAAGACCAAAAATTGGTCTCATGTGGAGGGAGGAGCAAACCGTGAAGAGAGGAAAAGAGAGAAGAAGAAGAAGGAAGAAGAAGAGGAAGAAGGAAGAAGATGGAGGAGCCAAAAAGGTATGGAACTTTTGGATTTTTGTATATGAAACTAACCTTGATTGTGGATTCTATGAGATTATGAATTTCCCTTTGGTTAGTTAGTAAGTTTGTCCCCAAACATAGGGTTTTGCTAAAGGTTTTCATCTTAACCCAAGATTTATGGAAGAAGTAAAGTGGGTGACCCGTATGGCACAAAGATGGTTATGGAATCCTCTCTTTTGGGTTGGATTCAGTTAATTGAGAGTCTTTTGAGTTGGGGTTTAGAATAAACCTAATTAAACATAAGTTTGAGTTTGTTTGTATGGGTCTTAACCCATATTAGAATGATTTTTGGAGAATTCATGGAAGAATTTGAAGAAAGATATGAAATTGAAGAATTAGTAGAAAAGAGATCATAAGATGAATTTGAAGTGGTCTTGAAGTGTTTATGAAGTATAGAGTTGATTTGGGTAGCAAAATATGGAAAAAAATGGAGAAAATACACATTCTGGGCAAAATTTTGAAGGTGTACCGGTACATGAACAGTAGTGTACCGGTACACCCCACCAGAAGCCAAAGTGTACCGGTACACTTTGGGGTGTACCAGTACACCCTGTTATGCTTCCCAATTTGGAATGATTTTTCATATTTTGGCCATAACTTGCTCATTTCTTATCCGATTTTAGTGATTCAAGTGGCCAATGAAAATAGACTTCAAGGAAAATCAAACCTAAAGAAATAGGTATCGTCAAATTCTGGCTCTTAGTGGCCCAAAAATTCACTCAAAGTGGGGGGCATGCAAGCCAAATTCTGATTTCAGTTTGAACATAGGAAGTAATCCAAGTTTGTTTGGACGTAACTTGAGTTTGGTGCTCCCGAATTGGGTGATTCCAATTGGAATAGAACTAGAACCTTAGCTATAAATGAGTACAATGAAATAGTGTCAAATATGAAGCTAGAACCCCGGAAAAATTAGTAATACAAACTGTCCCTAGTGTAATCGGTAAATTGACTAGTTAACACTAAAAAAATGCCACAACTTTATTGGATCCAATTGGAAAAATTCAATTTCTAAGTAAAATAAGATTCAATTTAGAGAGACCAAGAATATGGAATGAGTATACGTGAATGATTACTTATGGTGAGTACTATGAATGAGTATGCATGAATGAGTATCTACGATGAATGAATATAATGCAGGTTTTATGTGAAATAATGTTACATAGATTTGAGGTATATCTTTGAAAAGATAAATACGAAGTGATTGAGTGAGAATCGGGTATTTAGAGCGAATGAATGTGAATAATATGGGGCCGGGGATTCATCAGCCGGAATCCATCATAAATGTGAATCTGAAGATTGAATATGGAATTGAAATGTGATATTTAGCTTAGATGAACCTGTGAATGATGATAAGAGCGGGATTCATTAAGCAAGATCCATCATAATGTGAATTAATGGATATATCGAATGAACCCTTTGATGGGATGCAACAATCGGCATCTGTCACTAAGGCACCCCGAAATTTTCCAATGTCACTTGCGGGATGCCGTCGGCGTAGATCGTTGATGGCGTATGGCGAAGAAATATCCGCTTGCGGGGATTCGCAGCGGATCCGTCATGATGGGCGTATGACATTTAAGTGATACGTGTGGGATGCGCAACGGCATCCGTCATGATGGGAAGCCGAATAAGTATTTCCACGAGTCGGGATGCACGAAGCGACATCCGTCATGATGCAGGAGAACGAATAAGTGATGCGCGTGTGGGGATGCAAGCGGCATCGTCGTGATGGGAAGCCAGAATAAGTGATACCGCGTGTCGGGATACTAAGCGGCGTCCGTCATGATGGAACGGTCGTAGCCACCGCGTATCGGGATGCATCAAAGCGGCGTAGTCGCGGTAGGAGGGCCGAATAAGTAATACCCGCGTGTCGGGATGCATCAAGCGGCATCGTCGCGTGGAAGGCAGAATTGCCAAATGTGTAGGCACATTACGAGAATGATAATAGTGGGATTCATTAAGCGAATCAGTCGAAATGTAGATGAAAAAATCCAGCGAAATGTAACAATGACGAGTGTAAATAAAAGTTTTTATGTGTATGCTTAAATCTCATAATTGAATTGTGAATGGATTATTACGTGAAAATGCATGTTGTGATGTTATAAATGATGTGTAAAATAGAAAATGTGAAAATTAATAGCATGAGTTTATGTGGATAAATGGCATTATTTTGTAAATGCATGTTATTAAAGATAATGGAATGTTATGGGTCTTTTGAATTTGTAAATGGTCGTAGGATTGCACGAAAGAAGTGCTTTAGCTTAATTAAAAGATTCGAAATAGAATAACATAAACAACGTATTACGGAAAGATAATTAGAAAATGTCGAATCAGCCAGGGCTCCCGACTTGGATCATGATCAGTCTCAGTCGGGGATTAGGGTTGATTAGTGCCAAAAAAAGTGCTATTTTGAACCACTATATTAGATAGGTTTGAGTGCTTTTGCGCGCTAATCATGTCATTCAAACCCCGATTGAGTGTTGAGTCTTCTTGGACTTTCATATCTAGTTTTAGAGGTTATTTTGGTTGTTTGCGGGTTTTTGCGTACTTTGGGAGTTCAATATCGAGATATAGATGAATCTGAAGATTGAACCCATTCATCAGCCATCGAGCAAACCATAAATCAAGAGAGAATGAAGGCAGAAGTGAGAATAAATCAATCCCCGGTGGGGATAAGGGAGGCAAGCGGTGAAGAATCGACAATTCCAGGGAATTTGTAAGATTACACAATTCTGTTGGGATTAACGAGAGATTTGCGACCTTAGCGAAGAATTTCGTAATCTTAGCAGTAATAATTTCCAAGCTAGACCCAAAATTTAGCTAAGCACTATTCCTGCAACGAAATTTTGCATTAAACTCCTCAAAAATTTAGCTAAGCTAGCGAGAAATTTAAATACAACAGCAGTACCAAAGCCTAAGAAATTTCTATTTTCGCTATCTCTTAGTAATTTCGCTAAGTAGCGAGCCCTAAACCTTCTTCACTGTGAAAATTTGTATGCTATAAGCGAAATTCTTGCTGTCACACTTTAATTAATGCAAACCGACTTCAATTTATTCTCTTACTCCCTTGTCCACTAAATTTAGCAAATTGTTAGGCTTTATGGTATTTTTCATACATTGGGTAGCCCTAAGCCCCTCTAATTTGTAACCTGTGACAAATTGAGGCTAATTTTTGTAAGTTTTATTTTTACATGAATAAAGTCTACGTAGCTTTAGTTGGGTTTGGTTTTTCTCTCTTCTCTACTCTCTTTCCCTTATTTCTTGGCTGCCAAACCTCCTCTTGGGGATGACAACTGAAGATGCTTAACTAAGCCCTCTTTCTTTAAGAGAGGAAGGAAGCTAGCTTGGTGGTGGGGCCTCTGTGCAAGTTGTTCTCTTATGTTAAGCTACAGTCTTGTGTTTGTATTTATCTTCTCAAAATAGGGTTGAATAGCATTGAATGTTATTGATTTGGCGATACTTACCATGCTTTTAGGATCTGAGTCACATACTTATTGCTAGATGTCTTGGTTTTTAGATGGTCTTCTGAGCCACTGAAATGATATTTAATCATTAGGGTTTCAAGCGTAAAGGGCCATAGATGTATGTTACACCCGTGTTAACTCAAATAGGAGATGTTTTAGAAGTTAGGTTTCTTCAATTCGCTTATAAAGTCCAGGTTGTGGCTTGGACTATAGGTTGCTTGTCATAGCAGCGAGGACATTTGTTTCGCCCTAGGTATCAAGTTGGTGTTTAAATCTTCAAAGTTACCTTTTCACACATCACTTCGGTCTTTCAGGTTGTTAAATTTCAAACTGTCCACTTGTTTTGAAACAAAAATCCAAAAGTCAAACAAAAGCCTTATCTTCTTGCGCCTTGCAAAATCATTCTTGGGATGAAAGCCATCGTGTTGACCTGAACCACTATCTTGTAGTAGCTTGACTACGGTAAAATGGAGAACTTAGAGTATATAAAATTTTTGTTGATTTTAGCTCGGCCTCGCGACTCTCAGCCTGCGAATCAATTAAGCGGCCGGATTATAGGATGGTGCCAAACTACTAATGATGAGTTGAAGTGTACTTGTGATCTTATCCACAAGTGAAGATGTACACAACTCTTTTTTGTAATCCGATTCACGAGAGTTGCCAGTTTTCATCACTAGTGTTGCCAGCATTTTTGCTTTCATTGATTTAAAATTTTTATTAGCTAATTGTAACCTTTTTGCAAGCTGTTGGTACTCTTTGTTGTCTCTAAAATTTTGTAACAGGTGTTTATGCTCCAGTGGGATAGAGACACATTAGGTAGACTACATAGAATCGGTACACAACTTGACCACGATCCGGTGAAGTGGTGTACACAACGATACCATGGATCTAGAACGGCCCGGGAGTCAACCGGGTGCTGATGAATCCAGCGCCTATAGAACCATGAGGGACCATCCACCCTCTGGGTTGTTTCCTGCATCCATCTCCTGTTGAGAGATGTAGTAAACAAAGGGGGCCTTATTTAAGTACCCCCTCCTCCCCAAATATCATGGTATGGAAAATGAAAACCATACACTCATAAAGGGATTTTGAGGGAGGTTTGCACAACCTTTAAGGAAGGTATGATTGACATGGATTTGTGAGTTGAAAGCATTTCCACTGACCCTAAGGACAGGCAAGATTTGGCTAAACTCATTGAGGCAAGAACCATAAGAAATTGGGGGTTTGTGCAGAGGCGAATTCTGAATAAATTCTTGATTGCTTATAGACCAATAATTTGAAAGACAAGTTGCTACCTTAGCGACTCATGATGGTGAGTTTTATCAGTGGGAGAATTTATGGGAGACCATCAGTGCATGCCCACATCATGGGTTTGACCACTGGATCTTTGTGAAACCATTTCTATGGTGGTATAATCTCACTATGTAAGAGGCGACTTTGGGAAACCATGTGTGGAGGACTCTAAGTAAGCATCTTTGGCGAAGCCATGGACTTTAGAATATGTGGCAGAAACTTTAAGGGTTGGATGAGCGAGCCACAGGGAAATGGAAACAATGAGGTCCTCGGCCAACCTAGGGGCGGGATTTATACCTTTGGAGGACATAGAAATGAAAGCTAGAATTTCAACCTTAAATTTCGGAAAGTGGAGATCTTGAAGGAAAAAGGCTCCATGAAGTTCGAGCGGTGGCGAAAATCTGCCTGACAATCCACAACAATTTTAATCCCTGTACATCCCGATAGAGCAGTGTCTATGGCCCCTTGATAGGATTTGATGTCGAGAATAATGCAAATCTTGTAGAACCGATACAAGAAGCCACCACAACTTGATGCCCGTATGGAAATACCTATAATTTCATTTGGAGGAATCACCCTAACCTTTCACAAGAAGCCCATGATTCGTGCCGGTCAGGCATGACTGAAATCGACAAAATTTATACCTAGTTCACACTATTTGCTGGTAGTATTCTTTATGATATAGTGAGTCTAAGTCGGTACACGAGGATGAGTTTCTCCACAAAATGGTTTGCATCGCATGAAGGTAAGACTTTCTATTTGGACTCTTTGGGTGTGTTTCAAGCAGTGGAAATGGTTTGGAAGCTGAGGGTATAAGCGAAAGTATAAGTGAAAAAGTTGGCACTTTTGAAGATTTAGGTCACTAACTTGGCAAGTTAGGGCAAACAAGTCCTCGGGTTTTTATCCTCGCGTTATGACATGCAACCTATAGTCCATGGCATAACGGATCTATATTTAACTAACAAACCTCACCCATGAAGCAACATCTATTTAGTGATACGGGTAACTATACGATTATGGCCCATAAAACCACTAACATTAAATTATCATTTGGAGGCTCGTAAAGAGACCATCTAAAGAACAACGGTGCATCTCTCACACGTGCCTTGTATCCTACTTATGGAAGTATTGGCCAAAATAATAACAGTAAATGTTATTTAACCTAATTTGAAGAACCTAACATGTGAATATTATCTCTGAAGGCTCGTAAGACCATCTAAAGAATCTGAGTGCTCTCCTTTGAATGTATTGCTTGATCCTAAAACATGGAAATGATAGCCAAGTCAAATAACATTCAATGTGCATGCAAACATGTTTGAGAAATACTCAGGAGCTATAAATACACTTTTTGCCTTTAGTGCCGAGGACAACATGCATATACTTGCCCTTCATGCTCCTTATGCTTCAAAGAAAGAGCCTTGAAGCATCTCTTGAGTTATAAATCCTCAAGAAGGGTGTTGGCGACCAGAAAGGAGAAGAAGAGAGAGAAAGAAAAGAAATAAAAGCAAAACCTAAAATAAAAGACTTTATGTACAAAAATAAAAACTTACAAAATTATTCTCTCCCCAATTGTTCCAAAAATTGTTACTTAGGTTACAAAACAAGAGGGGCTTATATAGGCCTCCTCAAGGTATGAAAATACCAAAAACCCTATAAAATTGGCTAAGTTATAGGACAATTAAGTAATACACCAAGTTTGAGTCGGTTGGCATTAATTAAAACATGTGAGCATTAAATTTCAGTGAGCTGAAGAATTTGGCTAGCTACATGAAATCACAGTGTGAAAAGAATTTACGCTAGAGCCGGGCTAATTTTAAATAGCTAGCGAATTATTACTTTCTTGAAATTTTAAATGAAATAACCAAAATAGAATTTTATTAGAGTGGTGCCTAGCGAAATTAGGATAGATACATGGGAATTGGTGATTTCGCTAAGGTTGCATTTCGCAATCTGGCGTATTCGCAACTCTGGCGAAAAATTCAGCTGATCTTCGCTTCTTTCTTCTCTTGCCATTCAAGCGCATCCAATTTTTCTTCACTTTGCCTTGGTTTTCTCATTGATTCTAGGGCTGGTTGATGGTGAGACTTGAATTCGACTTAATGATTCATCGCTATAGTGAAGTTGAACTCGTAGTGCACAAATACTAAAGCAACGAAAATACCCTCCCAAAATAACATAAGTGTTACCTAAGAAGACTAGAACACTTCCAATTGGTATAAATGACATGATTAATGCGCCAAAGCACTGAAACCTATCTAATATAGGGTTGAAATTGCACTTTTTGGGCATTAATCACCACTCCCCACGCCTATGTACCCCGGGTGCCAAACCAGTTTGGTTCCCGATTTCAACCCTGACCCACCACCATCCTCGTCTCACATGGAACAAGCCATTTTAAATTTGAGTAAAGTAATTGGGCAACTTTGTGGAAGAGCAAAAAGGGTAATGTGCAAGCGCGCAGTTGATACTGTAGAAAAATTACATGAACAAAGAGGAATAGATGGGCTAAGAAACAACTTGAACCAGAAATTGATAACCTACAGTATTCAATCACCCGAATCCAACAAGTTGCTGGAGATTACGAGGAAGGTTCCAGCTTCATGGTCTAAAACTTAAAGGGAATCCATGAGGTAGGATCATCAAACAATTCAAAAATAGATGAGGTGAGGCTGACTCTACGGAGTAAGAAGGAGTTGATCAACCCATGCCAAAGCGATGAAGAATCCATGCGGGGAGAAGAATTGCGTCGAGCATATTCTCCTAAAGGAGGATTCAATGAAATACCACATACCACCTCCATTTCCATAAGCACTTGGGGTAAGAAGAGGCATCTCGGCAAGCGGGCATTTTAGAGAGGTCTTAAGGCAGAGTAAGGTTAACATGCCTCTATTGGACATAATCAAACAAGTCCCACAGCATCAAAAATTTTGAAAGATCTTTACTGATCAAAGAGGATGGGCATTGAGAAAAAGGCATTTCTCACTCACAGGCAAGTCGGTGCATATCCAGTAAGTACCACACATCCAAATCTGAGGATCTAGGATCTCCACAATTTAAGTCAATATTGGTGGGAAGTGCATAGACAAATCATTGCCCGATTTAGGAGCGATTGTGAACCTAATGTCATTACATTATGCAAGCGGTTCGAGTTTAGGTAGAACTTAAACCTACCCGACATCACTATCATTTGGTAGATGCGATCGATCAAAATCCCAAAGGGATAGTTGAGGATGTCTTGGTAAAAATGACAAATTCTACTACCCGATGGGTACTGTAGTACTTGACTCTTGAGCGATTAAAGTGAACCTAATCATGTTCAATCATCTTAGGAAGACCATTTCGGCCCTTTGCGACGATACGATCATCCTTCTTAGGAATGGAGTCATGCAACACGCTGAGTAACATGACCTTGGAGTTCAACATCTTTCATTTGAACATGGCTTAAAAGTTCTTCAGAACATAAAAATCCAATAGCCCGATGAAGTTATTTCAAATATTCGAGTATGCGGGAAATGAAGATGTCGGATATTACGAGGAATAGTCGACCCGAGGAGGTGAAGAGATTGTACACTATCGACACCCTTGCAAACCCAATTGCTTTCGATTCAAAGCCATCGATGAGAACCACTTCAGCAATTGGGCACCCAAAACAATGGAATCAACCAGACTCTTGGGGTTGGGAGATCATCCCTCCTTGACCCTCGTTGAGTAATTTTTGGTATAGAACTGGTTTGGTGTTCTCAATAAATTCAGTTCAACTTGATTTTGTTTTATTTTAATTTAGTCAATTTCCATTTTTTAGCTATTTTAGTATGTTTCCTAATTATGACTCCATTTTTTAACTTAAGTTAGTAATTATTTTATATTATCTTATATTAAATTATTAGATATATTCTATATCTTAATTTTAATTTTAATTTTTACTTTTAGTAATATATTAATTTTCATTTTAATCCTGAAAATTCGATTTGCTAGTGGTGACGCATGTTTGGCCCAAATTATTTATAATACTTGAATTTTGGTAAATGACCCTCATTTACCCTTTTGACATATAAAAGGAGGGAGAAGTTGGCTTTGTATCACCGCCATATCTTCCCTCTCTCCTTGTTAAAGATCCTTCTTATATGACCTGAGCCTTTGAGCCACGCTGCACCGGCCGGTAACCGCACTCTGAGCTGCACCGGTACCCGCTCGCCTTAGGAAGCATTGAGCCGCTCGCCGCCTCCTGCTGCACCTTCACGCCTTAGGCGGAGCCCGCAGGTGCCTCTGCCTCACGTTGCAGCCTGCGCATCCTTGCCCTTGCATCCAGGTCTCGGCACGACCCGGGACCTGGTGAGCCTAGGCGAGCCTCCATTATCAAACATCGGCCGGCGTCACGAGCCACAGGTGTTCATAGCGGCGCGGCCCGAGCCATCTGTGAGCCGCCATTGCGCTACCATGTGCCGGTTCCGGGACCCTACGCGCCCGGTTCAGCTAGTTGTGCCATGTCAGAGTTGGTCCTTTCTTGAAACTTATTTGGCTATTCGAGCGGTGTGGTTGTAGCATTGAGCCTGGTTCATCCTATTTGGAGTGACTCAGTCACCTCGGTGAGCCTCCAGTTCGGTGTCGATGCCTTGAATTTGCAGCACCGATGGCGAGCCTCTTCGAAGTTTTATTAAATTTGAATATGGTTCGTACTCGAAATTAGGTCAGCTAACCGGCATGGGTTGAATTGATACGCCCGGGCTGAAGATCCGGCTCGATTCCGATTCGTACCGCCGGTCACGAGAGCCTCAGGGGATCGGATGATCCGAGACCGGATGGGACCGGGCCTGCATCACAGCCTCGAGAGGAGAGGTGGGGAGGTGACCCTCCCGAGCGGGCACACATCGGGCCGTGAGTCAAATCTTCCTCTCGGCGCGCTGACCATCACCGGTCACATCGGCTGTGGGGCGACATCATCGCCTCGATTGTAACCAGCCTCCCGAGGATCGGAGGCGGGTGTTCTAGGGAACCCCATTCAGGGAATGTGCGGCTCCCTGCGGGGACTTTCATCGGGAGTCGTACTATGATGTCCTATGGCCCAGGCGTCAGTTTGGGAGTCCATAGAGATTGATCGGATTGGCTTCACTCACGCTCATGACTCAGGGGCAGGTGTGCCCGAGTGTCTTTGCGATTGTCGTTCTATGACATCTCGAGGAAGCGGATGGTGCGTGAGCTGCGATTCTCTGTTGATGATCGCGTAGTCTTTCGAAGCGGCCGATATTTGGCGACTTTGGGCTGCGTATCTGGCCGACGATACGAGGAGGGTTATAGGGTGGGCCCACCACCTCATCGAGAGATGGATTCGAGCAACGGCGGAGACAACTACGGATGGACGATATTTTATAGAGATGACTCTACGCCTGGATGTTCTTTGATCGACCATTTTATTCGAGACTGAGTGCGATTAGCTACGACATTACGTGCGGCGTGGGGAGCCCGTCTTGGGGCACTACGGATCTCGGAGGGATATTGGTTCGATCCCTCCCAAATTGATGACCTCAGCAGTGCATTTCGAGGAGAAGGTCCATCGGAAGGACTAGTTCGAGCGAGAGAGCATTCCACTTCAACGATCTTGGAACTTCTCTTGCCGGGTTCTCGAGCATGGGATTCACCCAGAGGGTAGAAGTTGAGATAGAGTTAGATACTCTTTGGACTAGCGACGGACGAATTGATGACCATGCCGTATCTTTCCATCACGACCAGTGGGGACCGGGAGAATGCCAGGTCAGGTGGTCAGGACTTCCATAAAGGCGATGTCACCCTTTTGAGGCAGAGATATAAGAAGTCCGGCCGCGGATGTCACCTCCATCTCACCCTCCACACCTGCATCCAGCGTTTACGTTGATACTCCCGGCCCATTCTATTTGGCACACCATTCACTGCGTATGTTCACGCCCGGTTCTAGAGATTGCTCTGGTGTGATGTGATCTGTCTCACTCCTTGCGACTCGCAGGCCGGCCGGGATCGGAGGCGCCCGGTGTCACTCATGCTTCGATGAGATCATGGCCTTGGGCCTTCCTCGTGTTCTGATCGGAAGAGCCCTGCGGTGACCTATTTTGGATGTTTGTTTATGACGATGACGGCTCAGAGACCCACCACCACCACGGCCAGGTGGCGTGGTTAGGTTTCTTTATGATTTTGTATAGTTTCGGCTTTATCAAGCGCCTGCAATTTTTGATTAGTTCATAATATCCTAGTAGATGATATTTTTGTATATTTAGCTTTGGTATTAATGTACTAGCCATTTTGGCTATATCAAAATCTATTAGATATATATATACACTTTTGCATATACTTTTTGTGCCTCAGTCTTAATTAATTGTTTTGTCTTCAATTGGACAGTTAGTTTCTTCGATTGAATGGTTGAATTACTAAATGGAAATTTGATACCCACTGTTTGTCGCGCTTTATGTTAGAACAAATTCCATGTTGATTTAATTTTTGGTCGGTTAAGTTCGACATACTTTCTGACTTGAACATTTCTCACTTAAAGCTAATTCCACACCTTGCACTGATTGTTTCAATGAGGCATCCAATTTGTTAGCCTCCTTTCGCTTTGCTTAAATTAGGCCTTCTGCATGTTGGCTACCTGGATGGACATTTGGTACCCACATTTGAAGACGATGTAGTCTTCAAAAGAAAAAAAAAAATAAAAAGAGAAAAGAAAAATAAAGTCATGAGTAGCACCTTGAAACAGGCAGTCCATTGGGGGTGTATAATGAAAGCCTTTGAAGCAGTGCACCTAAGCCTTAATTGGTTCAGGAGTCGCTAGTTTAGTGTTCGATTATGGGTGGATAGAGTGAAAGTCAACGATTTGTAGGTGCTTGATTTTCAAGTCATTGGTCAGGGGTGAAGCACAATGAGTTTGTGGTCATTGATCCTTTTGGCTTGATGCCCTAAACCTTAGATGATTGAGTCATCGGTGGACCCCGTTACCACGGACTTTGGTGAAGTCGGATTTTAAGCATTGCATTCTACATTGTAGTTGAATAAAGAAAGCAGAGCGTAACTATCTTTATCTAAGTTGTTCAACGACTTAAGGCCCGGTCGGTGCTAGGTTGGGAGGAGACAAATTTTATAGTTTATTGACAATCAGTTACATAAAGACCGTTAGACATGGGTGGAAATTCAAGTTGAGAATCATGGATCGATATTGACCTAAAATTGATCTTGTATGGTTTGGTTCTTTCATGTCGGTTTTCAAACTTGGTGTCAATTTTCGATTTAAGGTAATGTTTATATGTAGTTAAGCCCATAAACTTTTGAAAATCACTACATGCATCTCCTTTTGTTTTTGCATTGCTGAGGACTAGCAACGTTTGGACAGGTGTGATTAGTGCCCCAGTGATATTTGAACTATATTAGATAGGTTTTGAGTGCTTTCTTGCTAATAATGTCATTTATACCAATTGAAGTGTTCAGATCTTTATATAGATTTCCTTATGTCGTTTTGAAGTTATTTTTGTAGTTTGTTTTGCGAGTTTTGCGTGCTTTGGGAGTTCAATATCGAAGATCTCAGTGAATCAGCAAAGAATTGAACCCATTCGCTGTCATCAAGCAAACCATAAATCAAGAGAGAATGAAGGCAAAGTGAAGAAAAATCAATGCGTGGGGACGGGAGAGCAAGCGATGAAGAATCGACAATTGAGGAATTTGGCTAAGATTAAAAAATTTGTTTGGATTAGAAAATTTACAACCTTCATGAAAATTTCGCAATCTGTAGTGTGGTGCACTGTAAACCGAAATTTTCCTTCAAAGCACTATTTCTAGCGAAATTTTGCATTTCTACTTCTCTGAGAATTTCGGTATGTAAAAATTGCAAAGCTGATAAATTTCCACATTTTCACCATCTCTTGATAATTTAAATCACCTAGCGAATTTATTGTGTGAGAAATTTTAATTTCTCCCTAAAATTAACAATGCCTTAAATTCAGCCCACTTATCACACTTTTATTAGTGTCTCATGAGCTTTAATTTGGTGTATTACTCCCACTTGTCCCTAAATTTAGCCAAATTGTTAGGCTTATGGTCATTTTCCCTCATCATTAGATTGCTTCATATAAGCCTCCTTTTGTAACCTAAGTATTAACAAATTGAGGAAACAATTTACAGCAAGTTTTATTTTGTAAATAAAGTCTCATAGCTTTAGTTATAGGGTTTTGGTTTTCTCTCTTCTCTCTCCTCTTTTCCACTTATTTTTCTTGGTGCCAAAACACTCCTCTTGAGGATGACAACTCGAGATGCTTGGCCTAAAGCCTGCTTCTTTGAAGAGGAAGGAAGCTAGCTTGGTAGTGGGGCATACCAAGTTGTTCTCTTATATTAAAAGCTACGATGCTGTTTATGGCCTTATCTTCTCAAAATAGGGTTTAATAGCATTGAATGTTGGCTGAAGTTTGTGTCACCCCATGCTTTGGATCTGATGCATACTTATTTAACACTTTTCAGATGTCTTGTGGTTTTAAGATAGTCTTTCACGAGACCAACGTGATATTTAATGTTAGGGTTTATTTGTAAAGGGAGCCATGGATGTGTATTTGCACAGTAACTCAAATAGGAGATGTTTTTAAGGGTTAGGTTTGCTAGTTAAACATAGATCTGGAGTTTGTGGCTTGGACTATAGGTTGCTTGTCTCTTGCTGAGGATAAAACCGAGGACATTTGTTTGCAAGTTATCCAGAGTTAGTGACCTAAATCCTCAAGTTACCTTTCACACATCACTTTTCAGTCTTTACCGATTTGTTAATTTTTCAAACTCACATCTGCTTGTTTTTGAAACAAAATCGAAAAAGTCTCAACAAAAGCCTTATCTTCTTGCACTTGTAAATCATTCTTAGGATGAAAACCCCATCCCGTGTTCGACCCTAGACCATCTTTGTAGTAGCTTGACTACGGCGGTGGGAGAACTTAGGTATATAAATTTTGTTGATTTTGGCTCGACCCTGCGTAGCCGCGAATCATGGTGCCTACTTTTTAAAACAAAATTTAATAAAATGAAACAAAATATTTTATTGATTGAAAATGTAAGATTAGCCAGATCGACTTGGATCCATGACCGGGTCAGGGTCGAGTTGAATTGCGACATTTGAAAAATAATTAATATAACGAAACAAATGTTTTAAGCGGGCATCTGAGATCATGAAGCGTAATTGCTGAGGTTGATTGTGAAGCCCGACCGTGATAGTGATAAGAGTCCTAATATGTATTGGTATTAGTGCGGTTGACCTTGTATGAAATTGATATGACTTGATCTGTTCGATTTGTTGTAGATGTATAAATTGTTTGAATATGATCGATGCTTGCCATACATAGAAGATATGGTGGAAACTTGTAAGACATGACACATGCGAGTGATCTGTGTGAAAAATGTTATGGAGATCTAAAGGGTCCGTCCCATGTAAATTATGACCTAAGGTTAGAAGTCACATAACAATGAAGCCCAGTTAATTGCATAGGAAAGTAAATGTAAAAAGATAGTGACGGCCGATTATTGTTGTTGAGTGGGTTCTTGTCTATATGTTCCTGGCGTAAACACTTGCAGTGTTCAATCCGTGCATAAGTCACTAGGAGATAAAGAGGAATGGGACATTCCACACGTGATACAGACCATCGGAGATAGGTGCTCACAAAGCCTTATTCATGATCTCGATGTTTGTATTAGAATATGTATATGTATATTTATTTGTATATGAAAATGGGACATAGCATATGTGTATAGATTTTAATGGATACCACTCCGATGGTAGTCCCTTTGTATATGTAAATGATTTTGGTTAATACAAAAATTGTTTGTATAAAAAAAAAAAAAGTAAGAGTCCAAATTATATGGTTTACGCACCCGGCTTGATTAAGTTCATAATCAGGTTGGGTTGAAGTCGTAGGCGTGACCTTACCTCACCAAAGTCCATGCAGAGTTCGCCCGTGACTCCCGACGATTAGGTTTGGGGCATCAAAGTCATAAGGATCTTTCGACCAGCTATCTTCGGGTTTTACCACCAGACTAGATTATTGAAACTCCAACTTTTCACAACTTCCTTTCAACCTCACCCGTCCACTATGCGAGCACTAGGTTAGCGACTCTAACAGTTAGCTTAGGGCACCGGGCTTTAAAAGACTTTAGGTCATAAACCCTCGAGCCAGATTTCGGGTGTCAAGAGCCAGAAGTCATCCCTGACTCCTACTTTTTTCTTTTGGAAGACTACGGTGGCATAACTGTAGGGGTCCTCAGCCCTATTCTGGTGGGGTCCTCAACCTATTACGGAAGGTCAAATGGTGGGTTATGAAACTAAGGGAAACTAAGCGGTTTGTTAACATTAAGAAAGAAAACTAACGATTATTAGTATTATTGGTTACAACAAAGTGTGGAAAGAAGGTTGCTCATGAGACTCCAACCATCATTTCATCATGCATGGAACATTAAAGCATAATAGCATTAGGCAATATTCCAATTCTCAATTCATGAAACACCAAAAAAAGGGTGCAAAAAAGGAATTTTATTTTCTTTAAGCTGAGAAAATAAGCATGTGTAGACATGACATCAAAAATATGTCACTTTATGTTTTCAACTTTTACAAAAGCAGAGCGATAACTTTCAAATAAACCATGTAAACACAACCTCTGAAATGAACTTTGCTTAAGAACGACATAAAAGTATAAAGATTCTAGCATAGCTAACTCTCCACGACCAAATATCACATTAATCCGCAATTTGAACAATTGGAGGCTGAGAGTGCTTGCGCTTCTACTCAATAAGTGGAAGGTCAAATCACTCATCTGAGGTTGATGTCGTTGTTGGTGGAGTGGAAGAGCGTGACCGCTGGCTGCTGCGCCTCTCACGAGTGCCGGGGGCGTTTGGGGTGAAACACTTTGGAGCTATAGGAGGATGAACCAGGTAACTGGGCGGCACTAATTTAGAAATGGGTGGCAGGCCGTGGCTGCGGCACGGTTTGCAGCCAGCTCAGCTGTGTGCGGTGCGGCTGCCGGGCTGCGTCTCCTTTCCAAGGCGAGCGCTGGGCAGCCTTAAAAGTGGCGGGGCGCAGGCCATCATGATGGGCGGATCAGGACCGATGGTGGATGTCTGCGGAGGTGGGGCAGCGTGATCGAGCCCCCAACATCTGCGGCGCACCCAAGGGAGCTGAAAGTGGAGAAAGCGGGACAGGTGAGGCAGAAGCGTGTTATCCATGATGGCTGGGAGTCCCAGAGCTAAATGGTGATATGTTGCGGAGGTGATCTTTGGGATGGTCCCCGGCCTCTTGCAAGAAGCTGTGATCACTGGGGGGAGTGGGGCTCCGAGGTGGAAGCGGGATGACGGGAAATGGGTAGTGGTGGCTGGGCCGGGGAACCGGGGATGGTGGAGCAGGCACCATAGTGGGCATCTCTCTTTGGAGAGTGTACTCCCTCACAAGAAGGTTGGTTGGTGGTCCTCGGTGGCTACGGGGTGGGAGGTGAAAAGCATGAGCTTAGTCCGCCTGCGATCAGTGTGGGATAGCCTCGCGATCGACTACTTAGTAAGCGAATCAATGTGCTATAATACTTGGCATAGAAATCTCGGGAACAATAGGGGAGTGGACTCAGCTCGGGTCAGACTCTTACAATGGACCTTGTCCTCAAAGTGGAACAAGGATGTCATGATAAGCTCGACCGGGCTGAACCTCCTTACTGAATCACGGTAAAGAGCCTCGAATGGCTCATCTCCTTTGTCTTGTGTTTGGAGCGGGGAAAAGATTAAACCACGGGACTGATCGTGAGGGAGCATGCTCGGAGGAAGCTTTCTCTTGAACAAAATAGGCCTGGATGTAGTATCCCGGGATAACAAACAAACCATCTCCCTGGTCGAGGGATGGGGCCATTAATATAATCTTCGAGTTCTTGGGAACCACTAACCAAATTGAGCGTAAATTTGCTATATCCATGACTCGAAGTATCCGTCGGCCATCGATAGTGAATGAATAGCCGTCGGACAAGACTCTCTCACAGAGGTCCTTCGTATGGTAAAACTCGATGACCACTCGAGGGTAGAAAAACCGATGAGGTGTCATGAATGGCTCCAAGGAGTATCGCTGCACTAGTCTCATTGAGTCTCTCAACTCAAGATCTTCGGCGAAGGCCGGGAGATCATAATAAATCTCGCTGTGCATTCCTCTCACTTTGTCAAACATTCTTTGGGGAATAGGGCTTGGTGGAAGTAGGGCCTCTGATGATCGATACGGGGGACGAATCAGGAGGAGATCTTGTGAGGGGCCCTAAGTAGGTGGTGAATGGGGCTCTGGGGGCCTGGAACTGGAGGACTCTCTTGGGCCGGAGGTCCGGACCCTCTTGGACGACGGGGCCCTCCGGGATGGCCTAGGATGGCGGAGAGGGAGGAATGGGGCCAACCTAGGTATGGTACCTCCTTGGGGAGGGCGGTGGCGCGACGGGACCCATGGTAGGGATGCCGGCGGCAAAGCGGTGACAGCGGTCTCGGCACTACGGCGGCGGCGGTGGGGTTGCACGACGGCCGAGTGTGGCGGCGGGCTGGGAGATGAGCACGACGCGGTGGGGTATGAAACAATGGCAGCAGTAGTAAGAGTTGCGGGAGTAGGGTTGGGTTGGAGCCTCTGGCGGGAGGGATAAGATTGTCGCACTCTAGGTTAAAGTTGTGTCTTCGCGCGTCTTCCACCTTCATTTGGGTTGGAGAAGGAAGAGATGGAGAGGAGAGGAGGAGAGGAGATTTCAGAAGTGAGTTGGAATGAAAAGGGGGGGGGGGGGGTTAAATAGATGGTTAAGGGCAGCTGAAGAGTTAAGCTTGATTAATATCTATGAATAAAAAGTGGATTTGGTGGTTGTGGCACAAAAATACGGAAAAATTAATGGGCCTTAGCTTATGAAAGGTTGCGGGAAGTGAAAGGGCGGGAAGAAGATGAATGAGTGGGCGGCGAAATTTCTTTAGGTTCGAAGATTCACCAAACTGGAAATTTCTAGCACATCAAAAACTCCACGCCTCTTTGCAACACCACTGCAAAAAATAGAAACAAAATTATGAGAAAACAAGAACAGAATGAGAGAAAAAGAAAAAAAAATTTGTAAAGGAAAACAAAACTAAAAACAAAGAAATTAAGAAACTCACAACTAAAATTTAAAATAAAGCACACAAAATTCTAACAGAAATTTCAGTGACTTTTGAGATACTGCAGAAGCCACTCCCACACAGGTAGTCTTTTGAATTCAAGGGGGGTCAAGGAGGGGAATCTTCTCCTTGTCTGTTGAGTGTTGAGCTGCATAGGGTTTCAGCCTTTTCCCATTGACCTTGAACACCTTATTTTCTTTGGAGTTGAGCAGGTTTACTGATCCATTGGAATAGACCTCCTGGATGGTGAATGGCCGAGTCCATCTTGACTTAAGCTTGCCTGGAAAGAGGTGGAGCTTGGAGTCATAAAATAACACTTGGTCTCCTTGTTTGAAATTCTTACGAGCTATTAGCTGATCATGCCACTTTTTTAACTTATCTTTTTCAATTCTCGAGTTAAAGTAAGCGTCATTTCTCAGTTCTTCCAGCTCATTGATGTCGAGACAGCACAAGGCCAACTCTGCCCATATCAAGTTCGAGCTTCTTCACTTTGCCCACCATGCCTTGTACTCAATTTCCTGGCGGATAGCATACCTTACCATCGCTTCGGTGATAAGAACCTTAATGATGGTTTTGTAGGTTGTTCTGTATACCCATAAGGAGTCCAACGGCTTGAGATACCAATCCTTTCGGTTGGGTTACCTTTCATCGATTATGGTCTTGGTTCTGTTTAGCTAACTCAACTACGACCTTTGATGCAGGGATGGTTAGGGTGGTCACTTTATGCTTGACACCATACTTAGTTAGGAGTTCTCAAAGGCATTTGCAGAAATGTGAACCTCCATCAACGGTCATAGCCTTGGGTACACAAATCTGGAAGATGTTCTCCTTTGAAGTTCTCTACAAGGCCTTTGCTTCAGCCCATTTGACACATAGTCAACTCATAAAAATGTAGATGTGTCCCAAGAAGGAAGACGATCCGTGAGAATCGATGCCCCCGAACATCGAATAGGTCAGCACCAAACTAGGGTTCAAGGCATCATCTGACGGCAGAGATTTTCCCGATCTTGGTCAAAGTGGTCGGTTGCTTTCATCTCCGTGTGGCCGGAAGTGCATAAATTCCTCCACTTTTGTGGGTTAAAGGCCTCATTTTTCGACCTCTCTTGGATTGGTTGATCCCAGTACCTTGGAGTTTCGGCCACATAGTTCAAAAAGTCCATGGCTTCATCTGGGTTCTTACTCAGGAAGTCCCCTCCACACATGGTTTCCATTAGTTTGCTTCATGGCAGGCATACAATCATAGAAGTGATTCACAAGCATCCATGTATCGAAACCATGGTGTGGACATGCGATGATGGTCTCAGTGAACCTCTCCAGCTCACTTGATCAAACTTCCATTGCTCGTGGGGTCGGAGTAAGTGTAGATTTACTCCTTCCAAACGTAGGTCTTGGTTTATGCGAAAAAGAATTTCTTTAATTCGACGGAGATCGGCCTAATTTCTAATTGTTCTCGACCTCAATGAATTGAGCTAAATCTTGGCCTTGTCTTTCAGTGTCAATGGAAATGCTTTCAGCTTAAGCAAGTCCATGTTAGACTATTTAACCAAAACTGAGTAATCAAGCTTTGCAAGGGGTATGTGATATGTGTCTCAAGAATTACCCTTACAAGGAATATAGAGAATATGATCAAGATAATTTATTCATTTTAATAGTGAATTAATCTCATAATAGAAAATTTTAGATCATGGTTCTCACTAGTGTGTGTGTGTGGTCTTCCTCTATCAAACAATTGCAAGCTAGATGAGTTTATGAGTGAGATAAGTAAGTGAGATCTCTAAGATAATTTATTTGGAAGTTAAAGTAGGCTTATTTGTTCTTATCTACTCTCCATAATGTAGGCACACACAACTCTCGAATCAGTAGGTCTTTCAACCTTGTAAATGTAAGGCTTGAATTAAGAGGTAGTTGAGTAGTCATTTTAGAAATAAGCTTTAGAAACATACATATTTTTAACGCATTGGCCAGCTCTCTCTCCATCTAGTTTTTACCATCTTGCATAGTGACCTCTCAAACACCCCAATGCTGATTTAGGTGCATCATTCCATACTCCTCATATCACTTTTACACTTTTAATTACGCATTCTTTCAGCAAACACAGAGATGCCTTTTCTTTAAGACAAGGTTATTAGAGTGGTGCAATGTCAAAACCGCGAAGCTTTCTACCAACCCTTAGCTAGCTTTGAAACAATAGCTCCTAGACCCAATTGGCCTTAGGGTACTAGGTGTTGAGACACCCCTTAAGTTTACTTGCTACAGGGAAGGAAGAGGCTCTGACTAAACTCCTCCTCCTTGACTTTTATTGTATTTTTGCTTCTTTTATGATTTATTTATTTATTATTTTTTGACAACCTCTTTTGATTTTCAACTTAACTCATTTCAGCCAATTTGGAGTTATTTTCCATAGGAAAAATAAACACAACTGCTCCTCACCACATTTCTCAGTATGTTCAAATCCTATGTTATGGGTGAGTTTGGTTCTTTATTGAGGATAGTGATGTATAGGAAGGTTATTGGCTTCAAACTTGGTTTTTTATAAGCAGATTTTGGCTCTTTAAGGCTCAACATCTTGGTCACCCCAGAGAGGAATATGCATATGCATATTAATAATAGGAGTTAGCCTTGAAAGGCACAATCTTTCCAAGGATGGCTTTATGTCATTTCTCAATTGTTTGTGTTGCCTGAAGTTTCGCCTCAGCGATAATAGAACAAGTTCGAACCTATGGAATCAAATTAGATGGATTCTCATGACACCTTCTCTAACCCAAGCAAGCGCTTTCAAGGGTACTTAGTGGCCCACGTGCATGGATTTTGAAACCAATGACTAAATAGCCTATTAAAGAGATAACTCATTAAGCATTAAGTCCTATTATCTCTAATATTGTCCATATACTTAAGGAAGGAGTTTCATTTATGGTCCCTTATTGACATCTGACAACTCCAAGCAAAACTCAATTAACTCGATAAACTCTAACTAAAAAAATATACGAACTAAGATATGTAAGTTAGGAAGCATCGGAAACAAAGTCATTATCGAGAAAAGCACCCGAGAAAATTTCATCTTCAAAGTTGTCATTTGCAACATTTGGGGAAACGTGACATGATAAACTAACAAAATAAGCACGAACTTTGAGATGAACATTGTCCTAAATGTACTTGATGAGCAAGAGCAATAAAGTAAAGGGTAATAAAGAGAGTTGGGAAAAGTGAACTCCCTTTGTAGTCTTGACCACTTTGAATAGGAACCTTGATGATTTTCGGACATTGACATTGGTGTACTACCCCTTGATATACTCTTTTGCTTCTTTGGAGCCATGAAAGTGGCTTTGGCATTTTCTCAAACACTTGGTGTGCACTAACTTCCTTCACCTCAAATGAGTGAGTTTTGATTCTTCAAAACCTCCTTCAATACATGCAAATCACTCCACAATCAACAATGATCCACAAGAACCCAAAACAAACAACCAACACAAAAAATTTTCTTTCATTCTTAACTTTCCTCTTTGATGCTTGGAATGATGGATGGAAAATTGGGGTTGACCAAGGTAAGTTTGTGGGTTTGTGATGGGTTTGAAAGCTTGAAGATGATAGAGATGGATTAGGAGGAATGTGATTTAGGATCCCAGTGGATGGGAGATGAATTTGGTGGTTAAGTTGCAAGGTTGGAGGAAAGAGTATGGCAAGATAGAGTATAAAGTAGGAAGAAGAAAAAATGGGTTTAAAGGTTAAAAAGCCTGCTGTTTTTCGTGACGTAGTCTTTGTCACGTACGAAATTCTGCTCAGAACCCCTGTTTTTTTATCCAACTTGTTATACTCATATCTCCTTCATTTTAGCTCGGAATTGGAAGTGTAAGGACTCGTTGGAAAGCTCTTTCAATGTAGAATGTGCTCATGGGCTGAGGTGAACCATTTGGAGCCTCAATCAATACAGAAAAATCATAATGTTCAATGCTATCCAGTGTGATGATTTCTTGACTCCTTAAGTTCTCCTTGCTTTGTCTCTTGCCCATATCACTTTCTATCCTTCAAAAGTCCTTCATGCTTATATATTCTCTCAAAATTCCTCCAATAGCAACCATAATGCTTAAAACTCATCTCTTGTCTTCAATTCTCCTCAAGCATGATCATGAACCTTCCAACTTTATATTCCGAGTTCAATTTGGTTCTTTTCATCACAAAACACGAAATTTGATAAACATCTCACAGCTCCAATTTTTTTCACACTTCAAGCACTATAATTACATCAACCACTTTCCAACTTCTTGCCTTCGCTCTTGCAAACTAGTCATGACAACATGGTAGACTTCAAACTTATCTTATTAAAGAAAACACTAGCAACAAAGTTAAAACAACTAACAGATTTTCATCCCAGCCCGGTAAAAAAAAAACAACAGCAAATAAAATAACTAAAAAAATAGAAAATAAAAGAGAATGGATGATCCTTATTACTTAGCTTGATTGCCTCCCGAGAAGCTACTGGATTTTAGAGTCGGCTAGATATCAGGAAGAAGTACTAGATCTTCCATTTGACCCGATCATTCATCTTGAAAGCACTTCCTCTTCCACCTAACCATTCAGCTCAAGGATGTTTTCTTTTAGACTTTGAAGAGGGAAATAAATAAATCCCTTTAATTATGGCTGGTGGTTCAGCCATAGTACTTAACAGTCCCTATGTGAGTGGATGTAAACACATTTATGCTTAAGGGGGACTGTTCAAACATGTGCCCTTTTGATTGAAGCAAGCTGCAGAATTTTTTGCACATGTCTCTTTCTTGCTCCATCAAAGGTAATGGTTGGTGAATATTGAACTTTGCTTTCTCCTCACCCACAAGCAAGGTGAGCTCCCCTTTGTTGATGTCAATCCATGCTTGGCTTGAGGAAAGAAGTGGTCTTCTTAGTATATGAGAATTTTTTAGATCCCCTTCAATGTCCCAAGTCACAAAATCCATGGGGAAGGTAAATGTGTCAATCTTCACCAAAATGTTTTCAACATAGCCATTACTTGACTTACTTCTTCAAATTTCGGTTTGTCGATAATGACTCTTCATCGTCTTAAGTTGTTTAAGAGTGCTTTGTTCTCAATTTCAGCTCATTTTCACCTTAACTACAAATTTCGGGATAGGAAATTTACGCTGCCTTCACTCAAAGGAGTATCAATGCATTCATTGGGATTTGGCAAAGTGTTACTAGGAGAGGTCATGAATACTTGGACCAAGTGTCTATTTGAGCTTCTACATTTTCAATCTACTTGTAGTGTTGACTTGGAAGGCATCTAAATTTGGAAATTTCTGCTCATGAAGACTACTCATCTTCTTATTCTCATCCATGTCAGCAAAATTCAGCTCCTTAGCAAGAAACAACTCTTCTTCCTCCTGGAATGTGGGATTTGAACTCCCTTGATAAGACAATACTTCTTGTTCCATGAGTGAGTCATTGTGAATTCTTTGGTCCAATTTATGAAGAAGTAGTTCAAGCTTGGCTTCTATGGAGACAAATCTATCTTCTATTGAATGTTCCTCCATAAGTACCAACAAATAAGAAGAAAAACAAAAGAAAATAAAGTACAAAATACTAATAAAAAAATTAACTAAGAAACAAATCTGTAAAAGATAAAAATAAAAAATGAAATTGCCTAAAATTAGCAAATTACAAGTTCTTCCAAAATGTCAACTTCGATGAGAGAAAGTGAACCAACCAATCCCGGCAACGGCGCCAAAAAACTTATTAAGATTATTAAATTGATGTATATGTGAAAATATGGTCAAGAGAGTGAATGTAGTAAATACCAAGCGATTTGAAACAAAAGTAAGTATACTCAGCGAGAATGAAAAGTAGTACCAACCTCAACCCCTTTGCACTTAAGTGCACGGGTCATACAAGTAATAAAGTGGACTCTAGAGTGGGATATCGTACCCGAGAGTTGGAGGTTCTCTCTAATTGGAATTTGATCTTGATTACAAGGGTTCTTCAACATTTAGGCGACCAAGTAGGATGTCGGAATAAAATCAATTTAAATTGAAACAAAAGCGATTTAAAACTAATCCTAAAAATCTACCAAATAAACAACTACTTAATTCTAAAAGGTATGAAGAGTCACTAGGGATGGGGATAATTATTTACAAAACAGTTTGCATTTCCTTGAAAGTGCAACATTTGTAAGGTTGAATCTTTATGTTGTCCAAGAGCAATGTAGTATAGCTTGGATTTCTCCATACACCATACATTTCACTAAAGTTAAGAGATCCGTATTCCTTTTTTTCGGGACAAATGGGTCTAAATAGCTACTTGTAAATTTGGCACTCTTTAGATTTGGTGTTTTCTTTTTCAATACTTCACAACCATTTCTCGGGACTAAGAATTCTTGCCACCTATAAACGGGATAATGTGGGCCTTTCAGTATAGTGGTATCTCGTCCCTTCAAATCTAATAAAAATTTTCTATCTGCCTTGATTAATCTTTGCTAACACGGGATCAGATCCTTTCATCGAGACTAAGGAGAAACCTCTAATCAACTAGAATTGATACATCATCTAATTAATCCTCACACCATGAGTAAATTAGTGATCTATCAAAGTAATTTTTGAGAGTTCATTAGTTCAGATATTAGTCTAACATACCCCTAAATTCACTTGCTCTTTACTCTCAAAAAGTCTCCATCTCTGTGTCACTTTCGGAGGGCCTTAAAATCAGAGCAAAGATGGCTCTTTTGTGGGTATAAGCTGCTAATATTCGAAGCCGGAGTTCATTATATGAATAATACCAATTATATAAATTTAGTTTTCAAACCTGTAGGAAATAAGCGAAAAATTGCAAATGCGAATGTTCAACAATTAAACCCCAACCCTAGAGGGTGTTTAATGTTCCATTCTTGATTCAATCATCACTAATCAGGCAAAAGTAAAAGAAAGGAAATGAGAAAGAGAAAGAAATCAAGAGAAATAAGAGAAAAACCCAGATTTGAGCTTAAATATTCTCCTCAACAGTAAATAAATTGAATATCTGAGTACAGTACCGAAATCTCTTCAATAGAAATAAAAATCTGCTCTAAGATCTATTAAAAATAAAAATCTGCAGCAAAAACTAAGAAAAGAGAGAAAACCCATGAGAGAGAGAAAATCAGTTCTTATTTCAATCTTTATGCGAACCTTGGTAAATGCGAATCTCTATTATACGGCACAAAATCTCTTCAATAGAAATAAAGTATGCTCTAAAACCTCTGAAATCTAAAACAAATCAAAATCTACCTCACTTGGAAAAATGGCAGTCTAGAGAAACCCAGAGGCTCTCAATCTTCAGCGCCTCTTTACCTAAAAAACGAGTATATATATGGTGCTAGGGTGAAATGGGATTGAAATTAGGTCAAAATATCAATTTGCGGCCTTTTTTTAGGTTTCTCAGCGTTTCTAGTCGCGACAAAGCTTTAGTCGCGACAAAACTCTGATGGTGTGACGACTTGCTTGAGTCGTGACAACTGGTCATGACTTGACCTTCCTGGTCGTGACTTCCAGTTGCGTTTACTACTTCTGGTCGCGACATACTTTCCTGACGACAACTTTGTTTTCTTCTCCCGACTTATCCAGGCCATAACTTCTTCATTTTAACTCGGATTTGGGCGTGTGAGTACTCGTTGGAAAGCCCTTTGAATGTAGAATGCAGCCATGAGGAAATTTGAACCATTTGATGTTCCAGATGGTACAGAAAAATTAATATTCCCAGTAGCGTGCTATGAGACTCTCGGTTGACTCTTCGTTTGGAAATATATTGCTCATTTCTTACCAAATCACTTGCTTTTCATCATTAATCCTACAAAACCAAGTTTAGAGGAAATTTTATGAGTTTTACATGAATATGGATATAAAATGCACAAAATAGCATGTGAAATGAACTCAAAACATAAATGAGTTTTGCACTCATCATAGACACACCTTCTTTAAAAGTTGTGCATACTTCCTCGAACTCCCTGATATGCGTATATGGATTTTCATTCTCCATTCCATGAAAAGTGGGAAGCAGGGGCATCAAATAGGTCTCACTACCACATCATCAACAGGTGGTATGATGCAGGAAGGTGCACTCACTCTAGGAGGCTGTATGTGGTCCCTCATTTACCTATATGCTGTAGGATTCACTGGAGCTCCTTGCTGGCTTTGTTGTTCTCAAGGTAGAGGATCCATTTGCTCACTATGTACACTGACTTCACAACCTTTTTCAATTGGTGTATTAACTCTTTGCAATCTACTTGATATACCTCTATCCCAGTGGTACATAAACACCTGTGAAACAAAAAGAGACAAAGAAAAGAACAACAATAGGGCTTGCCAAAAAGATCAGTGTTAGCAAATAAATGAAATGAATATTATTCAATTAAAAAAAGCCCGACGTGGCGCTGAAATAAAACTTAATATTCTAAATAATGGAATTCAAAAAGGTTTAAAAAGGTCACCAATGCCTTGTAGGGATTACAAGTAGTCATCAACTCATCATCTGTAATAAGGCACCATCCCCGGCAACGGTGCCATTTGATTCTGTATGCAAAGTAGGTGTTATGAATAAATAAAATTTATACCTAAAAACTCCCTATTCTTCGTAGCATAACTCTTATGATATGGCTCTAGGGATCGAACAACTGGGATGGGTTTCATCTTATAAATGATTTTTAATGAGTCAAAATGGTGAGAAAAGCTTTTGTTTGGATTTTTGGATTTTGTCTAGCCGATTGGTTGTCACTAACTGGCGAGAAGGTAATTCGAAATAAAATGCAAAAAGAAGTCCTTGAAGTTTTGGGCCACTAGTTTGGTATGATAAAGTTGAAAAGGTGTCCTCGGGTTTTTACCTCTCATTAGGGAAGATGACCTATAGTCATTTCCAAAACCGGATCTTTGTTTAACTTTAAAACTCAACCCTCGAATTACCATTTCTCCTCTTTAAAACATAGCTTTTAAACCTAGTTTTGAAAGTTTGAAACATGTCTGCTTGATACACAGCCGTGAAAAAGCAGAGGAACACACACCAAACCTTATCAACCTACTAGCAGCCCTCCTCTTTCAAGGTTTGAGGCTTTAGCCAAACATCCTTTGAGTTGTCATCCTCAAAGGGTGTGTTTGGTTGCACAGAAAGTGAGAGAAAGGGGAGAGAGAAGAGAGAAAATGACGACAAAAAATAGGGGCCTGTAATGGAAATGCTTTAAATGAAAATTAGGTTACAAAATGTTCACAAAATGGCTTATATAGCCTTACAACCAGGTGAAAATACTAATCTATCCTAAATAGTATAATTATATTGAGGGAAGAAATGAAATTAACCAAAACGGAGTCGTTTGTACACAAAAAAAGGAAGCAGAGCATTTCGCTACAGGTGAAAATTTCACTATGCGAAATTTATTAATAACGAGTCGCTGTGTAATTTCTATACATAAGCGAAAATTTCGCTAATGAAAATTTCTCTATAATAGCGAATTTATTATAATATGAGAATTGCCCTGTTATCACCTTTATCTGAATCAACTTCTTCATTCCTAGCTTGATGCAATCGAAGATAAATCATACGAAATCAATGTAAATCAGCTCAACTTCGATATGCCTAGTTTGATATGATAGAATAGGTCTTTGAAACCTGCAAAAACTATCACAAACAGCCTCGAAATATAATCATTAATACCAAAGGGACCTACACGTGTCAATCGGCTTAACTAATATGATTAGTACATAAAAAGTACTTAGAACCTATCTTAAATAGGGTTCAAATAGCACTTTGGGGCACTAATCACACTAATCGACACATTGCTAGTCCGTAGCAATGCCAGAAGTAATCAACAAGTAGAGAACAAAAACATGGGAGGTAAAAAAGGTTTGTACAAGTAATGCATAGCCTGCGATGAGAATCACGAAAACCTAAGCTAATAACCATCTCGAAAGAATGAAAACTATCTGTGTTGGTGACCAACAAGCTTCCCCCTCGAGGCATAGACAGGGCTCTTCTATAAAAAGCTACAGATTTGTTTGATCCAATTATCAATCATAAACTCTGACCCATGCCCTCTCACACACAATGAGGCTAATGCCATGACCTTGTATGTTAACCAGCCCTAAATAGATGTGGACCCGCCCCTTATTACACAATTCTTTTTGCGTTGTAGGGTGCAATCTTTGAGGGTTCGACTTCACCAAAGTCCGTGTAACGGGGATTAACGACGACTCCCAACCAGTGAAGGTTTAGGGCATCAAGCCATGAGGATCTTTAGACCCTGAGCTACGCGGGTTTCTGAATAGAATGATTTGAGCCTCGGCACCTACAACTCGCTAAACTCCACTCATCCACCCGTGTAGAGAACACTAAGTCGGCGGCTCCCAACCAATGAAGGCTTAGGCTTAGGGCACTGGGCTTTAAAGGCTTTCTCCATAAACCCTTCGAACCGTGCTCGGGTTTCCAGGCAAAGAAAAGCGATTTTCTTCTTTTTATTTTCTTTTTTTTTTTTTTGGAAGACTCATTGGCCTTCTTTCCACAGGGGTCCTTAACCTATTCAAGGGAGTAAACGACACTAGGTTAGGATTTGCATCATAAGAGGGTTTGTCTTTGTTCTTGTATCATTTGAGACCTAATGTGCTCGATGTGTGGTTAGCTAAAGGTGGAAGAAACGGGTTAAATACAACAAGAAGTTGACTAGTCATCCATTCAACTCGGCATAGGACCCTTCTAACGTTGACACCATTAGGAAAGGCTTAAGTTCAACACATTGCAAGGCTAGACATTATGCATATACAAAAGTTAAGTAAAATAAAAAAAAATGTGGGTGCTAAAATAGAAAATGCAAATACTGCTATAAAGCTTTTAATATAACCGAAAAGGCTAGTACAAGCTTATCATAGCTGAACACAATACATAACTAAGAAAAATAAACCACTGCCTACTGTTGGCTAATACATACTAACAAATAGTCCTAAAAAGGCTAGTAGGCAGTTGATAAAACTAAAACAACACAATTATAAACAAAACAAAACATTAGTATGATAAATGCCACTTCCTACGCTAACTCTCCCCCCCAACCAAAACATCACGGTGTCCTCACTGGGTAGGGATCGGAAAGCTAGAGAAGGAAGTGTGACCACCTATTGTCTTTGGTGGTGTAGAGTCGGTGGATCGGAAGCCTCTTTGCGGCGACCGTGAGCACATCCAAGGGTTCTTTGGAAAGGCGAAGCAATGGAATTTGGTCATGAGTAATTAAATTGTATAGGCTCTATCATGATAGCTAGTGGGAGACCAGGGTGGCTCTGTATATGTAGAAGAATAGCTGATTACATGCGAGTGACCTTAGCGCGGGCCATGCTCGACCCGATCTTGTATGGCTGGGTTAAAGATGCCTGGTGGCGGCACGTGTGCGGATGGCATATAACGACCCGATAAATCATATAAGTGATAGGGATGTGCTCGGATGGCGGTTGTGACGTGGAGGACGGGCTTCTTGATCTTAGGAGGGGCTGGGGTAGTAGGAGCCCGGAGGCTGGAGGCGAGATCCGGAGCGAGACATGTTGCTCACCCCTAGGCAGGTCCTTCGCATAATCATCCACGACCTCCTCCTACTAGTGTAAAAGAAAGGAGAGTGGCATAGATAGGGTCCTTGCAAATAATCTTTGAAGCGAGCATGTGGACCCGAGTACGTGGTGCAGTGAGGAGCATATGTGGAGGCGCCTGCTTGACAAGGATGGGCATTTGTTGTATCTCGAGAGAGCAAGCGAACCATCTCTCTGGGTGAGGTGGCCATTTACCCGATGTCTAACGGAGTGCTTTGAACTCTTGGCGGGCCTCGCGGCGGTGATATCTGGCTTCATGTAGTACCCGGGTTGACCATCCATCTTTGAAATGAAGTTGCATACGTTGAACCTCCTCGGGATGTCATGGTATGGTAAAACTCAAAACACGGGGATAGAAAAAATGCCTGAGGTCGCCAGTAAGCGTGATGTGAATACCTGGATCAACAACATAGAATCCTACGAGCCAGATGGGTCATTTGCCAATCAGTATATATAGTAAGACTCTCCGTGAAAGTCCTTGGCACGACAATCCACGTTTCCGGGTATCGGGTCACAATGAAATAGTGGACGCCTAATCCTTGAAGCAGGAGATAATTGAGGCGATGACTGTGCAGGATCCTGGGCAACTAGAGGTGGCGAAGGCTGATTAGTGCCCAAAAAGTGCTATTTTGAACCCTATTTATTATAGTTTTGAGTGCTTTTTATGTACTAATCGTTCCTAATTACTTGATTGCACATGAAAGGATCCCTACTATTCTGCGATCGCATTTCGATGTTTGTTTTTATAGTTTGGCGAGGTGGAAGCCAAATCATCGTGTCAATCCAATCATAACAGAAGTCGGGTTGATTTCCATCAATTTCATATATTTTATCAATTTACGACAAGCGAGAATGAAGAATAATAAAGCATAAGTAATGGAATGATGCGTGGGAATAGTAGCCACGAGGAAGCAATGGAACATTGATGAGCAGGTTCAAAATTTAAGCTACGTGGAATTTTTCGCTATCCTGAAAATGACGTATAACTAAAATTCGATTTTATTTATATTTGAATTTTTCGCTATATTGCGAAAATCGCGTACATAAGCGAGGTAATGCGCTCTGTTAATTAAGCATTTCCGTTTTGGTTTTCTCATTTCCCACCCTCCTTTGTATTTATTCTAGTTTGGTTATTTTGGTGCATTTCACATGTTTCAAGGCTATATAAGCATTTGTAACCTGCTGAGTGACCTAAGTTTAATTTTGGAAGGGAGACGATTCACGGGCCCTTGTTTTTGGCCCTCATTTCTCTCTTCTCTCTCTCTTTCTCTACCTTTCTTGGTTGCAGGCACACCTTCCAAGGATGACAACGGAGGATGAGTGGCTAAAACCCTTCCTCGCAAGTGGAAGGTTCGTGATGAGATCGAAAGTGCTGGTGGTTCCCATGTTTTTCATGCGAGGTTTTGACATTTTGGTTCCCAATTTTCAACTCTAGGTTTCTAAATCTTTCATGTACTTTCTTTGGCCAATACTTAGTCTTTTAGGGTTCGTGTATTCTTAGCTTTAGATGCAACGATATCATTAGTTGCTCTTCTGAGCCCTTTGGAGGTAGGTTAAGGGGTTATATTTTCACTGTAGATGCATCGTCTTTGATCAATACTTGGTAATCTTCTAGGGTTCAGTGGATGCTTATTATTAGATCCACTGAGATTCATTAGTTGCCATTTACGAATCATTGTAGGATGAGTCACGGTGATAGATTTTCACTGAAGGAACCATAAATGCTAAATAAATGCTTTTTATCAAATGGAAAATTATTAGGGTTTAGTTTTTAAAGCTAAATAGAAGAATCTAGTTGAGGTGACTATATGTCATCCTCCCCAATCACGAGAAATGAACCGGGGACCCATAGTTGCCTTGGACCTAAAACCCGGTAATGATAGCGAGGTTCTTTTCTTATTTTCTTCATTTTATTTTCAGTTTGCAAACCACCGACCCACATTTTTATCACCACCTTAAATCCAAACCAAATTCACCATTTTTACTTCGCTTAAATCATTTGTATGAAGAAAACTCATCCTTGTGTACTAAGAGCCTAGACGCTATCTTTGCATTAAGCATTTCTGGCCAGTGAGGGTATGATCTAAATATTATTTGATTTGATCCTTATTTACTATGGCACGAATCAAATGGCGACATTGGGATAGTGCCTTAGTGCAAGTGAAATTTACATTGAACTTGGTCCTCATCAGTGTTGGTGAATTGCTTTATATTTCACTTTGTCATTTTCTTTTAGTTAAAAAAACAAATTCTTTGCGAGTTGTTTTTGTGTAGGCTTGTGTTGCCCTGTTTTTGCTGCAGGAATCCATGTTCCAGTGGGCTTGAATATTGACCAAATGGAAGAGGGGGAGCAATACAGTGAGTATTTAGTGGAGAGAAACCCTAGGGCATACATGTCCATGAGGAATTATAAATCGGAGTGGATGGGTGCACCCCTTTGTAAGTGTCCCTTTGACTTATGCATATACACATGGGCATGCTCTTTGTCTCGGCCTCGACCACCGCGATGATCTCCCCCAGGTTGAGCAAGCAATTATAGACCACAAGCGGTGGGTGATGTTGTAAGAAGAGCGAAGAAATTCAATGTGACTAAGCCAAAGAATTCATCTTGTGGAGAACTCCTACGAATGAAATTAGATGGGCTTCAAAATGGAATTGATCATAAAATTGACAACCTGTAGACATCAATTTCAAGGCTTACCCAGCAAAATGTTCATCAAGAGGAGGAGAATATGGAGGAAGAGTGTATTTTGGGTGAACAAGCTCAAATGCAACCTCAGGGGGAATTGATGCAGGAACCATTAGAGGCTCCTGAGGAACAACCCGGCTGAGGGAAGTAGGGAGGCGGAGGAAAGGAGCGGGGAAAGGCACGAGGAAACACCGCTTCGCGATCGAATAAGTTTGGATCCTAGTGCCATTGCCCAACCCAAAGACAGTCCCTTTGCCGGCGGCATCCTCCCAGGCCATGTATGCCACCTTGCGGCACAATTCACACCCGATGCACAATTCACCCACTAAAGCACCCGATGGAAAGGCCGCCCCCATTTTATGCGCACGCCCTGAAAACTTTAGGAAGTTAGTGGCCCCTTTAACGATTTGCCACTACCTCAAAGAAGATGGCAGTTGCTCACATCGCCTTGACCGCGGTGGATGGTTCGGTGCGGGTTCGGATTTGGAGCACGAACCTTGGCATTTTCTAGGCTCTACCGATTCAGAAAGCGGCCTCGAGGCTTGAACGAGGTTTGGGGAGCATAGTCTCCCCCACTTTTTGTTTTCATTTTTCTTATTTTATTTTAGTTTATTTTAGTTTATGTTGATTTATTTAATTTTTCTTCTTAAATTTCCTCTAATTTTTAGTTAATATTTATGCTCCCAGCTTAATTTTCAATTTTATGTAATTTTCATAACTTTTTTTGTGTTTTTTTTTTACGAGGTTTTACTTAATTTTGGAGCGGAGACAAAAATGCGATTGCAACTGTGAAATTTCGTGACTTGCGAAAATTAAGCATCTTCTTGAATTTTCGCAGTGCTCTATTCCCTACTTGCACTATCTCTTATTTATTTTATTCGTTTAATTGATAAATATATATATATATATATATATATATATATATATATATATATATATATATATATATATATATATATATAAATTAAAAAAATTTGTCTCTCACATAAAAAAAATTAAAAAAAATAAGTCGAACTTCTTATTTGCAGCTTAGCAACTGAGAATTTCGGAGGTGCAATTTTAAATAACCTTGTTGCATCTCGTTTGTTTTCCTCATCTTTTTTCATCAAACTCCGTTTTAGGCGTTTTTGTACCATTGGAAATCTTGAGTGTAGAATCAAATATGGCTAGAAACAACACTTTTGAAATTATTATGAAGGTGTAATTTCTAAAATTCTCCAACTGGTCACTTTTTTTTCTGCTCATGCTCCTAACTTGTTTATATGAAGCGAATGGAATGAATAAGGTGTCGATGGAAGCTTGTGAAATCCTATCCAACAATGATCACATCTCATCAAGGTAACACTTCCTTCCTAACTTTCAATCAAGGCCCCATTGCGGACAATGAGACATTTGGTTGGGGGGAAGTTAGCGAAAGGAAGTGGCTTTACATTATGTTTTGTTTCTATTTTGAGCAATCCCATTTTGTGATGTTTAGTGGCTTCTTTGGTTTACTTTTAATTGAAATTGTCATACTATACAACCTATTTTGTTCAAAAAATGCACCCATTTTGTTGTGTTAGCAACTTTGTGGTTTGAAAAATTGAAACTTTGTCGATTCTATTGATGTTAAGATTGGTTCCATGCCTAGTTAGTGGATGATCGGTTGAACTCTTGTTGCTTTCGACCCTTTTTCTTCCACCTTTAGCTAACCACCTGATTGCACATGGGTTTCTTCGATAACACAGCCTCCTAACCTCTAAGCCTTGCAATCCCACCCTACTAGTTTAAGATTGACCCTGCTAATAGGTTAAGGACCCCCATGAATAGAAGGCCAATGTGTCTTCCAAAATAAAAAGAAGTGAAAAAGAAAAAGAAAAAGAAGAAAATTGCAACGCTTTGCCTTGAAACCCGAGCACGGTCGAGGGGTATATGGCGAAAGCCTTTAAAGACCAGGGCCCTAAACCTTCTCTAGTTGGGAGCCACCGACTTGGTGCTCGCTACATGGGTGGATAGGTGGAGTTTAGCAAGTTGTAGGTGCTGGAGTTTCGAAATCATTAGTCGGGGTGGCTGAAATTTGTGGTGAAAGATCCTTATGACTTGGTGCCCTAAGCCTTAATTGGTTGGGAGACATCGGTAGATCCCAGATTACATGGACTTTGGTGGTCGAACCCTCGGCATAGCACTACTATACTTGTAGAGTTGTGGAATAAAGTAGGTCTGATCTATTTACGTTGGATTAGCATGCTTGATTCTAGTGCCCGCAGTAGGGTGATCTGAATCAACAAATTTGTATCCTAAGTTCCTCCTACTGCCAGTGAATGACTCTTTGCGATATAGTGGTCTGGGTCGAACACGAGGATGGGTTTCTTCGTACAAATGATTTGATTGAAGTCAAAAATGGTGAATTAAATTTGGATTTGAAGGTTTTTGGTAAAAACAGGGGAGTTGGATGGTTCACAGGCTGAAAATAAAATAAGAAAAAAAAAAGTAAAATAGAACCCCTTTAATTGTTAGGCTACTGGGCTTAGGATTCTAGGGCAACTGAGGGGTCCTCAGGGTCATTTCCTCGCGTTAGGGAGGATGACATATAGTCATCTCCCGAACCGAATCTTCATTTAGCTATAAAACCTAACCCTAAAATTTTCCTTTTGAAAATGGCATTCACTGGCCATTTATGTTCTTAGTCAGTTCAAACGAGTCGCCTTGATTCACATTACAATGGGTAATAAATGATAACTAATGAACATCACAAGATCTAGTAATAAGCATCAAATGAGCCTTTAAGATTGCAATCTTGACCATTCAACATGAATGAGGATCTAAACCTAATGTTAAGGGAGGCACAAGCAGCCGGCGGTGGTACTGCGTGAAGAGCAGAGGACCTCCGGTGGCGGATCACGCAGGCCTTCCCCTTCGAGGAGGAAGGGTTTTGCTTAGCGCTCATCCTCGAGTTGTCATCCTTGGAGGGTGTTTGGCATCGAAAATAGAAAAAGAAGAGCAAGAAAATGGAGAGCGACGGGAAAGCGGAGAGAAGTGGCTTCTCCCAAAATTTATTATGAAGTGATTGATTTTAAAACCTTGACTCTAAGCATATAGTGTGCGAGCAAAGGGAAATTACAAAACAAACCAAAATGAAGGCTATTCTGGTAGAAAGGAGAGAAAAACCAAAGCAGTCACGAAACAAAAACAGGAAGCAAAAATTTAGCTATGCACAGTGATTTTAGCTATCATAGCGAAAAATACAGGCTTAGCGAAAATTTAAATTTTAATATGCCTGTCGCACCGCTGTCATAGCGAGAATTATCATAAGCGAAATCACTGCGTGTAATTTCGACATTATTCCATTGGCTCTTTTGTTACCTTGCTCCTGCTTCCTTTCTCTTCTATTTTATGCTCTTCTTTCCTCTTGGTCTCTGATATATGATGTTGAGTTTGACTCGAATTTTTCATGTTTGGATCGACTCAACAATGTTGGCATGATTAGCTCATAGCTATGAATTGCCCGCAATGCGATCGGTAAGAATAGTAGGGACCTCAATGTGTAAATTGGGTTAATTAGATGAGTTAGTATACAAAAGCACTCAAAACCTATAATAAATAGCGTTCAAAAATAGCACTTTTGGGCACTAATCCACCCCCAACCTACACATTATTAGTCCTGCTTAATGAAGAAAGAAAGAAAGAAAGAGAGAACATACAAAACAATAACAAAATAACGTTCACAAAATGGTATTCAAGGTTGTGAATAGATAATGCTAACCCTAAGTAAGAATCATCAAACCGTGTCAATGACTATCATGGGAGAAAAGATGCCATACAAATTGAGTATTAAAAAGAGCCTCCTTCATGGTGAATCAGCCGAAACTTCCACGAAATCTAAGTGTTTATTTGATTAGCTCGACAATAAGCTTGTCAAACTACCTCTCCCCCGAGCCTAGCTACTACCCACGACCTAGCATGCTAACGACCTAAATAGTCGGGACCCGCCTCTTATTCCACAATTATTTTTTGTGTTGTAGGATTGCAATCTTGAGAATCGACCTCACCAAAGTCCATGAGGGATCTGCCGTGACTCCTGACCCGATTAAGGCTTAGGGCACCAAGTCATGAGGATCTTTCGACCACTAACTCTTCAGGTTTCACCCCGGACTTCGAATGATTTCGAGACTCCAGCACCTACAACTTGCTCAACTCCACCTATCCACCCATGTAGCGAGCACTAAGTCGGTGGCTCCCAACTAGTAAAGGTTTAGGGCACCGGGCTTTAAAGGCTTTCGCCATATACCCCGCGGACCGTGCTCGGGTTTCAAGGCAAAGCTTTAAAATTTTTATTCTTTTTTTTTTTTTTTTTTTTTTTTCGAAGATGCATTGGCCTTATCAGAGGGGTCCTTAACCTATTAAAGGTGATTAACAACACTAGGATAGGTTATTGCAAGGCTTAGGAGGTTCTTGTGATTTCAGCTTGTCATTGAAACCTAATGTGCTCGATTGTGTGAAAGTTGTAAAGATTGGAAGAAAATGTAGTGAAAACAACAAGAATTCAACTAATCATCCACTGATTAGGCATGGAACCAATCTAACATCAATAGGGTGGACAAATTTTCAATTTTCAAACTATGGGCTAGGCACAAACACACAAAAATTTGGTTGCAAAATAGATTTAAATTTTAAGTTGTAAAAGTATAACAACTTTATAGAAAGGGCACCCGGCAAGCCCTTTGAACATCATAAAATAGGCTTGCTCAAAATAACAAAACATAAATACAAAGCCACTTCTTCGCTAACTCGTCCCTGACCCAGACATCTCGGTGTCGAAATGGGACTGGATTGGAAAGTTAGGGAAGAGTGTCCCCCTCCCTTGATGAGATGTGATTGTTTCTGGATAGGAGACTTCATGCAGAAGCTTTCCGTAACACCTTATTCCTCCCGTTTGGGCTTCAAGCGAACAAGTTAGGAAGAAATAGAGGAAAAAGTGACCATTTGGAGAATTTTAAAATTACACATTCATAATAATTTCAAAAATGTTCTTTCTGCATTCTATATATTTGGATTCTACACTCTCTAAGCTTTCCAGCGGTACCAAGAACGGCTAAAACGGAGTTCGGATGAAAAAGTTATGTGCGAAACAAAATTGGAGGTCAAAAGTGGGCCCCATAGCGAAAAATTTTCGCTAAGCTAGCGAAAATTCGCTAGCTTAGCGAAAATTACTTAATGCGAAACCCTTTTTTTTTGAAAAATAAAATAATTAATAGCTAAAAATAAAAATAAAAACATTTTTAGAGACAATTATATATATATATATATCATTTTTCTTTTTTTTTTAGAAATAAAATATAAAATAAATAAAAATAAAATAAAATGAAACACTATGCGCTGTTTTGCCCTTTAGTGGAAGCTATAGTTTTTTTCGCTAGCTTAGTGAAATTTCGCTATGCTAACGAAAATTCAATTTCGCTGCCACTGCGAAAATTTCGATATCATTGCGAAAATTTCGCTATGCCATAGCAAATTTTCTATACATTTCTTCATTCTTGCTTCTCACGATCTTCCAATCCGGGCTTCAAAATTTCACAAAAAGCGCAAAAATTAATAAAAATTAAGAAAAATTGCTGAAAAGTGAAAATTAATCTAAAGCAAGAATTAACTAAAATTAGAAAATCTAAGAAGAAAAATTAATGAAATCAAATAAAATCTGGTAAAAATATAAAACAAAGCAAGAAAAATTAAACAAAAAGTGGGAGGCATGCTACCCCCGAACCACTTCCTTAGGCCTTTGGAGGGTGTTGGAACTGGCGGAGCTTAGAAATGCGGGTTCGGTGCTCAATCGAGCCGACACCGAACGACCGTTGTGCCATGCGATGGCTATTTGCTGTGTCTTTAGTGTAGTGGCAAAATTAAATGCAGAGGCCACTAATCTCTTGAAGTTTTTACGCCGACCGTGATGGGTTGGACTTAGCTGGGGGCGGGTGTAGTGCGGTCTGTAGGCGGAATATAGCTTGGTGATGGAGAGGCTGTTTGGCGTGTGAGCATTTGGTGGCTTAGGCAGTGGCACTTGGATTCAGTTTCATGGGAATTGATTGAATTAAAGGCTCTTGGGTCCCTTCCACTGTTTCCTGTCCACTACTATCCTCAGTCAACAATGGGGAGGTTGCTTCCTTCTTCTCCCACGGGCCGAGACAGCCTGGCGAGGACAAAATTTCTACCGAGGCACTTCTTGTGAGCTGCTGTAGACACGGCTCTTCCACCATGGTGCCACTTAGGCACTCTTCCTCTTGACTCTCTTCTCCTTTTTGAACAAGCTGTTAGGCAAGCTTTGAAATTGAGCATTGCAGGTTGTCAAATTGCTGACCCATTTCACTTTGAAACCCATCTAATTTTTTTTTTTTTGTTCGGGGTTCTCACGGCATGGTTTTGGCTCAGTGGGCATTGAATTCCTTTTGTTCTACCCATGACATCACCCGCTAATAGTTTGGTAAGGTCAAGGAATGGCACAACTCAATGGAGAAATTAATTGTGGTGGTTGTGAGTGGTCTGAGAGTTGAGGTATGCGTGGAGGCTCGCTGTAGGAGGGTGCACTCATCCATTGGTCTCTATAGTCCCACATGGATCTAGGTGGGTTTGGATTTCTCTCTGAGGTTGTTACCCTTATATGGAGGTTCTGTAATCCCTCGTTGACATGTATGATCACAGGGTTTCTTTCCGCTCAAATATTCACTATATTGTTCTCCCTCTTCCATTTGATCACGATCCCGATTTTCCACTTAACACATGTTGGATTGCTTGCCTTGAATTTTAATCCACGAGAAAATGGATTCTGCGACAACCAGGCGAGACACCAAACAAGAAAAAAAAGCAACTCTACGGGGTAAAAGTTAGCTAAAAGAAAATTAAACATACTTGAAAACACTAAAGAGATATCTATACAAGAAAATTCACCAGAACTTGTGATGAGGATCACAAGTGTTCAACAGGTCATCAAATGCACTTAGAGGCACCATCCGAAGCACGCCATTTGGTCGATGCCCTGATAGGAATTGTCTGGAATCAAATTTGTATCCTAAGTTCCTCCCTCTTCTTAGTAGTCAAGCTCTTTTTGCGGTATAGTGGTCTAGGGTCGAACACGGGGATGGGTTTTCTTCGTACAAATGATTTGAGTGAAGTCAAAAATGGTGAATTAAATTTGGATTTTAAGGTTTTGGGTAAAAACAGGGGAGTTGGATGGTTCACAGGCTGAAAATAAAATAAGAAAAAAAAATGTAAAATAGAACCCCTTTAAGTGACTATTGACTTAGGATTCTGTGTAATGAGGGTCCTTAGGGTCAACTCCTGGCGTTGGGGAGGATGACATATAGTCGTCTCGAACCCGGATCTTCATTGCTATAAAACCTAACTACAAAATTTTCCTTTTAGTAATTTCTTGCCATTTATGTTCTCAATCCCGGTTCAAGCAGTCGCCTTGATTCACATTACAATGGGTAATAAATGTTAATAATGAACATCCGCAGATCTAGTAATAAGCATCAAATAAGCATTAAAAGATTACCAAGTACTGACCATTCAACATGAATCGAAGGGATCTAAACCTAATGTTAAAGGGAGAACACAAACGACATCAATGAGTACCTGCGTGAAGAGCGAGAGGACCCTCCGTGGCCGAGATCCTTGCACCGACGGCCTTCCCGCCCGAGGAGGAAGGGTTTAGGCGTCTCTAAGAACATCAGCGGAGGGTGTTTGGCATCGAAAATAGAAAAGAAAGAGCTGGCGTGGAGGCGACGGGAAGCGGGGGAGAAATTTGGCTTCATCCCAAAAATTTATTATGAAGTGATTGATTTTTGCCCTTGACTCTAGCACTATAGTGTGCGGAGCAGGAAATTACAAAAACAAACAAAGCGAGAGGCTATTACAAGGGTAGAAAGGAGAAAAACCAAAGCGAAGTCGTTTGAAAGCATAAACGAGGAAGCAAAATTCGCTATCCACGGTGATTTTGCTATCATAACGAGAATTTAAGCTATGATAGCGAAAATTAAGCTATCATAGCGAAAATACGAGCACATAAGCGAAAATTGAAATTTTTAAGCTATGCCGCAATACTAAGCTATCATAGAATTTATATCATAAGCGAAATCACCACAAGCGTAGCCAAGAATTTCAACCTTTGTTCCATTGGCTTTCGCTATGATAGCGAAAATTCGCTATCATAGCGAAAAATACAGGCATAGCGAAAATTGAAATTTTCGCTATGCATGATACTAGCTATCATAGCGAAAATTCGCTATCATGTGAAATCACCAATGTGAGAATTTCAATAACTTGTTCCATTGGCTACAGTTCCCCTTTGCTCTGCTTCCTTTTCTTATTTCACCAACAACAACCATGCGGTCTGCGGTCTATGATGTTGAGTTTGACTCGAATTCTTCATGTTTGGATCGACTCAACAATGTTGGCATGATTAGCTAAGTAAAAATACAAAATTTGCCACAAATACGTCAGTAGAATAGTAGGGACCTTAATGTAGAGATTGGGTTAATTAGAATGATTGGTTACAAAAAGCACTCAAAACCTATAATAAATAGGGTTCAAAATAACACCACAGATGCATAATCAAATGCTAGATTATGATAAGCAATTGAGATCAGTTGTTGGTTTCATTGTTGAGCTGATGATAAAACATAGGTTGGTGGGATTCTGGTTGATTCAGCAGAAGATGCTTGTGCTCGTTTTGTAACATTCATTTCTCTCATAGTAGTTGTGGATGTTGGGATACAGTTACCGGGTTCAGTAGTGCTCCCTTCCTAACCCACCCAAATATATTATGATATTATTTTGTTATTGTTTTGTATGCTCCCTCTTTATTTCTTTATTTAATTGCTAAGGGACTAGCAATGTGTAGGTTGAAGTGTGATTAGTGCCCAAAAAAGTGCTGGTACAGATACATTTATTATAGGTTTTGAGTGCTTTGTGTACTAATCATTCCTAGTCTTTCGATTTGCATTAAGGTCCTACTATTCTCTTGATCGCATTCCATTTGTTTTATAGTTTTGCAGATTGGAAGCCAAATCGTCGTGTGATCAATCATAACAAAGTCGGGTTGATTTCCATCAATTTCATATGTATTTTTATCAATTTGTGAGGAATGAAGAATATCAAAGCTAGAAGAAATGGAATAGTGCGTGGGAATAGTAACATGATAAGCAATGGAAACGATGATGAGCAGTGCGAAATTTACATTCTGATGGAATTTCGCCTGTAGCTGAAAATTATTATGCGAATTACGATGATAGCGAAAATCACTGTGCATAGCAAAAATTGTCTGCTCATGTTTTTGATCCAAACGACTCCGTTTTTGGTTTTTCTCATTTCTACCCTCATTGTATTTATTCTAGTTTGGTTATTTTGGTATTTCACATGTTTGTAAGGCTATATAAGCCATTGTAACACACTGTTGACCTAAGTTTTAATTTTGGAAGGAAGCAGTTACGAGCCCATGTTTTTGGCCCTCATTTTCTCTCTTCTCTTTCCTCTTTCTCTCACTTTCTTGGTTGCCAAACACCCTCCAAGGATGACAACTTGGAGGATGAGCAGCTAAAACCCTTTCCTCATGGTGAAGGTTCTTGGTACAAGATCCCCGAAGGCTTAAATTGGTTCCCACATTTTTCACGCGAGTTTTGACATTTTGGTTCCAAAATTTTCAACTCCGAGTTTAAATCTTTTGATGTCTTTCTTTGGCCAATACTTGGCAAGCTTTTGGGGTTCGGTGTATTCTTGGCTTTAGATACAACGATATCCATTAGTTGCTCTTCTGACCGAAAGGTAGGTTAAGGGTTATATTTTCCTTTGTAGATGCATCGTCTTTGATCCAATACTTGGTAATCTTTTAGAGTTCGTGGATGATTATTATTAGATCCCACTTTGAGATTCGTCTAGTGCCATTCTGCGAATCATTGTAGAGATGAGTCAAGGTGATAGATTTTCACTGAAGGAACCATAAATGCTAAATAGATGCTTTTTATCAAAAGAAAAATTATTAGGGTTTAGTTTTTAAAGTTAAATGAAGAACCGGTTCGGGAGATGACTATATGTCATCCTCCCCAATACGAGGAAATGAACCCGGGGACCTCTTAGTTGTCTTACGACCTAAAACCAGTAGCCCAATGCTTCAAGGAGTTCTTTTTCTTATTTTTCTTCATTTTATTTCGGTTGCAAACCCTGACCCCTTGTTTTTTATCACCACCTTAAAATCCAAACCAAATTCACCATTTTTGACTTTGCTTAAATCATTTGTACGAAGAAAACCTATCCTTGTGTTCGAGCCTAGACCGCTATCTGCGGTAAGCTTGACTACGACGATAGGAGGAAAATTTAGGATACAAATATTGTTGATTCGGGATCACCTGCGTGGCAGATAAGGCTCGGGCTTAGAGCAGACTCCGGGCAGATGTCGAACCAGCTTGGAAGAGGCGATTTTCAGTGGTGGCCGTGGATGCCTGGAGGGAGAGGGCGAGTCCCGCTCGGGTATGGTATCGTGCGGATGGGGGTAGGCACCTTCTGAGACTCCTTTAGGAGATATCAGCGGAGGTTGGGCTCTACGCCGAGGCTGTAGCGGGGAGGCGAGAAGGAGGTGCCTCGACACCTTCAGTCGGAGAGTGGCCTACGGCAGCCCTGGAAGTGCCCCCGCCATCTTTGGCAGGGGTATGGGTCTGACCCCTGGGCCTGAATCGATGCCCTCCGCGGGTGCGAACCATGGCGTGAAGCTCAGGCGTGCGGCAGGGGATTGCAGGTGTCGGTAAGAAGCAGAGGAGGCTCCGGCATCGGCGTATGGCAGGGGAGAGGCGGAGGCGCGGGGCAACGGGTGAGGTGGAGGGATGTACGGCTCAAGCGAAGTGCAGGGCTTGCGTTAGGGGAGGGGGGAGGTCTGAAAGAGAATGAGGGGGAGGCCCCTTTTTATGCTGCTTGTGGAATGTTGAGAGGGCCCTAGCGGCCAGAAGGTAAATGAGGGCGAAAATTCGCTGCGGGGGCGAAATTTGCTCTTGTAGTGAAAGTGCACTTACTGCGCCAACATTTCTCTTGCCTGAAATAAAAACACAAATAAAATAAATAAAATAAGAATAAAAAAATATTAAGTAGATGATATCAAAGAAGGTTTTGATTAAAAACTGAAATAAAATAAAAATACTAAAATTAAAATAAATTAAAAATTTACCAAAAACAAAACAAAATTTTGAGTTGCAGAATGGCGAATAGCATAGGGCTTCACTCGTTGCCCGTTAACTTTGAATACTTTCTTGTCTTCCGGGTTGAGAAGGTCAACCAAACCATTCGAATATGCTTGGTGGATGATAAATGGGCTCGTCCATCGCGATTTGAGCTTGCCCGGAAATAGATGGAGCTTAGAATCATACAGGAGGACTTGATCTCCCTGATTGAAGGTTTTAAGTTTATGAGGTGATCATGCCACTAATACGCCTATCTTTGCAATTTTGGAATTGAAGTAGGAGTCGTTTCTCATTTCTTTTAACTCGTCCCGATCTCGAAGCATTCTTTGGGCGAAATGGTTCATATCCATGTTAATTTAAGTATTGCCCACCACACCTTGTATTCGATTTCCTACGAGGTAAATGGCAAGCCTTGCCATAAACTAGCGATATGGGGACATGCGAGATGGTCTTGTATCTTTGTTCTGTGGCTGCCACAATGAGTCTTGAAGCTTCAAAGACCAGTCATTCCTGTTAGAATTAACAACTTTCATCAGGATGGTCTTTATTTCTCTGGTGCGAAGCTCTGCTTGACCCTTTGGTTTGGGGATGATCTGAGGGGTGGCTACCTTGTGCTTAACACCATATTTGGATAGAGGTTCTCAAAGGGTTTGTTATAAAGTGAGAACCTCCATCAACGATAATTCTTTGGGAACCCCCCAGATCTGGAAAATGTTCTCCTTCATGAATTTAAGCCTTTGCTTTGTGGTCGGTGCCTGCATGTAACTGCCGACCCACTTGGACACGTGGTCACCACAATGATGTAGGCATAGCCGAAGGAAGTAGGGAATGGTCCCATGAAGTCGATGCCCATACATCAAACAATTCAACTACTAAAATGGGGTTCAAGGGCATCATGTGACGACGGGAAATCTTTCCAAGTCTTTGGCACTTATCACACTACTTGCACATGGTGTAGGCATTCTTAAACAATGACGGCCAATAAAAGCCCGAATGTGGCACTTTCATGGGTACATTTTTAAGTGACGAAATTCCTCTACCTTATCATGGCAATGGCTAAGAATTCCTTCCTGTTCTTCTTCCGGCACACATTTTCGTATTTTTTGATCAGCACAATACTTGAACAAATACGGCTCCTCCCAATAGTATAAATGAACTCTTGCATGGAAGAACTTCTTGTCCTGTGCTATCCACTGCACTAGTAACTCTCCTGTTACCAAAAAAATTGGCAATGTGAGCATACCATGGTCTTTTTATAGTCATTGTCGTTAGAGATTCTCGAAATTCATCAAATATAGGAGGGTTGTGGGTATTATGTGCTATGGTTAATCTTGGAGATGATTGATTCGTGCCACAGTAGGGGTGCCGGAATGAACAAAATTTGTATCCTAAATCCTGCTGGCAGTAGTCGAGCTCTTTGCTTGATATAGTGGTCTGAGAATTCGGGTGCTCTGGGGGATGGGTTTTCTTTGCACAAATGATTTACTGTTAAGCTCAAAAAGGTGAATTTAGTTTGGATTTTCAGGTTTTTGGTCAAAAATAGGGGAGTTAGATGGTGCAGATTAAAATTAAAATGAAGGAAAAATAAGAAAAGAACTCCTTGAAGTCTCAAGCCACTGGGTTAAGGTTTTTAGGGCAACCGACATGTGCTCGGGTTTTTATCCCATATAGTCATTTCCCGAACCGGATCTTCATTTAGCTTTAAATCCTAGACCCTTAGAGTTTTCCTTTTGAAAGATGGCATTTCATTAGGCATAAATGTCCTAACGGAGAAACACATCTCAAGAAACAATACCCACGATAACTAATAGGAGATAACTAAGCGGGCCTCGGTGGATCTAGTGAAAGTATCACTTGAACTCAAAAAACTTATAAATACAAATTAAAGAGAGCATGCTTAGAGATTTTAACCTATGGTGAGAACGGGAACATAAACAAGTAAATGCTCACGCTGAAAAGCAAGAGAACCGATTAGTTTACCTTAAAGCGGCACCAGTGGCCTTCCTTCAAGGATGGGGAGGTTTAGGCTGAACATCCTTTGATTTGTCATCATCAAAGGGTGTTTGACAGCCGAGAAAATGGAAAAGAAAATCAAAGAAAGTGAAGCAGAGGAGAGGAGAAGCCAAGCGGGAGAGCAGGAAGCTTCTCCAGTCACTTTATTGATTAAAGTTGATTGATACAAAGTTTTTACAGACTGAGGCTTATATAGATGCTCAATGTAAGGGAAGTTACAAAAAAAAACCAAAATCGGAAGGCTATTAAAAGGGTAAAATGGAAAAAAACAAGCAAAAGCAAGCGGGCATAGTGTAAGCGAGGCGGGCGACGGGGAAGGAACAATCTTTGAGTTGGGAATAGTCTTTGCGGGAACCAGAATTCGCAATGCTCCATTTTTTCTTCACTTTGCTCATCTTTCCTTCGGTCTTTGATACTGCAATCTTTGAGTTTCATGAATTCTTCATGCTTGGATCATTTCGACAATTTTGGCATAATTAGCTTGCAAGCGCAAAATTTTCCATAAATGTCGTTGATTAGTAAAGGGACCTTGATGTGCAAATCGGGTTAGTGAATGATTAGTACACCAAAAAACATTCAAAACCTATAATAAACTAGGGCTCAAAATAGCACTTTTTGGGCACTAATCAATGATCGGCAACAACGTTCTCCACACCCTTCTTATCCCTACAATACGGAGGTTGAACTCTTTGCGTGATAGAACCCGTAATAAGCGAGACTTGGAATTACTGTTTTTTGTGAGTAGATGTTTGGAGTGCTGAATGATGCGTGAAGATTACAATATACGACCCAATCAAATAAGATCGGAACTTATCACAAAAGCATAGACATAGCTAATAATTCTTTCTCCGTAGTAGTGTAGTTTCTACGAGCTTCATTTAACTTTTGCTCTCTAATACACCACATCTGGCTTTCCCTCGACTCTGTCAAGAACCGCTCAGGCAAGCAAGGTCACTAGCGCCACATTACCTCGAGGCAAGTGCCGGTCGGGGCTCTCACGTGGGTGTTGTAGTCAAATATGTCTTAAGCTCCTCAAACTACTCTTAGCATTCTGCATCCCATTCCAAACTTTGCATCTTTTTCGGAGCTTGTGGCGGCTTAGCAATTTCGAAGTCTCGGATAGACTGCGATAGAAACCTACATGTCCCAATTGCCATGCTTGTCTTCACATTAGTAGGAGATGGCAATTTCGAGATCAATTCTACCTTAGCCTTATCCACTTCCAATTCCTCTCGGAAATGATGTGCTTGACACTATGCTTGCGATTTACCATAAAATGTCATTTCCGATTTAGTACCAGGTTCTTTTGATGCATCGCGGAGACGGTTTCCAAGCGGACGACATTCATCGAAGCTTTCTATAAAATGTTATGTCATCCATATAAGCCTCCATGTCGCTTACATATCGCGAAAATCTTGAGCATACAACGGCGAAAAGTAGTAGAGCATTGCATGGCGGGGGCATCCTCCACATAGGCATATGTACGAGACAAGTGAAGTGGATAACTAGGATCATCTCCGTGATCTCGATCTGATAGCGAATACCCATCTAAAAAGTAGTAGAAGGATGACACGATACTCTCTAGGAGCGTCCGTGAAAGGTAGGAAGTGATCCTTTCGCGTCCTCGTCGATATACATAGTTGATGCATACCCTCCATCCACAGGTAGTCGGGTGGGGCATTTCCTCTCTTTCTGTTGAGCACCGTAGTAACACGATTTCTTGGGGTACTACTTGGGTTGGACTTACCTAAGAGTTATCAGATATGAGGTATATGATGCCGGCTTGTAGCAATTTCCAGCACTTCCTCGTACCACCTCTTGCATGTCTTGGTTCGAGTCTCTCTGTGGCTGTCGAAGACACAGCACTGATTCTCTTCTAAGTAAATATGATGGGTGCATACGGTCGGGCTTATGCCTTTCAAATCGGAAATCTTCCATCCGATTGCTTTTTTGTTCCTGTGGAGGATTTGAAGCAAGCTAACCTCCTGTGGATTGCTCATTAGTGAAGAAATCACTACTGGATAATGCATTTTTCCTCCTAAAAATGCATATTTCAATTCAATAGGCAGGGGCTTACGATCTAACTGTTGAGGACCATGTTCCTCACTTCTAGTAAGTAGAGGTAAAACTTCAACCTTTCTTCTCCATTGCCCATGCAGTAGGCTCACTTTAAGAAGCTCCTATTGGTCTTCATTACTGTCAACCAACTCACTGGTTAATACATCTTGCAAAAGCAGCTCATGTGCTTATTCTTCAATGATAGATTCTATCGCACAAACCTCTTCACTGTCATCCTCCTGTTGGTGCATGTGCTTTTTGCTAAGATGGAAGGTATTGAGCTCTAAGGTCATATTTCCAAAGGTTAGCTGCATCACCCCATTCCGACAATTAATGATCGCATTGGAAGTGGCTAGAAATGGCCTTCCCAGGATGATTGGCAGATGGTTAGCCCCTACTGCGACCGGTTCGGTATCAAGCACTACAAAATCCACTGAATAATAGAATTTGTCCACCTGAATCAAAACATCCTCAAGCATCCCTTTGGTATTTTTGATGGACACATCATTTGAGACAAAAAGTGATAGAGGTTGGCTTAGATTCCCTAGCCCCGAGCTTGTATACATGGAAAAAGGTAGTAGATTAACGCACTTTAAATCTAGCAATGCCTTTTCCACTGAAGTGCCGCCTATGTTGTGGAGATTATGGACCTCGGATCTTTATACTTCATGGTCTTGCACTCGATGATGGCACTCACTTGCTTTCGGTCAAAGGCCTTTTTAATTCACATTAAGGCCCTTTCATAGTGCATAGGTCCTTCAAAAACTTCTTGACGATGGGGACTTGCTTGATCATATCAGAAAGGATGTTAACCTTCACTTGCCGTAATACTTCTAAATTTCAGTTTGGTTGCGAATTTTCCTTTCAGAGATGCACGTAGAACGAGGAGAGTGCTGTTTATCTTTCACCTCTTCCCCTGTTGGTTGTTCTTCCTCTAGTGGTTTCAACCAGCAGTGGGAGCTTTCTTGGCCCGAATGCGGAATTTCTTTGATCTTAGTTCTCTACCACTTCTCAACGCTACAACCGCTTGACTTCATCAATTCAGACGGGACTTCACCGGCGAGCCTATCTCATGCATTCCCAAGCCATGTGCCTGGGAAGGAATTTCCTTTGGGGACTTCGTTGTCGGGTTAGACAACCTAGAAATGGAACTTTGCAAGTTGTCATATTTCTTGGAGATCTCAGAGTGCATTTTGTCTATTTTTTGCTGAGCGAGCTCTACTGCCTCAATTTTTCTTCGATTAGTTTGAACATTCAACACCTTTGTTCCCTCCAATAAAGGTACCTACTACCTTGCTTAAATCTCGACTGGCTGCTTCAACAGAGAAGAAGGTGGAGGTTGCTGTTGTTGTGCTGAGGTGGAGCTAACCGTCGCCAGGTTCTCAGGAGGTATGCAGGGTTTCGCTTCCATGATAGGAAGTCTGACATTCCCTCCAATTGTGGTTATAAGTGTCGCGCATACCTGAAAGATTTATCGCTGGTTTATTCTCGACCTAAGACATGAGCATGCTCCCGCATCAAATCCTCAATCGGCTGAACCATTGGACAATGCTCCCCAAGACGGGTTACTGACCGATAATTAAACAGTCGGGTGAGATGTGCACTAATCACCGCTGCACTTCATGCTGATTTCTCATTTCAAGCTCCTCCAACCTTCTCGGTCAAAGTGGCTCGGGCTTTGCTTTCATCTCCGTGTCTTCTAAAGTGCATAAATGCCCTCCTCAGGTCAAGGCCCCATTTTTCAGCCTCTCTCGATTCTGCTCATTCCATGCTCGGGAGGTTTCTACCAGTTCAAAAGTCCATGGTCGGGGTTCTTACGCTAGAAACTCCCACACATGGTTTTAGGTCGGCTTCATGGCCTGAGACATACCATCATAGAAGTGATTCACAAGCATCCATGTATCGAACTGGTGGTGGACATGCATTGATGGTCTTCCATGAACCTCTCCCAACACCGATAAAACTTCATTATCGTAGTCAGTATGTAGATTTGCGCCTTTAAACTGTGAGGTCTTCAAGTTGTACCGAAAAATTTCTTCAAAATTCGCCAAGATCTACTCACTTCTAATCGTTTCTACCGCTGAATCGAGCCACCCGCCTTATCTTTCAAAGGTCAATGGAAATGCTTTCAGCCTTAAGCAAGTCCATGTCGACACACACCTTCTTAAAAGTCAGGCATACTTCCTCGAACCCCGATATGCGTATGGATTTCATTCTCCATTCCATGAAAAAGTGGGAAGCAGGGCATCAAATGGTGGTCTCACTACCACATCATCAACATAGTGGTATGACGCAGAAGCGCACTCACTCCCAGAGGTCGTATGTGGTCCCTCATCGACCTATATGTCAGAGGGATCTTCAATCGGAGCTCCTACCGGCTTTGCCGTTTCTTCGTGCAGGATCCATTTGTTCATCAGGCACACCGACTTCACAACCTTATTCACTGGTGTACTAACTTTTGCAATCTACTTGATATACTCTATCCAGTGGTACATAAACACTCCGTGAAACAAAAAAGAGACAAAGCATAAAGAACAAAAATGTGGCTTGCCAAAAGATCAAGAAAGAAAATAAATGAAATGACTGTTATTCAATATAAAAAAAAGTCAAACAGTTGGATCGCTAAGAAATAACAACTTAATATTCTGGGGCCAATGGAATTCAAAATCTATTTAAAAAGGTCACTAATACTAATGATTAAGGCACATCAACTCATCATCCAGAAAAGGCACCATCCCGCAATGGCACATTCGATTCAGAGTGCAAAAAGTAGGTGATATGAATAAACAAAATTTGTACTCACAGAACTACTCCCATCAAGCAGTAAGATAAGTACCGCAGATAACGCCAGACTAACACTGGAGCGTGTTCTTCTCCTTCACATCTTGCTGTGTCGATTTTAATGAGTCAAATGGTGAGGCTTTTGTTTAGATTTTGGATTTGTACAAAAGAGTGGTTGTCACTATGTTAACCAAGGTAATTTAAAGCCGCCTCCCTTCCATAACTCACATACACCACCATGTGGGATACACGAATGTAAAATAAAAAGAAGTCCTAAAGTTTCGGGGCCACCAGTTTGGTATGATAGTTGAAAAGGTGTCCTGTTTTTAATTTGATTGTGAAGATGACCTATAGTCATTTCCAAAACCGATCATTGTTGTTCTTAAAAACTAACCCTCGCATTCATTTCCTTTGTAAACATAGCATTTAATGAAAGCATTAAATGTCTGTTGAAATCTAATATATTTCACCCATCTCTCGATGGCTCAAAGAATGACAAACTTATTGATGTCGGCAGATTTTAACTCTAAAATGGCACTTGTCCCTAAAAGCTGCTGCACAATAAAGAGCATACTCAATAGCTTTTTTAAACCTAGTTTTTGCTTGAAACATAAACACGCCAGCACTGCCAGAGAAATATAGAGTGAACATTCCGCAAACCTCATCAACTCCATCTAGCAACCTCCTCAAAGTTTAGAGGCTTGTAATAAACATCCTTTGAGTTGTCATCCCCAAAGGGTGTAAGCCAGTTGCTCAGAAGCGAGAGAGCAGAGAGATGGAGCGACAATGAGGACAAAAACAGTCCAGAATGAAATTGCTTTAAATGAAAGTTAGTTACAAAATGTTCACAAATGTGGTTTATATACTTACAACCAAAAAGAAAATACCAATCACCCTAAATATAATTACATTGAGGGCATAAATGAAATTAACCAAAATGGAGTTGTTTGTACACAAAAACAGGAAGCGCAGTGGTTTCTCGCTTATAGGTGAAAATTCTCGCTATATAGCGAAATCGCCTCGTTGCTCTCGCTGTCTCTCGTCACTCGAATCAACTTCTTCATTCATGACTTGATGCAATCGAAGATAAATCATATGAACTCAATGTAAATCAGCTCAACTTCGATATGCCTAGCTTGATATGATATAATGTGTCTTTTGAAACCCAAGCAAAAACTAATAAATAGCCTCAAATACAACTATTAGTACCAAAGGACCTACATCGTGTCAATCTAAGAATAAGATTAGCACACAAAGTACTTAGAACCTATCTTAAATAGGGTTCAAAATAGCACTTTTTGGGCACTAATCACCTTGGAAAGGGAAGGCCAATAAAATCCGGACTGTAGCACTTTCCTGGGAAGAAAAATGGCCTCCACATGCATCCTTATGGCAGTGGCTGAGTATCCCTTGTTGTTCTACTTTAGGCACACATTTTCGGATTATCCGATCGCCACAAGATTGCATAAGAAGGGTTAATATGAGAATTTTTGCAAAGAAAACTCGGCTCTCAGGCTCCTTCCAACCTCGGTATCGCCTATTGCCAAGTAATTAGCAATGTGGGCATACCAAGGTGTGTGCTCAACTAGGAGCAGGGACTCTTTAGGGAACTCACATCGACAGGGGTCAGGAGTGTCAGGTGTTATGATTAGTCTCAATCGACTTAATTCAAACAAATTTCACACCTTTGTCCTTGATTCAAGTGTGTCAACTCTCATAAGAGGAGAACCCATCTAATAAGCTAGCCTTAGCATCGTCAGTGAGCGTGTATTTTAAAGTTTGAGTGATCTATGAATATGATTATGTCTGACCCAATCAAATAAGCTCAAAACTTATCCAAGGCATAGACCACTACCAACAGCTCATTCTCTATGGTAGTGTAATTTCTCCGCCTCGTTTCAGTCTCGCTTACGAATATACCACATGTATTTTCCTCCTTCCCCACCCGAGAACTGCCCACGATGCAGGTCACTAAGGTCACATTACCCCGAAAGGTAACCGCCAACCTCACTATCGTGCAAGGTCATATTTGAGCCCTCAAAGCTCCTGCAAATTCATTCCACAAAAATTTTGCATCTTTCTCTAATAGCTTATATGTGAGTTTGGCAATTTTCGAGAAGTCCATGATGAACCTCCCGTAAAAAACCCGCATGCCCTAGCAGAAAACTGCCTCATAGTCTTCACATTGTGTGGAGGGCAGCTTAAAATCATTTCACTTTTTTGCCTTGTCACCTCAATTCCCTAGGCTATCATAAAATGGCATTTTTCCCATCAAGACTCGTTCTTCTCATGCACTGTAAGTGCAAAGATGCTTTCCTAAGTCAGATCATACATTCTTCAAAGCTCCCTCCATAGACTAATGATCATCCAGGTACACTTCCATAATGCGCCCACCAAATCGTTGAAGATACTGCCACAGGCCAATGGAATGTGGCAAAGTGGTATTACACAGCCAAAGGGCATCCTCCCGTATATGTGCAAATGGGCAGGAAGCGTGGTCTTCTACCTATTCATAAGAATCTCAATTTTGTGTGTAATTAAATAACCATACAGAAGCAGATATGGTGGTCGAAACCTTTCTCGAGCAACTGGTCCATGAAGGGTAGAGGGAAGTGATCCTTTCTTGTCACCTCATTCACCTTTCAGAGAAGTCAACACACAACCTTCTCACCTCATGGTGGTAAGATCTGCGGGCATCTCTCTCTCTCAAGATGCACTATGGTTACCCTTGATTTCTAGCACAACCTTGGTCGACTCACCTATGCTTATGATTACTCCGTAAATAATACCAACTTGTAGCAACTTTAAGACTTTTGTTCAAACCACTTCGTATGAGGATTTAGTTCTCTCAAGGTCGCTCACTGATTAGCTTTCTCCTCCAGTAGATGTGATGTAAGTAAACCATTGGCTACTCTTAGATAAGTGATTTTTCCACTCACAGGCCCGCTTGTTTCCTAAGGATGCCAGCGTTATTTTCCCAGCACCATGCAAAGGAGGATGGCGACCACTGTGACACCGTCCTGCTCTTCTAAGTGGTTAGCTTCAATTCCAGGTGCAAGGCTGGCGTCCAGATTCTCAGGGTTCACTGTTCCTTCCTCGCCGTAAAGGCAAAATTTCTCGTTTTTTTTTTCTCCAAAGGCCCTGACTGTTATTCATGTTCGCTTCACGTCTCCAAGATGAATCAACTAGTTCTCGCTTAACACATCCTCGCATTTTCTTTTAGACAACCTCGTTTTCAAGAGTGTATCAATTATGTGATTCTCTTCGACATCACAGCGTACTGTGCTTTTACTTCAATGGAAGATGCTGAGTTCTAAGGTCATGTTTCCGAATTTTTAGCTTCGATAACCCCATTTCTACAGCTGATAATAGCATTGAAGTAAACAAAATAACTCAGCACGATGGGGTACATAGTTAGCCCTCGGGCAGAGATGGTTCTCAGACGCACAACAAAATCTACCGGATATACTAAGTCCCGCCTGATAGTTGTAATAATTTTCCACTGCCTCTCAGTGTCTTACAGACATCTGATTCAAGAGACACTGTGATAAGAGTTTACTCCCCAACTGTTGCTTAGTACAAACTTAAACATGAAAAAGAAGTTTGCACAGCTACCCAAAGTTCCACATATTTTTCACAACAAAAGGCCTCTAAGATTAATCCAGATGGTATGACAACCTGTATCTGTATATTTGGCTCTCAGAGTTTCTTTTGTACCTGATTGATAAAAACCATCTGAGTTCAGCTCTAAGGCCTTCTATCACATCTCTGTCCCTCTTCAACACATGTCCTGGGCAGCTCCAGCATTGGCTTTCGGACTTGTTAATCATATCACAGTGGATAAAGATCACTGTCTTAGCACTCTATAGTTTATCTGCTACTGATTACCTCTTTCAGTTTTCTTCACAGTGTCACAGTCAGTATACAGAGTTTTTATTTATGTTCCTGGTCACTCATCCATCTGTCAGCCTTTAACTTCCCCATTTTCTTCCGCCATTGTCAGCACTGTTAGCTCTTTACCACTTCTCAATTTATATCATTAATTTCGTCCATCTGGATGTCATCTGAAGATTTCATTTCATAATCCCTAGGATTTGGTCATGTCTGCGATGGAAAATTTCTTTTCCACACCTGTCGCATCATCACCCGAGGATTGAATATCAGTTATTTATTTTTCAGAGATTCTGAAGCCTCCCAGTTATTCATAATTTTTCTTGTTGAGGTGCTTTCACTATAGCGATTTCGGTTGTCATATATCACTGTCCTGGAGTCTTCTGTCAACTGCCTAACAGACCTCTGCTCCCAAACCACAATGCCTCATCCAGGGACAGACAGGTATTTGGTCCCAGATGAGATTGGCCAATGTCACCACAATCAGGTAATGCACAAAGGATGGAGGTTTCTTGGTTTCAGCAGAGTCATGATAGTGAGTCCCTCCACTATGGTATTAGGTGCTCCAGAGCATTGCTTGTATCCCACTCTGTCCTGCCAACATCAAACAGTCAAAACATTCATATCCTACTAAAGCTGAACGCAAATGGCAAATGTACTCCCTCTATGCCTCAATGACTGAAAAGCAAACAAGAACAAATGAAGAATGCTCTCAGTCTTCTTCTGACCTCCATATGATTCTATTTCCTGGCAACCCTCAACCCCATCAGGTGATAGTTTTGTTCTTCATCCCTTCACTGGCCTTCTGCGATCGAGCATGCCCTCTCTAAACTTCATGGTGAACTAATCTTCCGCCTTCCTGGGTCGGTTCTATCCATGCTTTCAGATGGCCTAGTTTAATAATAATCTACAAACCATACTTCTCCGATGTTTATTCATAGTCCAATATTAGTCTCTAATAATCGCTTCTATAAGGTATATCTATCAGAAAGATTTAACCCAAAGATCCAAGGAACAAACCATATAGGTATAAATTGAGTTGATCTGGTAACTTCCCAAACATTCTATAATTTCTCACTTTCTAAGGTTGTATTGTAAATTTCCTCTTCGACTATCGTTTTATTGGTGTCAAGAATTTCTTCAAAATTGTGCCTGATATCTCCTTCAATTCCTTATAGCTCTCACCCTCGTAGAGTCGAGCCAATTCCGCCTCATCTTCAAAAGGAAGGCTTCGACCGCAACAATTCCATATCAGTTATGCCCTCGTTGAAAGTCATACAAGCCTCCTCAAACTCCCGGATGTGTGTATATGGATTTTCATTTTCCATGCCATGGAAAGTTGGGATTAGGGGCACCAGATAAGGTCTGACATTCACATCCTCCATAAGAGGTACAATACATGAGGGTGCACTCACCCTCAGGTGTATATGGTCTCTCATTGTTCTATATGCATTCGTTCTTTGAACCCCCTGGCTTCCTACTGCTCCTCGTGGGGATCCATCTCTGTCAATGTCTGTGCTCACTGCAACCCTGCTCAAGTGGGACACCATCCTTTCCAATCTACTCGTAGTGTCTATGTCCCAATGGTGTATAAGCCGCGTGCTACGCATGTACAACCAAAAAGAAAGCAAGGCTACCAAAAAGGTTAAGGTAAGCTATAAAAAAAAATGAAAATTCTCCGACGCACAAGATAAAAATTCAAATCTACCCAAAGAAGAAAATGTTAGGAGATTACAAGAAGGACAAAAGGAATTAGACTACAAACACTTGTGACGAGGATCACAAGTTTCACTGAACTTCCACCGTCTATGACATCCTAAACTGCCATTTGATTCGTGCATAGTAGGTGTGAAATTTTAATCAACAATATTTGTAACCTAAATTCCTATCACAAAAAGCCACATAATATAGTGTTTCAGTGGGTCGATCTCGTGGATGTGGGTTTTCTTCGCAAATGATTTACAATTGATGTAAAATGGTGATTTCACTTTTGATACTGGGGCATAAAAAGTGTGATTGTCGGGTTTGAAAACTACAAGAAATGAAATAGAATGAAAAAAAGGGCTCCTTGAAGTCTCGGGCAGCTGGGCTTGAGGTTAAGAATTTCTTAGGAGATCCCTCGCGTTAGGAGAATGACCCTCAGTCATTTTCCTGACCAGATCTTTTGCACCTGAAACTAAACCACACAAAATATTTCTCTTGAATCCTGACATTTATTGATCATTCATGTCTCAAAGCGGTAAAAACTAATTCTTTGACCTAACACGAGGCTAATAAATGCGATAAAGCGAGGCCTCGATTGGATCGCGGTAGGCATCCTTGAGCCCTTAAAACTTGCAATGCGGCTGATAGGGTACATCAAAGAATTTAAACTGAGAGCAAGATATAGAGACATAAATAGCCCGATAAACGCGCGCAGTGAAAGCAGAGAGGACAACAATTTACCTCGAAAACGTGCTTGAGTGGCCTTAACTTCAAGGATGAGGAGATTTAGCCAAGCATCCCTTGAGTTGTCATCCTCAAGAAGTGTTTGGCTGATGAGAAAGTGAAGGAAAGGGAGAGAAAATCATAGAGAAGAAGAAAAGTGAGAAAGCTGGAAACTTTCGCGCCAATTTTATTGCATAAAGTCGTCTCCTTGTACAGAGCTTGACTAAGGCTTAACTAGTGCTCAGAGTCAAGGGAAAATACAAAAATGTCTAAACTACCAACAATACAAAAGGGGTAGTTTAGGAAAAAGTCAAAAGGTGGTGAAATGGAAGTAAAAATGGGCGATAGGTTGCGAAAAATTAAGCCTATGAATTCTATGATGGGCCATTTTCTTGGTTGTGGCTCCAATTTCCTTCCGACTTCAGTCGTGAGCTTCGAGTTTGGCTTGGATTCTTCATGCTTGGATTGACTCGATAATTTTGGCCTGATTAACTTGCAAGAACTATAAAAAATAGCCACAAAACATCATCAATAGTATCGTCGGGACGTTAATGTGCCAATTGGGTTAATTACGCTGATTAGTACACAAAAAGTGCTCAAAACCTGCAATAAACAGAGCTCAAAATAGCACTTTTGAGCACTAATCACACCCCCCAACCTACACATTGCTAGTTGATTAGTACCCAAATATTGTTATTTTGAGCCTTGGTTATTGCAGGTTTCTTTGCACGATACTAATCAACAAACTCCTTGATTGATACGTGAGTCTGGCTTTGCTACTGATCACATTTTTGTAGCTATTTTTAGTAGTTTGCAGGCGAATACCTCTTTATCTTGATCAGATTCAAAGCGATGAACCGGCTGAATTCGAAGATGCATGATCGAATCAGAGGAGATTTGGAGCAAATGCAAAAGAGAAAGAAGCGTGGAAATTTTAACGAGGATTGTGAAAATTAGCAACACAATTTCGCGGAGTTGAAATTTATAACAACGCTCCCTATAGCGCATACGATGACTACTTTTGACAGCTTTTGTTTGGCTTTGTACAAATTTTCCCTTGATGTAATTTTGGTTTCTTTGTACATAGTTGTAATTTCCTTGTTACTGAGCACCTATATGAGATCAGTCAATCTTGTAATTTCAATGAATCTTTCAGTCCATCAGTCAATCAAGAAAATTGGGCACCAAGCTTCCTCACCCTCTGCTGGTTTTGTGATTTTCTCTCCCTCTCCTTCATTTTCTTGCATTTTCTTGTGTGAACACCATGATGATGACAAATGAAGGGATGTTAGGCTAAAATCCCGTCGTCCTTGAAGGGAAGGCAGCTGGAGTGTTAGTTTTGAGATAAGTTGCATATTCTCATGTTTTTCATGTATGCATTTATGGTGTTATTTCACCTTCTCACCTTAGGTTTAAATCTCTTAGGCATGCTCTCCTAGCGTGTATTTGGAAAGCTTTTTGGGTTCGAGTGGATACTTATCACTAGATCGGCTGATGCACAGTTAGTTATCTCTATTAGTCCTTGTAGGGTAGGTTTGGAAGGTGTGTTAGTTCGAGCATTTCACGCTCATTGAATGCCATTTTCAAGAGGAAAGCTTTTTTGGGTTTAGATTTTAAAGGTAAATGAAGATCCCAGTTCGGAAATGACTATATGTCATCCTCCCCCAGCCTTGAGGAAAAGACTCGAGCACATTTTAGCTTACTTAGAATACTATTGATGTACGAGACTTGAGTTCTCGGCTAACTTTTATTTTAATTTGTTTTCAGTTTCAAACATTCACACCTTGTTTTACACAAATCCTGAAATCCAAAGAGTAAACACCATTCGATCCACTTTATGGCTCTTATCTCACGAAAACCCATTCAGAGTGTTCGACCACTGAACCCTTTATGTGCGGTAGCTTTACTCTGATAAAATATAGCATACAAATTTTTGTTGATTAAGTACACACCTGTAGCTCGCCATGAATCAAATAGTGCCCGAGGATGGTGCCTAGTGAGAAGAGAAGTTGTGAACTTTTAATCCACATCACAAGTATTGGTGAATTCTCATTTCTTTTATTTTACCATTTTCCCCGATTCGCAATTCCTTTGCGAGGGAGTTTGAAAATTTTACTATGCGGTTGTTTTCCCATGTTCTGATTTAGTAACTTTAACCCTTTAGGTAGCCTTGTTTTTGTTTGTTTCTTGTTTTGTGATGTTGTATTCGTAGCGGCTTATGCGTGGGGCTGGCTGCTGCGGCCGGTGGAAAGTTAAGTGCTCCGTTGAACAAGAGTGTGAAATCGGTTGCACCAATGGGATGGAGACCCCCACCTAAAGAACCACAGAGCCAGCAGGTGTTCAAAGGGAGCCCAATGCCAATAGGTTAATGAGGGATCACATACACCCACCAAGGGTGAGCGCACCCTCATGCATTATACCCCCTATTGAGGATGTGGTAGTGAGGCCTTATCTGGTTCCCCTGCTCCTAACTTTTCATGGCATGGAAAACAAAAATCCATACACACACATCTGGGATTTTGAGGAAGTTTGCACAACTTTCAAAGAGGTTGCAACTGATATGGAGATGCTGAAGTTGAAAGCTTTCCCATTGACCCTCAAAGACAAAGCCAAAATTTGGCTTAATTAAACAAATGAGGACCTCGGGAAGGCTGTGAGTAGGCAAAATTTTGAAGAATTTCTTCAGTGCACATAAGACCAACAATTTGAAGAAGCAAATCTACACCTTTGCAGCTCATGAGAGTGAAAATTTTTACCAATGTTGGGAAAGGTATCTTGAAACCATCAATGCATGCCCACACCATGGCTTTGATACCTTGATGCTGGTAAACCACTTCTACGATGGAATGTCCCCTACCATGAAACAACTCTTGGAGACCATGTGGAGGACTTCCTCAATAAATCGAGATGAAGCCATGGACTTCCTCAACTATGTTGTTGAAACCTCCAAAGGATGGGATGAGCCGAACCTAAGGGATGTAGAGAGAATGAAGCACACAGTAAACCAAAGGGGAGGCATGAATTCATTGTCAGAGGATGTGGAAATGAAAGCCAAGCTATCTTCTTTGACTAGAAGGTTAGAAGAGCTAGAGGCTGAAATCGGCATGAGGTACAAGCGATGGATTGAAACACTGTACCACCCCGAGCCGTGTTTGATTGCGATCCGCTCGTCGCTAAGGAGATCAGCATTGATTGCTCCCCTCATTGGGGATTTGATCTGAAGCGAGCAAACATAGTGGGTCAAAGTAGGCCCTCAGCAAGCGCTCCATATGGGAACACCTACAATCCAAATTGGAGGAATCATCCTAATCTATTATGGAAGCCAAAACCACAGGCTTATATTTACACGAGTGCCTGTGGCAACAACGGTAGGGGTTCACCTCGCGGCCAGCCCGGCGAAATACTAACCTCATCCCCTATGGAGTAAGCCATTGTGAATTTGAGTAAGGTTGTGGGTAACTTTGTGGAAGAACAGAAGACGGTGAATGCTCAGAACACTCACAAAATCGAAACATTGGAAGTCACTCTCAACAAAAAAATAGATGACCTGCAGTACTCTGTTTCCAGGTTAACTAACCAGCAATAGGTGCAAGAAAAGGGAAAATTTCCCTCTCAGACACAACCAAACCCCAGGGGATTGCATGAAGTGAAACTCCCTCCGGTGGCAGATTCGGAATGAATGAGTCGAGCGATCATCACGCGAGAAGTGTGAAAGGCTTACATAGCCGATTACCGAGAGCGATAGACCTGAGGCGGGGCTTTGGGGGCGAACCGAGGAGAGGTGGTGATCAAGCAGACTATTGAGAAAAATAAGGCATCCCACCCTTCCCTCAAGCATTAAAAGCTAAAAGAGGCCATTAATGGTGAAATGTTGTTAGAGTAGACGAGTAAGGTCGACATCCCTATGCCAGCATGATCAGCGGAGTCCCGCTTTATGCAAAATTTTTAAAGGACTTGTGCACATTGAAAATAGGGCTAAATGTCGACAAGAAAGCCTTCTTGAATGAATAGGTCAATGCCATTATCTAATGCAAGACTCCGGTAAAATATAAAGATCCGGGTTGTCCGACTATTTCGGTTAATATAGGAGGCACTTGCGTGGAGAAAGCACTGTTAGATCTGGGAGTAAGTGTGAATCTCCTCCCTTATTCGATGTACAGGCAGCTCGGGTTGGGGGAGGTAAAGCCCACCTCCATCACATTGTCTCTTGCTGATAGGTCAATCAAAATACCAAAGGGGACAGTGGAAGATGTCTTGATTCAAGTGGACAAATTCTACTATCCAGTAGATTTTGTTGTGCCGACCTGGAGACCAGCAGCGACGGGGCTAATTATGTACCTATCATCTTGGGGAGACCATTCTTGGCCACCTCCAATGCAATTATTAATTACAGAAATTGTGTCATGCAACTCACATTCGGAAACATGACCTTAGAGCTTAACATGTTCCACCTAAGTAAAAAGCACATGCAACTAGTGGAAGATGTCATAGAAGAAGTATGCATCATTGACACCATCCCAGAGGAACAAGCTAATCAACGGGATCACGAGGATGCAACGACTAAAGTTGGCTGAGTATGTAGAAGAAGCGATAGGAAGGCCTGACATGGGAAATCCTATGCAGGGTGTCGAAGAGGAAATTAGTGAGCCTCGAAAATAGGCTGAGCCACTTACATGTGGAAATTTGAGTATGCTTATTTGAAAGACGGGGCAGAGTGTCAGTGGGTCATTTCATCTCGCCTTGCACGGGAGGATGACCTACTACATATCCTCAGAAGAGCAAGCAAGCCACAGGGTGGAATATTCTGGGTTGAAGGGCATTATCAGCGTGTGCACCTTATATACACTTAGAAGGGGGGCAAAGTCGGTGAGGCGGCCATAGAGAAGGCGAACCCACATATGCAAGAAGTGGTTAGAGCGAGAGATCTTTAATTTGCTGTAAGTCGGCATCGTATACCCCATGCATCAAGTAGCACTTGGGTGGTGTCAGGCCACAGGTAGTGCCTAAAAAATCGGGGTAACTACGATTACCTGATAGAAAAGAGGGAGATACCCACTCGTCTTACCACGGGTTGGAGGGTATGCATTGATTATCGAAGGCTAAATGAAGTAACATGGAAGGATCACTTCCCTCTACCATTCATGGATCAACTGCTTGAGAGGATTTTGATTCGTGCCACAGTAGGGTTCCGGATCAACAATATTTATACCTAAACTACTCCTACTTCCATAGCGTAACTATTGCAGTATAGCGGCTCTAGGATCGAACACAGGGATGGGTTTTCTTCGTACCAAATGATTTACAGTAGGCTCAAAATGGTGAATTTGTTTTGGATTTTAGGATTTGGTGTAAAAAGTGTGTGAAGTTGATGTTATGGAAATTGAAAATAAAACGAGAATAAACTAAAATAAAGTGTAAAGAAATCATGAAGTGTTAGGCTGCTAGGTTTACAAAGAGATTCCTCGGGTTCATTTCCTCGCGTTGGGAGGATGACCTATAGTCAATTCACGAGCCCAGGATCTTCATTTCTTTAAAAACTAAACCTAATTTTCCTTTTGATAGAAAGCATTTATTTAGCATTTATGGTTCCTCACAGTGAAAATCTATCACCTTGACCCATCTAAGATTCGTAAGAGCAACTAATGAATCTCGGTGGATCTAATAATAAGCATCCTTTGAACCTTAAAAGGAATACCAAGTATTGATCAATGAGGATGCATCTCTAGGTGGAAATATGACATGCTCTACCTCAGGTGGCTCGTAAATAGCACCTAATGGATATAGTGTATCTAAAGCTAAGGGCCACACTGAACCACAAAAGCTTGCCAAGTATTGGCAAAAAAATATACATCGAAAAGGAGCTTTAAACCTAGAGTTTATGTAAATTTAGGAGCGAAAATGTCAAAACTTGCTCTAAGTGAAAAATAGGAACAAAATCACGACCTTACTTCCCAAGCTAGCAACTCTCTCTTCTTCAAGGTTTAGAGGCTTTAGCCAAACATCCTTTGGATTGTCATCCTCAGAAAGGGTGTGTTTGGTTGCTAGAAGTGAGAGAAGAGGAGAAGAGAGCAAATGAGAGTAGAAGCAGGGACGAGTACTAGAGAATGCTTCAAATTAAGTTAGGTTTATAAATTATTTCACAAAATGGCTTATATAGTACTTACAAGCAGTGAAAATACCAATCTAACCTAAATAGTATAATTACAGTGAGGGTAGAAATGAAAATAACAAAAAACGGGGTCGTTTGTACACAAAAATAGGGAGTAGAGAATTTGCTCGGGTGGGAAATTTTTAAGCTACATAAATGATTCGCTGTAGTGAATTTTTCGACTTGTAGCGAATTTTGCTGTCGGCTTGCTCATCCTCACGATGCATGCTCATTAAAACAATTCATCCTGCGCTATTCATCTTATTCATGCTATTTTTGCTTTCTTTCGCACTACGATATTCCTTTCTTCTGATTTTATCTATAATCTTTGAGTTGACGAATTCTTCATGCTTAGAATGAATCGACAAATTTGGCATTAAAAGCTTGCAAAACTCTGAAATTAGCCACAAAATATGATCAATAGTACAATAGGGACCCGAACATGTCAATTGGGTTAATTATAACAATTTAGTACACAAAAAGCGCTCAAAACCTATTAAAAATAGGGTTCAAATAGCACTTTTTGGGCACTAATCAATTTTATTTTTACTTCTATTGTTCGGGATGGCTGTCGGGATATTTCTAAGTGAGATTCGCTGCGAGGAGGACCCGAGAAAAATGACCTTCATGCCCATTTAGCGCGTATGCATACAGGAGGATGCCATTTGGCCTTTGTAATGCCCCGGCCACATTTCAACGATTTATGCTCAGCATTTTCAGCGATTTGGTAGAGCGCATTATGGAGGTTTACATGGACGACATTACAGTCTATGGAGGGAGTTTTGTTACCACGGGTTGGAGGGTATGCATTGATTATCGAAGGCTAAATGAAGTAACACGGAAGGATCACTTCCCTCTACCATTCATGGATCGAGGCGCGGGAGGATTTCTAGCCCACGCCCTTCTATTGTTTCTGGATGGCTGGTCGGGGATATTTCAAATTGAGATTCTTTGCGGAGGACGAGAAAATCTGACCTTCACATGCCGTTTGCGCGTATGCATACGGGAGGATGCCATTTGGCGCTGTAATGCCCGACCACATTTCAACGATGTATGCTCAGCATTTTCAGCGATTTGGTAGAGCGCATTATGGAGGTTACATGGGCGACATTCTACGGTCCCATGGAGGTTTTGAGGAATGCCCCTGTCGACACAAAGGTGTCACGCATAGGTGCGTAGAGAAAAACTAGTCTTTGAGCTGGGAAAAATGCCATTTTATGGTCAGCTAGGGCATTGTATTGGGGCATATCATTTCAGATAAAGGAATTGAAGTTGATAAAGAAAAAATTGAGTTGATTTCCAAATGCCCCACCACGAATGTCAAGACTGTGAGGCAATTTTTGGGGCATGCAGGCTTCTACGAGAGGTTCATAGAAGACTTCTCAAAAATTGCCAAACCACTTTATAAGCTTCTAGAAAAAGATGCCAAGTTTGAGTGGGATCACGGAAATGCAATGAGTTTGAAAAGCTCAAAGCTTATTTAACCCTTGCACGATAGTAGAGATTTTATTTGGCGATTGCATTTTCGAGGTTATGTGCGATGCAAGTGACCTCGGTTGTCGGAACCGATTCTTGGACAAAGAGAGTAGAGGGGAAGCCGTATGTGGTTTTACTATGCTAGCAAAACATTGAATGAAGCTCAATTACACTACCCAGAAAGAATTCTTTGTGATAGTCTATGCCACAGACCAAAGTTTCGTGCATATTTGATAGTGAGATATAATTATCTTCATAGATCATTTTAAAGCACAAAATACCTGCTCACTAAGCAAAATGCGAGAGCTAGGCTTATCAGATGAGTCCTCTTTACTATAGGAGTTGACTTGTAGATTGGGATAAGAAGGGTGTGGAAAATGTTGTTCTTGATCATCTTTCCCGGGTAACCATAGCACACAACACCTGACCCTCGATTTATGACCAGAATTCCCCGGAGGTCTCACCTCCTTTGTGGATAGTGCTCCTTAGTTTGCTGCTCACATTGCTAACTTTTTAGTAGCAGAGTTGCCCGACATAATGGAAAGCGAGGTGAAGTTCTTCCATCTGAATCCCTCCTACTATTGGGAAGAACCCTATTTGTTCAAATATTGTCTTGATCAAATATTGAAAGTGTGTGCGGAAGGAGAGCAGCCGGGGATGCTCGTACTTTGCCCGTGACAGTGCTGTGGAGGTCGTTCGCTTCCCCGAGGGAAAGCAACGATATGAAGGTGCTGCGAAGCGGGTTTCTATTGGTCGTCTTTGTTTAAGGATGCCTATACCATGTGCAAATAATGCGACAAATGCCAAAGGTTGGGAAAAATCTCTCGTCGTCATATGATGCCACTGAACCCTATTCTGGTTGTTGAGTTATTTGATATTTGGGGCATCGACTTCATGGGACCATTTTCTACTTCCTTGGATATGCCATCTCGTGGGAGTTGACTATGTGTCAGTGGGTCGAAAGCGATTGCCATGTAGACGACGAGACCACAAGACCATATTGAAATTCTTAAAGGATAACATATTCTCCAGTTCGAGTTCGAAAGCCATAATCGGTGATGGGGTTCATTTATGCAACAAACCTTTTGAGAATCTCACAACAGTATGGTGTCGACCTGAAGTGGCCACCTTATCATCCTCGGACCGGTGACCCAGTAAAATTTGCCCGACGGGAAATCAAGACTATATTGATGAAAGTGGTGAACTCAAACAAGAAGGATTGGTCTCTTAAGATTCTGGATTCCTTATGGGCATACAGAACATCATACAAGACCATCCTTGGAATGTCCCCCTATCGCCTAGTTTATGGAAAGGCATGCCACCTGCCTGTGGAAATTGAATAAGGCATGGTGAATAATCGCATTGAATCTGGGACATGGGAAGAGGCGGCCTTAAAAGACTCCTTGATCTCGTTGAAGTTTGAAGAGCTTAGGAAGGACGCCTACGCAGATTCGAAAATTGTGAAGGAAAAATTAAATAAGTGGCATGATCAACTCATAACTCGGAAGAACTTCAATCAGGGGGACCAAGTCCTACTCTATGACTCCAAACTCCATCTTTTTCCGGGCAAGCTCAAATCAAGATGGATTGGACCATTCATCATTCATCAAGCATACCCCAATGGTTAGTGGAGCACGCCGGCCTAAATGAATAAAGTGTTGAGTCATGTATCCCTTCCGGGTGTTAGTTTTGAGATAAGTTGCATGTTCTCATGCTTTTCATGTATGAATTTATGGGTATTTGTGTTCCTACTTCTCACCCTAGGTTAAATCTCTTAGTCATGCTCTCCATAACGTGTATTTGGCAAGCTTTTTAGGTTCAGTGGATACTTATCACTAGATCCACTGATGCCCAGTTAGTTGTCTCATTAGTCCTTTGTAGGGTAGGTTTAGGAGGTGTGTTCTTACCAAGCCCCGGGAGCATTTACGGCTCATTGAATGCCATTTTCAATAGGAAAACTTTTAAGTTTTTAAGATTTTTAAGCTAAATGAAGATCCGTTTGGGAAATGACTATATTTCATCCTCGACGCGGGGAAAAAAGGCAGAGCACATGTTAGCACTACTTAGAACCTAGCCCAGTATTTGAATTGAGAGTTCTCCTTTAGCTTTTATTTTAATTTGTTTTCAGTTTTAAACATTCACCTGCTTGTTTTTACACAAATCCACAAATCAGTAAACATCATTTTCAATCACTTGTAAAACTCTTTCTCTCACGAAGAAAACCCATCCCAGTGTTCGACCCTAGACCCATATCTTGCGGTAGCTTTACTTGACAGTAGAACCTAGGATACAAATTTTGTTGATTAATTTTCTACTTAGCTCGCCATGAATCACTAGTCCCTTAGCAATGAAAGAAACAGAGAGCAATCAAAAACAAAATCGAAGTTATGTTTACAAAAATGGCGTTTCAGAAAGGTTGTGAATGAGTAATGCCTATGATTCAAAATGAATCACCAAGATCCTGCACAATAACCATCTTGGGAGAAAGAATGACATATAGAATTAAGTTTCAGAGGAGTATCCAACTCAAGGGAATTGACCTGAAGCTTCCACCAAAATCTAAGTGTTAAAAAGATTAGTTTTTAACAATAAGCTACTAAATTGTACTCTCCCCCAAACCAAGCTACTTCCAAGACCTAGAACATTGACCAACCTAAATAAATTTGGTCCCACTCTTATTTCATACTTCTTTTTGTGTTATAAGATGCAATGCTGAGGAATCGACCTCACCAAAGTCCATGTAATGGGGATTCACCGATGACTCCCAAACAATTAAGGTTTAGGGCATTAAGTCATAAGGATCTTTTAACTACTAACTCTTTAGGTTTTACCTTGGACTCCGACGATTTGAAACTCGCTTCATGACTCGTTAAAGCCTCGCCCGTCCCACTTATATGTGCTTGAATAGCAGAGTCGGCTCCCAGTAGTTGGCTTAGGGCTGGGGCTTGAAGAATTTCAGTCATAAAGCCCCTCGGATTTGTGTTGGGTTTCAGGCGAGTGTCGAGACTTTTCTTTTTCTTTTTCTTTTTCTTTTCATTTGGAAGACTTCATTTGGCCTTCTTCTCTTGGGGGTCACTCCAAACGCTGTCTTAGGTGGTGTGAAACTAGGGTAGGTTTTGTGAGTAAGTGGCGGTTCCTTAGCTTATTGAAGAAAAGTAATGAGTGCATGTGGTTAGCTAAAAGTGGAAAAGAATTGAAAACCATGAGACTTCAATTGATCATCGACTTAATCATGCATGGAACTAGTCTAGCATCAATAGCATTGAGAGTGTTTCCAATTTCTCTACGATTTGCGGAAAGAGTAAAACTAAAAAAAAAAAAGGTGCAAAAAAAGGTACAATTTTTTAGCTGAGAAAATAAGTTGTATGGTATGCATAAGAATATGTATCACTATGTTTTTATCTTTTACAAAAACAGACAACAACTTCTCAAAACGAAACAAACAGCAAGCCCCTAAACATACAAAATGGGCTTTGCTTAAAAGGACATGGAAATAAAAAGTATAAAAATCACTTCCTCCGCTGACTCTCATTCACGGGTTAGCGAGAAATTTACTTAACACCAAAATTCTGCGGTTCACGAGCCGCAACCTACATGGATTGACTCGATAATTTTAGTCTGATTAACTTGCAGAACTATAAAAAATAGCCACAAAACCTACGATCAATAGTATCACGAGGGCCTTAATGTACTGATTGGGTTAATTCGTTGAATTAGTACACAAGTGCTCAAAACACATAATACGCGGGACTCAAATAGCACTTTTTGAGCACTAAATAATAGGAGATGGAACAATAGATTAGCCATTTCCGAACTATCATGCCTATGGGAAGGGGTAGGTTGACTAGGTCTAGTTTATGTCCAGCTTTAGAAGGAAAGAATTCAGGGATTTGGACTTGTGGTTTGTCTCTGTTGCCTGTTCTCCTGTTTTTGTTCGAGTACAAACCACTCCATGGTTGCAGACCCCATTGCTTGATCATATCATTTTGTCTCACTTTAATAAATTCGAGGGTTCCCTCAGGCTCACCTGGGCCAAGTACATCTTAATCAGGTTTTTGTTGATGATGTCTAAACTTTCTATCCAGCACTTCTCACTGTAATTCATTGTGCCCTCCAATTCCTTGTCCCTTTTTTTTTATCAAAGCCTTGATCTCCTTTTAATGTTCCTTGTATAGATACCCAGGCATATGCCTTATGCATCATGTTCTTCTCCATAGCCTCCTCCATTTCCTTCATTATTTTGAATAGCTCTCTTTCTCTTTTAGCTGTTGAAAGATAAAGGCATCTTCTCTTGCCTTTAGTTCTTCAGGCTCTTGTTCCTTTGTTTCCCATCTACTTCTCCATTCTTCATCTCTGTTTTAGAGCCCTCTTAAGTTACGGTCCATTTTCTCAACTTAGCCTCCATATACTCTCATCTCGGTTGCAATTAGACTCTTGGATTGTCTCTCTCTTCCATTTCTTGTAACACATTAACATTCAGGCTAGAGTTATTCCCTAGAGGTTCAGAGCTTTCAGCATACTCTTGATGGACTGGTCTCACCTCAAGGGAGAAGGGTAGTACTGGGCTTGCACTTCTCTTCCTTTGTGTTTGGCTGAAGTAGTTTCACTTGAAGATGTAGGCTGTTGTGATTCTATGGCCGGTTTTTCTTCTTCCTTGAGCGACCACATAGATTCCTCTGCCTGTTTTTTAGGCCCTTTGTGATTCAGTGAGTGTCAGGAGATGTTTTATGGCATTTATTCTTCTTCCCAATCTCCTTGGAGCACACAAAATACCACGGCTCGATATCAACCACTGGTGTGGGATTAATCCATTGTATCCTCCTCTTGTGTAGCTCGGGATTGAGTTTTGTCAACTTTCCTAAATTCAATTGTATCCCTTGAGGATGGCATGAAACAAAGCGCTTCCTTCTCCACACGATTGTGCATAAATGTTTAGAGGCGAATGACTAAACTTAAGAAGTAAAACGAACCTTTGCTTGCTGGTCAGTACCCCTGCTTGATGGATTCATCTTTGGTTCTTCTTGATGGCATTCCACTTCCCTTTGCCATAAGTCAGTAGATCTACAATCTTTTGGAAGTTAGGCGCTTCAACCAGTCTTTTAAATTTAGATCCATCATTCCTCTTCTTAAGATTGATGTTTGATTTATCTGCTCTCTGCTGAAGGATATCCATCTCCCTCTAACATGAACTGCCATATCCTTAGTTCCCACCATGTTAGCGTAGAACCCTTTAACCACATCAACGAACCTAGGAGCCTTGTGCTCGTAAAAAAATAGGCCATCCTTTGCTTTCTATCAGCCCTTGGAAGGGGGAAATCCATTTGTTAAAGCCTCTTTCCCCGATGAAGTCTCTGTGCTATAGCTTGTCTCTCCAAGCAATATACGCCATGTCAAAGACCTATTCACTAGCCTTTTGTTCACTGTTTTCCGCTTTTTCATTTCCTCTTTTCCTCTTCCTAGACTCTTCCATTGTCTGCTCAAGTTCATCGTTGACATCAACCCTCTCCTAAACTTGCTCAACCATTGTCTTAGTGGTTTGAACTGTTTGATCTTCCAACTCTACATACTCCTCCATGATTTCGTTTAGGTTTGGAATCAGCGTTGTGGGCTCAGACATCATGAGAAAGTGGATTAGAAATCTAGGGTTTAGAACGAGTGAGAGAATTGGTGAGGGAGGCTGAAAGGTTTGATTATGATGAGGTAGATGACTCTTAAATCTTCGAAATTTTCTATTTATAAGCCAAGAATTGTGGTTCTTCTTTAATTGTCACGACAAATTTTTTTTACCTACAATTATGCCCTTTTTAAATCTATGTCACAACATAGAAAATCAATGCCGTGACATAAAATTTTCATTTGATTCCTATATTTGGGCAATTCATTGCTACGACAAAGATAAATCTTGTCACGACATAAATTTTAAGGTTCACGTTGCTGTTTGTCGTGACATAGAGAAAATATGTTGCGACACAATCTCTTGCCAGCTCCATTTTAGCATTGACCTTGTCGCGACATAAGATTGCATGTCACGACAATAACCAATGTTGCTACAAAGTTCAATTAGTGTCGCGACATAACTTATTTTGTCACGACAAGGTTTTGTTCTGCCTTAAAAATTTTCACATTTTCGTACTTTTAACCATTCAACCACTTTCGATCCTGTTCGATAAGGGTCATAAAACTTTTAGATGCATTACTTGTGAAGCGCATATTAAATATCAAAGAATCTCAATTCAAGTATAAATAACAAATCTATTTCTAACATCAACATCATTCATCAAAATATTCAACAAACCATTCAAGAAATTGGCATCAAACTCCCCCAAACTTTAGATATGCATTATCATTAAAAACAATTTGATGGAATTAGAAATACTCCCCCTTGTAGTTATTCACTGCATAATTCGGTTTGAGATATTCTACTTTCTAATGACCTCCAATTCCAATTCCTCTACCCTATTCCTAAAAAAATTTCAGCAAATTATTAAATTACATGAATATACTTCTAACAATTTAAAACTAAAACCTTAAATTTATAAAAGTAATCATCAATAATCAAACTATCCAAATTAACTTCTGCTTGGGTTGCCTCCTAGAAGCTGCTCAGTTTAATGTCCTTAGCCAGAGATTTGCTGTAAATTATCTTCTTTTCAGCAGAACTCTTTTCCCTTTTTGAAATCTGGATCTACTTCATTTATGCTTCCTCCAAGGTAGTGCTTCAGTCTCTAACCATTTACTTTGAATTCATTTCCAGATTCATCTTTCAGTGTCACTCCTTCAAAGGGGTACTTGTTATCACTATGTAGGGACCACTCCACCTTGATTTCAATTTCCCTGGAAATAGCTTGAGCCTGGAGTTGTATAAGAGAACTTGTTCTCCTGCCTTGAATTCTCTCCTTAGGATATTTTGATCATGCCACCTCTTTGTTTTTTCTTTGAAGATTCTGGCATTGTCATAAGCTTCATTTCTCAGCTCTTCCAATTCATTCATTTGGAGTAGTCTCTTTTCCTTTGCAGCTTGAAAGTCACAATTCAATTTCTTCATGGCCCATACAACTTTGTATTCCAGTTCTAAGGGGAGATGACAAGGTTTTCCAAATACTATTCTGTATGGAGACATTCGAATGGGAGTTTTGTAAGCAGTTCTATAAGCCCACGGTGCATCATCTAGCTTTATAGACCAGTCTTTTCTGTTTGTATTAACTGTTTTCTCCATAATTTTCTTTATCTCCCTATTGGAAATTTCAGCTTACCCATTTGATTGAGGGTGATAAGACAAGCCCACCATATGTTTAATGCCATATATGCTCATGAGTTTTGCAAATACTTTATTTGCAAAATGGCTTCCCTCATCACTGATGATTGTTCTAGGTGCTCCAAATCTGCTCAAATTGCTTCCACCCATTTGGATAGATAATCCATAGCTAGGAGAATGTATATATCACCAAATGATGGAGGGAAGGGTCTCATGAAGTCTATTCTCCAAACATTAAAAATCTGCACCACTAAAATTCCTTGCAGGGGCATCTCATTTCTTCTGCTTATGTTGCCCATTCTCTGACAAGCATCAGAATGTTTTACCCATTCAAAACAATCTTTGAATATAGTAGGCCAATAAAAACCTGATTGGAGAATTTTTTGGGCTATCTTGTCTCTGCGAAATGTCTGCATATGGTGATGCATCAGCATTTCTCCACAATACACCACCTTGTTCTATTTCTAGAACACATTTCCTTATGATCATATCTACTCCTCTTCTGCCTGTCTGTGGGTCATCAAGATATAAAATATGTAATCATTTCCTCAATTTTCTTCTCTTGGTAGTGAATTCAGAGTGGCATCTCTCCTGACTAAATAATTGAGAATATCAGCATACCAGGGTGTTTGAACTAACAACAAAAATAGCTGCTCATCAAGGAAATTTTATGCTATTTCATTTCTTTTTTCTTTCCCATCATTCATTTCCAATTTAGACAAGTGATCTGCTATCACATTGTCACTACCCTTCTTATCTTTGATCTCAAGATCAAATTCATGTAGCAGCAATACCCATCTGATCAGTCTTGGCTTAGCCTCCTTCTTTTCCATTAGATATTTAATTGCAGCATGATCGGTGTCTATTATAACATGGGATCCCAATATATGAGGCCTAAATTTCTCATAAGCAAACACCATTGCTAGCAGCTCCTTTTCTGTGGTAGAGTAATTCTCTTATGCCTTATTAAAGGTTTTATTTGCATAGTATATGGCCTTGAATATCTTTTCAGTTCTTTGTCCTAATATAGCTCCCATTGCATAATCACTAGCATCACACATAATCTCAAAATCATTGTTCCAGTCAGGTGTTAACATGATGGGAGATGTCACTAATTTGGATTTAAACTCCTAAAATGTAGATCTACATGATTCATCAAAATCAAATTCTGCATCTCTTTCCAGCAGTCTACACAATGGTTTGGAGATTTTTGAGAAGTCGTATCCCCTTGACAGTTGTAGGTGGCCTGAGAGTTCTTATAACAGCAACTTTTGCTTGGTCTACTTCCAATCCAGCAGCATAAATCTTGTGTCCCAAGAAAATACCTTATATTTACCATAAAATATAGCATTTCTCCTAATTCAATGCTAGATTTTTTGTGTAACACCTCTAAAGTATTGTATCTAAATTTTTGAACAATGCTAAAAGCGGATCCATATATAGAAGTCATCCATAAAGATCTCCATAGCCTCTTCACCGTCGAGAAAACATAGTCATCATACATCTTTAAATGTGGCGGGAGCATTACATAGTCCCAGGCATCCTTCTAAAGAGCAAGGTGCCATAAGGACATCTGAAATGTAGTTTTCTCTTTGATCCTCTAGGAGCTATTGCAATCACAGTTTGTAGCGAATATCCATGAAAAGCATTAATGGGAGTGTCCTGCTAACCTATCCAGCATTTGGTCAATGTAAGGTAGAGGGTAATGATCCTTCTTAGTAGCAGTGTTTAATTTTATGTAGTCTATACACACCCTCCATCCTGTCACAGTTCTTTTAGGAATCAATTCATTCTTCTCATTTCTTATCATAGTGAATCCTCTTTGGAACTTCATGGCCAGGCTCACGAAGTACGTAAGATTCATAGATGAAGCACGTATTTAGCCATTTCAATACTTCTTTTCGATTCTTATTAATTACTAGATTCAACCTTCTTTGATGTTCTATAGAGGTTTTAGCATTCTCCTCTATCAGAATCTTGTGCATGCAAATAGAAGGACTGATTCATTTGAGATCTTCTATGGACCAAGCTATTACTTCCTTATATTTTCTAAGAGTTTCCAGTAGTTTGTGTTCCTCAATTTCAATCAATCCAGCTCCAATGATGATTGGTTTTCCTGTTTCTTGTTGCAAGAAGGCATATTTCAAATGGTCAGGTAATTCTTTGAGAATTAATCCTTTTGAACTTGTGTTTTCTTCAACACCTTCTTCTTTATAACTACTGGATTTTTCTGCATTCTTTTCTTCAACACCGAGTGTTGCCTTGTTCAATTTAACATTCGGGTCCAGAAATTCAATTTCAAGATGCTCAAGATACTGAAAATTCTTCTCATTCTCATTCATTAAATTCCGGAAATTACAATCTTTCATCATTTCATAACACTTAGGAATTTTCATTTCTACAATCTCACATTCAGCATCACTTAGTTTAGGTTGATTCAAACTGTGATTGAGATTGTGAAACCGCACCTTCATCTCTGACCACGAGTTAATTCTTCTTTCTTCACATCAATCAAAGCTACTCCTGTTGCTAAGAAAGGTCTTCCTAACAGTAGTGGAACTTGTTTGTCTTCTTTTATGTCAATGACTACAAAGTCTACTGGGAAAATGAATTTTCCCACTTTGATCAACACATCTTCTAAAATGCCCTTAGGATGGGCTAATGTTTTGTCTGCCATTTGCAAGGTCATGGCTAGTAAGTTCCCCTAAACTTAGTCTTTTTGCTACAAACAAAGGCATTAAGTTGATGCTGGCTCCATAATCATATAGTGCTTTTCCCACATCAGCATACCCAATTTCACAGGGTATAGTGAAGTTACTCAGATCTTCATCTTCCTACCGGTATAAAATTCTTAATTCTTGCTTGAGGTTGTTGTCGGGCTCACTATTCCTTTATGACAATCTTTCTTTTTATGCTCAATATCCCTTCATAAATTTTGCATAAAGAGGTATTTGAGTCAATGCTTCTGAGAAAGGGATGTTGATCTCTATCTTCTTAAACATGTCTAAGAATCTAGAGAATTTCTCTTCAAGCCTTGCCTTTTGCAGCCTTTGAGGGAATAGAACTTAAGGTTCATAAGCCTTAATATCTTCCTTTTTCCCTAGATTTTCTTTTTTCACATTTTTCTTTGGTTTCATCTTTGTTGCTTCCTCTTATTTGTAGTCTTTAGGCTATGTTGCTTAAAGTGTTCCCCAATGTCTGCATATTTTTCTTCCTCAGTGTCTTTCTTTTCCTTTCTTCTATCTTCCAATTCCATGCCACTTCTTAGAGCTACTTCCATACAATCCCTTGAATTCTTCCTTGTGTCACTTGGAAAAGAATCCTTGAACTGATTCTACATAGTTAGGGCAAGCTGCCCTATCTGCACCTCCAGATTTTTCAAAGAATCATTTGTGTTGGCCTGAAATACTGTTGTGTTTACCTAGAATGCTGCTATCTCAACAAACTTTTGCTCATGTATGTTCAGCAACCTCTTGTTTTCCCCCATGAATTGTAGCATCTGATCTTCAAAAGATTGAATCCTTTTCTGACCCTGATATTCTCCTCTATTGTCGAATGGTAATTTTGTCTAGGTTTGGGGCCTATTGTGCTCCTCCACCATATGAAAAGCTTTCATGGTTCCTCAGTGCTAGTGTATAGTGTGTTGGCATATTGGGGTTAGGCTTAAAGGTGTAGCTCCTATTTGCATTGAGGTATCTGTGCCTCCTCAACCTGATAAGGCTCCTCTTCAACTGGTCCCTCGGCATTGCTTCTCATTCCTTCTTTTACTGCTCCTACTTCATGTGCAGTATGCATTCTTTTCTCATTGTTCCCCAATTTGTTCATAACTGCATCCAGCTTTGCTTCCATGGTTGTCATTCTATCCCCTAGTCAATAGACCCACTTCCCCTGATGCATTTGTTGCTCTGAAACTTCAGGATGAACTTGTGATTGCATTAAACAGGTCTTCAATCAGTTGCCTTGCCTCCTCTACATTTCGTCTTTTAAAATCTCCACAACAGGATGCATCAATTATACCCTTACAGGCATAATTCATTGCAAGATAGAATATATCCATCTAAGTGGTCAGATCTATTCCATGCATAGGACATCCTTCCAGTAATCTCTTGAATCTCTCCCATGCAGTTTAGAGACTCTCATCTTCTCCTTGCTTGAAGACAATTATTTCTCCTCTTCTCTTGAGTTAGAAATTTAGGAAAAAAATACGCTAAATATAGGCCTCCACCAACTCTTCCCCAGAGTGTTCAGCGATGTGCGGCAATGAATCAAACCATGTTGCTACCACATCTCTCAGTGAAAAGGGGAAGAGTTGCAGCTTGATTACTTCTTGTCTCACCCCATTCAGCTTGACTATGTTGGCCATCCTCATGAATCTCCCCATATGCTCATTGAGATCTTTAGAGGGGTGACCTGTGAACTAGTGTTGCTGCACCATAGTAATCAATGCTGGCTTCAACTCAAAATTGTTTGCTTCAATTGCAGGTTGTCTTACTGCATAGTACTCCTCTTGGATAATAGGCCTCCAAAAGTCCTCCATAGTATTAGGCCTTTGATTTCTCTCTACTTCTTCTAGAATAGCATGCAATCTTTCTCTTTGGTCTTCTTTGCATTTAAAATCTTCCTGAAATAGAAACACACTAAAATCAAATGAATCTTGTGGGAAGCAGTTATCTCCATTAAGCTCATAGAAATATGTCAATAGCTTCTTCAACTACTACTATTAAAACTATTTTTTTGACTTTATAAAAAAAAAAATATCAAAAACAAAAATGTCAAAATTAGTAAATCCCTTTTTGGTTAGAATATTGATATTTAAATTTATCCTTTCTATCCCCTGCAACGGCGCCATGATCATTGTTACCAATTTTGTATACAAATTTATGACACTGTTACCAAAGGAGTATTATCAATTCCACGGCAATGGTGCCAAAATCTTGTTGAGACCATTTTTCATATGTATGAAAATATGGAATTATTTTCTCTTATAAGATGACTCATTTAAAATTTGTGTTTGTGGTCTCAATCATTGCAAGTGCACAGGTCGTATAAGTAATAAAAGTGGGTATTTAAAGTCCAGATATCATTCCCACAAGGAAAGATGATAAATCAGACGTGCCCCTAACTACTCAAGATCATTATATTTAAGGCTCCGTTGATATGATGATAACGAGGACTTAAATTTAGTCCTAGGCGAAATCTTAAATATACAAGCGTAAGTTTAATAAAATTGGGGTTTAAGTTCAGGTGAGACAAAAACTAGATATGGATCAATTAATAATAATCAATTTTACGTATCATTTCAATTTATAAACGGCCATCAATTGGAAGCGAGTTTGTCAAAAAGATGCGACGTAGTATGGTTTGGATTTCTCCCTTCACCAATACTTTTCAGCGATTAAAAGGTTCATATTCATTTTTAAGACATGATTCTAGTCAGTTACTTGTTATATATAACCCTCTTTATAAGAATTAAGTATATTTCCTTTTCAGTACTTCATACTCAGATCTTAGGACTAAAGAATTCTTACCCCAATAGACAAGATCTTGCAAGCCTTCTGTAATTTGATTGACACCTCATCCTACACTTCTAATGTAAATCTCCATCTTCTTGATTAGATCTCAACTAACACGGGATTAGAATCAATTCATCAGAAAAAGAGGAGAAAGCTGTGAGTGATTAAATAGATACTTCATTCAACCTTTCTCAACTCATAAGTAAGTTGGTGATATATCTAAGTAATCCTTCAAAGTTCATTAGTTCCCTAGTATTAGTCTACCATACCCACAAGGAAATGCTCTACACTCTCAAGATTCTCCATCTCTATGGTACTTAAAGGACCTTCTAGAAATCAGAGTGAGATATAGTACCTTGCATTGGGTACACGGTACTAGCATTGAGAACAAGTAAATTTATAAACAATACCAATCAAATAAATTCAAGAATTCTAATTAAAGCTTCCTTCCTCCTTATGCAGCAAAATGACTATCATTAAAGACCCATTTCTAGTGACCTCAACTTCTCAAAACTGGTTTACTAATATCAGCGACTAACTAATTAGGAAAATTCATTGAAATCATAAACAAACTGAAATAAATGAACTCTAGAAACCTTCCAGCATCCATTTAAATCAAACAGATAATGAAAATAAGAATTTATAAAGAAATACCAACTCGAAAGTGCACTTCAGTACAATACCCAAATCCAGAAAATTAAAGGAAAACTAACAAAATAAAGCTATATTAAGCTAGATCTACTAAAATGGAAAATAAAATAAAAAAATAAAATAAAAATGTACAAGAGTCTTCAACCACCTAGAAATCCTGGAGCCGCCGAAAGGTGCGCACATTACACTAGAAGCATGTATTTATAGGCTTTCCAATGTTGGGCCTCACTTCATTAATTGCATTGTGGATCCCCAAAATTCTGGCCTAAATTGGTCTCTTTGTCTCGACATAGCTTTCAGTCTTTGTCGCTACCTTTGTTGTAGCTTATTGTATTATGTTGCGACCTGTTCTCTAGGCTTGCTCTTGAATTGTGTCGGGACATACTTTGATAATGTCGCAACATAATTTGTATTCAGTAGTCTTGTTCTTTTCGTGACAGGAATGCCTTGTGTCGCGACACCAAACCTGTTTGCACCCAGCTTTTCATGTCCCTGTTCTGTTGGAATTTGTCGCAACATAATTTTCCTTGTTGCGACAAACAATTGTTTTTCAGCCTGGCAGCTCTGTCATGATAGAGTTTCCTCTGTCATGATAGGATTTCTTTAAGTCTTTAGCAATTTTCTATTGCGACAAAAAATTTCAGTCCACGATAATTTTCTTCTCACGGTTCTTATAAACGCTAATTTGTTTGTCATTACATAGATTATATGTTGTGACCTGATAGCTATGGCCATTCTCAGAATCCTCTTCAATTGTTTATGCGCGGCCTACTTTTCTCTATCGCGATAGAATTTTATCATTCCTTAGCTTCCATTGTCGTTACAAGAAACTTCTTTGTCGTGACAAAAGTTTTGCCTTCAACTCTTGATTATGTCGCAACAAGAATTTCTTTGTTGCCATTATTCTTGTGTTGCTCTTCAGCATCTTGTCGCGAAAAGGAATTCACCTCCTTCATGTTTTGTTTGTCGTGACAGAAATAATCTTAGTTACGATAGAGATTGTGTTGCACTTGGTTGTGAATTCTGACTGTCATGTTGCGACATGATTTTCTTTGTTGCGACAACAATTCTTCCTTGAGTTGGCTTGATGATAGAGACTTTGTCCCAACATAAAAACACTTGTCTTAGGTGACTTGTGTTTCCTTTTTGATATTTTATGTCGTGACATAATTGTCTCTTATCGTGACAAAGTTCATCCATTAGTCTTCAACTTTTATGTTAGGACATGAAAATTAATGTCGCGACACAATTCCTTCACCATTTACCTTAAGTATGTCGTGACATATTTCAGGGTTATTGCAATGGCTTTCTTCAAAATCTTCTTCAAGTTCTATCGCGACATAAAACTTTATGGTCGCGACCTAGAAAGCTCTTTTCATCCTTAAGTTCTAACTAGTCTTTGCTGCGACATAAATTTGCTGGCTGTGACATAGTTCCTTTGACCTGCTTGAATTTTGTGTCGCGACATATAAAAATTGTGTCGCGGCAAGCAGTTGTTACTTTATTATCTTTCGACTGTTCTGGCTGGGATTCTCTCATTTTTCAACAACCTGCAAAACACAAAGTTGATGAATATTCCACATTTTTGCATAAAAATAGATCTTAAAATGTTAAAAACATGCCAGAAAAATGTATTAAAATAGATGAGTTTTACACTTATCAATCACCAACGGTGAAAGTTCGTAAAAATGTCGGAAGGCGTACATCAATCCTGCAGTGTAACCCCGAAAAAGACGTGGCCCATAAATAAACATACGAAATTTGATGAAAATTCAAATGAGTATTGGAGGTTGGTCCAATGAGCGAGTCATTGGGTGAAATACTAATGGCCCGGTTTTTCACAGCAGTCACATGTTGAGGAGTCGGTCGGGACTCGGGGTATGTCATGAGTAGTCTCATCTCATGCATGACATAAAATCATTCCATGAAAGAACTGCATTGTGTGGAATGTGAGTGGATTTTTATGTGCCATTACATGTGCATTTTAGGTGAGGAGTAACCCTTTTAGGAAAATTTAACTATTGGGCATTGCTCACCTTATTAGGTGGGAATAGCTGTTGCAGGTGTGAGAGGTGTGACGACGAAGCTCGTCGAGACCTCCATTTTGAAGATAAAGACCAAATCTAGTCTCGTCTTGTATTTTATAAATTTTTGGTAGAAAACCCAGTTATGGATTGTAATTAAAGAACACTAAGTTGTAATTAAACTTCTTATGTATAAACTATGCATTTTGTTGAGTTTTCCGAGCTTCCGGGTTGTCTTTTTAATACATAAGATTAACCTATGTTGGAATTTAGGGTGCCTTGGAAAGGAAATGAAAAAGGAGAAGCTGAGTGCGGGAGGCGGGAATGAATACTTGCCTATTTTGGATCGCTTTATTAGTGACAGGAGAAAGTTTGTCATGACGGGGTTCCCTATGTCTGTGTCGCGACAAGGTCATCCGTGTCGCAATAAGGCGCATAGGTCAGGTGCACGACTAGGCCCATGTGTGAGCTACGAGTTGCGTGCAGGCGGGGCGCGTGCGCTCACGGCATAAGCGTGCACACAGGCAGCGGGAATCCTCGACCTCGTGGCCAGCGACGAGATTTTGTGTCGCGATAGGGTAGAGTTTGGGGCCCACGGCTGACTATGGGTCGCCTTGAGGGTTTCCTTGTCGCGACATAGTTCCATTGACTTTGTGTCACGACACAGAAATTGTGTCGCGACACAGAAATTGTGTCACGACAGAGTGTGGCCAAGGCTAGAAGGCATTGTGTTGCGACACAGACATTGTGAAGCGACAGGACATCACAACGAGTGCGCACCAACACGCGTGACAGATGAATTCTGTCGGAATAGAGAACTCACTGTCACGACAAACTTCTCATAGTTTTCCTGTTACGACAGAGGGTTTCCTATCACAACAGGATTCTCATGGTTTTATGTCGTGACAGAGTTTGCTCAGGCTCGTGTTGCAATAGAAATTTTGTGTCGCGGCGGGGGCTCGCGGCTAGGACTGACTTGGCTTGTGCGATCGAGTGCCTCCTGGCACGCGTGATGTGAGCCAGCCGGCGTGACGGTCGCGCAACAAGGTTGCACTGCGTGTGGTGTGCGTCTGACGGCCTGCGCGGCGATTGTGCGATGTCTTGTAGCGGTGATACGCGACAAACACTGCGATAGTGTCTTTGTGTTGTTACCTTGTTGGGTTTATAGTCCATAGGCACTGTTCAAAACAAAAAAAGTACAAAAGTGACCCTTGGGAATTGGGGGTGTTACATCAATTGCCTTGATTGGATGAACCCACTTATCACGATTGCATATTTATTATCACACCCAGATTCCCGGTCCGACCCAAATGGCGGATCCGAACCGAGTTTGGGGGGCGAGACTATATACTAGGACTCTTTACCTTTTTTTTTTTCCCTTAGAGCTGAACTGTACTTGTGGGTATACAAACAATTTTTGTAATAACAAAATCATTGCTTATAAAAAACACCACCCAGTAATTGTCCATCAAAATCTATACACATATATTGAGTCCCATTTACATTTACAAAACCTGTACTTTTACATTTACAAATAAGAGCGCGGAACCTACATGTAGTGAACCCCTACTAGTGTGCTGGCCCAGTAGTATGCGGAAGTTTTCGGACGTCTTCTCCTATACCTACACGGATTAAAAACCCGTGCTAAGCTTAACGCTTAGTGGGAAACATATCTTATAACTTATACTGGTACACATGCATTTATCTTGAATCATAATAAACATATAACAATAGCAGTTGAGAATCTTGGGGAATCATATAACATATTTACATACATAATAATCCTTGTCACCAACTTATGCTTGTTCGGATCTCGTCTGGTAATGAACCTGCCCATAGCAAACTTACTTAATCGGATCTTACTCTTATAAGCGAGACTTATTCTTATCTTGATCTCACAGTAGGACACATATTTATACTTGTACAAGACTTATAATTATTCAGATCTCCCAAAGGACATCTACTTGAACTTCTGTCAGACTAATACTTATCCAGATCTCTCGTAGGAGTTACAGAACTTAGACCTTCTGCAAGTACCGTGAGTACTACGAAGCGTATACTTATACTTGTGCTCTTAAACTTATACTTCGTATGTTATACTTATACTACGGAGCATATCCTTGTTTTACGGATCTTATACTTGTATTATGGAACTTATTCTTATATTTCGGATCTTATACTTGTATTACGGAGCATATACTTGTCTTACGGAACTTATACTTGTGTTACAAAGCATATACTTGTCTTACAGATCTTATACTTGTATTTCGGAGCTTATTCTTGTATTTCGGATCTTACACTTGTATTACAGATCTTATACTTGTCTTACGAATCTTATACTTGTGTTACAGAGCTTATTCTTGTATTTCGGATCTTATACTTGTATTACAGATCTTATACTTGTCTTACGAATCTTATACTTGTATTACGTAACTTATTCTTATATTTCATATCTTATACTTGTATTCCGGAACTTATTCTTGTATTTCGGATCTTATTCTTGTATTTCGGATCGTCTACTTGTATTACGGAACTTATTCTTGTATTTCATATCTTATACTTGTTCAAATACTTTTCTTGAATCATTTTCTTTCTTTTTCTTTTCACGTTTCAATTTGTGATTTCACATATGGCTATAGAAGTCGACATTCACGACATATTCAGTTGTTAAATCCTGTCCTATTTGTCATTCAGTAGCAATGTGATCTCACATTCAATATTGCAATCTCCCGCATATACTGCCAAAGTGGAGCATTCCTGACGGATTCAATTGTTGAATCTGGCATCACGTTTGATATTCCAGCTAACAATGTGATCTCACATTCAATATTGCAATCTCAAATATACTATAGAAGTCGACATTCACCACAGATTCAATTGTTGAATCCTGTACTGTTTGTCATTCAGTAGCAATGTGATCTCACATTCAATATTGCAATCTCACATATACTATAGAAGTCGACATTCACGACAGATTCAGTTGTTGAATCATGTCCTGTTTTTCATTCAGTAGTAATGTGATTTCGCATGGAACAGATCAGAACGTGCTTGCCCACGTAACAGAAGTGTCGTAGCACTAGTAGGAGTGCCAAAGCACTGATCAGAATGTGCACTCATTCATTCTTGTATTTCATATCATTTGTTATCTTTTCTGGATTATATGTGATAATAATCATATATAACTTAATCACATTATGTGTTCATGACATATTGCCTTCCATGTTCATGTTCGTGTTTCAGTTCATTTTTATATTTCATCTCATATTCATGTTTCATGAACACATCTATACATATTGCATTTCCTATACTTTTCTTGTTTCATGCCTATTACATATGGCATTTCATATAATTGTACAGTATGATGCCTATGTATTCACACATCATTCAGGTATTATTGTTCCTCTATGAATCTACTTTACTTAGAAATTGAAATCATTCCAATTGAATCATCCAAACTCAAGTTATGACATTTTTATGCCAAACTAGTCAGTTTACCGATATTACACTAGGGACAGTTTGTAATACTCATTTTCGGAGGCTTAACTTCATACGACCTGGTTCTTTGTATTCATTTGAAGCTAAGGTGCTAGGGTTAATCACATAGAGGAATGCACCAAATCGAACACAGAAACTCGAGTTATGTCCTAAACAACCCGGACTACTCTATGATCAAAAGTAAAACATAAATTTTCTTGAACATAGCCCCTCTTTGAGTGAATTTTTGGACCACATAGAGTCAGAATTCGAAGGTAGCTATTTAAGGGTGATTTATTCTCCTTCAAGTCTAATTTAACCAAAAACTTGAATCACTCAAATCGGATAAGAAATGAGCAAGTTATGGCCAAAATACTAACATTGGTCCAAAATGGAGCATGAATGCTTGGTACCGGTGTGAGAACATTAATGATGCCCGTTTTGATTAAGTGGCATGAAGTAGGGTGATCCGAAGTCAACAAAATTTGTATCCTAAATTTCCTCCTAGTGCCATAGTCAAGCTCTTTGCTTGATATAGCGGTTCTAGGGTCGAACTCTGAGGATGGGTTTTAAGATCTTACAAATGACTTGTATCATGATTCAAATGGTGAGGCTTTAATTTAGTTTCGGATTTGCATTAAAGTGGTTGTTGTTGTCACTAAGTGCGAGACGGAGTTTAAAATAAGATGCAAAAGACCTTGAAGGTTTGGGTCACTAGTTTGGTATGATGGGTTGTAGAGAAATTGTCCTGGGTTATTTCCTCGCATTAGGGCAAATGACATATAGTCATTTCCAAAACCGGTTCTTTATTTAAATTTAAAAAACAACCCTTAGTAACATTCCTATTTGAACCATAGCATTTAATGAGCATTTAATATTTCTGCAGTTGAAAATAAAGCATTTAACCTACTTTTAGTGGCTTTGCGTAAATGACATCTAATGGATAATCGGTCTTATCTACTATTAAGAATACACGAACCACGAAGCATGCTAAGTATTGACCAAAGAAAATACATTAAATAGCATTTAAACCTAGTTTGGAAAGTTTGAAACACAAATATGTAGTACCTGCTTCATGAAAACAGAGGAACACCCACAAACCCACATCAACTAACCTAGTAACCCTCCTCTTCAAGGTTTTGGGGCTTAGCCAAACATCCTTTGAGTTGTCATCCTCGAGAAATTTGTGTTTTGCGACTAAAATGAGAGAAAGATGAGAGAGAAGAGAGAAAATGGAAACCAAAACAGGGGTCGTATGCATAGCTGCGTGAATTGAATAATTAGGTTACAAATTGTCTATAACATGGCTTATATAGCCTCACAAACATGCGAAAATACCAAACTAACCTAAATAATATGATTACATTAAGGGAAAAAGAGGAATTAATCAAAATGGAGTCGTTTGGATCACAAAAACAGGGAGAAGAAATTTCGCTATGCACAGTTATTTTCGCTATGATAGCGAAATTTCTCTATCATAGCGAAAATTTAGAGTACAAATCATAGCCGAATTCAGCTACTCATGAAAATTAGAAAATTTCACTATGGTTTGTAATTTTTCGCTATGAAATGCTGAAAATTTTTCTATGATGTGAAAATTAAGCTATGATAACGAAAATCCTCCACAAATAGCGAAAATTAGCTATCATAACTTAATTGGCTATAATAATAGAAGAATTTCGCTATGATTCTTCCGAAAATTAGCTATCGAAGAATTTCACTATGCCCGTAAGCGAAGTACCAATCTTTATCTTTGCCTCCTGCGTCCTCCGACCTGCATTTCTCAGCTTCGACTTGTTATTTCTTCATCCCGAGGCTTGATGAAATCGATGAGAATTCATGCGAGCTTCGGCATAAATCGGCACAATTTGATGCCAAGCGATGTGATGATGGAAGTTTACGAGCACAAAACTACCAAAAGCGACCTCGAAACAAAATCGGTAGTACTAATCGGACTTGCACATGTCAATCGGCAATTAATATGATTGAGTACGCAAAAGCACTCAAAACCTATGTTAAATAGGACTCAAATAGCACTTTTTGGGTGCTAATTACACCCTCCAACCGACACATTGCTGAATCACATGTAATCTTAAAAATAATAAAAGGGTATCTGACTATGCTTTTGCGAAAAGAGTATTCAATTCAAAAAGGGTATTTACAAGTGAGGCTTTACCTTCAGTATGAAAAATTTAGAATCTGTACAAAAACCATGTGAGAGGAACAAATAGCCATGTAGAGACGAGTTTAGGCGTGATTCCATGGAAGTCGACTGGAGCTTCACGAATATCTAAGTAACTAGTTTGAACTAATAAGTTGCTAAGCTATTCCCTCTCTCCAACCAAGGTACTGTCAGGACCTTAAACTGATGACCAACCTAAATAGATTCAGTTGCACTCTTATTTCTTACTTTGACTGTGTTGGATGAAATGCTAAAGCTTCGACTTCACCCAGAAGTCAGGTGAGGGGCGGGCGGGCGGTCCATAATGACTCCCAACCAGTGGAGTTAGGGCATCAAGTCAAAAAGTTAGCCAACCACTAACTCTTTAGGATTCACCCCGGACTTGAATAGTTCAAGAATTTAGCTCCTGACTCGCTAAACTCTACCCATCCACCGGTGTGCTTGCACAAAGTCGGTGACTCCCCAACCGATGAAGGTTTAGAGACACTGGGCTTTAAGGCTTTGCCATATACCCTTGGACGTGTTCGGGTTTCAAGGCAAAAATGTCCATTTCTATTCTCTTTTTCTTCTTTCTTTTTCTTTTTGCTTTTTCTTTTTCATTTGGAAGACTTCATTGGTCTTCATTTGTGGGTAACATAAACCTATTACGGGTAGTCAAAGAATCTAAGGATGGTTTTGCAAAGTAAAAAGAGGTATACAGCTTCTCAACCTATTGATGAAAACTGATGTGCACTGTGTGTGATTAGCTAAAAGTGGACGGACAAGGTTGAATACTTTGGAATTTCATCCACCTAAAAACTTAATCATGCATGGAACTATTCTAGCATTATGGCAACATACAGTGCTTCAATTTTTCAACTCAAGGTAAGAGCAGAAATGTAAAAATATAGGCGCAAAAAATGGTTTGCAAAGGTGTAGAAAAAATGTAAAATGCGCTATAAAGCTTTTGATAAAACCAAAGTGGCTAGTCTGAAGCTTAACATAGCTAAACAACCTGACAAAAGATCTTTACTATTGCCTATCTGAAGTCCCTGTAATCTATACAAAATAAGTAGGCAAGTAATAAGCTAAAACAAACAAAAATATGATAGATTACACTTCCAACTCAACTTTTCCTGACAAGTATAGCCATGTCTCCAGCTGGGTAGGGATCATAAACTGAGAAGGGAGTGTGACCGCCTCACTCTCGTGGTGAGTGTGGAAATCACCGGTAGATACGAAATTCTTTGCGGCGGCTGCCCGGCATATCCAGGAGGCTGCGGGACGGATGGTGGACGATCGAGTAGTGGGCAGGGCTCGTCACGGCCGGCCCGGTGGGAGGCCAGGGTGGCTCACCATGTCAGAAGAAGCATGGTGTGATTCTATGCGAGAGTGACCTTGGCTCGGGCCGCATCTACTCGACCAACGATGCGGTAGTAGCAAGTGGCTTGAGCGTATAACAACAGATGCTCCCATAGCGACGGGGATATGCTCACGGTATTTGTTGTGATGTGGAGGATGGAGCCGGCGGTCTCGGAGGGCGAGGCGGCGGAGGTGGAAGTGGAGGAGATGGAGGAGATGCAGGCTGAGGTCCTCTCCCGAGCTCCACCTCGAGACAGAGCTGCTCACCCCTCGGCCGTCCTGCACACTGGCAGCATCATCAGCTGCCTCCCTTCCTGCTGGCGGAGAAGAGATGGAGTGGCATATAAGGCAGCCCGATGGATAAGGCTTTGAGGACTGACTCACTAGCGCCACATGTGGCTCCTCGGGAACCCAGTGCTCTAAGACTGGCTCGACAACCTCGGCATCAACATGGGAAAGCCTACGCCGGGCAGGTCGCTACGATGAACCTTCTCCTCAAAATGTAGCAGCGGTCATAACTGAGCTTCCGGAGGGCGGGCGAGAATCTCGGATATCTGTACAAAGCCTCGTATAGCTCCCTATGTTGTACATAATCTTTGAAGATGGAAATAGGCTAGTCGAGTACATGGTCATGAGAAGCATCTGCGGGAAGGCGCGGCGGCGTGTGTGGTTATCTCGGCGAGATAGCGAACCATCTCTCTCTGTGATGGCTGAGGCCACTCTCGATAGTCCGTAGGTCGCGAAGCCCCTAACGTGGGCCAATGCGGCTGTAATATCTAAAGCTCCCGGTACCCTAGGGGCGACCGTCGTGCGGAACGGATCTCCATCTGACTAGGTGCTCCTCGGGATGTCATAGTGTGATAGAACTCAAGCACCACTTGGGGATGAAAAAGCACCGGTGTCATAAATGGGGCGGTGGGAATATTTTTAGGATCATGACGCCAGTCCTACGAATCGCTAGTCTGCGTCCCGATCTTGGGGTATGTCGTAATATAACTCCATATGGAAGTCCCAGGCACAAAGATCGACGTTCCCTGGGATCGGATCGCTGCTAAACATCTGGTCCTCACGATCCCTTGGGCCGGGGATAAGCGGGGCGACGAACTGATCGGCTAGAGGAGCGATGGCTCGGGCCCTGAACCTGCAGACTCCTCGGGCACGATGTTCGAGCAGCAGAAAGGAGTGGGGCCCACTCGGTCTCGATGCATAGAAGAAGGAGCTGAGGTCTGCCGATCGGAATGCTCGGATGGGGGCTGATTCACGAGCCTCCTCGATATAGAAGCGGGGCCAATGCGGGGTGGTGTCTGCAGCTTTGTGGTCGGGAGAGTGGCGACATGCGCAGCCTGGATGTGTGATTCGGTGCCACGGTAGGGTGAAGCGGAATCCGGCGAAAATGTGTTTCCTATGTTCCTCTTTACTTAGTAGTCAAGCTCTTTGCTGACCTCCAGCCGGTCTGGGTGAACATGGGGATGGGTTTTCATCCTGTGAATGACTCGCCTTCGGTGTTGAAAATGGTAGGGCTTTTAGTTTGGATTTTGGAATTTTGTTTTAAAACGATGGGAGTTGTTTAGTTCTTGAATAAGCGTAATAGCGAAATGAAGTGTGAAATGGTAACTTTGAAGGTTTAGGTTACTAGCTACGATAACATGGGGCAAATAGAAGTGTCCTCGGGTTATATGCTCGCATTATGGCAAGCAACCTATGTGATCGAGCCATAGCCGGATCTTTGTTTAACTATAAAGCCTAACCACAAAACCCTCTATTTGAGTCGGCTCCACCAGACATGCATTCACGGCCCCTTCCGGTTTAAAAACCACGCACTCGACCATTCGAGTGGCTCGTAAGACCATCTAAGAATACTTGAGTGCATCGGCAATAAGTATGCCTTTGTGTACCACTAAGCATGGTAAGTATTGGCGAAGTAATGACATTAAATGATATTCAACCCTAGTTTGGAAGATATGGAGCCATCATCTACAGTACAGCATTTAAAACATGAGGACAACACCTTGGCTTGCCACAAAACCAAGCTATGGCCCTCCTTCAAAGCTGCAAGGCTTAGCCCAAGCATCTCTTGAGTTGTCATCCTCGAGAGGGTGTTTGTAGCTGAAAATGAAAAGAAGAGGAGAGAAGAGAGAAAAGCAAACCACAAAATGAAAAGAATTTGCGAGGAGATATTTACATAAAATGAAAAGTTGCCAAAAGATTGCTTAGGGTTACAAAACCATGGGGGTTTATATAGACCACCCAATGTGTGAAACTACAAGAAAACCTAAAATGTTGGCTAATACAAGGGACAAGAAGGTAATACACCAAAACGGGGTCGTTTGGCATTAAGCTACAAATCAACGGGGCAAGGAATTTATTTATGCGAGAAAATTCGCTAGGTAGCGAAATTTCGCTACTTTAACAAAATTCGCTAACTGCGAGTACGAGAGATAGCGAAAATGAGGAATTTTCTCTGTGCACGGTGAATTTCGCTAGCTAGCGAGAGGCTTCGGTAACTGCGAAATATTTTAGGAATAGCGGCGAAGAATTTAAATGGGCATTGATTTTATTTATCTAAGCGAATTTATTTAACTAGCGAAATTTCTCAATTTCGCTAGGATTGAGATATTTTCGCTATGATTGCGAGAAATTACATAATCATGAAATTTCTGGGTTTTGTTCTTCAGCACTCTTCTTGCCTCCAGCGCATCGTTTCTTCATCACTTTGCCTTCATTTCTTCACTGAATTTTGATATGTTTGATGGCTGAAAATATAAGTTCAGTCTTCATGGTTCCTCTCATATCTCGATATTGACCTCCCAAGGTATGCAAAAACCTGAAAAATAACCAAAAATAACCTCGGAAATGGCATAGAGGAGTGATACTAGAGTGAGCACAGACACCTCAATTGGCTTAGGTGATACGATTAGTGCGCATAAAGCACTCAAGACCTATCTCGAATAGAGCTCAAAATAGCACTATTTGGGCGCAATCTACCCCCAGCGAAGCCAGTTGCTAGTCCCTTAGCAATGCTAAAATAATAAAGACATGTATGCAGTGATTTTCTCAAAAAGTTTATAGTTCAAAAAGGTGTATGTACAAATAAGCATTACCTTTAAAATGAAGTGTAAGTTTGGCAGGTATAGAGAGAGCAAAACCATATAAGAACAATTTAGGAGGTCCAACAGGATCCATGGTTCCTCAACACGAATTTCCAACAAGTCTAATGGTTCTTAATGTAACCAGATTGAGCGATAAAGTGCGAAATTATTTCCTCCCCGAGCTGGCGCTCTTTTGGCGTGGCCTTAAGGCGGTGAGCAACTGAATAGGAATAGTTACACTCTTCTTTTCTTTATTTGACTACATTGGCAGGGTGCAATGCTCAGCTCGACTTCACCAAAGGGCGTGTAGAGGGTCCACTAGGTGACTCCTGACCCAGTGGGACACAGAGGCGTCGACGAAAGGATCCCTTGACCACAAACTCACGAGGCTTCACCGGGATAGAATGACTTCGAAAATCAAGCACCTCTGATTTGTTAAATTCTACCTATCCACCGTGTAGCGTCTTAGTCGATGACTCCTGACCAATTAAGGCTTGAGGCATCGGGATTCAAGGCTTTCGCCATATACCCCTCGGGCCGTGCTCGGGTTTCAGCCCAGCTTCACGACTTTTATTTTCTTTTCTTCTTTTCTTTTTCTTTTTACTTTTTCTTTCTTTTCCTTTTTGAAGACTACATTGGTCTTCAAATATAGATCTTTACAAAACCTATCATGGAGTTGCCAACATACCTAAAATGAGGCTGTCTGAGGGAAGTGAAAGGAGGCAAATAATTTAATGACTATTGGAGCAAATCGATGTGCGGTGTGTGAATTAAGCTTAAAGGTGGAATGTTGGTGACGTAGTGGAACCAGTGACCAAAAATTCTTCAAACATGGAATTGTTCTAGCATTAAGGTAGCATGGGTTTGAAGTTTTTCCAGTGCAAGAAAGCGATTCAATTGTCGATTAAAGCAATTCAATTGTCGATTGAAACGAAGAATGGATACCTGAATTAGAGACAAAGATTTTTGCAAAGTGTAATACATATACTTAACAACGTATAGCTTTTGATATAGCCAAATGGCTGAAATGCATTGCATAACAAAAATTTGAAACATACAAAAGATATAGCACCTACTGTAAGCTAATGCATGAATCTTACACAAAATTAGTAGGCGGAGTTGATAAAGCTGATAAGCATGCAAAATCATAAAAGGGCGAACCACCTCCTCTGTGGTGGTGGTGGGTGCAGCTCTTTAGCTGTGGCATGACATATCCAAAGAAGGCTGCCTTTCCTTTGCGAGTGGGCTCGACTCTCACAGTCGGGAAGCGCGGAATACCCAAATGTGTCATGATCTGGCTGCGACATGGAGTGCGATGACCTAAGTGTACCATTTCGAACCCGACCTACGGTCTGTCTTTGTCTGGGTAGTGGCCAGAGCATGCGGCATCATACTTGGCTAGCTCTCGGCAGCGTGTATGTGCTCACGGAGAATCTGTCTTTTGTATAAGATGGGCCGGGAGTATCATTTGCGGTACTTGGAGTAGCATGTGGAGGAGGAGATGGAGGAGGCATATGTAGGCTAGACTCCTCTGCCTCGGGCTCGGGGCGTGACTATACGTCACATGGGAGTCCTGGCCTCCCCGATCAGGTACCTCCTGCTGAGTCCTCTTTGCTGGAGGGAGAGAAGCGCTATCAAGGCCATCGCTCGCTCCATCGACGGGACACAGGGCATCGAATCCTCCAGCTGATCAGGGGCTCCTCTGGAAAGCGAGTGCTCCGAGGACTGGCATAATAGTCGGCATCGGCGGTGGAGACTCTCAGCTCAAGCCAGGCCCTTACGATGGACCTTATCCTAGAAGTTTAATAGGGAGGTCATCACCGGCTCGGGGCCCGGGCAGGGAATCCCTTTGAGATCAGGTCTGAGCACTCAGGATGGCCCTACGGCTGTGCGTAGTCTTTGCGTGGGGAAGAAGGTACAGTCCTGAGCAATTGATCGACCGGGAGCATCGAGTGGTTGCCTCGAGGAATAATATGGGTCAGCGAGTGGTGTCTCGAAGCCGAGGCTGCGGACCATCTCCTTGTGTGCGGGTGAGACCAGTCGATAACCCTGCGAATTGGCTGCGATGTCTGCGAGGGCCCATTGTTGAAATGTCGACCGCTCTCTAAGCACTCTGAGCGATCGTCGATGGTGGCCCGGGCTCGGCGGGTTAAACTCCCAGGGATGTCATCAGATAGGTAGAGCTATGAACCACTAGGGTAATATCTGCCTCGACTCGTAAATGGTATGGTAGTGCTCGATCGGTCGCATCGAATCCACTAAATCTGCGATCATTAGCCGTCGGAGTCGGGACGATCGTAGAATGACTCGGGTAGAAGTCTCTCGAATGGCCATGGCGTTCCCCGGAATAGGGTGCGAATATGACCTCTGATCCTGGAAGTGGCGATAGCAGGCGAAAGGGGTGCGCCTTTCTTCTTTGATGTGGCTCGTGATGGTGAGTGCAGATGAGGATGACTCACCGGGCTGAAGTCTGATCCGCTTGGGCTGGGCCCTCCTGGATCTTCGTTGGAGGCAGTGACGGGGCCAGGGGTCCGTCCGCGTCGGTACCTCCCCGAGACCCGGGGATCCTCGGGGCGCCCTCGGGGGGCTGGGGCCCGAGTGCTGGGTCGGGAAGCCGGGTTAGGCTGGGGCCTTTGCACTCCTCTGCTCGGGGTGCGAATGCGGCCCAGCCTTGGTCGGAGGCGGGACCGCCGAATGCGCACCATAGCGGGAGAATGAAAGGACAGCATGGTAGGGCTCCTCGGTGTGATGAAAGCGAGAACGCTGCGGGGCGTCGGGCTCCCTTTCTTGAAGGTGAGTCACACTCCCGGTAAGACACGGGCAGACCGGGGCTCCGCTGGGTGCGCGAGTGGGGCGGCGGCTGCCTGCGGTGGCGGGGCTCACAGTGAGGCGGCGTGTGCGGTGCTCGGGCGGTGGTAGTGGCTGTAGGCACGGGGGGCGGTGGAGGCGGTGGTGGGGCGCGGGCAGAGGCAGCGGTGGGCCCGTGGTATGGCGTTGTGCTCCGACCAGGTGGCTCGGGCGCGGCAACTGGCCGCGGCAATGACGAGTGGTGTAGCTATTTGTAAACCACAGGCTCGTAAGTGGCTCAGTGGCAGGGAGAAAGGATTGAAGTGAATTCAGCCCCTCCACTGATTCGATTATAAGTCATTGAAGCGACAAGCAGTCATTTGCCATTTATTTATAATATTGAAATGCCTTATTTATTCCACCTAATCAGTTTAAACTACTATATTAATAATAAAAAATAAAAAAAATAAAAATTATCATATTAAAATATACTTCAATATTTAATATAAGATAATTAAAATAAATCTAAAAATTGCTTAAAATGAAGAATTACTAAATTAAAAACTTACTAAAAATATACAATTATTGGAAATTGACCAAATTAAAATACAAACCAAAATTATTGGTGCAATTTGGTTTTAGAGCCCACCAAACCGACCCAGTTACAGTACTCGAGGAGGTCGGGAGGATGATCTCCTCAACTCGTGATGACTGGTGATTCCTTGGTGTTGGATTCCATTGTTAACGGTTTCTCGATTGAATTTGAATTGAGCAATTGTTGCGGTGGCCTCTTGATGTAATGCAAAACCTGCATCACCTTGGTTGGCCATTTTCTTGCAATTCTGGACCTTTCGGCTTTACTGCATCTTCGACCAGTTAGATTGACTTCATCGGTCATTTGATTTTTCATCTTCTAATGGCTTGTGCTTGTTGTTCAAATGGAATATGTTCGACTCCAAGGTCATGTCGCCAAATGTGGTTGCATGACCATTAGGCAATTGATGATTGCATTAGCGGTGGCGGGGAAATGGTCTTCTAGGATGATTGGCACATGATTAGGTTCATTTGCAATTGGCTCGTGTAGAGCCTTTACAAAATATCTTGGGTAGTAAATTTGTCTATTTTCATAAGTGATGAGCTTAAAGTCATCTCTTTTAGTCCATTTTTCTGTTTGATTTTCGGTTTAAATTGAATAGTCAATATACGAATTATAGAGAAACTACCATTTGTCATTATGCGGGAAGGAAGCGAGAAAGAAGAAAAGCGTGGAAAAATGCAAAAATAAGTGGATAAAGGTGCAGCCAATTGGCGGAAGCGAAAGGAAAAAGAAGTGACAAGTCATTGATCTGGTTTGGGGGTCTACGGTCCGGTTGAAGTCGCGGCGGGGATAACAAGCTATAGAAGTCGCTGGCGTAGGCGCACGAAGTGAAAAGAAATGAGCTGATGTCGCGGCGTGAGATGAAGTGTGACGCTGAACCGGCGGTCGAAGAACTCACAGGAGATCATGAGGAGATGTCAGCGACCAAGATGCGTGTCGTGACATCAGAAACGAACCGTGGAGACTTGTGAAGGCATGATGATGCGACCGAGATATGATGTCGTGACATCGAGCGAATAGATGAAAACTGCGAGTCATAAAAGCGATATCGCGACATCTGTCGATGTCGCGTATCAGCGATAACCGGTTGAAAGCCGGAGAACTAAATCGAAGTGCGACATAAGACTGCTCGGTTGAAAGGTAAAGCTTGTGAAGTGAGGGTGGCCAGCGGCGGAAGTCGCGACGGTGAAACGAGTTAGGCACGCCGATGACTTAAGTTGATGTTGCGGCGTGAGATCGGTCGCGACATCGGGAGGCGACGGATCAAGATCACGAGCCATAAAGGGATGTCAGCGACAAGAGATTGATTTTGCGACAACATGAGCGACCAGTTGAAGCCTACAGTTCCATAAAATGATGTCGCGACGTGGGATCGAGGTCGCGACATCAGACAACTAGTTGAAAGCTGCGAAGGCCTTAGTGAGTCGACAAGATATCGGCGTGTGACATCGAGGAGAGAACAATTGAAACACAGGCGGATGAGAGGTCCGCGTGAAGATGGTGATATTAGCGACACGAGATATTTAAATCAAGGCTATATAGTGTCGGCCCGAAATTGCGACGTGGGATCGGAATCGCGACCTCGATGATGTCACGACAAAGAAACAAAGTCGCGACTTGAGCGATGAATTTGGGCACAGATATCTACGGTCCACGAGCGAGGCTACATAAGGGTGAGACGATTAGGAACCTATAAATACCGCGGCTATCCGGCTCATTAAAGCGGCTTAGCGGCCGCGGAGCGAGAGATACGGATAGGCTGCGTGCTCATTTTTAGTTTTCTTTTGTTTTCTTTCTTTATTTTATGTTTTAAATCGTTTTTAAGTGGATTAGTTTTCATACCATTTATTTTGTTTCATTTTTGGAATTGGATGCTGTCGTTTCCACGAAGAAGCCCGAATCTAATTGTACAGCAAATTCTTTGCTGGAAAGTTGAAGTTGACCGGAATTTTAAGATTCGGTTTATCCGGTTGAAATGCGAGTTATTCTTATGATCGGAGGAATCTTTGCGGCGTGTAATTCGGTAATCAAGGAACCTGACTTCCATTATATGAATGCTATTGTCATAACTTATCTTTCTGTTATTTATTTCAGCCAAATCAGTAATTGAGTTATGAATTGTTTGGTTGGGTTTAAAGTTTACGATCCTGAATATCGAGTTCTTATACATTAAGATTTGTTTCATTGTTAGTTTCAGGAGGTCCTCCCGAGTGACACAGAGGCTTGTTCACAGGAGCTATGAACATCTCTTTAAGGTGTATTAACCTGCTATTTTTGATGCGGTGGCCTTTACAATGAGTTTACTTGGATAAATCCTCTTTCGCTTGAAATCCAAGGCTAGGAGTCAGGCAGAGTTCATCGATTAAACGAGACAAAGTTCACCTCAGTCAGGATAGTGATGCCAAATAGTGTTAGGCTGAGATCTAACGAGGAAGGGTGATCTACTCTAATTTGGGAAAGCTGACATGGAAGTTGTATATCCTTGCTTGGCGTAGATAACTTGGGAGGCTGGGTTCTGATCCACAAAATGGAGTATGAAGTATTGCGAAAAGAAAAAATACCCGAGTTAGGAAGTCCTTATTAAAAGTATTGTCTAATTCCCTGTGTTAGAGAATCGGGTCAAAATTAGTCAATGAAATGTGAGTTTGGAAGATCCATTTGAACTACTTTGTATAGACGATTCGAAAAAGCGAAAATTCACGAGAAAAATTTACAAGTTTAAACGAAATTGATTCTTCACAATAGCATTGATCTTAATGTGTTCTCTAGCGATTACTATTCAATTGATCATTTTCTAACTATCTTATTCTTTATTCTTTATATTGAGTTTATTTTTCATACCGATTTATTTTCTTATGTTCATTTAATTTTCCGGCACCTTAATCTTTGGATTCCACTATCATTTTATGGTCAAATATTATGGAGCTTGAGTAGTCGGGAGTAGTTGATTTAAAATTCTTGAGATCTCTTATTGGGATCGATATCGAACTTAAATCATTTGTACTAGTTGACTGTGCACTTTGCGAATATGAAATCAAAGCAGGAGCTTTGAAATGACTTACTCTGAGATTTTTGTTTATATTATAATTTCCTGAAGTTTTATGCTTGGGTTCTTGGGGACAATTAGTCCTTGGGTAACCGAGTGTTACAGAATTTTATTGTGTGTGCTTTGGTTTGTCGACACCCAGAGACATCCTCGACTATGCCAGGGATCTTTGCCGTCATCGACGATGAAGTGTGATGTTAGTAGGTTTAAGTTCACGAGCCCTGGCCCGCGGCCACGCGAGTGCGGGTAGTAGGTTCACACTAGCTCTAAATCCAGCGGTGCCTTGTCTGTACTAGTCCCTATGTTGGCCCGAATGTGGGGATCCGGATCCTTGTATTTGGCGGGTTCTTGCTTTGGATTATGGCATTGACATTCGATTAAAAATACCTTTCTCATTGCTAACGCTAGCAGTTGTACAAAGATCTTTCAAAAACTGCATAGGCGAGGACTTGCTTGATGATGTCAAAAGAGTATCATTGACTTTCACGCCTTAGGACTTCTAGGATGCACACTTTGTTGGATCACCTTCTTCTTGCCTCTTAGCGCTTGTGGAAATGGAGGGAGGATGCAATGCTTCATTGAGTCTTCCTTCAGGACAATGTGTTCTAGCTCAGATTCTTCTCCTTTCCTGGTTTCCTCTACAGGCTTGGGCATTGGCTGATCAACCTCTTTTCCACTCCTCAGGGTGATTATGGCACCACCTCATCCATTCAGTGCTAGATGAACCTACCTCATGCACTCCTTTGGTTGGCGATGTTTGGGAAGGAACCTTCCTCTCTCACATGCCTCCCGAATTTTGTTGATCTTTGTGATTGAATCTGCAAGTTGTCGATTTACGGTTAAGATTGCTCTCGAGCCCATCCCATTCTCTTGTTAGGTGTGCTCTCACGATTATCAATCCTTTGTGCGATTGCACGTGATCCCTTTTGTTCTTCCATAAAATTGCCACCACCTTACTCAAATTTAAAATGGCTTGTTCCACGAGTGATGAGGATGAAGGTGGATTTGTGGTTGAAGGTGGAACAAGCGTAGTTTGGCACACAGGGGCACATAGGCGGGATTAGGTTCAGAAGGTTGAGTGGTTCCTCGATTGAGATTGTAGGTATTTCCATATGGGGCATTAGGTTGTGGTGGCTTGTATTGACCTACGGCATTTGCACATTCTGACATCAAATCCTTCACTGAAGGGGCCATAGGATACTGTCCTTCAGGGTGGGCAGTGGCTTGGAAATTGGTGCAGGGATTGGCTTGTGCAGGATTTTAGATCCTTGCATGGCGAATCGTTGCACTTTACCAGCTCCTCTGTACTGCTGGCCAGGATTAAATCCACTAACTGTTTCATGTCTTTGACGGTGTATAGAATTCCTCTAGGGTTATTGATGGCCTCATTTTCTCCATTTCTCTAGGGTTTGGCTCATCCCAACCCTTAGAAGTTTCAGCCACGTAGTTCAAAAAATCCATGGCTTCATCGGGATGCTTGCTCAGAAAAATCTCCCACATGGTCTCAAGTACGCTTCATGGCGGGAGACACCACCATAGAAGTGAAGCCACGAGCATCCATGTGAAACAACGATGCAGACCAATGCGATAGTCTACATAAATCTCCCGGCAACGGTAGAGCACCTCTCACCATCTTCAGTTTGCAAGGTGTAAATTTGTCTCTTCAAATTATTGGTCTTGTGAGCCTTGAAGAATTTCTTTAAGAGTGCGCACTGATATTGTTCTAATTGTCCTGGGCCTCGATGAGTTAAGCCGTATCTTGGCCTTGTCCTTGAGGTCGATCAAATGCCTTTAACCCCGGCAAATCCATGTCCATCATACCTTCCTTAAAGGTTGTGCATACTCAAAATCCCTTTATATGGGAGCGTATGGGTTTTCTCATTTTCCATACCATGATACGCTGGGAGTAGGGCACCAAATAGGCCTTTAGCATCGCTACATCTTCAGCAGGGGGGTATGATGCAAGACGGGCACTAACTCTGAGGGTGGATGTGATCCCCCATGGACCCGTAGTCGCTGATCCACCGCACCTACCGACTCATTGCTCCCCGCATGAGGATCCATATTCCCATCGGGCACACCGATTTCACCGACTTGTTCAATCGTGTTCGATTCCTTGGGTAATTGATGTCTCTTTCCCAGCTGCGTATAAACACATGTTACAATAATCGAGATACAAACAACAAAGAGCAATAAAACAAACTCAGAAAAGGGTTAAGGTTACCTAAAATAAGAACTAACCTGTATGAAAAACAAAATAAAGGCGCTTATCGCAGCGATGAAACTTGCAAGCAGCAAACTGGATTCAAAAAGGGTTGTAAGGTCACCTTCACTCTGTGATGTCAGATCACAAGTACACTTCCAACTTATCATACGTAGTTCGCACCATCCCCGGCACCGGCGCCATTTGATTCGTGCCATCTGCAGGGCGAAATCGAATCAACAAAATTTGTTTCCTATAGCTCTCCCACCGCCGTAGTCGCTTTCGATCGTTGTATACAATGGTTCAGTGGTCGAACACCCGGGATGGGTTTTCATCCTATGAATGACTCCCATCGGGCCATTAAAATGGCGAGGCTTTTAGTTTGGATTGGAATTTTGTTTTAAACAAGGGGAGTTGTTTGGTTACTCGATCAACCTGTAATAACTGAAAATGAAGTGTGAATGGTAACTTTGAAGGTTTAGGTTACTAGCTCGAAGCAACATGTGCAAACAAGTGTCATCGGGTTATATCCTCGCATTATGGCAAGCAACCGATAGTCCAAGCCATAACCGATCTGCTTAACTATAAACCTTAACCCTAAAGTTCACTCCTATTTGAGTCAACACAGCAACATGCATTCACAGCTCCCTTTCTGGCTAAAAACCCTAGCACTCAACCTCATTTCAAGAGCTCAGAAGACCATCTAAGAATAACAAGCAGATCTAACAATAAGTATGCAATCAGACCCTAAAGCACGGTAAGTATCACAAAGTAATGACATTAAATGACATTCAACCCTAGTTCGGGAAGATACGGAGCTACAACACAAAGACTGTAGCATTTAAAACATGAGGACAACCCAGAACTCGCCACAAAACCAGCTTAAAACCCTCATCTTCAAAGCTATAAGGCTTAGCCAAGCATCTCGAGTCACTGCCATCCTCAAGAGGGGGTGTCTGGCATCCCAGAAAATTGTTAGAGGGAGAGAGATATATGTTCAAACTAAATGAAAGTCATGGGAGATATTTACATAAATGAAAAAGTTGCCAAAAGATCACAGGTTACAGAAAACCATGGGGGTTTATATAGACCACCCAATGTGTGAAACTAAAGAAAACCTAAAATGTTGGCTAATACAAGGGACAAGAAGGTAATACACCACAAAACTAAATGCTTAATTAAATACACAAAATCAATCAGTGGCAAGGAATTTCACATGTGAAAATTGCTAGGTTTGCTGGGTTTTCGCTAGCTCCAATAAATTGCACGTGAGATAGCTTGTAATGAGAATTTCGCTATGCACGTGCTGAATTTCGCTTAGCAACGAAATTCTCGCTAGCCTAGCTTAAATATTTAGAGATACAATCCTGAAGAATTCTCGCTGTAAGTACGTACTCGCTATCTAGCCAAATTCTCACTAGCCTAGCGAAATTTCTCATTCTCGCTAGATTTAAAATTTTCGCTATGATTGCGAATTCTTTTCAAGAATCCCAAATGAAATTTTCGAGAATTATAGCCGAAATTTCCGGGTTGTTTGTTCTTCACTCGTCCGCACACCGCACCTCCACGCATCAAGCTTCATCACTTTGCCTTCATTTCTTCACTGAATTTTGATATGTTTGATGGTTGAAAATATAAGTCCAGTCTTCATGGTTCCTCTCATATCTCGATATTGACCTCCCAAGGTATGCAAAAAACCCGAAAATAACCAAAATAACTCGAAATGGCATAAGTGATACTAAGTAGACCTAACACTTCAATTGGCTTAATTGATAATGACATGCAAAAGCACTCAAAACTCCATCTCATCGTGGCTCAAAATAGCACCATACTGGGCACTAATCAATGTGCCTACAACTGCCTCTCTCGGGTATCGAACCGGACCCCTGCCAACGAAGGGCTCCACGTACGAACCATGGCTAGGAGTCAATCTCAGCAGGAACCCGCAGTGATGGTCAAGTTTACGCCGCAATCGTACTCGACAAGAAGGGACTGCGGGCTCAGCATGGCGGTCAGCAAAATGCGGCCGTTCGCGCGCGACACTTGCGGTAAGGTGAATGCAAAGTACCGGGAGGGGCCTGGGTCCTGGCTGGGGTTCGGCAGGAGGCAAGAAACAAGGCGCCTCGAGTGGTGGTGCGAGCGCGTGCCGCAGCGGTAAAGCTCGTATACGTAGGCCTCTCGCCTCAGGCGCTCGAAGAAGGTACTGTGAATTGAGAATAGGGGAAGTGCCTTTATAAAGCCGGTAGGCAACTAATAGGACCCATAAGGTACGAAGAGCCATTAGAGGATAAATTTCGCTATTATCATAAATTTATGCCCGCACCAAATTTCCATCCTACAAAATAACAAAATTTTAATTTAAATAAATTAAAATAAAATAAAATAAAATAAGAATAAAATAAAACAAAATTTTAATCGAACATAAAAAGGTTTTAAGTAAAACTAAAATAAAGAAAATTACTAAAAATAAAAATAAATAAATAAAAACTGAAAATTCAAATTAAACTAAAATCAAATTGAGCCGTGAAGCCTGGTCTCATGAGACCAAACCACCATCTCGCCTGCCTTATTCATGGAAGATCAAGGAGGAGGAGCTCCTTCACGCCGCAAAGGATGGGCCGAATTGTTTCATGCCCAAATTTCATTTGTTTCTGAGCTTCTTTCACTCGTGGTGTCGGGGAAGTATCGTTTCTGGTGAGTGATCGACGCAAAGCCAATTCTCCATCAACTGCTTCACTTTTCTTCACAAATTCTTCCTGCAGTTTGTGAGCAGTTGGTTTCCGAACTTGACCAATCGTGCAAACTCATCCGATCCTTGCCTCTCATCTTCCTCGTCGCTTGTGTCGCTGTTCGTGTGAAAATATTGAGCTCTAGCGGCTGCTTCCAAACGTGAGCTACATGACCCATCTACGCTTGATTATCGCATTGGAAGGGCTAAAATGGCCTTCCGGTGATGATTGGCACATGATTTGGCCCTTAACCCGTGATCTAGCTCTATCAAGCACTACAAAATCCACCGGATGAGAATTTGGTCCACCTTCACCAACACATCCCTCAACTATGTCCCTTGTGAATTTTACCGATCGACATTTAAGGATAGAGTGATGTTGGTAGGCTTAAGCTCCCAAACCCAACTTCTTATATACTGAGTACTGCAGTGGTTTACACTGGCCCCCAAGTCCAACAGTGCTTTATCTATGCAAGTTCCTCCAATGTTGACCGATATTATGGGGGATCCCGGATCCTTATTTCACCTGGTCTTCGCTTCGAATGATGGCAATCGACTTGTTCCTCTGCTAGGAAGGCCTTCTTTCAATACCCAACCTTCTTGATCGCAAGTAATGCAGTCCTTCAAAAAATTTTGCATATGTCGGGACCTACTTAATCATGTCATGCATATTTACCTTCATCATTTTAACACCTCCCAAATTTCAAATTTACTCAGGATTTTTCTTCGCCTCTCTAATTGCTTGAGGAAATGGAGGGGGTATGTTTTTCTTCATTGAATCTTCTCTGATTATTATTCTCTCAGGCTCAGCTTCCTTTTCTTTCCTTGTTTCTTCAGCAATCTTGGGCATTGGTTCCTCAATTTCTTTTCCACTCCTCAAAGTGATGATAGCCTTTACTTCATCCATTCTCAGATTTGGGTCACGACATATCCCATTCCATGTATTCCCTAGGGTTTTGCTGTCCGGGAAGGGAATTTCCTTTCTGATCCTACGCTGATTATACAACCCAATGGAACTCTTGCAACTCATAATGCATGTTGTCTAACTTTGTCGAGCGAAGCCTCAACCCATTTCAATTTCTTGATTAGTTCGACATTGATGGCTTTTTGCTCCTCTACAAATTTCCCACCACCTTGCTCAAATTCAAGATGGCTTGCTCAATAGGAGAAGAAGGTGGAGGTTGTTGCATTGTTAGAAACAGGAATAACCACACTGTGTCTCTTGTGGGGCATACGCAGTGTGATTTCGCTTCCATTATGTCTCTGATGATTCCCTCCACCGGGGGTTATAGTTACCATACATTCAGAGGTGGCTTATTTAACCCAAGACATGGGCATGCACTTGTATTAATTCCCTTACTCAAGGAATTGATCGACGTTATTCCTGTGCGTGCTATTCAGACCGACACCAAAATAGTCAGCGAGATGCGTGAAATCTTATATTCACCTGTTGCACTTCACGGTCGATTTCATTTCAAGCTCCCCTAACCTTCTAAGTCAAAGTGGTCGGCTGCTTTCATCTCCGTGTCTTTTAAAGTGCATAGATGCCTCCCTCGGTGGGCCTGAGGCCTCATTCTTTCGCTCTCGGCCTCGCTCATCCCATCCCCCGAGGGTTTCAGCCACATAATTCAAAAGTCCATGGCTTCATCCGGTTCTGCTCGTAAAGTCCCTCCACACATGGTCGCCAGCTTGTTTCACGGCCGGAGACATACCATCATAGAAATGATTCACTAGCATCCATGTATCAAAACCACGGTGTGGGATACGCACTAATGGTTCCATGAACCTCTCCCAACACCGATAAAACTTCTCATTGTCATATAGGCCGAAAAAGTGTGTATTTGCCTCTTTCAAACTCCAAGTTGGTCTCGTCAGCATCAAAAATTTCTTCAAAAATCACCAAGATCTACCAATTTCTTTAATCGCTGCCAAACGAATCAACATTGTCTTATTCTGAAAATAGTCAATGCCTTCAACTCAACAAATCCATACTTCCGCTACACCTCTCCATAAAAGTTATGCATACTTCCCTCAAAACCTTGATGTGTGTGTATATGGATTTTCATTTTCCATACCATGAAAAGTCGGGAATAAATCTGGGTCAAGGTCTTACCGCCACATCCTCAAAGACGTGGTATGATGCGTGAAGGGGCACCAACTCTGGGAGGGTGTGGCGTGGTCCCTCATCGACCCATGCTGTCGGATTCATGTGAGCCGGCCATCGACTCGTCGTTCGTAGAGTGATCCATTTGCTCAATCGTGCACACCTAATTTCACAACTTTCGCCAATCGGTGCACTAACCTTGCAAGCCTACTCCGATATTCCTCTATCCTGATGCATAAACACCGTGATTGACAAAAAAAAAAAAAAAAAAAAAAGAGGCAAAGCAAAGAACAAATGTAATACTACAAAAGGATTAAAAGTGTTAATAAAAAATTAAGACTGTAAAAATAAACAGCCCAACAGTTGGACTGGGCCGAGTAAAAAATTGAAATTCTAAACAATGAAATTCAAAAAGGGTTAAAAGGTCACCAATACTTGGAATGAAGATCACAAGTACATATCAACTCATCATTTGTAGTTTGGCACCATACCCGGCAACGACGCCATTTGATTCGTGCCACGATAGGTGATGAGTGCCTAAAACACTCAGGTTATACCCGTTTGGCCTTACGCTTTTAAGCTGCTATTTCAAGATTTAAATATGTATTTTTATAGCATAATATCCATTAGTGCAATTGGTGTGAATGCGTGTGCAATTATACAAAAGAGCAATGGGTGCCGGCTCCAGAGCAGGATCAAAGTGCAATAAAGATGGTCGGAACGCCGCGACGCCCCTGACTGCTGAGGACGCCAACGCTATACTGGGTCAACTAATTTAAAAGTCACAGTAGAATGCCGCTGGACAAGCAAGGTGTCGCAACGTCACGAAGTTTTGTCTTCTCATCATTAAAAGCAAAAGGGGTGCGTGCACTGGGCATCGGGGATCATACTCTTAAATCTAGGCACTAATTCGTAACGCAGCGACATCGATCTCAAAAGAAGAGCCCGATTGTATTTTTCGTTCGATAATAGAACTATGTTTCATATATCATAATATCGTATTTTCTTATTCATTACGTTTCTAGATTCATAATTAGGTATTGTCAACCCGTCACGTGCGTAATGGATTAAAGCTTGGTTTAATTTTTATATTAATACTTATGATTCATTATCATCCGCTTTATTATCCGTGAATCAATTCAGCATATATGTTCACAACATTAGTGCACTATACTAGAGATCCAGATTCAGAGGAAGAGGATACCTGTATATGAGTAGATGTTCTTCGCAGCCGGACTGGACAACAGAGATATTCCGATCCCGGGAAGGTGGCTACTATGCTTAGAACATTCGTTTTCTTGTACTGTTAGTAGAGATGCACTGACCTCATTAATATTAAAGTAATACAATCTTCTAGAGATAGATTCCAGCAAGAATCACCTCACAATAATAAATCATAAATAAATCAATATTTATCTTTAAGAAATAATCCATCGAAGCGGTAGGGGAGAGCATAACTCTAGTCTCCATTGGCACAAAGAATCATCTGGGCAAGATTTCATTTAAATTAGTCACCAGCACTCTTTCACACAATACGATATCCGTGGAGAAGATTTAAAAGCCAATCTTGTATTCAACATACCTATCCGTGGATCGATATCCACTCATCGTATAATATAATAGTTTGGGGCAACGCTGCGGCACTGCTACACATAGGAAGTGACATTTATACATCACGCCACGATTGTTGAAAGGTACGTCATGATAGGTTTTTAGAGTGACAGAGAAGGTGCCAACATATTACTCTGAACTCGTTTATTTGTTTTTTTACAAGTGCTGGTAATTCGGGTCTTGTTGTTTCGTGATCAGTAGTGAAGATTTCAGCGGAGTACATGCGACGACAAGATCAGTCGACCAACATCCGCTTGATCCTCGAGCTAGAGCACTTTACTAACACGCCGAGAACAGGAGACTGGAACAACCCAAATTAGCAAACATGGGAGGGCGAATGAAGAGCAGATCTTAGCAACAAGAAACTGAGCGTAGAGGCCGAAACGGGAATAACTACAACCAAGCAACCCAGCCGCTTATTAAGCCGATGATCCATTCATGTTGTTAGAAGAGTTTGCTCTACCGCCTAATCAAGAGCCCGGCATATCGAAGACCACCTATTCAAGCAAATAATCAGTTGAAGTCACCACTTTGCAGATGTTTCCAAAAACATCTTTGTCTACCTGTCATTTAATGAGAACTAAATATATTTTGACCAACTTCCTTGAAGTTTCATGACAATGACTGGCATGAATTGGATAATTAAGAAGCACTGTGCCGCGCTTGTCTCACTCATCATGATAGCAAGCATCACAACAAGTCACCCACCCGATTCCATTACTCACGGAACGATTTACAGTAGAATTCCGACCAAGTTTTTCCCACTAAAATTCGTACAACCAGTGCAGATCAATACTTTCGGGACAACTAGAGTGGAGAGAACTCAAGTGCAGGCATGGGATAGATTTCACTTAACTATTAAGGAAGGCCTTACATCACCGACTGACCGATGATGCATGTCCATACTTTCTATAATGGTCTGGAGAACAACAAGAACAAAGTGATCATGCCTCTACTGAGGAGCACTAATGAAGAAAACCACTTATCAAGCGCTTATGAAATTGGAAGATGTCATGATCATCATTAAATCATCGGCCTAGGAGAAGACTACACCAAAGAAAGCTACGGTGGTACCTGGAGCAATGAGGTTCTCAATAATCTGGTTAATCATGTTACACAACTTACTGCTGTATAACTAGACAACAAGGCCTAGACAACATACGTAATTCAACCCATGGGAGTTGCGGTGAATTGTGGAGGATGCAGCGATTGGTCAGCGATTGAGCACGTTTACCAAGAAACCAAACAGTAGAGCAGGCCCAGTATGTGTCGAGGTTCAATCAGAGTCAATCACAGCAACAAGGACAGTATGGGGGAAACAATTATCAGAATCAGAATTAGCGCGTGGCGTAATAATCGAATCGTGAACAATGTAACAATCAAGGTTTGAATTGAGAACAACTACAACAATATGCCATCAAACCGAAGCTACGAACCACCTCCGAGAAAAGGTGGACTTAACAAGTCGCATAATGTTGACTTCCCACTCGCTTATGAATGAGACAAAGGCTTAATATGCAAGAACGTCACCCACCGAACAATCGTCACGCTTGAGAAACTCGAGGTACAAATGGTCAGAACGCCAAGATGTTTACGTAGCGTACTGTGGTTCGCTACTGCTACCCGTAGAGGGTAAACCTCAGAGAAGGAAAGAGTACTATAAGGCCATCACCTGAGTGGAAAAGAGTCGAAATCCCTGATAAGCAACTAGTGGTAAGAGAACTAAAAGTTAAGGAGCAAGACCAGCATCCCGAAAGCACTGGGATGCAAGATGAGCAACCCTAAGCATGATGTACCAAAGATAATAAAATCAGGGAAGAAACCAAGAAACAGATAAAAACAGATGAACCTATCATACCAATCTCGTATCCTTATAGGTTGAAGAAAGGTAAGTTAAAGAAGCAGTTTGCAAAGTTTCTTGACATCTTCAAGAAACTACATATTAATATACCCTTTTTGGAGGCACTAGAGAATATGCCTACACGTGAAATTCATGAAAAGATTCGCGAGTAAGAAGAAGTCGGAGGAATATGGGACCATCGCTTTAATCGAGGAATGCAGTAAGCCATCCCAAAAGAAGCTTCCCTAAACTTCAAGATCCTAGCTTTTACTGCACTGCCTTCTATGGGAATCGGTATCCGGAAAAGCCAGGTGATTCTGGGAGCAAGCATCAACTTGACGCTTCGATGTTTGATTAGTGCCCAAAAAGTACAATTTCAACCCTATATTAGATAGGTTTCTGGTGCGCTTTTGTGCACTAACTCATGTCATTTAGTACCAATTGAAGTGTTCAAGTCTTCTTAGTAGCACTTATGCCATTTAGAGAGTATTTTAGCCGTTAGGTTACAAGACTTTAGAAGTTCAATATCGAGATGTATGATGAATCATGAAGTTCAACTCAAGTGTCACCTATCAACCAAACCCAAGAATAAATGAAAACCGAAGGCAAAGTGAAGAAAAAATTTATGTAGAAGATGTGAGGCAAAGCAAAGGAAAAATCGCAAACCAGTTTTCGCTAAGCCTCATAAAAATTTAGCCGATTGGCAAAATTTCGCAGTTTAGCTAAAATTTCGCAAGTTCCGGGTACCGCTGATTTTCGCAGACACCGTGGTTTTCGCAGTAATCGTTCCTAGCGAAATTTCATGATTTCAAGACACTAAATTTCGCTTATTAGCTAAATTTCATAGGTAGCTAAATTGCTGCCTTAGCGAAATCTCCTATTTTCGTTATGTTCCTCAGGATTTCGCTACTAATAAATTCCTTTCACTCCTAAATAAATTCACTGTCTCGCCATGTTTTTGTATTTGAATGCCAACCGACCCAAATTCTCAGGTATTACCTCTTGTCCTTTAACTTAGCCAAATTTGTAGGTTTTTTGGTATTTTCATGTATTGAGGTGGCCTATATAAACCCCTCTCTTTTTGTAATAAATGGAGAGAATTTTGGGAGAGAATTTTGGGGGAAGCAACAATTTGGGGGAGAGAAGAATTTGTAAGTTTTCATTTTTGTAAATAAAGTCTTGTATTTTATTTAGGTTTTATTTTCCTCTCTTCTCTCTCCCTCTTCCCTACTTTCTAGGCTGCCAACACCCCTCGAGATGACAACTCAAGAGATGCTTCGCTAAGCCTCCCTTTCTTTGAAGTGAGAAGGAAGCTAGCCTGGTGGAAGGGCACCGTATGTCATTTTGTACCGGAAGTCACATAATCGTATTTATGGTCCTCATCTTCAAATTAGGTTGAATAGCTTTGAATGTTATTGATTCGCCAATACTTCCATAAAGTTTTAGGATACAAGCAGATACTTATTGGGTTAGATGCACTGCCGTTCATTAGATGGTCTTTACGAGCCTCCTCGAAATGATATTTAAATTTCTGCTGTGGTTTCAAATCAAAAAAGTGGTCATAACAAAGATGCTACCTCGTGTTGACTAAATAGAGTTGTTGTTAGGTGAGGTTTGGTTAGTTAAACATGGGACATCCTGCTATGCCAGGACTATAGGTTGCTTGTCATAACGCGAGGATAAAACCCGAGGACACTTGTTCGTCGACCTACCAAGTTAAAGGACTAAATCTTCAGTACTTTTACACTTCACTTTCAGTTATTATACTTTCTCGCCAACCTACTTCCACTGCTTTTGAAGCAAATCCAAAAGTCCAAATAAAAGCCTTCCTTTTACACTCATGCGTATCATTCTTAGGATGAAAACCTATCCCCGTGTTCGACCTTAGACTACTCATCGCAAAGAGTTTGACTACCGCAAATAGTGAGGGAACTTAGGGTGTATATAAATTTTGTTAATTTTAACAGCCTAACGTGGCACGAATCAAATGGCGCCGTTTGCCGGATGGTGCCAAAACTATCAATGGTGGAGTTGAAGTGTACTTGTGATCAACATCACAAGTGGAGGTAACCTTTACCCTCATTACCTACTGTGAACTCGCTTTTCATTACTTGCAAAGATCCAGACCGCTTCGCTTTTTAATGGCTAATTTTTGTTATTTAAATTTTAATCTTTTGCAAGCTCGTAGTTTCTCTTTGTTGCTCCTAAATTTTGTAAATGTGTGTTTACAAAACAAGGGGATGGTGACACACGTGTATCAATAGAATTAGTACACACCCCGAGCCAAACAAAGAAGTCGCAGTACATGCTACCTGATACCATGGATCCCATACCGAGGAACAACAGAGTCGTAACCAGAACCCCATGAATCCAAATGCTTATAGAAACTGACATGGGATCACATCCACCCTCCTAGAGTTAAGGCCCCATCCTCGTATCATTCCTCCCACTGAAGATGTGCAGCAAACAGGCCATATTTTGCACCCTCTACTCCCACATATCATGGTATGGAAAATGAAAATCCATACACTCATATTATTAGGATTTCGAGAGGTTTGCACATCTTCAAGGAAGGTAATGATGGACATGGATTTTGCTGGCAAGCTAAAACATTTTGCATTGACTCTAAAGGACAAGGCCAAGATACGGCTCAACCTATCGAGGCCTAGAACCACAAATCGGGCCGAGGTGGAGGCCGACCCCGAAGAAGTTCTTCGCTCATAAGACCAATAATTTGAAAAGACAAATTTACACCTTTGCGTTAAGACGCGAGAGATTTTACCAAGGTTTGGAGAGATTTATAGAAACCATCGCGCATGCCCAATAATTCATGGTTTGATACATGGATGTTGGTAAACCATTTGCGGTGGTCTCCGCCATGAGGCAGCTCTGAAACCATAAAAGCGGGGAGATTTTCTAAGCAACATCCCGATGAAGCCATGGATTTTAAATTACGTGGTTGAAATCCTAAGGGTCGGATGAGCCTAACCCCGTGAGAATCGATGTGATGAGATCACCAAATAACCAAAGGGTGGGATGTATGCACCGCTTACAACAGATGAGAGCTAGATTTCAACCTCTAGCTAGGAAGGTAGATGAGCTTGAAGTTACCCATGAAGTGCATGCAAGGATCGAAAATCCCGTGACAAAAACCAACTCGCACTAATTTCCAACCCCCGTACATCCAAAAGAGAACAGCGCCTGCGGCCCCCGCAGTTGAAGGAATTGATGTCAATGAAACACTGTAGGACAATACAAGCTACAACAACTAATGTCTACATGGTAATACCCTAAGCAATCAATCGGAGGAATCACCCTAATCTCTCATGGAGACCCAACCCCGCATGCACTCCCTGTGTAAACTCATTGTCTCCTCGCATCACAAATGCAACCATCATCCTCATCTCGTGGAACAAGCTATATTGAATTGGTAAGGTGGTGGGCAACTTGTTTATAACAAAAAGGAATCAATGTGAACCTGCACAAAGGATTGATATCAGAAAGTACACCGAACAAGAGAATAGATGGGCTGTGAGAGCAACCTCGAATCCATAAAATTGATAACCACAAGATTCCATCACTAAGATCAAGTTGCTGGGGAGACAAGAAAGCAGGAAGGTTCCTTCCAAACAGCTCCAAATCCTATGGGAATTTATGAGGTAGGATCATCCAACACCGAATGGATGAAGTTAAGGCTATAATTACCCTAAGAAGCTCGAAAAGAGTGTTGATCAACCTATGCCAAAGCCCGTTGAAAAATCCGATCGTGAGAAGAATCGAAGTAATCGGCATACCCCCTAAAGAGGACTCAATGAAATACCGCATACCACCTCCATTTCCACAAGCACTTAGAGTGTAAGAAGAAGGCATTCAAGGCGCATTTGTGAGGTCTTAAGGCAAGTAAAGGTTAACATACCTCTATTTGACATAATCAAACAAGTGTCGCTATGCAAAATTTTTGAAAGATCTGCACACCAAGAAGGGATTTAGGTATTGAGAAAAAGCATTCACCGAGCAAGTCATAATCCAAAGCAAATACAAGTGGACTGGTTCTACGATATCACTATTATCAGAACGATACGTCATTGCTCGATTTAGGAGCCAAGTGAACCCACGTCAGATTCGTGGTATGCTGTGCCTAGGTTTAGGAACTTAAACCTACCAACATCACACCTCATCAGCCGATAGATCGCGAAAATCCTTGGCATAGTTGAGGATGTCTTAGTGAAGATAGAGCAAATTTCACTCATCCAAAGAGGATTTCGTGGTGCTCGACACTAAGCCAATCATGAGTGAACCCCAATCATGTACCAATCATCTCAAAGAAGACCATTTCTGGTCACGTGCCAATGCAATCATCAATTGTTTCAATGGAGTCATGCAACTAACCTTGGTAACATGACATCGAGTTGGGTAAACATCTTCATTCGGAATAAACATGAGCTGCTAGGAAAGTGAAAACTGAAATAACCGATGAAGTTGTTTCAAATGTTCGTATGCGGAAAACAAAGTGCCTGTGAATTGCAGTGGGAGTAATCAACTGGCGAGATAAAGAAATTTCACCCTGCCATCACCACTGCCAGCTTCAATCGTCAATCCAGTGCCACCGCCATGACCACTTCAACAATCGGGTCACCCAACACACGGAATCGCCCTGTGCCACGCAAGGGCCGATGAGATCATTCTCCTCGACCCCTTAAGTAGTTTTGAGATTGAACCGATTCGGGTAGTTTTCAAACCGACCTGCGCCTCCATAATTTTTATTTTCTGCCTTAATTTAGTTAATTTGATAATTTAAGCTATTTTTAGAAAGTTTCCTAAATTGCCAGCTTTGTTTTTTTTAGTAATTTCATTATATATTATGGTAATTTGTATTAAATTTCTAATTATAGTATCATCTAATATTTTTTATCATAATCTTTTATTTTTTATATAATATCAATATTAAATAAATTTTGAAGCTAGTAGAGGTGCAGCACTTAACAAAAATTCGCTTAAATGGCAAAAATACGAGGAATGACTCTTCTATCACAGCCTTTAACCAAAGCATAAGAAGGGGAGGGGCTGGCCAAACGATCACTTCATACTCTCCCTCCCCTAGCGAAACCCCTGTCCCCCCGCCGCCACAAGAGTCCCGAGCCTGTACCTCCGCCGCCGTGTCCCCCGCCTTCCGCCCACTACCGCCACTACCGTGACCGGGAGCCACCACCGGGGCCGTGAGCCCTCCTGGGCCTCTCGGCCAGCCGGCGGGCAGCGTACCACTACACTTCCTAGTCGGGCCTTGTTTCATTCGCCAGAGAGCCTTGGCCAAGTCTCGACTCCGCCCGCCATCACTGCCAGCCGGGGTCGATCGAGCTTCACTCATCACGCACACGAGCCCGGGTTCACTAAAATTCTTCCAGTCTCGAGCCAAGGAGCCCCCAGCCACAAAGTGTTCCACTTCGCCCCGCCACCCAAAGAGAGCCAGCCAGACATACAGCTCAATACATTTACAAGGAGTCGAGCCCTCTTCCAAGATTTTATTTCGACACAAAGATGGTTTATACTCAAGGGTCCCATTCTACCTGAGGAGATTCGCACACCCGAGAGGGAGGCCCTGGCCGGCCCCAGCCTAGTACCATCACCGGTCCCCGAGGCCGTACCTGAGGAGCCTCAGGGATTCCGACGCTATCAGACACGAATGGGACCCCGTGCCCCATCACCAGTACCTCATAGGGAGAGTCTCTGAGTCCTGTGCTCCAAGCAGCCCGTACAACGGCTTAGCGGAAGCTCATCATCCTTCGCCGCAACTGGCCACTACATCTGGCTATGGAGGCGACTTCATCACCTCACCGTCAGCCGCCCAGGATTAGACGGCCATTGTTCGTAGGGAACCCCATACCGAGGAATGTGCGACTCCATCGCAGACCGTTCCATCAGAGTCGTATCACGACGTCCCCAAGCCTCGAGGGCCGATCCTGTAAGCCAGGGAGTCCATGAGATCGGGACGGAGATTATTCACTACTGCCTTTCATGACTCCAAGACAGCATTATTTCCCACGAGTGGTTCTGCAGTTTTACCACTCTATGACATCTGGGGAGGATCATTTAGTCCGCGGAGCCTGGCCGCATTGATGATCGTCGCGAGTACCTCGTGAGCTACGATATTTCGTGCTGAAATTTAGCCTCGCGTGATACCGGGCCGGCCAATGCGTAGGGTTACGTAGATTGGGCCCACCCGCCTCATCGGCGAGATGGTTCAGCTAATCGCCGTAGACACCACCGCCGGACCAAGATTTTACGGTGAGCAGCCCCGCCTATGTCACCGATCGACCATTTGTTCAGACGAGCTTATTTCCGTCAAAGATTACGTACAGCCAGGGAGCCATACTGAGGCTCGATACCGATCTCTGAGGGATATCGTTCACCCCTTCCGAAATGGGTGATGACCTCGTATGCATTTCTCGAGGAGAAGGTCCACCTAAGGACCTAGTAATGAAAGCAGAGAGCATTCCACTACCGATGCCGAGACTCATGCTGTGTTCTCGAGCATATGGATTCCAAAGGAGCCCAGATCGAGATGAGGGTTCGATGCCCCCGGGTCAGCATGCCTGCTGAGCGACAGATAGACTGTGCCCCCGTGATTTTTCCACTTCCTACGCCCACAGACTTGGGGAGGTGTACCGGTCGAGGCTAAGGACCACCATACGATGATATACTCCGCCTCGAGCCCGAGATACAGCTAGAGTCCTGCTCACGTATATCACCTTCATCCCCTCCTCCACATACTACATCACAAATAACAGAGATCTCGCCCATCTTATTCGAAGACACCACCACCAGTATGTTCACGCCACCATGAGATAGCAGTGATGGATGCCATATGCTCACTAGCAAACACAATAGCAAATTTCAGATCGAGGCCGCCCAAGGTCACTCTATATGCTTCGCCAGATCATGACGCACTTCGACCTTCCTGTTCCCGATCAGAGATAGGAGCCCACCACAGACGCAACCTATTTGATGTTTTCACGCAAAGAAGAAGAAATTAGACCCACCACCACCTTCTTAAAGAAAACAGGTGGTTAGGTTTCTTTTTATGATTTTCAGATAGTTACTTAGCTTTATCAATTGCCTACCACTTTGACAGATTTATGTATTAGCCGTAGTAGGCAGTGATACTTTTGTTTGTTTAGCTTTGTTCATGTATTAGCCATTTTGGCTATATCAAAAGCTCTTCAGTATATATATATAGACATTTGCATACCATGTTTTGTGCCTTTACCATATGTAATCGTTGGCTTCAAATTGACACTGAATCGCTTTCAAATCGACAATTGAATGTTTCCAAATCGATACAATTGAGTTGCTTTTTGTCGAGAATCGAATCCCTCGTTTCACAATTTTATGTTAGAACAAATTCCATGCTTGAAACAGCTTTGTCAATAACTCCAAAGATGCTCAACTTCAAATTTCTCCCTTATGCTAATCGAATAATAATTACACTCCTTCGTGATTATTTCGATAAGATGTGAATTTGTTTGCCTCCTTTCTCTTTGCAAAGCCGGCCTTAGGCATGTTGGCAACCTAAGATAGGTTTGTGTTGCCCACACTTGAAGACCAATGTTGTCTTCCAAAAAGGAAAAGAAAAGAAAAAGCAAAAAGAAAAAGAAAAAGGAAAGAAGAAAAAGAAAATAAAGTCGTGGAAGTTTTCGCTCTCAAACCCGAGCACGGCCCGAGGGGTATATGGCGAAAGCCTTTGAAACCCGATGCCCTAAGCCTACCGGTCAGAGTCACGATTTCAGTGTTCAAGCAGGCTGGGTGGATAGGTAGAGCTCCAACGATTTGTAGGTGCTTGATTTTCGGGTCATTCAGTCCCTGGGTGAAGCCTCGTAGAGAGCTCAGGGTCATATCCTTCGTCGATGCCCTAAACCTTAATTGGCTGGGAGTCATCTGGACCCCCCGCTACACCTGACTCCCCTCGTGAAGCTCCGATTTTAAGCATCGCGACCTCATACTGTGATGAATAAAGAAAGAAAGAGAGTAACTATCCTTATCTAGGGCTGCTCAATGCCTTAAGGCCACAGATAGTGCTAGGTTGGGTCGGGGGAGGACAATTTTGAAATTTATTGACTTAATTCTGGTTACATAGCTAAACTATTAGACTTTGTGGAAATTCAAGTCGAGAATCATGGAAACCTAATATTGACCTCGAAATTATTCTTGTATGGTTTCGCTCTTCATGTCGGTTTTCAAACTTGGTGTCCATTTTTCAGATTAAGAACAATGTTTATATGTATATATACACCTTTTTGAATCATTAACTTTTTGAAAATCACTGCATGTATCTCCTTTTAGTTTTTGCATTGCTATGGACTAAAGAATGCTTATTGGGTAGATTAGTGCCCAAAAGTACAATTTTGAACCCCTATATTAGATAGGTTTTAAGTGCTTTTTTCGTGGCACTAATCATGTCATACCAATTCTGGAAGTGTTCAAGTCTTCTTAGTAGCACTATGCCATTTAGAGAGTATTGGCCGTTTTGTGTTCAAGGCACTTTGAAGTTCAATATCGAGATGTATGATGAATCATGAAGTTTGAACTCAAGTGTCGCATCAATCCAGCCCAAGAATCACCGAAAACTGAAGGCAAAGTGAAGAAAAATTGATGCGTGAGAAGACAGAGTGCTAAAGGAAAATCAAGAAACCAATAATTTTCACTAAGTCGCGAAAATTCGTTGATCGCGAAAATTTTCGCAGTTTAGCGAAAAATTTCAAGAAGTTCAAATAAATCAGGATTTTCGCTTAGACACTGTGGTTTTCGCTAGGCACTGCTCTAGCGAATTTCATGATTTTCGCGACACTAAAAATTTCCTCGCTGTTAGCCAAATTCCTCGCTAGGTGCGAAACTGCCGCCTTAGCGAAATTTCCTATTTTTGCTATGCCTTGTGATTTCGCTACCTAGCGAAATTCTTCACTCCTAGCGAAATTCACTGCCTCGTCATGTTTTTGTATTTAATGCTAACCGACTCCAAATTTTGTGTATTACTCTGTCTCCTTTAACTTAGCCAAATTTAGGTTTTTTTGATATTTTCATGTATTGAGGTGGGCTCATATAAACCCTCTTTTGTAATAAATGGAGAATTTCGAGAGAATTTTGGGAAACAACAATTGGGAGAGAAGAATTTGTAAGTTTTCATTTTGTAAATAAAGTCTCAGGTATTATTTAGGTTTTATTTTCCTCTCTTCTCTCTCTCCTCTTCCCCTTACTTTCTAGCCGCTAAACACCCTCTCGAGACGACACCAAGAGATGCCGCAAGCCTCCTTTCTTTGAAGATAAGGAAGCTAGCTTGGTACGGGCAATCGTATGTCAGTCTCAGACCAGTTACGTATAATCGTAGATTATATCCCCATCTTCAAATTGGGGGTCAATAGCTTCAATGTTATTGATTTTGCCAATACTTCCATGTTAGATACAAGGCATACTTATCATAAAGTAATCGTGTCTGTCAGATGGTCTTTACGAGCCTCCAAATGATATTTAATGCTGTGGTTTCAAACTCAAAAGGCTATAGCTGCATGCTACCGTAAGACACAAATGAGTTGTTGTTAGTGGTGAGGTTTGCTAGTTAAACATAGATCCTGCTATGCTGACTATAGTTGCTTCATTATAACGCGAGATAAAACCCGAGTACACTTGCTTGCCCTAATTTACCAAGTTAGTGACCTAAATCTTCAAAGTTAATCTTACACTTCACTTTCGCTTTTACAATTTCGCTTTCAACCCATCACCGCTTTTAGCTAACCAAAGTCCAAATAGAAAGCCTTACCTTTTACACTCATAAGATCATTCTAGATGAAACCCATCCCCGTGTTCGACCCTAGACCACTATACCGGCAAAGAGGTCGACTACGGCAAGAGTAGGAACTTAGGTGTATATAAATTTTGTTGATTTTAGCTCAGCCTACTGTGGCACGAATCAATGTTTAAAAGGCTAAAGTTGGGAGAACCAAAATCGGCCACAATCAGCTTGCAACTTGCAGACAAGTCCTACCAACATCCTCGGGGGATAGTCGAAAATGTCCTAGTAAAAGTTTGTAAATTCGTCTTCCAATGTAGACCAGCCATTCGACACGGGTGAAGATGACTCGCTCATCATACTCAGACCCTTCCTGCCACTGAAAGCTCAAATCAATGTGCAAGAAGGTGAGCTCAAATCGAGTCCAAGGAGACGAGATAATCCTTTCCATGTATTCCAGCCCATGAAGCATCCAGATGACGATTCAAATGAAGATATCTTGGAACTTCACTACACAGAGATTTTGCAAGGTAATGCGAAAAACTTCGTGATGTTTCCATTCTCGTACGAAAGACACCGAAGGGAAAGGCATGAACAAGAATATTTCATCCACCTCGAGCATCACAGCACTATGCAGATTTAGTAAGTATTCTTACCCTTCTAAGCATATCGCATCGAGATTCAGTTCGGCCGAGCTAACGACATTAAACATAGCGCTTCGGGAGGCAACCCAAGTTTTCTTGCAATTTTCCTTTCTATGGTTTAAATTTTTTATTATTATCTGCTTTAAGTATGTTGGTTTTCTGTTTCTGTCCGTAATCGGAATCCCTTTTTGGATGTCTACTTTCAGGACCCGCAATCGAAAGTCTGAGGGAGGATCCGTTTAACAAGTTCAAGAGAGTCACAATTGCATGAGGGGAGTTTTCTCTTATCTTAGACCTTTGTTGAATTAATTGCATTTTGGTCTTCAGAACGCCGCTACGCCACTAATTTCCTCCGAACGCCGCGACGTTACCTCAACGCCGCGACGCCGTTTTCGCTTCTTCGGAACGCCGCGACGCTAGATCTCAACGCCGCGAAGCGTCGGGCTACTTTACTCGAACGCCGCGACGTTGTACTCGAACGCCGCTGACGTCAACTGCTGCGGCCAACACTCCCATTTTTGATCCTACCTCGTGATCGCCCCGCCAAACCCTAGTCCCCCTGTGTCGCCCTTCCTCACCATACCTTGCCGAGTCCCTGATACACCTGGGTTTGGAGGCTGCAGCCGCCCTCCGACACCTTCTCCGACTCCGTCACCATCCTCTCCCAAACTCCTACCCACCGCCCCCGTCACCCTCACCCACGAGGTGTCTCACATTCAATCTGAACCGTCCTCCAACTTAGTCTGTGGATTCCAAGATTGGGCCCCGCTGGTAGGGTCACATTTAGGTCACAAAGCTTGGTCTAGTTCCTCGCACTAGGTTAGTCTTCGTTTTTTTTCTAATGCACTTTAGGTGCTCATTACATCGCCTAGTCCATTGTGGTGTTCTCGCTGTTAATCGCTACCTTGTCCACGCAGTCCTTCCCTGCCTCAATTGTCCTGGGCTTCTTCCACCAATAAACCGCAAGAGGCAAGTCACTACAAAGCTAATAGTCGGCTCAGCGACGATTCGAATTTCACTATGATGTCTCACGGTCAATGAGGTGCCTCCGACGGCTTCGCACCATCCGCAAGAACCGATCAAGATCAAGGAAAAGGGTTTTCATCACCCTGACGACTTTTTCCGCAAAACTATCGCAACAGCGGATGGAAAGCACTCTGCCAACCACCTCATCCAACTGGCGAGTGTGGTGCTAGAATCTTCTACGCCACCTCGCCTCCCACGTCGTCAAGAAGGTTCGAGTGAGGGGTGTATTGGTCAACTTCAATGCGGAGTCGATCAATAGCTATTATAGTCTAGATCATGTCCCCGAGCCGCTTCGACGCTTGACGAGCCACCCGACCACTCCCGAGGTCATTCGGGCCCAAACACTAATGGGCGGTGAATGGAAACTCATCAATGAGGGCCATGTCGTCTAATTCTGCCAAGCATTTGGCCTATATCCTTGTTGTTCGCATCACTTCATCACGTAGCCGCCTCATTCGACGAATGAACGTGGTATGAAGTGACCCGCTGCCGCGTTCGCTAAAACTATGCCAATTGGCCCAGATATTCCTTGATGTTGGGGCAAGCTATAAAGAGGATCATCCTCCATAACCGGAGCAAGATGAATTTCGGGGCACCCTTTCCTCATTTATGGTTATAAACGAGCTGGGTGCTCCCTAGATGACAATGAGTTGTGGTTACACCCCATCAAGGCAATATCGCTTAAGAGGGACAAACCAAAATTACGACTGAGGGGGACCTGATGATTCAAAACAAGGAGCCCTGGACGAGGACGAGCTTCATGACCATCTGACCCAATTTGGACTCGGGAGACCCTCTAAGAGGACATCAAGCAGTCTCCGTCCCACCCACCTCCACCACCACCACAATCGCCCACTCCAGGCACCCTCCAATTCCACCTCGATTTGAGGACTCCTGCTCGATTCGCATACCCAGGTGAGCCGAATCAATAATATTTGTTTCCTATGTCTTCTCCCACGCGTAGTCAAGCTACTGCAAGATAGCGATCTAGGGTCGAACACGGGGATGGGTTTTCATCCCACGAATGAAAATGGTGAGGCTTTGTTTGATTGGATTTCGTTAAAAATAAATGGGGTCAGAGTGTTCAATCGACCGACTGTGAATGGCTTAAATGAGTGTGAAATTAAGAACCTCAAGGCTCGGGTCACTAGCTTGACAACACGGGGTATTACAGTTGTCCCCGTTATATCCTCGCATTGGGCAAATGACATATAGTCAAAGCCAAACCCGATCTTTGTTTAGCTATAAACCTAACCCTAGAACTACTCCTATTCGAGTCAAATCAAGTACTCAAGCATTCAAAGTCCCATTCAGCTTTTAAAACCCTAGAATTTAACCTCATTTCAAAGGGTCTTCATAAATGATATCTAGAAGATGTCATAGACTAACATTAAGAATGCACCGAACCCTAAAGCAAAGACAAGTATCGACCAAAGGAAAGACATTAAATGGCATTAAACCCTATTGGAAAGTCGGGAAACCATAAATGCCGCACTGCGAATACTAAAGTGATGAGGACAACTCGCAACAACCCCAAAACCAGTCGGCAACCCTCATCTTCAAAGCTGAGGCTTAGCTAAGCATCCCTTGAGTCATTATCCTCAAGGGGGTGTTCAAAACGAGAAAATGAAAGAAAGAGAGAGAAGAGAGCAAATTAGAACCCTAAAAATGAAAGTCATGGGAAAACTCAGATTAATGAAAAGCTGCCAGGTTACAAAGAGGTGGGGGTTTATATAGTCCAACCCAAAGCGTGGAAAATACAAAGCACGAAAATATGAAATTACATATGGTTAAATGGTAATACATCAAAACGTGGTCGTTTGTAACCAAAAATACCAAAAAATACCAAAAACACAGGGTCGAGATTTCGCTTATAGCAGAAATTCTCGCTAGTATAATAAAATTTCACTATGTTAATAGCTCTCGCTAGGCCTAGCGAAATTTCCTGCCTCTAGCGAAATTCTACGTAGATACGGTAACGTGAAATTCCCCACATATCTGAATTCCCGCTTAGCTAGCTAAATTTTGTGAGATAGCGAAATCTGGAAAATTTTGCTAGGGCACAATAGGTTCTCGCTAGCTGTTAAATCTCCCCCGTCAGCTCACAAAAAATTCTCAATTTAGCTAGATCGCAGCACCCCGCTATGATTGCGAATTTTCGCAATCCCAAATAAATTTCGCAACCCATACCGAAAACTCGGGTCGCTTCCTGCCGCTTTGCTCCACTCCATCCCTCCCGCACTTTATTCATCACTTTGCCTTCAATTTTCACTCGACCCGACATTTCATCGCCCCTAGCCAGGAAATCATCGAGGATTCTTGTATTCAACACCAATAAGAAGCTATGCTTGCTGGATCAAGTTCTCAAAACCTACAAACTATCCAAAACAATCTCGAAATGGAATTAGTGAAACTATGGACCCGCACACATCAATCGACTTAATTGATATGATTAGCGCAAAAAGCACTCAAACCCATCTCAATGGGCTCAAAATAAAGACTGGTACTAATCAATGCTCGCCCTTACTGAGCGCTTTGATGCATTCTGGGATGAGACCCAGGAGCACCGAGTCCTCCTCAAACAGGATATGGAGGCACTTCGAGCTTATATGCATACTAAGCCACAACCACGCCAATGAGCCCTTCAAAGAAGAATTCCCTCCAGCTCACCATGCACTCGCTTCATCACCACGCACCGCCACCCTGGAATGACTGGTCGATCACCGTGGGAGTTCCTCACCTTTCTTTATGTTATTTCATTGCCAGCTGTGACACCGCCCATTTTGTTGGGTGCGCGATGCCTCTGTTTTTCTCTTAGATTTGTTCTCTGTAGTTATTCTTCAGGTTATAGTTTATTTTAAGTTATGTATGTTACTACATTTCGTTAGTTTTATTTACGCTTTGCTTATCTTAGGATGCTAAGTTTCAGGTTTAGTCATGTTTATGTTTTAAGTAGATCATATACATGTAAAGGGTGTCGTGTTTAGGTAGTTGTGCGTGTGTGATCTTCGTGCCACGTTAGCCGAGCTAAAATCAACAAATTCTATATACCTGTTCCTCCCACGGCGTAGTCAAGCTACCGCAGTATGGTTCAGTAGTCGAACATCTGGGATGGGTTTTCATCCCAAGAATGATTTGCATAAGTGTAAAAAGGTAAGGCTTCGTTTCGACTTTTTTGATTTTTGCTTCAAACAAAGGAAGTAGTTTAACCGATTAATCGTAAACCTAAAGTGATGTGTGAAAAGTGTAACTTGAAGATTTAGTCACTTCAACTTGGTAACATGTGGCAACAAGTGTCCTCTAAGTTTTATCCTCGCATTATGACAAGCAACCTATAGTCCAAGCCATAACCTGATCTTTTGTTTAACTAGCAAACCTAACCCTAAAAACAACTCCTATTCAGCTAACACAGTAACATGCATCTACGGCCCTTTTGCGCTTGAAACCCTAACGTTAAATATCATTTCAAAGGGTTCAGAAGACCATCTAAAAACCACGCACATCTAGCAACAAGTATGCACCGATCTCAAAGCATGGTAAGTATCGTCAAATCATCAAAAAGATTCAATGCTATTCAACCCTATTTCTGAGAAGATATGGGTCATAAACACGCATTCGTAATCCTTTAAACACAAGAGGACAACCCGCATATGCCCCACCACTGAAGCTGCGCCTTCCTTCCTTCAAAGAAAAGAGGTCAAGCAAGATCTCAGTTGTCATCCTCAAGAGGTGTTTGGCACTCAGAAAATAGTCCAAAGAGGAGAAGAGAGAAAAGCAAAACTCCTAACTAACCACGTGACTTTATTTACAAAAATTAAAACTTCACAAAAATTGCTTCAATTTGTCGCTTAGGTTACAAATGGGAGGGGGCTTATATAGGCCACCCAATGTATGAAAATACCATAAAGCCTAACAATTTGGCTAAATTTAGGGACAAGGAGTATACACCAAAATTGGAAGCTCTGCTTTCGACAATTACAAAAGGATGCAAGAATTTCGCAGCATACAAATTGTCAGTAGTTTAAAATTCCTCATTAGCTACGAAACTTTCGTCAGGCAGCTTAAATCACCAAGAGATAGCTTAGACAGGAAATTCCCCGTCAGTCTCCCGCACTGCTTATTAATGAATCTCGCTAGCTTACGAAATTCTCATGGAGTAGCGAAACGTGAAATTTCGCTAGGAATATGCATGTTTAAAATTCCTTGGTCTACTAAAATTCACACCTTCGCTAAGATTACAATTTTCGCTAAGGTCGTGAAATTAATCCCAAATAAATTTTCGCAATCTTAGCGAAATTCCCGAATCACGATTCTTCACCGCTACTTCCGTCCTCAATGTGATTGATTTTTCTTCACTTTGCCTTCATTCTCTCTTTGATTTATGGTTTGCTTGATATCGTGGCGAATGGATTCAATCTTCACATTCATCTTAGTATCTCGATATTGAACTCCCAAAGTACGCAAAAACTCCGCAAACAACCAAAAATAACTCTAACCAAGATAAGTGAAACTAAGCATGACTAACACTCAATCAGTATAAATGACATGATTAGCCAAGAAAAGCACCCAAACCTATCTAATATGGGAGTCCAAATAGCACTCTGGGCACTAATCACACCCCAACCGAACGCTAGTCCCTGAAGAATGCAAAACTAGAATGAGATGTATGCAAGTGATTTTCAAAAGGTTTATGCACATATAAACAAAGACCTTTAAATTGAAAAATCGACAATTAAGCTTGAAACCGACAATGAAAACCAAACCATACAAGATCAATTTTAGGTCAATATTGGATCCATGATTCTCAACTTGAATTTCCACCTAAGTCTAATGGTTCTTGCGTAACCGCATTAAGTCAATAAATCTGCAAAAATCTATTCTCCCAACTCCAAGACCGACATGGCCTAAGTTGTCAACAACCTATGTGTATGTTACTTTCTTTCTTTATTCAACTTGGCAATGAAGCAGGATGCAATGCTTAAAATCCGACTTCACCAAAGTCCGTAACTGGGTCCACCGATGACTCCCAACCAATTAAGGCCAGGCATCGTCAAAGGATCAATGACCACAAACTCTGCTGTGCAGCCCACCCTCGACTCTATATGACTTCAAAATCAAGCACCTACAAATCGTTAAACTATACCTATCCACCCATGTAACGGAACACTAAATCCATGACCCAACCAATTAAGGCTTAGTGGCATCTGCTCAAAGGCTGCCATACACCCTACCTGACCGTACTGTGCTTCAAGCAAGACTTCACGACTTTATTTTCTTTTTTCTTTCTTTTGTTTTTTCCTTTCCTTTGGAAGACTACATTTGGTCTTCAAACAAGTAACAAAACCCATCCTAGGTAGCCAACAACATGCCTAAGGCCTACACATATGCAGTTAAAGGAGGCAAACAAATTCACAAATTTCTATTGAAACAACTGTGTGCGCAGAATTAATTTTTAAGGAGAAATGTTCAAGTTGAAGCATGTCGAAACTTAAACCGACCAAAATTAAATCAAACATGGAATTTGTTCTAACATAAAGGCGATAAAATGTGGTTTCAAATTTTCCATTTAAAGGCAATTCAATCTGTCTAATTGAAGCAATTCAATTGTCCAATGAGCAATTCAATTGTCTAATCAAGACAAAATACTACTTAAGACTCCGAGGCACAAAAAAGATAGCGCAAAAGTGTGTATATATATACCGAATAGTTTTGATATAGCCAAAATGGCTAGTACATGCATACCAAAGCTAAACATACAAAAATATCATCGCCTACCATGCTAATACATAAATCCTAATCAAAATTAGTAGGCGCTTGATAAAATAGTAACTATACAAAACATAAAAGAAAACCTAACCACCCCACCACGTGGAGGTGGTGGGTCCAAGTCACACACCCAAAACATCCAAATAGGTCGCATTCTGTAGGGCCTTCTCCGATCAGAACACGAGGGGAAGGCCCAAGTGCATCATGACCAATACATTTAGTGACACTCGCCACCATCCCGGGCTGCCCGTAGTCATAGCCGAGCGATGGCATCCATCACACCTCGCACCCTCTAGAACCGTGGCGTGAACATACCAGTGAATGGTGGCCGGTCAGACGGGCCGTGTGTATCAAGAAGAGCCACGGATGTGGTGTGTGTGGACAGGAGATGGAGGTGACATCCGCGGTCCTGACTCCTCTCAGATCTCTCGCTCAGGGGCGGTGCACATCTGCCCTATGGAAGTCCTCGCCACCCGACCCAGACCCTCCCGGTCCCGATTGTCTGAGATGGAAAGATACAGCATGTATCATCACCCGCCCATCGATTGCAACTAAAGAGCATCTAACCCATTTAATCCGCTCCTCCAGAATCCCATGCTCGAGAACCCGGCGCAGTAGTCTCAGACGCAGTGGAATGCTCTTCGCCTTTACTAGTCCTTCCGATGGACCTTTCTCCTCGAAATGCATCAAGTGAGGTCATCACCACAACTCGTAGGGACTGAACCAATATCCTCCGAGATCCCAGAAGAGCTCCAAGATGGTTCTCCCCACAATGCTATAGCTGAACGACTCGGCCCGTAATAAAATGGTCAATCGCCAGCATCTCGAGGCTGAGTCGCTCCTATAAAAACACCGGTCCAATCAGAGTGCCTCCGCCGCGCCTCAACCATCTCTCACGAGGTGGTGGGCCCAATCTCTATAACTCCGTATTATTTGGCCAGAGCACGCAGCCTAAAGTCGATGAAATATAAGGTCGCCCGAGTAATTCGCGATCATCGATGAGAACCAAGCTCACGCCGACCATCCGCTCCTCGAGATGTCATAACGAGAACTCGTAGCGACCACTGTGGGGTAATAATGCTGTCTCGGAGTCATGAAAGGCAGTAGTGAATAATCCTCGATCAATCTCAAAGACTCCCTAAACTGGATCGCCGATTGGACGTGTAATGACTTCCCCTCCCCTCCCCTCCCCTCCTCCCCATCCCCTCTCCTCTCTCTCCCACATGGCGAGAAAATCCCTCACGTGGGATAAGTACAGGACACACTTTAAGAACATATACCCCAGACACGCCCCCTCTCTCCTGGGACATCATCCTCTCGATACGGTGACAATCGAGGCGATGATGTCGCCCCGGCACCGGCGTGACCGGTGATGGCCGCGCCGAGAGAAGATGACGCTCGCCGGGGCCCGGGCGCGGCGGCCCGCCGAGGGCCGGCTCCTAACTCTCCTTCCGAGGCACGTGACGCCCGGTCCCATCCGTGTCCGATAACGACGCGAAATCCCCGAGGCTCCATGTGTACGCCGGACGGTGATGGTACCGGAGTCGGACCGAGTCAATAATACGGTATTTAATCTAACCTGCGGCCGGCCGGATCCACCTCGAAAATGCAACCATGACTAAAATCTGAATAATACTGAAGAGGGCTGACTCACGTGGCTCACTACCAAGTAGCCACACCCCAGCTCGAATAGGCCAACATGCCCAGAAGGACCGCAACCACGATTGTGGCACAATCCAACAACCAAGACGAGGTCCCTTTAACCCGGCAAAGTGGCGCAACAAGGCTCTAAGAGAGATGGCTTAGGTTTGGCAAACAGCCTATCAGGAATACCCGTGGCTCGTGGCTGACAGGGTGTGTTTATGGACTACTGCGGCAAGGCAGACTGGGTGCAAGCCGAGCCTCTAATGGGGCCAAGACTAAGTAACCGGGCCGCGGCAGGCACCGTCTCGCAACTGGAGCGACTCCGCACGACGCAAATGCAAGAAGAACCAAAAAGGCCTAGCAGAGGCTGGGAGAGGAAATGAAAAAGTACGAAAATTAATCACCCCTCCCTCCGATAGTACCACAAGTGTACCAAGAGTCTATCGGGTTGTCCTTTTCGCTATTTTCTTTGCGACTCGCTCACTTTTGCCTCCCCGCAATTCAAAATTTTAGATTAATATAAGTACTTATATGAAATAAAAATTATTATAATAAAATTTACTATTTGAAACCATAATTAAAAATTTAATACAAAGTACTATGTGATATAAGCAAAATTATTAAAAGTGAAATCAGTTAATTTAGGAAACTAAAACAACCGAAATTAACAAAATTAACTAAATTAAGACAAAAAGCAAAGTGTTGAACTCGCAATCCGCTTGAAAACACCTAATTGTAAATAAATTTCAAAATTACCAAGGAGGGTCAAGGAGAATGACCTCTCAACCTCCCATGCAGAGTCTGGGCTACTCCATGTGTTAGTGTCCAATTGCTGAAGTGGTTCCCATCGATGGTTGCACCGAGCAATCGCTTCAGAAGTGCGTCGAAGTGGCAAGACCAATATCTCTTCATCTCCTCGGCCGATTACTGCACTCTGACACCGGGCTTCCCGCATATCGACAATTTGAAACAGTAACTTACCGCTTATTTGATTTTTATGTTCTAAAGAACTTTGCTTGCTTGCTCAAAATGAAATATGTTTAACTCCAAGGTCATGTTACCAAAGGTAAGTCACAGATGACTCCATTCTAAGAATTTATTATTATACTTACGTGGGCCGAAATGGTCTTCTCTAAGATGATTGGTACATGATCGGGTTCACTTGTAATCGTCAATGTCACACTACAAAATCTACCGGGTAGTAGAATTTGTCTATTTTCACCAAGACATCCCTCAACTATCCCCTCAGGATTTCGACCGATCTATCTACCAATGATAAGGTGATCGCAGTAGGTTTGGGTTCACCTAAACCTAGTCACAGGCCACGTAATACTACATTAGGTCTCACAGACCGGCTCAAATCAAGCAATGATTTGTTCATGCACTTCCCACCAATATTGGATCGAAATTCGCGGGAGATCCTGATCCTCAGGATTTGACATGGTACGATTGATTATGGTGACCGGGACTGTCAAAGGAGAAATGCCTTTTCAACCCTAATCCCTTCCTCGATCAGGCAAAGATCTTTCAAAATTTTGCATAGCAGTAATTTTGCTGATTATGTCCAAAGAGGTATGTCGACCTTCTCACCTATCTTGACTCTAAGATACCCCCGCCCTCGCCGATGCCTCTTCTTACCTCTAAGCCAGGAAATGAGTGTATGCGGTATTTCATTGAATCCTCCTTGTGAGAATATGCTCAGACCGCACTTTTCTCCCGCCTCGGATTCTTCAAATGTGCTTCAGTAATGGGTCGATCAACCTCTTTTCCACTCCTCAAGGTGATTATTATAGCCTCACCTCATCCATTTCTCGAATTGTCGGATGATCCTACCTCACATTCCCTTCTGGTTCAAGACCTGCTTGGGGAAGGGAACCTTCCTCAGACTCAAGAACTTGTTGATCTTCGTGATCAATCGTAGGCTATCAATTTTCCTCGTTCAAGCGCTTCCTAGCCCATCTATTCTGCTCGCGGTACTTTCTACAAGACAACTTTCGTGCCACACATTAATCTCTTTTTTCTCTTTCCATTAAAGTCAGCTTCTACCACCTTACTCAAATTTAAATGGTTTGCTCCACAGGAGATGAGGATGAAAGGTGGTTGTGGTTGAAATTGGAACCAAACTGTGGTTCGCACTGGGGTACATAGCAGGAGTGGGCTTCGTGAGTTGTTAAAGGTGATCTCCCAATTGGAATTGTAGGTATTTCCATATGGGGCACTGGGTTGTGGTGGCTTATCTGTCTCTACAAGATTTGCACATTCCGACATCAAATCCTTCATCAAGGGGCCATAGGACACCTGCTCTACTGGATACAAAGGGATTGGAAATTGTTACAGTGGATTGGCTTCAGGCAGATTTTCACACGCCCGCACTTCATGGAGCCTTTTCCTTCAAGCTCCTCCACTTTCCTAGCTAAGGCTGAAATTTAGCTTTCATTTCTATGTCCTCCGGCAAGGTATAACTTCCGGGCCCCTGTGGTCGGGTCGAGGGCCCCATCGTTTCATTTCCTGTGGTTCGCTCATCCCAACCCTTAGAAGTTTCAGCCACATAATTTAAAAATCCATGGCCGCCGATGCTTGGCACTCTCAAAGTCTCCTCCACACATGGTTTCCAAAAGTCGCCTCACGGCAGAGACATACCACCATAGGAAATGGTTTACCAAAGATCCATGTATCAAACCTATGATGGGGTATGCAATCGATGGTCTCCATAAATCTTTTCCTAACACCGATAAACCTCTCACCATCATGAGTCGCGGCGTATAAATTTGTCTTTTCAAATTATTTGGTCTTACGAAGACTCAAGAATTTCTTTCCTGTGAATTCGCCTCACACTCTGCCCAATTTCTTATGGTTCTCGGGTCTTCAATGAGTTTAACCAATTCGTCTCATTCTTAGGGTCAAGTGGAAATGCTTTCAAATCTTGCCAAATCCATGTCAATCATACCTTCCTTAAAGGTTGTGCAAACCTCCTCAAAATCCCTTATGTGAGTGTATGGGTTTTCATTTTCCATACCATGATATGTGGGGAGTAGGGGTACCAAGTAAGGCCTCACTGCTACATCTTCAGCAAGAGGTATGATGCAGGAGGGGGCACTAACCCTAGGAGGGTGGATGTGGTCCCTCATGGTTCTATAGGCGCTGATTCAATGGGTACCGGTTGACTCGTTGCTCTCAGTAGGGATCCATGGTATCGCGTGTACACCGACTTCCACCGACCGGGTCAAGTCAGGTACTGATTCTATGTAGTCTACCTAATGTGTCTCTATCCCACTGGAGCATAAACACCTGTTACAAAATTTGTAGAAACAACAAAGAGTACCAACAAAGCTTGCAAAAAGGTTACAATTAGCTAATAAAAATTAAAACTGAATGAAAAGCAAACAAGCAGGCTTCACCGCAGTGATGAAAACTCGGTGCCTCCTCGTGAACCGGATTACAAAAGAGTTAAAAGAGCCATACCTTCACTTGTGATGTTGATCACAAGTACACTCAACTCATCATTAGTAGTTTGGCACCATCCCTAACGGCGCCTATTTGATTCGCGGCTACAAGAAATGAGCTAAAATCAACAAAATTTATATACCTGTTCTCCTACCGCCAGAGCCGGGCTAATGCAAAGATAGTAAGTCTGTGTGGTCGAACAATGTGGACGGGTTTTCATCCTAAGAATGATTTGCATAAGTGTAAAAGCGTCAGTAAGGCTTATTCGACTTTTCGATTTTTGTTTCAAAACAAAGGGAAGTAGTTTAACTACCGATTAATCGTAAAACCGAAAGTGATGTGTGAAAAGGTAACTTTGAATATTTCAGTCACTAACTTGATAACATAGGCAAACAAGTGTCCTCGAAGTTTTATCCTCGCATTATGACAAGCAACCTATAGTCCAAGCATAACCGGATCTTTGTTTAACTAGCAACCTAACCCTAAAAACAACTCTTATTCGAAAGCACAAAATATGCATATATGGCCTCTTTACAATTTGAACCCCATTAAATATCATTTCCAAAGGGGTTCGTAAAGACTATCTAAAAACCACAAGACATCTAGCAATAAGTATGCACCGTATCCTAAAGCATGGTAAGTATTGGCCAAATCACAACATTCACGTTATTCAACCCTATTTTGAGAAGATATGGGTCATAAAACATAGCACTGCACTTTTAACACAAGAGGACAACCCGTATATGCCCCACCACTGCTACCTTCCTTCCTCTTCACAAAGAAAGAGGCTTAGCCAAGCATCTCTTGAGTTGTCATCCAAGACAGCCAGTGGGTGGGTGGGTGGGTTTCTAGAAAATAAGAGGAAGAGGAGAGAAGAGAGAAAAGCAAAACTCCTAACTAAATCCATTTAGGACTTTATTTACAAAATAAAACCCTCACAAAATTGCTTCCTCAATTTGTTGCTTAGTGGTTACAAATGGGAGGGGCTTATATAGCCACCCAATGTACGAAAATACCATAAAGCCTAACAATTTGGCTAAATTTAGGGACAAGGAGTAATACACCAAAATCAGCTCATGGTATTAATTACAAAAGGGTGACAGCGCAAAGAATTTCCCGCTTAAGGCATACAAATTTCACTAGGCAACTGATGAGTGCCTAAACACTCCATCTTACACTCGCCGGACGCCATTTTCTACATTTATTTTATAATAATTTTATAGTTCGTGGGCTGGGATCCCCGATTTTTGTGTCCGTGGGGTTACGTGTTCAATGGAGCGCTATGAGCAAATTTCAGCGCTTGAACAATGAAGAGTGCAAGTGAGTGATCGCCACGCCGCGACGCCACCACGTCAGCGACGTCACCACGTCACGACGTTAGCTCGAAAATCTGCACCTCATCATTTAAAGTGAATAATGGCTCAGAATATACGGAGGCTGAAGGAGGCATGTTTCGAGAGCGTAGTGACACCGCTTCGAGAGGAAGTGTCCCGAATTGTAACTTTTCATTTTTCGGATATTTTCTGATATTAGAACAATGTTTTCTTTATTAAATGAAGATCTTTTCTTTTCATTACGTTTCAGATCTCTTCTAGGGTTACATCAAACCCTGTCACATACAATGGATTAAAGCTTGATCTTTCATGTTATTCAGTTGTTATTAATTTGTCACATCTACTCTATACCCGTATTTCCAATTATAAGGATAATGTCCGGGTCAATGTTAAAGATAATCGCACCGGGAGATCCAGATTCGAGAGGACGGTGCATTCGTGGATCCGGTAGAGTAAATTTTAATGATTCTGCTAATAGAGATATTCCGAACCTGAAGGTGGCACTTCGGGTTAGAATGGCTATTTCCTTCTCGAATACCGAACGAGATGTAGATATACCGATTCTATTCACGACAGCATGATATACCTCGAGTAGGATATCCTAGGCAAGATCACCCGCTATCGGGACATATTACAAATATATCAATAACAATATCTTAGAAGTAATCCATCAATGTGATAGGGGAGATTTAACCCTAGGGCACCAACACCATTAATTCACTAGAATCAATAAATTTAGTCATAGCTTCTTACTTAAATTTTACCCCTAGAATCATTTATTCAGACATATCAGTTCTGGGGTGCGTAACCTCTCGTAGTCAATTAACCTTTCCTCGGTGGATCGATATCCAAGTACTTTAAGTACACTCTATTACTGGGGCACTGCACTACAAGCACATAGGCATTCATTTTACACATCGCGCTTACCAAGCCACAAATAAATTCTCGTTTAGCTAATGAATTTTCATAGTAGCGAATTTACCAAGAGATAGCGAAAATAGGAAATTTCGCTAGGGCCTTGGTACTTTCTATAGCGTAAATTTCGCTAGCTTAGCGAAATTTCAGGAGAGTTTAAAACGTGGAAATTGCTTAGAATAAGGCATACGAAATTTTGGTCTAGCGAAAATTCACACTCTCATTAAGATTATAAATTCATAAGGTCAAATTTTCGTAATCCCAAATAAATTTTCACAATCTTGTTTAAAATCTCCGGAATTGCCGATTCTTCACCGCTTGCCTCCCGTCCTCTACTCGCATTGGATTTTTCTTCACTTTGCCTTCATTCTTCTTCGATTTATGGTTTGCTCGATGGTTGACGAATGGGTTCAATCTTTCATGATTCATCTTATATCTCGACATTGAACTCCCAAAGTACGCAAAACCCGCAAAACAACCAAAATAACCTCTGAAACCAAGATAAGTGAAACTAAGAAGACTTTGAACACTAATCAGAGAATGACATGATTAGGCTGTAAAAGCACTCAAAACCTATCTAATATAGGGTTCAAAATAGCACTGGGCAATTCAATCAAGGTGATGCCATGGTCAGAGTAGGGATCACCGTTGGGTCGAATCCACTCATTGTCATGGAAGAACTGATGTATAGGGATGTTTGATGCCCCAGAATTAGGTCGAATAGGCGGGAGGCTTTCTCTAAATAACCACTTCGTAGTCAAGAAACTATTTCCTCAATGTGAGTCATCACACTCACACACAAATGATCTCTGTGGTATATAGGTGCTCAGCCCAATTACTAAGGTTCAAATAAACCCCGGGAGTCTCTAAACACCAGCAGATGTGACACCATGAATAAAGAGGATTGCCTCTCGAGCCCCAATATGAAAAAAAAAAAAATGAAAAAAAGAGTTATGACTATTTAGTATAGAATAAGTGGGAACTTCCAATCGGAATCCTAGTACGTCCGAGGCCTTCAAAGCCCAATGCCCTAAGCCAACCGGCCTGAGTCGTCTGACTTCACCGCCGTTACACAGGGACAAGATGGAAGTCTCCTACACCTTAGGGCCCTTAGGCTTAGCTAAGTGTTTGTGGTGATGTTCGATGGGAACCTGAATGCCCTAAGTGCCCTTAACCAACTCGGTGGGGAGTCACCAACCCGATCCCTCGCTACATGAACATTCTGTACAAACCCTACGGCACTAGTTTTGTTCCTCGATATGAGTAGTGTATGTTTAAAAATGACAACCCAAGTGTGTTCTATCATCATTTCGTAGTTAGTTTTTCCCAATTAGGTGAGTCAACTTAAGTTCGGGGGGCGTCTGAACCCTGGGGTGATAAAACTAGAGGTCATTTATTTCACGCACATGGTCCTTCTGAAAAGGTTATCAATGTCTCTGGAGGTCGGGGTACTAGTCACTTTTAATTTATTTCAACCTAGTTCTTCGAAAAGTCGAATAAACCCGTGCATCCTCGCTAATTTCAACAAAACTACAGTTAAAGCAGGAGCCTGGCCCAGCTTTGATCCTCTCTACTTATTAGCATGTGCATCACTATCTGTTAGGACTCTCAGTGAGGTGTGAGTCCGCTTTAGAGTCCATTCTCGCTGGGGACAAGCAAGAAGTTAAGTCGGGGTGATGAGTGCCTAAAACACTCAAGTTATACCCGTCTGGCCTTATCGCTTTTAGCATTATTTTACATTTAAATAATGGCTTTATAGCCTACTATCGACAAGCAGTAACTGTGTGAATGCAGTAATTATACTAAAAGAGCGCTTTTGGTGCCGCCTTGCGCAGGATCAAAGTGCATAGCACGGGCCGGAACGCCGCTGACGTCAACGCGCCGCGACGCCCCCACGTCGCAAACATTGTCATCCACTTGGTCAACATGGCAACGCCGCGACGCCTCAACGCCACGAGCGTTTTGACCGCGACGCTGTTACCGCCTTCGAACGTTGTCTTCATCACAGCAAATGGGGCGGTTCTCGGCATGGATCGCATTTAACGAAAGTACCCGCACCGGTCGCGACATCGATCCGCAGTTATAGCCCGCGATTTGCATTTTTCTTTCGTTGGGATATTGCGAATCGGATGTTATATCAGAAGCCTTCTTACCATTATACTCTAGATCTACCTAGGGTTATCCTCAGTCACACTCGAATCTTATTGGGAAGGTTACACTGATATTATTCATGAGTTTATGATTCATTATCACCGTTTACATTCGTAATCAATACGGTGATAAATTGCCAACATATGCACTGTTAGCTATATCCGAGATTCTGAGAGATTGTGATGCCTGTGATATGCGGAGGTAAACAGATATCTCGATCCTCGGTGGCGATATGTTGTAACACTGCGCTTTCTGAAATAGTGCCGTAGAGAAGCCACCTAATTATAGAGAAGGAAGAGACTGTAAGCAAGCATACTGTTATTAATAAATCATAGTCAAATCGAATATTATCTTTAAGAAATAATTCATCTAGTGGTAGAGCACATAACCCCAGTCTTCATTACATAGCAATTGCTCAAATCGTTGTTCAGCTTTGCCTCACACAAGATTTTCACATTGTCACGCATATCTGCATAAGATTTAAAAGCCACCAGAGCTTCAACATAGTTTCATCTCGCTGAGCGATAGCCCAGACTATGGCCACAGGACACAGTAGACTACAAGAGGCGCAAGATTTTACACACACGCTTTCGCCTATCAAGTTTTTGATAGGCCAAAATGTGATGTGTAAAATGTACGCCATGTGCGCAAGTGCACGGCTTCGCCCAAGTATTATAGTACCAATGGTACTGGAGACGATATCCACGGATAGGTATGTCAATACAAAGATTGACTTTTAAATCTTATCCTGACATACGTATCAGGTGAAAGAGTAATCGGTGACCGAATTTAAACCGAACTACCGATTAACGACTACTATGTGCGGAGACTATGGTTATGTCTCCCCACCACTTTCGATGGATTACTTCTTAAAGATAATTATTATTCAGTTTATTTACGATTTATTAATGGTAGCAGATTCGCTTACGAGATACCCTCTCTCGAGGTGTATTCGCCTATCTCGCTTAGTAGAATTGGAGTGTATCTCTACCCCAACTCGATAATCCTAAACGCTTGAATGTTCTTAATCCTTAATCGCCACCTTCTAGATCGAATATCTCTATTTACCGAATCAACCGAAGGTCGCTCTACTCATATCCTAGGCCTCATCTCTCGAATCTCGGATCTCTAGTAATGTCACACTAATGTCACAAACATCACCATGTAATCGATTCACAGATAAAGTGATGATACCGAATCATAAATCAATGAATAATATAAATTAATAAACTTAATCCATTCGAATGTGATGGTTCAATAGTCACCCTGTATAGATCTAGAACATAATGAATAAGAAATACCAATATGTGATATATAAAAACATCGCTCTATTATCCAAAACGAAGAAAATACAATCACTTCGCTCTTCTTCGAGATCGATGTCACCGCTGTTTAGAATTCCCTGCCCTCGTTCGTATGATCCCCGATGCCCCGAATTCTGCACCCCCCTTTTTGCTTTTAATGATGAGAAGACAAAACTCGCGCTGACGTCGCGACGTAGCAACGTCGCGACGTTGCCACTTGTTGACTTTTAAATTAGTTGCCACGGTAGGGTGATCCGAAGTCAACAAAATTTGTATCCTAAATTTCCTCCTACTACCGTAGTCAAGCTATCAAGAAGATAGCTGCCTCTGTAGGTCGAACACGTGGACGGTTTTCATTTTGCCAAATGACTTCAGATCATGATTCAAAATGGTGAGGCTTTAATTGGGATTCTGATTCAGCATTAAAAGTGTGGTTGTCATATCACTAAATTAACTCGAGAGCGTTTTTAAAATAAGATGTAAAAAAAGAACTTGAAGGTTCGGGGTCACTAGTTTGGTATGATGGGGCTAGAGGTGTCCTCTTCGGTTATTTTCAGATTAGTGGCAAATGACATATAGTCATTTCCAAACCGATTCTTGTTTAACTTTAAAAACCAACCCTTAGTAACATTTATTTGAACCATAGCATTTAATGAAAGCATTTAATGTTTCATAGCTAAAATAAAGATGAACCCGCCCTCGTTGGCTCAGAATGATATCTAATGGATGTCGCAGATCTACCATTAAGAATACATCGAACCCCGAAGCATGCTGGGTATCACCAAAGAAAATACATTAAATAGCATTTAAACCTAGTTCGAAAGCTCAAACACAAATACGCAGCGACTCGCTTCATGAAAACAGAGAACACCCGCAAACCACACATCAACCAACCTAGCAACCCTCCTCTTCATGGTTTTAGTTTAGTTAAACATCCTTCAGCCATCCTCAAAGCGGCAAGGTTTGAAATCTAGGAAATGAGAGAAAGATGAGATAGAAGAGAGAAAATGGAAACCAAAACAAAATGATGCAAAGTCATGCGGAATTGAATAGTTAGGTTACAAATTGTCCATAACATGGCTTATATAGCCCCACAAACATGCGAAAATACCAAACTAACCTAAATAATATGATTACATTGAGGGCATGATTCGTGCCACGATAGGGTGATCCGAAATCAACAAAATTTGTTTCCTATTTTTCCCACCGCCAGAGTCAGCCACCGCAGATAATGGGTCTAGGGTCGAACACAGGGATGGGCTTTCATCCTACAAATTATTTGTATCATAGTTCAAAATGGTGAGGCTTTCTTTGATTGGATTCGCATTAGAAAAAAACGTAAGGTCGGGTCACCAGGTAACCGAAATGGGCCTTGAAATGAGGTGTGAGAGGAGACCTGAAGGCTCGGGCACTAGCTTCGATAAAATAAGGTTATATAGGTGTCCCTAAGTTACTTTCAGCATTAGGGCAAATGACATATAGTCATTGCCAAACCGGATCTATGTTTCAACTTAAACCAACCCTTAAAACACTCCTATTCGAGCCAAAACACTTACCGAAAGCATTTAATGTTCCAATAGCTTTGAAGAATGCACCATTTAACCTAATTTTAAGTGGCTCAGAATGGTATCTAAAGAATGTTAGTATCTACCATTATGAATACACCGAACCCCCAAAGCATGATAAGTATCACCAAAAGAAACACATTAAATAAATTTCTTAAACCCTAGTCCGAAAGTTTGGAACAATAAATGCATCAAGCTTGTACGAAACCGAGGAACACCTCCAAACCCCATTAACCAACCTAGAAACCCTCCTCAAGGTTGAGGCTTAACCAAACATCCCTTGAGTCATCCCCAAAGCGGTGTTTCAGTACCAAGAAAACAGAGAGAAAGAAGAGAGAGAAGAGAGAAACTGAACCTAAAACAAAGTCGTGGAATGAAAGCTTTAATGAAAGTTAGGGTTACAAAAAGTTATAAGGTGGCTTATATATCCATACAAGATATGGGAAATACCAAAAATACCAAAAATATGCTTATCATATCGGGGACAAATGGGAATTATACAAAACGAGGTCAAGCTGATAAAAACAAAGGGGGATCAATTTCATATGTATAGTGAATTTGCTATCATAGCGAAAATACGAGGCATGAGAAAATTCAAATTTTCGCTTATGCACAAAGGATTTTCGCTACATAGCACTTGTGATAGCGAAATTTCGCTATCATACGAAAAACTCCGTGCATAGCGAAATTTCTCATAGATTAGAAATTTTGCCGGTTGTGGAAATTTCAAGAATCTCTTGCGAAATTCGCAATGCCATACAAAATCCGTACAGATTCCTCCCGCATTCGTGCCACCTCCATTTCTTCAACTCCACTTGACATTTCTTTATCCCGGCTTGATGAAATCGCCGAGAACTCGCATAAATCAGCACCGATATGAAGCCAAGCTTGAAATGATGGCTGAGGCTCCCAAAACCTGCAAAACTACCAAAAACAACCTCGAAACAATGTCGCATAATTAAATGGACTCCGCACATGTCAATCGGCTTATTCATATGATTGGTGACGCGAAAAAGCACCTCAAAACCCATCTTAGGATCCAAAATAACTTTTTGGGTACTAATCACACACCCCAACCGACATGTTGCTAGTCCCTTAGCAATGCTAAAAACAATCGAGGTATGCATGCTGTGCTTTTGCAAAAAGCGTATGCTGTCCAAAAAGTGTGTACAAGTGAGGCTTAATACCTTGCGATGAAAACTTAGACTCAGACAAATACCATCATGAGAGAACAATTTCCATATAGACCAAGTCGAGGGGCAACATCAATTCCAAAAGAAGTCAACCCAACATCCAACAAATTCTATGTTCTTAAGGTAACCAATGAACCAATAAGCCGCAGTTATTCCATCCCCAACCAAGCTTCACGCCTCTGACTTTAAACTCACACGACCAACCTAAATAGACTAGCTTATTAATTTTATTTCTTCTTTACCTGATTGCAGTGTAATGCTGAAAATCGACTTCACTAAAGTCCGTAACGGGGTCCATCGATGACTTAATCAATTAAGGTTTGTGGCATCAAGCCAAAAGGATCAACCCGACCAATAAACTCTTCAGCTTCACTCGACTTCGAATGACTTCGAGAATTAAGCACCTACAACTCGCTAATTTCACCCATCCATTCGTATAGCTTAACACTAAGCTCCAAGTGACTCCCAAACCAACAAATGTCAGCAAGCACCCGCCTTAAAGTGTTTCACCATATACTCCTGCCGTGTTCTGTTTCAGCGACAGCGGTCGCATTCAAAACTTTTTTTCTTTCTTTCTTTCTTTTTGCTTTCTTTCTTCTTTTCATTCGGAAGACTTCATCTACCTTCTTCTGGTAACACAAACCTATTATGGGTCGTCAACAGATCTAAGGCCAGTTTTGCAAAGTGAAAAGTGGTGGCTTCCTCAACCTATCGATACAAACCGACGTACGTGATTAGCTAAAGGTGGAGTTACGTTGTCAACACGTTGGAACTTCAATCACCAAAACTTAATCATGCATGGAATTGTTCAACATTAAGGTAGCATATGTATTTCCAATCTTCAATTGTATAAGAGTAGAAACACAAAAATATAGGCACAAAAATGATTCAGAAAAGTGTAGAAAGTAGTAACAATGCTATAAAGCTTTGATATAACCAAAGTGGCTAATACAAGCTTAACATAGCTAAACATGACAAAATATCACCGCCACTATCGCAATACATGTATCCCATACAATCCTATACAAAAATGAGTAGAAAGCGCTGATAAAGCTAAAAACAATACAAAAATATGATGTAAGACACCTCCTAACTCTAACTTTTCCTCCAACCAGCATAAACATGCCCACCGGGTAGGGATAGGAAAGTTAGAGAAGTGGAGTGCACTCACCTCACTCGCGGGTGGTGGAGATGCCGATGGATCCTAAGTCGCAGTCGCGTCACAAGATATCCGCGCGCGATAGTCAAGGGTCACAGATCGATCTCGAGCGCGGGTCGCGCGTGCACCGCCTACCGACCGCTGGAGACCGAGGGGCGGTTTCATGATCCGAAGAATCATGGCGTGATTCTACACTATAGTGACCTCAGCTCGGGCCATCCACTCGTCCAACGACGCCCGTAGTCGCGAGTACGACAAAGATCCATGTCAAATGCTACCCCGTGAACCCGACCTAAATATGCTCCGAGATTTGTCAAGGCTGCGTAGAAGGCCTAAGAAGGCAAGAGGGTCGTGCAGGGAATGGAGATGGAGGAGATGAATCTGGAATTGGGCTCCTCTCCACCTCCATCTCAGGAACAAGATCCTCTCCCCTCGGTGGGTCCTCTACCACATCATCTGCTGCCTCCTGCTGCTGCTGAAGGATAATGGAGATCGACATATATAATGATCACTCAGTGGATAAGACCGCAGATAACCCCATCCTCCGCCGACGCATGGTTCCCTCGTGGAACCCCGCATACCTGTGATCTGCCTCAAGAACTCCTGCATCAATAAAGGTAAACTCCGCCTCGAGCCGCCCTCGCGTGGACCTTCCTCAAAATGCAACAGGTCATGACAAGCTAGCAGGGACTAAAACCGTAATCCCTCCGAGATCCCGTATGAGCCTCGAGTATAGCTCCCGCACCGCATTAGTGTCAGTAATGGAATAAACTGTCCGAGCACGGGGTCCACTAGGAACATCTCAGGGCGAAGTCACCGCTTAAGATATATAGGCCCCACGTAGTATCTGAGCGAGATAGGTCGACCATCTCTATGTGATGGTCAACACCGCCTCTATAACCCACCCGAATCGTCGTCGCGACAAGGTGCCCAAGGCAAACACATCCGCAACTCAGCACTCCTGGAAGGCCACACACCGAACCCAGTCTAACGATCTCCACTCCCCGATGTCATAGTATGGTAGAACTCAAGCATAACCCGGATGTTAGGAACCGCCCGGGCCACACATGAAAGGCAAGAAGTGAATACCGTCTGACACCGCAACGAGTCTCTAAAACGCCAGACGCTGGTCACGCTCTGGTGATATCACAGTATGGCTCCCAATGAAAGTCTCGCACGAATCCACTGCTCCTCGAACTCCATCACAGAACAACGGGCGCCTGATCCCGCGGCTGATGATAACTAAGCGAGCGAACCCTCACTCATTGAGGTGTGGACTCGCCGGCCGAGATCTCGAAGACTCCCCCCGAGCCCGGAGTGTCCGGCCCTCCCGCTGCCGCCCTCTCGTGGTACCGAGAAGGGCCCGAGGTCCCACCTTAGTCCGATATCGCCTGATGGGGGCTTAGAAGCCCCAGCTCCTCCCATAGCAATGGGCCACGTAGTTGTATCTCTCGCGCACAAGTCCGGGAATGAGCTGCCTGCAAGCCCGGATGTGTTCTGCATCATCTCTCTTCTGGTACCGAACTCCACCGGCTCAGAGGCTATAACCACCACTGCACGACCATGTCCGTTGTCTGGGGCCGCGTGGCAAGGCCGGTCAGGCTCGGGAGTGCGGCTGATGGCTGTAAGGACTCCGCGCAGGGCTCCGTGGACCAGGCTCCGTGGCAAAGGCAAGCAGTCGCGCCGGCCAGCAGCCACGCATCCCATGGGTCGCCCAGCTCGGCGGCCAAGCAGGTTAGCCTCAGGTCACACAGCGCCAGCGCAAGCAGGTCAGGCACCTGCCAGTGGCACCGATGGGGTTCACGACAGGGCGTTGGGCAAACGCAAGGCACCTGTGGCTCCTGGCTGATGGCGTAGTGGCTCTAGTATGCTGGTCGACTGGCTCTACACTGGGCGGGGCTCGTGGCAACCCGATGCGTGGCACCGGGAGCTCAAGGCAAATGAGTATGATGTGGTACGAAAATGAGCAGGGCCCCCCTTTTTATGCAAAGTCGTCAAGGTACCGGGTTGGTCCATGAGTTTCCAAGAGCCAAATTTCGCTATTATCGTGGAAATTAGTTCACCCTAACCCGTAGAATAACAACTAAATTTGATTCGGGGTAAATTAAAATAACAATAAAATAAAAAATAAAAAATAAGATAAAAATAAAATAAAATTAAAGTAAAATTTAATAAAAAACCAAAATTTTTATATTTAGTTAAAATTAAGATAAGGAAAGCTACCAAAATAGCAAACCTAAAATTAAATCCAATTAAACTAAAAATCAAAAAATAATTTTTGAGCTACATTTTGGTCTCAGTGAAGGCCAAACCAACTCAACTACACTGATTCATTCATGGAGGGTCAAGGAGGAGGAGCTCCGACCTGCAGTTGATGTGTGCCATGAAATTCTTCATACTTAGTTCCTTTTGTCAACTTCTTCTACCTGTGATGCTGGTCATCATCAGTTCTACAGAGGATCGATAGTAATAATTCCCCATCAATCAGTTTGTACTTTCCTTTACCACTTCACAGAATTTGTGGGCATTTGGTTTCGCATTGGACCAATTGAGCAGATTTCCTCGTATCCCCTTGCATGTCATCTTCGCTTAGCTTCACAGGTTTCATATTTAAGGGAAAAATATCGAGCTCCAATGTCATGTCATTAAATGTGAGTCGTATGACTCCATTCCGCAATTGATGATCATTGCGGCCAAAATGGTCTTCCCAGATAATCGGCACATGATCAAGCCCACTTAATGATTGGTTCTGTGATCACACTACAAAAGTCCACTGTGTAGTAGAATTTGTCCACCTGACCACCACATCCTCAACTATTCCCTTAGGAATTTTTACCAACCGACGCTTAATGATGAGTGACGTTGGTAGCTTGTTCTAAACCCAACCGCTATACACCGAGCATGCAAGAGGTTTACACCGCCCCTAAGTCCACAAGGTTTTTTATCTATGCAAGTCCCTCCAATGTCGACCGATATCGCTGGGGATCCCGGATCCTTTATATTTCACTGGCCCCCGCCCGACGATGGTAATCAATTTCGTCCTATTAGAAGGCTTTCTTTCAATGCCTAACCCTTTCTTTGACCGCAATGTGTCCTTCAAGAATTTTATATGTTTGGACCAATGATCATGTCGCTGCATATTTACCTTCACTACTTTTAAGACTCCCAAATTTCAGCTTGGTTCGGGGATTTTTTCTTGCTTCTTAGTGCTCGAGGAAATGGAGGGGGTATGTTTTTTTTCACCGAATTCAATCAATATTATCCTCTCGTGCTCACTTCCTTCTTTCTCTCGTTTCTTCAAGCAGTCATGGGCAATCGGTTGCTCAATTTCTTTCCCACTCCTCGTAAAGAATGAATGCCTTACTTCATCCATCCTTGAGTTGCTGAAGAACCATTTCCATGGACTCCTCGATTTGCAAAGAGCCAAAGGAATCTTCCTTTCTCTGCACTCCGCAAATTGTTAATCCTTGTGATAAATTGTAGGTTATCAATCTTCTCCGATTAAGGTTGCTTTCTGCCGATCTATTTTTCGCTCAGGTGCTTCCATGTGATTATTCTGAGCCAATCAGACATTGATTCCCTTTTTCTCCACAAAATTTCCTACCACCTCGCTTCAAATTTAATATATAGCTTGTCTGGGATCGTGGGGAAGAGATGGTGATGGTCGTGGTTGAGATGAGGAAATCAAATCGGTTGTTTGGCACCAGGAGGCCATGTTTCTGGGATTAGGTTTCCAAGAGAGACAGGGAGATTCTTCCAATCGAATATATGTATTACCACATGGGGCATTAGGTCAGTGGGCTTGTATCGTCCTACCACATCGCATGCTCTAACATAAAATCTCTCACCGGGATGGAGCCATTGGACAATGTTCTCCGTGGCCGTGGATCACAATTGATGCAATGGCAATTCGTACTTAGTCACCGCCTGCACTCATGTAAATTCTTTCCTCTGCTAAGCTCTTCCACCTTCCTAGCTATTAAGCCGATATCTTCGCTTTCATCTCCATATCCCTGATAAGGCAAAATTCTCCCTCGTCAAGTCAAGGTCTCATTTTCCACCTCCTCGGGTTTGTCTCATCCAATCCTCGGGAAGTTTCAACACATAATTTAGAAAGTCCACGGCTTCATTCGTGCTTGCCTCGTGAAGTCCCCTCCACACATCAAGCTTCCAAAAAGCTGCTTCCACGGTCGAGACATACCACCATAGAAGTGATTCACAAGCATCCAGGTGTCGAAACCATGATGTGGACAAGCATTGATGGTCTCCATGAACCTCTCATTGTCATGGGCAGCAAACGTGTAGATTTTCCTATTCAAATTGTTGGTCTTGTGAGCACTGAAGAATTTTTTTAAGAATTATGCCTACAGCTCTGCCCAACTTCTAATGGTCCTAGTCTCAAAGTGAATTGGGTTTACATTTTTCTTTGTCCTTGAGGGTCAATGGAAATGCCTTCAACTTCAAAAATCCATATCAATTACACCCTCCAAAAGTTGTGCACACTCCTCAAAATCCCGTATGTGGGTGTATGATTTTCATCTCTATACCATGAAATGTAGCTGTGGCAATCAAATAAGGTCTCACCGCTACATCTTCTGCCAGGCAAAGATGATGCGTGAAGGAGCACTCACTTGGGGAGGGTGTATGTGGTCCCTCATCGACCAGATGTCATTGACCCACCGGAGGTACCTTGCCGACTTTGTCGTTCGTGCAGGATCCATTCATCATCAGGTATCACCGATTTCACAAATTTCTCGGGCTTTTAACTCCGGTGTAATTCATCTTAGGCCCACCGAACTCCGTTCCTATCCCAATGATGCATAAACACCCGAATAATAAAATGAGACAAAGCAAAGAACACAAACAAGACTCTCGCTAAAAAGGATCGCTTGTTACTTAAATGTGTAAAAACTCCGATCGTGAAAATAAGACAAATTTCAGTTAGAGATCACTGCTATAAAAAGTTAAATTCTTACAAACGAAATTCAAAAGGGTTGTGTTGTCACCAATACTTGTAATGAGGATTACAAGTACATATCAACTCATCATCCTGTAGTTCGCACCATCCTCAAGAACGACGCCATCACTTGTGCCACTTAGGTGATCCTGAATCAAACAAAATTTGTTTCCCTATTTTCTCCTACTGTAGTCAAGCTACCTATAGCGGTCTGTGGTCGAACACGGGGATAGTTTTCTATCCTACAAATTATTTGTACTGGTGGTTCAAAATGGTGAGGCTTTCTTTTGAATTTTGGATTTGTATTAAAAATGTGGGTGGTCGGTCACTAGGTAACTCGAAACAAATAAATGAGGTGAGAGGGAGACCTTGAAGGCTGGTCACTAGTTTGATAAAATGGGGTTATATAGGTGTCCTCAAGTTATTTTTCGCATTAGGGCAAATGACATATAGTCATTGCCAAACCTGATCTTTGTTTAGCTTTAAAACCAACCCTTAAAAACACTCTCTATTTGAGCTAAAAACACTTATCGAGCATTTAATGTTCCAGCAGTTTGAAGAATGCACCATTTAACCTAATTTCAGTGGCTCGTAAATGGCATCTAAAGAATGTCAATGTATCTACCATTAAGAAAATAATGAACCCTAAAGCATGACAAGTATTGACCAAAAGAAACACATTAAATAGCATTAAACCCTAGTTTGGAAAGTTTGGAACAATAAATGCAGTACTTGTTTCATTTAAAACTGAGGAACACCTCCAAACCTCCATTAACCAACCTAGCAACCCTCCTCTCAAGGCTTTTTGAGGTTTAGTCAAACATCCCTTGAGTTGTCATCCTCAAATGGGTGTTTGCAAACAAGAAAATGAGAGAAAGAAGAGAGAGAAGAGAGAAAATCAGAAACTCCAAAAACAAAGCTGCGTGAATGAAAGCTTTAATGCAAGTTAGGTTACAAAAAGTTATAAGGTGGCTTATATACCATACAAGAGATGGGAAATACCAAAATAAAATATATGATTACACTGGGACAAATGGAATTGAGCAAATTCAGGTCGTTGATCAAAAACAAAGGGGGATCAATTTCGCTATGCATAGTGAATTTCGCTATCATAGAGAAAATATGAGGCATAGCGAAAATTAATGCCGCTATAGTACGCACTTTCGCTATGATAGCGAAATTTCGTCATCATAGCTGCAGGCATAGAGAAATTTTGCAGGGATTGCGAAATTTTTGCTATTGTTGCAAAATTTTCGCAATGCCATAGAGAAAATCCTGCACTCCTGCATTCCTCTTGCATTCAGGTCAGCCTCCATTTCTTCAACTCCACTTGACATTTCTTCATCCCGGCTTAATGAAATCGCCGAGAACTCGCATAAATCAGTAACTGACACGGTCAAGCTTGAAATGATGGCTGAGGTCCCAAACCCGAAAACTACAAAACAACCTCAAACAATACGTAGTACCTAAATGGACCCGCACACGTCAATCTAGCCATCTATAATTAGTACGCAAAAAGCACTCAAAACCTATCTTAAATAGGACTCAAAATAGCACTTTTTGGGCACTAATCAAGGCAAAAGAGGAATTAATCAAAACGAAGTCGTTTGGATCACAAAAATAGGGAGCAGAAATTTTACTATGCACAGTGATTTTCGCTATGATAGCGAAATTTCTCTATCATAGCGAATTCAACTATAGCGAAAATTGAAATTTTCGCTATGGTTGTAATTTTCGCTATGATTGCGAAATTTCACTATCATAGAGAAAATTTGGCTATAGCGAAAATTTCGCTATGCTATATTAAATTACACCTCTATGTCGCCACGTATCCTCCAACTGCATTTCTTAACTTAAATTTCTGTTATTTCTTCCATCCCAAAGCCTTGATGAAATTCATAGAATTCATACGAACTCCTAAGATAAATCAGCACACTCGATGCCAAGCTTGATATGATGGTGGAAGTTTACGAAACCTGCAAAACTACCAAAAAACAACCTCAAAACAAATCAAGAAGCATCTAATCTGACCTCGCACATGTCAATTCGCTTAATTAATATGATTAGCACGCAAAAGCACTCAAAACCTATCTTAAATAGGACTCAAAATAGCACTTTACTAATTAGTACCACTGCTTGGTACCTGCACTTTCACCCTTCGAAATTGTCCGAAGGTGGTTTTCTCCATTTTTCCATATGTCAAGTACTCCAAATCAACTCAATACTCTATACACATCAAAAACCACTCCATATTCATCTTATAACCTCTATTCTACCTCAAATCATCTTTTCAATACACATCTTCTTCGAAGAACCTTCATGACTTATTCTCAAAATAATTCTAATATGGGTCATAACCTATACATAAAACCAATTATAAGATTAGTTAGGGTTTGTTCTAAAACCCTAACTCACTCTACTTGTAATTAACCATGAATCCAACTCAAAGGAGGATTCCATATTCTTCTAGACAATTCTAGGGTTTTACCAACCTTACTTTCACACTTAGGTTAGGATGAAATCCTAACAGAACCCTAGGTTTGGGGATAAGTTACTAACCATACAATTTCATGGAAATTCATACAAGAATTCATAGTTCCATACCTTTTTTATCTTCCTTTCTCCTTCTCTTATATTCTTCTTCTCTTGCTCTTCCTTCTCTTCTCTTCTTCTCTTCTCTCCTTCTCCTATCCGTTTTTGAGCTCTCCCTTCTATTTTTGTAGACCAAAAGATATTTTGGTTTTAGTAATATGTGGCCATACTGCCTCGTATTTTTTAATTATTTTCTCATTTTTGCATTTAGGTCCTTCCATCTTTCTAACTTCTATTCCATATTTCAAATTCCATAATGGTATATAAACTTATTGATTTATGCCTCTCATATCCTCAAGTGGTAAATTACCAATTTACTCCTTTTATCTCGTAGTACTTGTGTCTACTGCTTTATTTCAAAACTCCCCATTTAACTTTTTTATTATACCCTAAACATGTCCAAACTGTTAGGGTATATTTTTAGGTGTTACAATTCCCCTCCTCCTTATAAGAATTTCCTCCTCAAATTCATACTGCCATTCGTATGTTCTATGTCGTCCTTTCCTTTCATGTCTTTTGGCAAGATGGCATTTTTATATTTTTCTTTTCATTTGCCTCAATCGAGGTGACTCTCACTTCTAACGTATTCGAAGAATTAGAAGCTGTAACCCTTGCTCCTGGGGTTAACATCTTCAACTAGCTTAACTCGGGATCTGTGAGGACGATCCATCTATACAGAACATAAGGACATCCAACTCAGAGGCCAACACTTTTCTATACGTATCCATGTCTATCTTTTCTATCTTATACTCTATCTAGACTCGCATCTTATACTCTATCTAGAATAGCCTAAACATGCTTTCCGCAACCGACTGTAAACTCGCCTCGATACCAACTTTCGTGGTTGGTATCATATCCCCTCAAGCCTTAAAGCTTATCGTGATACCTATGCTCGATACTCAACTTGTCACACCCCGATTCCTTGGCCCGACTTGAATATGGATCCGAACCGAGTTCCTAGGCGCGAGATCATGGCACCGGGACTCTTACCTTTTTTTTTTTTCTCGCAGCCGAACTTGTACTCAGGTATACAAACAATTTCTGTAATAACAAAAATCATTTACATATACAAAAGAACTACCACAAAAGTGGTTTCCATCAAAATCTATACACATATACTGAGTCCCATTTACATATACAAAACCTGTACTTTTACATTTACAAATCAGAGCGCGGAACCTACATGTAGTGAACCCCTACTAGTGTGCTAGCTCCCAAGAAGATGCAAAGTTTTCGTGACGTCCCTCCTCGTACCTACACCTGACAGAACCCGCGGCTGTTTTTTACGCTATGGGAAACATATCTTATAACTTATATTGGTACACATGCATTTATACTGAATCATAATAAAGATATAACAATAACAGATTTCAGAATCTTCAGGAATTCATATAACATATTTACATACATAATTATCCTTGTCACCAACTGATGCTTGTTCAGATCTCTCGTATAAGGTAATGAACTTATACTTATAGAAAACTTATACTTACTCAGATTTTACTCTTATGGCAGACTTATTCTTATACCGATCTCCTGTAGGACACATATTTATACTTGTACAGGACTTATAATTATTCAGATCTCCCAAAGGACATCTACTTGAACTTCTATCAGATTAATACTTATCCAGATCTCTCGTAGGAGTTACAGAACTTAGACCTTTACTGAGGTACCCGTAGGTACTACAGAATGTATACTTATACTTCGTATCTTATACTTATACTACGAAGCATATCCTTCTTTTACGGATCTTATACTTGTATTACGTAATCCTATTCTTATATTTCTGGATCTTTATACTTGTATTACTATATACTTGTCTTTACGGAACTCTATACTTGTAAGTTATAGAGCATATACTTGTCTTACGTATCTTATACTTGTATCAGAGCTTATTCTCGTATTTCCTCGATCTTATACTTGTATTACTTAATCTTATACTTGTCTTTACTTGGATCTTATACTTGTGTTACGTAGCTATTCTTGTATTTTTATCTTATACTTGTATTACGGATCTTATACTTGTCTTACGGATCTTATACTTGTATTACGGAACTTATTCTTGTATTTCATATCTTATACTTGTATTTCGGAACTTATTCTTGTATTTCGGATCTTATTCAGATTTTTATCTTCTACTTGTATTACTTTGAATCCTCTATTCTTGTATTTCATATCTATACTTGTTCAAATACTATTTAATCATTTTCTCTTTTCTTTTTCATAATGCTTCACTTGTGATTTCACATATGGCTATGGGAGCTTCCATTATCTACTACATATTCATTGTTGAATCCTCGTTTCCTGTTTATTATTCAAGAGTAATGTGGACTCCATTCACTATTTAATCTCACATATACTATATGTGGTTAACATTCTACGATATATTCAATTGTCAACTTCATCATGCTCATTATTCAAGAGCAATGTGATCTCATATCAATATTGTAATCTCACATATACTATAGAAGTCGACATTCACATGTATTCGCTTATTGAATCCTATCCCGTTGCCATTCAAGAGTAATGTGATCTCTCACATTCAATATTGCAATCTCACATATACTATAGAATACATTCACTTACGCATTCAATATGGAATCCTATCCTGCTTTTCATTCAAAAGAGTATAATGCGGATTTCGTGATGGAACATAATGTAACATGCTCGCTTCACGCAATGTATGTCGTGAGCATCTGCAGGGAGTGCCAAAGCACTGATCAGAACGTGCATTCATTCATTCATGTATTTCATATAATTCGTTATCTTTTCTGGATTATATGTGATAATAATCATATATAACTTAATCACATTATGTGTTCATGACATATTGCCTTTCATGTTCATGTTCTGTCATTGCTTATATTTTATCTCATATTCATGTTTCATGAACACATCTATACATATTGCATTTCCTATATTCTCTTTTCTTGTTTCATGCCTATTACATATGGCATTTCATATACTGCATAAAGATGATACCTATGTTTTCACACATCATTCGTGTATTCTTGTTCCTCTATAAATCTACTTTACTTATAAATTGGAATCATTCCAATTGAATCATCCAAACTCAAGTTATGACATTTTTATGCCAAACTAGTCAGTTTACCGATATTACACTAGGGACAGTTTGTAATACTCATTTTTGAGGAGGCTTAACTTCATACCTGACCCTAGTTCTTTGTATTCATTTGAAGCTAAGGTGCTAAGGGTCCATCTCCAACTTGAATCACCCAAATCGGAGCACCGAAACTCGAGTTAAGTCCAAAACAACCCGTACTACTCTATGATCTAAACTGAAGCAGAAATTTTCGAACATACTCTCTTGAGTGAATTTGTGCCACATGCAGTCGACCAAGGCAGCTATTTTAGGTCGCTTTATTCTCTTGAGTCTGGGCTTGAACCATCAACTTGAATCACTCAAATCGGATAAGAAATGAGTGTTAAGTGGCCAAAAAATACTAACACCTGGGTTCAAAATGAAAGACGGGTACCTGCACCTGCACCTGCACTCGCCGATAACCACGTCAGACCTGCACCACTCTGCTTGGTACCGGCATCACCCTTCAAAATTGTCTCGTAGCGATTTTTCTCCCATTTTTCCATATGTTGCTACCTAAATCAACTCAATACTCTATATACACATCAAAACCACTCCATATTCATCTTATAACCTCTATGCTACTCAAATCATCTTTCAATACACATCTTTCTTCAAGAACCTTTCATGACTTATTCTCAAAACAATTCTAATATGGGTCATAACCCATACATAAACCAATTATAAAGATTAGTTAGGGTTTGTTCTAAACCCTAACTCACTTACTTGTAATTAATCCATGAATCCAACCTCAAAGGGAGGATTCCATATTCTTCTTGTACTATTTAGTATTCAATTCAACCTTACTTCATTAATTCTAGGTTGAATGAATCCTAACAAAAACCCCAGTTTGGGGATAAGTTACTGGACCATACACCGCATGGAAATTCATGCAGAATTCATAGCCCATACCTTTTTACCTTCCTTTCTTATTCTCTTCTCTTCTTTCTCATTTTTCCTTCTTATCTTCTTCTTCTCTCCCTTCTCCTATCCGCTTTTGAGCTCTCCTTCTATTTTTGTAGACCAAAAGATATTTTAGCCTTGCATTAAGGCCATGTTCAGCCTTATGCCAATTTGCCTCTTTTACATTTTTGAGTTAAGGCCAAAGTGTTCGTCTTGCATTTTTAAATTATTTTCATTTTTGCATTCGTCCTTCCATTCTATCTAATTTCTATTCCATATTTTCTCAAATTCCATAATGGCATATAAACTCTATTGATTTATGTTCTCTCATATCCTCAAGTGGTAAATTACTACTTACTCCTTCCTCCTCGTATTAATTTCTGAGTCTATCGTTTTATTTCCTAAAATTCTCATTTAACTTTTATTATACCCTAAACATGTCCGAAAACTGCTAGGGTTTATTTCGGGGTGTTACATTTATACCGCCGCATTCTTACAGAATTTTTAGATTAGGAAGGGGTAGCCCAAATTCTTCCTTGCATCCTTATTATCCCAAATTGCTTCTTCGATTATCATACCCACTTCAAACTTTATGTTTTGGAGGATATCTAAGTTTAGGATGGGTCTCTCCCTAGTAACTTCACAAGTATTGGTTGTGGGGATGATCATAGATGTGATGAAGCCGATACACCTAGGGATATACAAAAGGCTCAGAGCCTCGTCTACCACGAACCCTTCACTATTAATTTTCCACTTTCGGGTCATTTTTCAATCTTGATAACTTATCAGAAGTTGGCCCATTTCTTAGATTCTCATATGCCTCATTATCCACTTCAGGCAACTTGTAGAAGTTGCTGATGGTTTCAATCACAAATGATACCCATTCATTTCTCTTACCCACACTCTATTCACGTCGACAACAAGTTTGCATGCACTCCTCGACTATTGAGATGATAGCTGGCCTAGGTGGTTTGCATAGCTCTATCCATCCGTTGTTTGCAATGTCCTTCCTAAAGAAGTCCTTAGGGTGCTCAAAACCCTTCTCCTTAATGAATGCTCTATTCCTTGCTACCATGGTGTATCTCTTGGAAGCTTCTAGGGTGATGAACATATCATGGTTATACTCTTCAAGAGGAGGAGCATTTGAAGCTCTCTTTGACACTCTTTGCCTTTTTGATGACATAGTTACAATATGCACAATTTCAAGACATAAGCAAGTAGTTCAAGTTTGCACTACTATGTCCAATCCTTCAACTCTAATCCTTGGTAATCTTCCAAACACATCCACACTCCTTAGGGGCAATGGAGTTCTTGAGAAACTGACTTGGGCACTTTAACAAACACATTGAGGGCAAGTAGTTGTAAGAAGTGCTCAATATTGCAATTTGAATCCTCTAAAGTATCCCTATACATTCAAAAATAGTCCCAAAGTTGTGAATGAACTTAAAAGCAACTCAATCAACCTTGATTCTTACCTAAACAACCAAATTTAAAGCTTGAGGTTTGTTTGGAGGCTTAGGTCAAAATTCTTACTGTGAACTTGAAATTCTAAGGTCTAGGGTGAGTGAGACTAGCATCAAAGGTAGGGACAATGTGATCTATGGGAGGAAACCCACATCAGGATCTAGTTCAAATTTCATTTGAGACGCAGAGAGCTCAGCCAGACAGGTGCAAGTAAATTGAAAAAAATGTTTTGTTTTTAGCTTTAAAACGATGTCACGTCGCGACATGGCAAAGAAGTCTCTTGCGCATAATCTTCAACGGCGTCATGAGGCAATGTCACGACGTTGGGGCATGATGATTTATGGACTAGAGTCAACTTCACAATGTGCAATGTTCACACCACGATGTGATAGAGAGCTATTTTTAGTGAACCTATTGATGTTGCGAAGTGATAGAGAGCTCAAATATATGTGTGTCCTCCACTTCGCGACGTGACAGAGGAGTCCATTTAAAGCTTTTCCTGATGTCACAACGTGACAAAGACTTCTTTTATAGTGATATGCTTGACCCCACGACGTGTGATGTTTACATTACGACGTGACAGAGAACTTTCAACAATAACATATTTACTTGCCATTTTCAAAGATACTCTTCATGATACTTTCACCCTTATCATGCAATAGATAGCCTTGATCACTTCTTACATGAAACACAACAAAAACGCATTTTGGAGGTCGGGAGGTTAGGGCTAAGGGCATTTTTGTAAAAATAATTTTTGGGTTTAATGAATCACGTGCAAAGCTGCCACATCAACTAAAAAGGATGAGAGAGGTGCCATGCTAGCAACATTAATGCCTCATTTTCCTCTTTGTGGATTCCTTTAACAAAGGGGGCATAATTGTTCGACGATAAAAACGTTAGGAGCATGGTTAGAACCAAAAAAAGTTTAAGGACTAGATTGGACATTTATGTCCAAACATTCCTTTTCCCCCATCACTCTAGTAAAATCTTAGGTACGTGGGTGGCCTAAAGATGGAAAGTCATCAACACCGTGATGTTCCAAAATTCAAACTTTCGAACACCAACCGTCAACACTCGGAAATACCCGTGGATATTGTGTGTCTCGATACCACACTGTTCAATCCCATCTACCGGGATCCGTTTATTTACATTCAATGAACATTTTATGTTATTTTCAAAACATATTACTGTGAGTTTAATTATAACTCATATAAACGTATATTACAAACTTGTTTGTCCAATACTTATATAAAAAAGGTTATAAATCCATAATCCGACTTTCTTCACAATTTTGGCTCCTAATGAGAGTCGTTCATCAGTGTTTGCTCTGCACCTGAAATGTTATCCTATATAGGGTGAGCCACGCCCAGTAGAGAAACTTCCTACAGAGGCTACTCCCCACCTAAGTGCACGTGCAATGCTAGCACTTGCATTCACATCAACCATTCCAAACAGATTATGCAATTCTATCATGGAATTCTATATGCCATGCTAAGAAATGAGATGAGACTCAATCATGTACCATGCTCGAAATACATCGATTCCATTACCTCACTAGTGATACCAAAGAGTAATAAATTCAGAGTCGATCACTGATTCCTATCACACACCACAATGCCCATGAGTGATAAAACCGTCATTGATTAATCACATCCAATGATCATTTCAAACAAAATTTATTTTTGTTTATAAACCAAAACCTTTTGGATGTCATATTCTACTGACTACTTTCTTTTACTAAATCATGTGTCTTTTGTGGGTAGCAAATTTTCGGGGTCTCACCACAGGCTTCGCACGCCTTCCTACACTTTCACTCAAGCCACCGCTGGATACATATGTATAAACTCGTAATACTAGGTCCTGGCTATCCAGGTATCTATCTCTCCTTGCTATTACCCGACACATTTTCATGCTCTACGAATAGTGGAACTCTACTGAACTTCATTCAAAGTATCGAGCCCACTCATCAACCACTAAGGTTGGTGTCTGATGGCACCATGAACTTACACCTATGAAATGCGATGTCTCAGTGCATATGCAATGCATTATGCCATTTCATATCAATTCCATGTCTCATATGTAATGAATGCCATATAGATAATTCCAAACATACAATATATCATGTATCATGGATAATTATGTCAGAAGCATATAATTTCCAAACATTTCATCCAATTGTCAACATATTAAAACACATATATCAACAAGAACAATCAATCATGCTATCACAAAATCAAGCAATAATGCTTTAAAACAATCCATAATTTCAGACCTTACAAGTCGGCCATAACAGACCACCAAGACAGGGCATAATTGATGAGTAAAAAACTCATTGGATTTTTAATCCATTTTTTTAATTTATATTACAATACGAATGTTGATTAATATGCAAAAACATCGATATTTTACTCAAATATAATTTTGTAGAGAATTACATCAGAATCAAAAGCCCTAACAAGAACCAGAAGAAACCAGTCTAATAGCATAATTGAAGTCACAACTGAGAATTGAAGTCGCAACAAGAAACTCTTCAGTTCAGTTATTTCCAGGTCATGACACAACCAAGACTACTCTTGAGGGAGAAATGGAAGGTTGCATCAAGCCAAGTCACAATAGGAGCGAGGTTGGCGAATTTAAATACTAAGGCACCTAAATAGACGCTATGACTCAAGGAAGAGTTGCTTAAGACAAAAGGAATATTCATGAAGAACTGAGGTCGCGACAAATGAAGACGACGCGAAAACAGAACATAAACTCAGGTCGCGAATCTTGACTCCGCTAACGGCTTCAGATGAGGTATCCAAGGAAAATTTAAGTCAGAACTAGTTCTTAATCAAAGACTCAACCCGGTCGACGTGCTTTTGAGGTCGCATGAAAACAAAGACAAGGGTCTTTACATGGAGGGAGTTTTCAGTTGCGAATTAATCATTCAGTCGCAACTACATTTACGTTAACTGACAAAACCTACCGTAAAAGAGAACCATAAAGTCATAATGACCATTTTGTGGTCGCGACCAAATAAAGGTCAAGCAAGGAAATGATTGCAACTAAAAAAATAGGGGTTGCGTAATTAAGAAGTCATGAGTATCAATCGAGGTCGCGACCTAGTTTTCCATCACTAAAAATTTCAGACCGACGAAGATGTAAGGTCGCCATAGAGATAATCGATGTCACGACTAAGTACATGTAACTGAGACAAAGACAAACGGTCAGCAAGGTAACAAAGAGGTTGCAACGTGCTTCTAAGGTTGCAACCAGGAATATCGACATAACTAAGAAGGACCTGTTATGACAAAACATTGATTTTGAGACTAAATGTAAAGAATTCAAGGTCGCGACTTGCTTTTAAGGTGTGATAAGAGAAATTACTTAGTCACAACCTGTTATCGATGTCGTGACAAGCAACATGTATGCGAGGACGTGGGGTTTCAAACAAAAAGAAGTCGTGTGAGCGTAAAAGAAGTCATGACCCAATCAAGACATGGGCTATTGAAATGTGGTCGCGACTAGTCAGTAGGTCGCGACGCGTAACGCAAAGCAGGCGCGGGGGATATTGAGCTGTCGCTACCCATTTTGAGGTCGCACTAGTTTAACTTCGCGCATTGGCAGCGAACTGAAGAACCCAGATGTCAAAATGCAACTAAACAAGTGCAAATAGAGATCAGTCACTACCATTTTGGGAGGTCGTGACTCAAACAGAACTGGCATTTCTTTAAATCATCCAGTTTAATCAAAGGCCCACTGGACAATTATAAATAGCCCATGCTTTAGTAAAGGGAAGCCCCGTTTTGATACCTATAATCAAAGAGGAGAAGGACTCACTGCATATTTTTAGAATAGATTTTTTTAATTTTCTTTTCTTTTTCTGGATCTGAACTAGTGACCTGTGTAGAAACGATGAAGCTGGATTTAAATTTATGATTTTCTCTACAATTTATCGCCTAATGGAGTCCTGGACAAAATTTTTGGAATTCGCTCTTTTCGCCTTTATTACAATTACAAAGGTGTACTTGATCAATGATCCATTGTCGAGCTGTAATGCAAGATGAACGCAGCCACTAGACTGGATTTACCAAGTAGTTACGCTTTTCTCAGATTACTTGTAGAGAAATACTTGGATTGAATTTATTTGATTGATGTTGTTCTTGAATAGATCGCTTCCTAATGGTAGCATATGATACCATTTCAAGGATTGTTTCGCTTGATTTCCAGCCAGCCCTCTCAAGGTGATGATCGAGATTGTAACACCTCAAATATACCCCAAGAGGTTTTCTCGGACTCGCTTAGTATTTGTGAAGACACTTAAATGTTTCGTGAGTTAAATACGAAACATGGAAACGAGAGACCCGGAAATTTACAAGATTTAAGGATAAAATTGTAAATTGTCCAAAGAGGGGCTTAAAAGTCATAATTTGACAAGATTTGAGGCCAAAGTGGAAATAACATAAGCTGTTGCAATGGTCAAGAGTCGGAGGACCAAAAAGCAACAGTGCAAACAAACCCAAAAATGGGGTTTTTGAGGGCCAAACATACCTTAGCAAACATGGGATTTAAAGACCAAAATTGGTCTCCATTTTGGGAGAGCTCAAAAACGGATGGGAGAAGGAGAGAAGAAGAGGAAGAGGAAGAGAATAAGAAGAGAAGATAAGAGGAAAGCCAAGCCAAAAAGGTATGGAAACTACTTTGAGTGTGGATTTTGTATGAATCACATGGATTTGTAAGGATTCTAGAAAGTTTATGAGTTCCAAATCTGGGTTTCTAGATTTCTTCCTAATCAAAGATTTATTGAAGGTAGGGTTGAAAAATCCCAAATGGCCCAAGATAAGTACAAATCCTTCCTCTTAAGGATTACACATGTTAAATGTAAGTAATTGAGCTAGGGTTTAGAATAAACCCTAAATAATCATCATGTTTGATTTGTGTATGGGTTGTGACCCATATTAGAATGATTTTGAAGGAATTCATGAAAGAGTTTTGAAGAAAGACATGTAATTGAAAGATGAACTGAATAGAAAAGAGATTATAAGGTGAATTTGAAATGGTTTTGATGTGCGTTGAAGTGTATTGGATCGGGTATCGTAAATATGGACAAATGGGTGAAAAACACATCTGGGTAATTCTTTTCGTGACATGTACCGTACACTGAATCTGCATCGTACACTTTGTGTTCGGGCTCATTTTTTTGTCAACGTGTACCCAGACATCGTTAGACCCGCACGGCACACCCCGCTATGGTTTTCCTGTTTCGACCAGTTTTCGTATTTTAGCCATAAATTGCTCATTTCTTATCAGATTTGAGTGATTCAAGTGGCCAATTAAAATAGACTTCAAGGAAAACCAAACATAAAGAAATAGACATTGTCATATTATGACTCTAAGTGGCCCAAAAATTCACTCAAAATGGGGTCATGTGTAATCCACTCCCGCATCGCCTTGACTACAGAGTAGTTCAGTTGTTTCTGACGCATCTTGAGTTCCTGTTCGACATTTGGGTGATTCCAGCTGGATGAGAACCCTTAAGCACCCTTAGATTAAAGGACATTATAAAGAAACTGTGTCAAATATGGAGACAAGGCACTGAAATGAATATTGCAAACTGTCCTCGGTAAAACTCCAGAACCGACTAGTTGGCACGAAATGCCATAACTTGAGTTCGATGATCCAATTGGAATGATTCCAATTTCTAAGAAAAGTAGATGCATCGAGGGACAAGAATATATGACCGATGTGAATAAGACCAGATTCCCAGAGGCATTCGAAATGCCATATGGAATAGGCATGAAACCCGAATAGGATATGAAACATGAAAACGAATTGGAAACACGAACATGAAATGCCACATGTCATAAAAACATAATGTGGCTAAGAATGCCCCTATTATAAGATAGTGTTATTGAACTGCTATAATTAAACCGCCTAAGACCGCTTATTGAATGACATGGCACCTCTGCATGTGGGCGTGCACGTATAGTACTTCGGCATTTCGACAGTGCGACGACACTTTCCCGACCGTGTTTCCTAAGACATTAGTACTTCAAGACCCGATTAGCGGCGACCTATTGACTCTCTCGATCGTGCTTCCTCACACATTAGTACTTCTAAGACTGAATAGTGCGATGGCACTCGGCCATGGTTTCGACAATTCGCTTTATTACCAAGACCTCAAGATCAGATCAGACCTTCTGGGTACTTATTGTGATGTGTCCTACTCATTCCAGACATCGGCCCAGTAATTCAACAATTATATGTTAAGACTCAATAATGAATAAGAATAAAGAAATGAATATAGTAAAGATCCAATGTACCTACGCGTACCTCAATATGTTCCTCAGAGTACCTTACTCGTACCTCCAGATTTGCTCAGAAAAATTCGCGGTACTTTGCACACGTAATCTCGCAGCATCTAAGGCACCCCCAGACGCAAATAAGTATAGTTCCGGGTTACACATCTTAAAGAACTCCTACGAGTCCCGAACGATAATAAGCCCGTTATAATTATAAGCTCGAATAAGAATAAGCTCAGAATTCCCACGGAGTCCCTAATGAACATACACTGCAGGCATAAGTTCCGCATAAGAACAAACTCAGAATTCCTACGAGATCCGAATAAGTATAAGTCCAAAGAGGTACCTACGTACTCTCAGATCGGTAAATAAGTACAAGTTTTGTAAAATAAGATAAGTCCAACAGAATTCACTGGTCCGTATAATGAATTCGTGATCTCGTACTCATTTAAAGACTAATGTCCGTGATTCAGAAGTTCGAGATATGACTCAGAGTGTGATATGACCTCGACTCATCGCATCTACGTACCTTGGGCACAAGAATAAGTTTCGTAAGACCCGTATAAGTTCCGTAAGACAAGTATAAGTTCTGTATTACATGTATAAGATTTGAAATACATGTATAAGTTCTGTAATACACGTATAAGATCCGAAATACCAGTATGTGCTTCGAAATACCTCGGAATACCAGTATAAGTTTCGTAAGACCCGTATAAGTTCCATAAGACAAGTATAAGTTCTGTAATACATGTATAAGATCCGAAAGACAAGAATAAGCTCCACAATACAAGCATAATATCCGTGAAGACAAGGATGGTGTCTGAAGTATAAGCCCACAAAGACTACGTACTTCAAGAAGGTCTAAGCTTCCAGAACTCCTACGAGATCCGATAAGTATCGGCCCCGATTGGTGGTTCAAGCAGAAGGTCCGAGATCCACAATTATAAGTCTGAGATAAGTATCGCATAAGTCCTCAATATGTCCCTTTGGGAGATCCACAAGTATAATGCCCGATACAAGCATAAGTATGTGTCCTACAGAGACAAGTAGGCATATCAATAAGTTTCAAGATCGTATAATGAATCAATAGTATGTGTCCCACTTATGAGATCCGTGATAAGAATAGGTTTGCTATAAGTAGAAGATCCCGAATGCTACAAGTATATAAGATCGTAATGTTATAAGTATGTCTCGGTCAAGAATAAGTCCGCTATAAGTGTAAGATCCGGAGGCAGGTTGCTCTCTAAGTATAAGTTCAAGATAAGATGATATACTTATGGGAGATGTAAGACTCTCATAAAAGTCACAAGGTACAAGTGTATTTAATTATGTCAATGATATGAATAGGAAAAACGACCAAACCCGAGAAAGTCATGATACAAGTAAGAGACTTAATTGATGACTTGCTATCAGATATGTCTAAGTTTGCTCGAATATGATTTCGACTCCGTTATACATTTGGATTATATGAATTCATGAAGATTTTGGATATATGTTTCTGCTGTAGAGCGTTATCATGATCTCGCCTAAATGCATGTGTATCGTAAGATAAGTTATAAGATATGTTTCCACTAAGCGCAGAAAGCTTAGCACTGGCTTTAATCCGTAGGTATAGGAGAAGACATTCGAAAACATCCGCATACACTTGGGCCAACACTCTTGTAAGGGTTCACTACATGTAGGCGTTCCGTGCTCGGGATTTGTAACAGAAAAGTATGCTTTTGTATTTGTAAACGGGACTCAATGTGTATAGATTTTGATGGACACCACTCCGGTGGTAGTTCTTCGATATGTATAATATTTGGATTTGTTAAGATGTGGGCCATACCCACGTGCACAAGTTTGGCTTTATAAAAAAAAAAAAATCGTAAAGAGTCCTACTGACAGACTAACTCCTGCTCGATCCACAATCGTCGAACCTGATTCAGGCATGACAGAGATGGAGATTCCCCGAGAGCTGGGACATTCCACTCAAAGCTGTAGAAGCTCGGCAGCAACCTCGCAAAGGAAGCAAGAAATCTCGCAGCCTCAAGAAATGGGTGTGAAGTATTGAGAAAGAAAAAATACCCAGATTCGCAAGAAGGTCAGCAGAAGAATGGTTAGATCCTTGTCTTTGAGAAGCAAAATTTCTAACCAGCCGAATATGAGAAACTAATCAGATTGTAAGGCATCTTGGACAAATCCATATCAAGCAACAAAATTGAGTAATGAATATTAATGCAGGAATTGGCTGTTTCATAGTACCTCCTTGATAGTGTTCATTTCTCATAGAGAATTGATTCAGTCCAGTAATTGATTTTTATTTTTTAGTTGGTAACATATGATTTCCTTTTACATTCCTATGTATCTTCTAAGACTATTATCTTCTAGATTAAACCATCATTATCCACTTGGAGTTCAAATAGTGTGGACCTTAAGTAGTTGGGGTTGTTGATTCCAAATTCTTGTCAATCTCTTTGAGAATGATATCTGGACTTACATCCTTTTTACTACTTGTATGATTCAGGCACTACAAAGGTCTTAGACAAAACCATTTTCAAATTAAGCAATATAGCAATTTTATCGCTATATCTAAGTAAATCCAAGTAGCCAAAGATGCAAGAGAATTGTAAGGCTCTTGTAACTATGTTAATTTGAAGGTTTTAGTCTATATAATCACAGGAAAACAATATTCAATCCCAAAACACTGCTAACCGCCTCCGCTCAGCCGCCAACCGATTGTTAATACACACCAAACAAATTATGAATCAATACGAAATCAAGACCAAATCGCTTAAAATCCGGACACAACAAATAAACATCCTAATTGTGGCAGTCCCCGGAAATGGACCATAACTTGGGCTGTAGAGGTCTGATTTGGGTGATTCAAAAGCCTACATCAAGTTCACTAATGCATCTACAATTTACATGAAGGACTTGAGTCCGAAGTCCCTCGGTTTCCCATCTAAAAATCAGTCCTAAAATTCGGCCAGTGTGTAGGATCAAAATAGGGTAGCATTCCCATATTTCAAAATTCGGCCAAACAGCCCCTTAAGGCAAAGACACAACCCCACAACCCTTATGTTGGAAAATAAACCAAAGTAGGAAGAACCCCTACCTCTTGGAGTGTAGCTCTCATCGAATATACGGACTTTACTTTTATTCGACGACCATTAACACCGATTTCCTTTTCCTTTATTTCTCTAGCTTTTCTTTTTTTTCCTTCCTTTCCTTTTTCTTGCCCTCCTCCTATGAACCGATTCCATCCCATTTTTATAGCTTATCTCCGCGCATGCATGGACACATGACTTGCCATGTGTCACACATGCATTTTCCTTTGCATGCCTTGTGACACATGGCTTGCCATTTGTCACTCACATGGCTTGCCATGTGTCACTCGACAATCGTTGCCTCGAAAAAAGTGAAATTCTGACTGTCTTGGAATTCAACGAAATTCGCCTATGTAACTAAACTTAGCGAGAATTTAATTCAACAAAGGAGGTTCTGCTTGGTCATTTGGAGATCTAGGTACTCCTAGGTTTTCAACCCGTATTGTAGCGCAGTTCACCGTGGTCAGCCTTTTTTTTTTTGGAAAATATCAAATTTACCCGAGTTTTACATTTTTTCCCCTCTTAAAAGAATTTCATCTTGAAATTCACATGCACATATACATACAATCACATGCAGATATACATACAATCACATGCATATGCTACAGTCATTTTTTTTTTCCAAATGACTAAACAACATACCTTCATCCTCAAATAAGGAAGGATAATTGGCACGCATCGTGTCCTCACGTGCCCATGTGTTGTTCTCCCACTTCTGCTGCCACAACACCTTTACTAGCCCCACATTCCACGTCGCAAAACCCGATCTCAAGATCCATAATACGACAAGTCCCTCCTCAAAGGGTCCCACCGCACGGAATATTAAGTTTCAACCCAATCCACTCCATGAGTTGGATTTAGAGTTTACTTCCGAAGCATGGAGACATGGACATGGAATACCGCATGAACACCCGAAGGGTCCAATATACCTTGTTGATAGCTTTCCCCGCTTGCCGAATCTGATCGTTCCTCTCTTAGACATCACCTTCAAGAAGACATGATCACCGACCAAACTCTATGGCTGCCGCCACCGTCGGCCAGCTATTCTTACCGGTCGAGCCATGAGAAGACGCTATCTCTATATCCTGTCCTTGGGACTTAATCACTCTACTTAGTAGGGAAGGCGAGCTAAGGAAACTCCCAAAATACCCCGAGTCCGACCTCTAGTATAGTCTCGTACCGCCTTAAACTCCGAGCATCCTCCGCTCCTAGCACTATACTAGCCAATACTCCCTGCGACTTCCGGCTGGGCACATCAACCACCACATTTTCCTTACCGGGATGGTAATGAAAAGTGAACTCGTAATCCTCCAAATACTCCAACCACCTGTGTTGCCTCATATTGATGTCTTGTTGGGTAAAGATGTATTTCAGACTTTTCTTGTCCAAAAACACCTCGAATTTCTCACCATACAAGTAGTGGGGCCAAATTTTCAAGGAAAAGAATGTCCGCCAATTCCATATCATGTGTTGGGTAACTTCGTTCATGATTCTCTAACTACCGAGAACCATAAGCCACAACCCTCTCGTACTACATCAAAACACATCCCAGTCTGTCCTTCAAGGCATCACAATACATTGTTTACATCTGGCCCCTTTTGGACTATCGATCAGAGCCCAAGTAGTTTCCTTTCAATTCCCTAACGCCTCTCTCACATAAATCATTCCATGCAAACTTAACCTCCTTCTGGGTCAATTTCATTTTAGGACAGCTAATTGGGAGAAGTCCTCAATGAACCTCCTGTAATACCCTGCCAATCCCAAGAAATCATTTATTCGAAGACTTACCGACTCTCTCAACTATAACTGCCCCAACCTCTTCTCCAGGTCTGCTGGAGACAAATCAAACCGGGCGTCACAAATTTTTACCCAAGAATACACTTAGTAAGCCAAAATTCACATTTGCTGAATTTGGCATACAACATATGGTTTCTAAAAGCATGGAGAATAATCCTCAAACGATCCTCATGCTCCTCCTCCGACTTTGAGTAAATCAAAATGTCGTCCATAAAGACCACAAAAAACTTATCTAGATAGGGTCGAGAGGCCCTATGCATGAGATCCATGAATATCGCTAGAGCATTTTTTCAACTTGAATGGCATTACTATGAACTTAAAATGCCCGTATTGCGTTTTAAACACCATCTAGAGATATTTGCCTCCCTAACCCTCAACTAATGATAATTTGTGTGAAGATCTACCTTGGAGTAGACTCGTGCCTCTCTCAATTGATCAAACAAATCATCAATCCTCGATAAAGGATACCTATTTTTTTATCATAATTTTGTTCAACTTTCAATAGTCAATGCATAGCCGAAGGGTCTTGTCCATATTTTTTCCAAATAATACTGGAGTGCCCCAAGGAGAAGTGCTCAGTCTAATAAAACCCCTATCCAACAATTCTTGCAATTGGACCTTGAATTCCTACAACTCATTAGGCGCCATTCTATGCGGCGTCATAGAAATAGGTGATGTATCCAGGTGTAACTCAATACAGAAGTCTACATCCCTATGCGGAGGTAATCCTGGTAATTCCTCTGGAAAAACATCCTTATACTTGCAAACTACTAAAGTTAGACCCAACTCCTGTCTCGCCTCATCCTCTAGGGTAAGGTTTGCCATCCAACCCTACAACTGTCCGTGCCACTTAGAATCGTACACAGCTTGGGGCATAGCATCATGCTTATCCCCTTGAAACATAACATAAACATCATTTGGTGTGTAGGAAATAACCCTCCTACAATCATAATCAATTACGACTCGGTGTGCTGTCAACCAATCCATCCCAAGGATAACATCAAACTCCGACATGTCCATGACCTGGTCTACAGTGAGCAGAATCCTTGAGATCTCTAACTCACAATCTCGACATATCATATCAACACTCACCCTAGTTCCTAGCAAAGAATTCACATACAACGGATTTAAGGTTTCAACCTTTAAGCCCAAATCTTTCACACAAGATGCAGCAACAAAGGAATGAGATGCACTATAATCAAATAACACTCTTGCCCATTGGCGAAATAGTAAAAACATACCCTGAATAACAAACTAATCTGTAAGCTCAACCTGAGGTGTAATGGTGTAGGCACGCCCTTGGGTCCCTAAAGTCCTTTCTTGTGAGCCCTGGCCTTAACCTCAACCCCTGCCCTAGCCCATCTAGCTCGATCGCAAGAAAGGGCACCTGCAACGCCTGCGATCGACATCGGCTCTCCAGCCCATGGTGGGGTATGGAGGAACAAACTCAAGGGTTCGGCGGTGGCCATTCCTATTTGATGAATGGGACTGAGGTGTCTCATAACTTTGGGATTCCTACCTCTAAGGATAATCCCGCCTTAAGTGTCTAGGATGATGGTAGTGGTAACATGTCCCCTGCCTAGGTTGTCTGAAAGATCTACCACCTGGAAATGATTGCCCTTGGCCTTGGCCTTGGTAGCCGCGACCCTGTCCCTGAAATCCTTACGGAGTAAAAGTCTTCTGCTACTTCCCTAAGCTAGAAGAAGAAGGTTGACTCTCCTTCCTCTTATCTTTAACAACATCCGCATCCCGAATGTTCAGTGCATCGTCCACTTCCCTCTCAATGGCCATAGCTGTCCTAACCATCAAGTTTATATCTTGCAAGAGAATTCCTATAATTTTACCTCAGATGGATAGTTTCAGCCACATAATCATCTTCGAAACGTGATAATTCAGTGAACTTAGCCACGTATTTGAGCATTGTAATCATTCCTTTCTTAAATTGCATGAACTCCTGAGCTTTTGCTTGTCGAGCTGACAAGAGAAAAATTACTCATGAAGAGCCTTTCTAATCCTTCCCATTTCATTGCCTCTAAGTCCTCTAGGCTCTGAATCTAACCTTGACCATACTGGGATTCACCTCTAACTGAAATGCGACTAACTTTATCAAAACCAATGATCACTGTTTGGATCCCTCCTCCCCAGCGCCGAAGGATGATGTGCCTTGAACCTTGGAGGTTACTAACTTCTAACTCCGCTACGTGACCAGCATGTGCAATGGTAGAAGCCGCTGCACTTGCTTGTGCAATAGTAGCAGTCGCAGCAGCAATAGCCTCCATGAAGGCTTGTTAGTCAAAGGCCAATGGTAGTGGGTTGTTGTTCCGCCCACCGCCTCGGGGTCCCCTTCCTTGACTTGCCATCTACATGTGTCAAATAGAAAATTGAGATTCCTTTTTCTAGTCTAACTAGTAGTGCATATGACATCCCATCCTGAACTATTCCGTTTATTCATTTTATGAACCCCTAAGGTTATGTTCTCTAACCCTAGTGTTCATCTTTTCCAATATGCATTTTACCAAGTATATAATTCACATAACACACAATCATGTAGCATATTGAGCACAAAACATGAAATGCACCATAAAAGCAATGATATAGACCCTTGTCCGCCAAGACCTAGGTGTTCGTATACCTAAGCTATGACTCCCCAAAATCCAGGGGTCTGTTGACCAACCGTAAACACTCGGAAATACTCATGGATATCGTGTGTCTCGATACCACACTATTCAATCCCATCTACAGGGATCCGTTTATTTACATTCAATGAACATTTTATGTAATTTTTAAAATATATTACTATGAGTTTAATTACAACTCATGCAAAAGTATATTACAAACTTATTTGTCCAATATTTTTACAAAAAGGTTACAAAGCCACAATCCGACTTTCTTCACAATTTCAGCTCCTAATGAGAGTCGTCCAACTGTGTCTGCTCTGCACCTGAAATGTTATCCCATATAGAGAAACACGCCGCAGAGAAACTTCCTACTTCCCCACCTAAGTGCACATGCAATGCTAGCACTTGCATTCACATCAACCATTCAATACCACTATGCAATTCTATCACAAATTCTATGTCACTACAATGAGATGAGACCTCAATCATGTACCATGCTCCGAGTCATTATCGACCCATTACTCAGCAGGATACCAATGAGTAATAAATTCGAAATAATCGAATTCTATCACACACCACAATGCCTGTAAGACTCGGGAAAAAGCTAAAAAATTTTAATTTAGCTAGGAAAGGCAAAATGGTAAGTTTGTCGGAATAGGACAAGCTAAAACCTGTAATTTTTCTAGACTTCTATATCAAATGGAATTCAATCGTTGAAATCGCTCTAGCTTGAAATCTAGTCATCAAACGAATTTGAATTCAGACCACCTGATTTTCTTAAATTTCAAGGCGACGGGCGTCGAGGATCCCAAAACTAGATTTTTAAAATCCTGAAAAATGTCAACATTTCAGTAATGTCCATTTAAGATAGATGGAATTAAACCGACGAAATAAATTGTTTCGGGGCCGAAACTGGCGAGTAAGTGCATACATGGACATGGAACCACGTGTCCACATAAATATCAAGAAAATATCTAAAATAAAAATATCTCACAATTTGGTCTAGAACAAAATGTTAGAGAGAGAGAGAGAGAGGAGGGAGAAAAAAAGCAAGCTTCTCCTCGCGCATTTTATTTAGGTTTTGTCGATCGGAATTCAAGAGCGAGAGCAAAAGTCGCTCTATCGCGACGAGAGCTACGCTGCAAGTACCTAATCACAAAGGCTTACTAAGGTCCATGTTTGGTTACGGAAACCAAGAAAAGGTGGTGTCCCAGAAATCACGCTATTTGCTGTAGGGCTTTCCCTACTGCTTTAATTGGTTTAAGGTCATGTGTGTGTGTCCAGCGAGGTGTGTCCAATTCCCTTCAACCCCATGATCGTGTTAAGCATAACTGGCCATCACTACCCAATATGATTCAAATTTCAAGTAAACTAGACTTATAGGATAACATATCTTAGTGAATAGTTATATCCGGGGCCTTGGACCCTTTGACTCAAAATTCATTCAAAGTGGAGCAGCACGCTATGGTGTTCAGCAAGAAATTCCTGGGTGGGACACAATTGTCATTTTTCTGATTGTTGGCCTCCAACTTCGGACGACCATAACGTTTTTGTCCGAACTCCGTTTCGGGTGTTCTTAGACTCTATAGAAAGCCCATTTAGTCAATATTCCAGCTATTTTCCAGTGGAGGACAGTGGGTGACCATAACATTTCTAAAATCTATGTTTTGCACCAAGTGTGCAGGTTGCTTGGTTGTGTCGATGTGAATAGCTGGGTTTTGACATGACCATTGCATGGAATGTTGTAGACTATTTTATTGGGTTGGAATTGCCATGAGTTATCCTAAGGAAGGCTGTATGAAATTATTTGTTTAGTCAGGGATTGATGGATGTTAATATTCTTGATACGATATCTATATATATATTAGCATGAAATATATGGAACTTATATGCTTGCGGATATGTGTTACACCTCGATTCCCGGTCCGACTTGAATGGCATATCCGAACCGAGTTTAAAAGGACCATATATCGGGACTCTTTACCCAGGCTTTTTTTTCAGAGTCGAACTTGTACCTCAGGTATACAAACAATTTCTGTAATAACAAAAATCATTTACATATACAAAAGAACTACTACCGAAGCGGTGTCCATCAAAATCTATACACATATACTGAGTCTCGTTTACATATACAAAAACTGTACTTTTACATTTACAAATCGTGAGCATGGACATACCGTGATGAACCCCTACTAGTGTGCCGCCCAATCGTATGGAAGATCGCAGGACGCCCTTCACTCACACTGATTGAGTAACCCGTATAAGCTTTACGCCAGTGAAACATATCTTATAACTTATACTAGTACACATGCATTTATACTGAATCATAATAAACATATAACAATAACAGATCTCAGAATCTTCATGAATTCATATAACACATTTACATACATAGTTATCCTTGTAACCAACTTATGCTTGTTCAGATCTTTCATATACGGTACTGAACTTATACTTATATTAATCTTATACTTACTCAGAACTTACTCTTATGGCAAACTTATTCTTATTCCGATCTCCCGTAGGACACATATTTATACTTATCTCCCGTAGGACACATACTTATACTTATCTCCCGTAGGACTCATACTTATATAGATTTCCTCGTATGCGATACTGAGCTTATACATATACTTATACTTATCTCCCGTAGGACACATACTTATCCTTATCTCCTATCGGACATATACTTATGCTTGTCTCTCATGACACATACTTATCTCGCATTTCAAAGGACATAAGAGCACGGACTTATACTTATACTCTTGTCTTACAGATCTTATACTTGTATTACAGAGAATATACTTGTATATCAGATCTTATAATTGTATTACAGAGCTTATTTTTGTATTTCAAATCTTATACTTGTATTACAGAGCATATACTTGTATATCGGATCTTATAATTGTATTACGAAGCTTATTCTTGTATTTCAGATCTTATACTTGTATTACGGAACTTATTCTTGTATTTCGAATCTTATACTTATATTACGGAACTTATTCTTGTATTTCCGATCTTATACTTGTATTTTGGATCCTATTCTTGTATTTCAGATCTTATACTTGTATATCGGAGCTTATTCTTATTTTACAAAACTTATACTTATATTACCGGTATGGAAGTACCCGTAGGTACTACAGAACTTATACTGGTACTTCGTATCTTATACTTGTTCAAATACTTTTCTCGAATCATTTTCTTTATTTTTCTTTTCGCATTTCAGTTTGTGATTTCACATATGGCTATAGAAGTCAAAATTCATGACAGATTCAGTTGTTGAATCCCGTCCTGTTTATCATTCAGTAGAAATGTGATCTCACATTCAATATTGCAATCTCACATATTACTATAGAAGTCGACATTCACGACAGATTCAGTTGTTGAATCCTGTCCTGTTTGTCATTCAGTAGCAATGTGATCTCACATTCAATATTGCAATCTCACATATTACTATAAGTTTGATACCACGACAGATTCGCTTGTCAACTGGCCCCGTGCTTTTGTCATTCAAAGAGCGCAGGATCTCACATTCAATGTTGCAATCTCACATATGGCTATAGAAGTCGATTCACGATAGATTCGCTTGTTGAACTCGCTTCATGTTTGTCATTCCCAGAAAGGCGTGATTTCGCATGGAACATATTAGAACGCGTGCCCGCCCAATGCAATGTAAGTGTCGTAGCACTAAAGCAGAGTGCCAAAGCACCGATCGAACGCACTCATTCATTCATGTATTTCATACCATTCGCTAACTTTTCTCTCGATTATATGTGATAATAATCATATATAACTTAACCACATTATGTGTTCATGACATATTGCCTTTCATGTTCATGTTCATGTTTCAGTTCGTTTTCATATTTCATATCATATTCATGTTTCATGAACACATCTATACATATTCAGATTTATACTTTTTCTTTTGTTTCATGTCTCTTTCATACGACATTTCAGATAGTTGTACCGTATGACACCCATGTGGCCAACACATCATTCATGTATTCTTGTTCCTCTATGAATCTACTTTACTTAGAAATTGGAATCATTCCAATTGAATCATCCAAACTCAAGTTATGGCATTCTCATGCCAAACTAGTCATTTTGCCCATATTATACTAGGAATAGTCTGAAATACTCATTTTCAGGGGTCTTAACTCCATATTTGACACTAGTTTTTTGTACTCCTTTGAAGCTAAGGTGCTAAGGATTCTTCTCCAACTGGAAGCACTCAAATCGGAGCACCAAAACTCAAGATATGTCCCAAACAACCGGGACTACTCTATGTTCAGCGTAACCAAAATTAGCTGAACATGAAATTCACTTTGAGTGAATTCAAATACAGAGTTCGAATTTGAAGGTGTCTATTTCAGGGGGTTTTTTTCTCCTTGAAGTCGAGTTTAACTAACAACTTGAATCACTTGAATCGGATAATAAATGACTAAGTTATGCTAAATATACGAACACCGGTCCGAAACATAAGATGGGTACCCATCAAAATTCGCACCTACGCGATAGAATACTTATGGTACCGGTACCACTTTGTTTGGTACCGGTACCACCCCTCTAAATTTCCCAAAAATGGTGGTTTTTCTCTCCTTTTTCCATATTTTGCTACCTAAATCAACTCAATAATCAATATACACATCAAACCACCCATTCATCTTGTAACCTCTATTCTACTCAAATCATCTTTCAATACACATCTTTTACACTCTATTGAACTCAAACATACTTTCTATTCATATCTTATACAAGGCCTAGGGTTTTACTCAACCCAACTTCAAGAAATCTAAGGTTAGGAAAAGTTCCTATGAAAACCTAGAACAAGAACAAACATGTCCATACTTTACATACCCAAAAACACATGTAATGGGAACTCTAGTTCCTCTCATAACAAAACCCTAGAAAAACAAAGGATTTCAGGATGATTTCCCATACAAGAATTCATTCTAGGGTTAGTTTACAACCCAAAAACATGTATCCATACTAATAGTCATAGTTCCATACCCTTTTTGTGCTTCTTCCTTTCTTCTTCTCTTCTCTTCTTCTTCTCTTCCTCTTCCTCTTCTTCTCTCTTTTCCTCTTCTCTTCTCTTCTCTACGTTTTTGGTCTCTCAAAATGAGAGACCAATTGCTCTTATCCATATTTTTGAGTTAAGGCCATGTTTGGCCAAGACAAATAAAACCCATTTTTGGTTTTAAGTCTCTCTAATTTCCTTTAAGCACATAACTTCTTCTATTTGCATTTCATTTTCAAACATTTCATACATTAACCCCTAGTCTTTCCCTTTTATGACCACTAGGTCCTCAAGTGGTAAATTACATATTTACCCTTTGCTCTCATATACCCTTTGCTCTCATATTAATTTCCGAGTCTATCGTTTTATTTCCGAAAAATTCATATTTAAATTTCATTAAACCCTAAACATGTCCGAAAACTGCTAGGGTATATTTTAGGGTGTTACAATATGTTTGCATGGTAATTGACATGAAGTACAACTAATGAGAATGGTTCATGTAGTGCATCATGTACATGTAATATGTGACATTAGCATTGCATATGCACATGGACATCAACATATTGAGTGTGGCTGGTATGGTCATCCATCATTAATGTCGATGAATGGGTAGCTGAAGCCGTAATTGGATCTATTTCAATAAATGACACACGGTTCAAAGCATGAAGTGAAATATAATTACTGTGTGTTGGGCGGAGCAAGAAGGGGGCCATTAATCCCCTTAGGTGAAAAGCTTGGAACATTGGGTGTAAGAGACCCACAGTGTGATCCAAAAAGATCCGTTGCCCAAAATAAGACACACAGTTATCACATAGACTTCTCGAAGTCACAGGATGTAGAGTCGGATTGACTCCAGATTGGGCTTGCCCATTGGCACTTGCATTGGGTACCAGAGCCGGTAAGTGCTCGGTATATGTGTCATTGGTACTACTGATTCGCTTGTCACACTTCGCATTGCATGTGCGAGGGAGTCAAAGGACTCTCAGATATAGCACCGAAGACATTCAATGCATGACATGCGACATTCATGTACACATTTTCACTTACGTGTATGGGTTGGCTTGATCATTGCATGAGAACTTAGGCGGAGTAACCCTTGTAGAGTCATCACTACCGGGGTCTTTGCCACCCCATCGTGACCCCCTTTCAGTGTACAAAGCCAAAATGAGGTTGACCTGCATCAAACCGCATATGAAGAAAGTTAGATCTCGCTTTGGACCATATTTTGTATATGTATATTAGAACAATCAGTTTTAATATATCATTTCAGATAAGAGTGTATACTGAACTCTTTGTAAACATATCAATAAATAGTTGCATGTATAGTATCTGGGTATGGTTGAATGGGGGTCGAAGGGTCGCTTATGATTCATGAATGACTCCTTGCAAGATATCGAGCCCAAGATAGGTCATGTGATGTATTGTCACATGTTTTATTTTTGATGTAGCTTCCTCGCAGTGCAGGAGACCGGTCCGATTTTTGTTAATTATGGATCCCGATAAATGGGGACATGATGGGTGTGGCGCCGCTTACTCGACACCCACTGTAACGCCTCAAAAAATACTCCTAAAATTTTTATAATAATTTTATTATATATTCCGGGTATGAATTGAGCCAAACATAGGTATTTTTCGGGAATTGTTAAATGAATATTGATTATATGATTAAATGTGATATACTAAGTGATTAATTGATTGAACCCGAAAATAAACCCAAGTGAAAAAGGGCAAATTTGGAATTTTGTAAAATGAGGACCTAAGGGTCAAATGATAAGCTGAAATGCTAATGTGAAATAAATGATAAGTGAATGTGAAAATAAGGAGATTAGTGTTTTTTTGGGCGAGAAAAATGGAAATAGGGATTTAATGAAAGAGCCAAACATGGCCTTAAGAGAAATAAGAGATATTACACCACATTTGGTATTTGAAGGGCACATTATGCCAAAAACATTTTTGAGAGAGAGGAAGAGGAGAAAGCTAGGGTTTTACAAGAAGAAGTTATTTTGGTGGAAGATCTTCCCATTTCTGGTGCATAAGTGATCAAGCATCTTGGGTGAAGAAGATTCAAAGGGATTTAAAGGTAAGAACCAAACCCTAGATTTCTTTAAATGAGGTTTAGGTTATAAAAACCCTAATCCATCCAAGGGTTTTGCTCATGGTTGGTTTAGGATGATATTTGGATGTTATTGAGAGTGATTCCCATGTTTTTTTAAGATTTTGAGTGATTTTGGAGAAAATCTCAAAAGAGGAAAATTAGAAAAATCTAGGCATTTCGGGAACCCACGCCGCGGCGTAGGGAACCCACGCCGCGGTGTAGCCCTACACTGCAGCGTGGGATGCCTCGTCGTGGTGAGGTCAAGGTGCCCAAAAGGAGCACCCCGAGTTTCGGTTCAAATCCGCCAATCGGGTCAGATCGGGCTCAGGGGTTGCTACATTTAGTGGTATCAGAGCCTAGGTTTAGGTGTTTTTGGAAAAAGGCCCTAAACGATTTTGTACAAGGATTTTGTAAATGGTATTTGACATACATTGCATTTGCATATAAAGGATGACATGGCTCTGACATGGATCTTGCTGGTCTTAATAGGATAAGCATGGACGGTTCAGCTTCGCTTAGGGTCGAGGATGACCAGGGGAATCGCTCGAATAGTTCTACTAGTGTGGAAGGTGGACAAGCGTCCCATGCCCCACCAATGAATGAATCGAACCTCGCCGGCAGTGAGGTGCACGATATCTCCAATGTATAGCTCGACACTAGAACGAGCAGCACAACCAGTTGTAGTTACTACTCAGCGATCAGCCATTGAGAGAATGGCAAGGTACCGACCGGTAGATTTTCTAGGAAGGAAAGAGGATCAGCCTTCTATGGCAGAAAATTGGCTCGAAAGGACCGAGTGAATGCTAGTGCAAATGCATTGTACATCGGATGAGAGTTTGGAATGTGCGACCCCTACGGCTGTGATGAGGCTTATCGCTGGTGGGTATCCGTGGCCGTGACTAAGACCACTGTGAGAGCATGGAAGTTCTTCTTGGATGAGTTCAAGAAGCACTATGTGGATTGCATTTATCTGAGCAACATGAGACAAGAGTTTCATAATCTGAAGCAAAGACAAATGAGTGTGACCGAATATCATAGAGAATTCACCCAATTGAGCAAGTATGCTCCCGGGATACTAGTGAGTGAGGAAGAAAAGTGTCGTAGGTTCAAAGACGGCCTTAACGACCATATTCAAGCCCATGTCACATGATTTTTCCATGAGGATTTCTCCAAAATTGTGACATGTGCATTTAATGTGGAAAGAGTAAAGAAAGAGGAAAAGGAGAGAAAAGATAAAAGACAAGGAAAGAAAAATCCCAGTCAGTCCAGTTCGCAACAACAGCAAATGAAGAAATTCAGAGGACCACAAGGTTCCATTTAGCCTATAGCTCAGGGATCAGCTCAAAGCTACCCAGAGGGAATACTACTTTCTAGCACCATCGGGCTAGGAGTGCACCAAGAGGTGCTTCTCTCGTAGGACGTGACCAGCCTCCTCATTGCTCCTATCAGGAAGAATCATAAAGGAGAATGTCGAGACTTACAAGTGCTTGTTTGATTTGTGGATCCAATGAGCATGAGCGAGAGATCGTTTCAGAGCTTGTTCATTTACAAGACCTCAACCGGGGTATAGCTCAAAGGGAACGTAAAGGCAAAGAGTTGCATCACAAAGTGTTCCAAGGCGTGACACGTAATTAGTGGAAGACAGATGCTCGTGTTTCATAGGAGCATATGCAATGAAAGCAGTAGAAGATACCGATGCCCTAGATGTCATAATCGGTAATTTCCAAATCTTTTATACTACTGTACATGCATTGATTGACCCCTGGTCAACCTACTCATATATATGTACTGACATACCTAGTTTGGGAAATTTATTGAGGAGTGAAACCGAGTATGACATCTTGGTGCCGAACCCACTCGGGCATAGTGTTATTGTGAATAGAGTGTATAGAGATTTCCCCATCCGAATACGAGAGTATGAGTTTCCTATGGATTTGATCGAATTATCCTTTAAGGAGTTTGATGTGATTGGGACGGATCGCTGTCCCGACACCAAGCGATGGTGGATTGTAGAATAAAGAGCACCTTTAAGAACACTGAATGAGGATGAAGTAATTTTCATCAGTGAGAGGTCGAATCACCTCTCTAATGTGATATCCGTAGCCACTGCTAGAACAATGGTGCGAAAAGGATGTGAAGCCTATTTGGCTTATGTGATTCATACGGTAAAGGTAAGGCCTAGTATATTTGATATCCCTACCGCTAGTGACTTTTCGGACATGTTTTCGGAAGAGTTGCTAGGATTGCCTCCACAGAGGGAGATTGAGTTTGCTATCGACGTTACTGTGTGCCACCTAAGATCCATTGAACCAGATCGAATGTGGCTCCAAGGAGTTAAAAGAATTGAAATTGTAGTTGCAAGAACTGTTAAAAAAGGGATTTATTCGTCTGAGAGTATCACCATGGGGAGCTCCCATGCTCTTTATTAAAAGAAAGATGGTACACTTCGGCTATGTATTGATTATAGACAACTGAAAAAGTTGACAGTAAAGAATAAGTATCTGTTACCTAGGATTGATGATTTGTTCGACCAACCGAGTGTGCAAGTATCTTTCAAGATAGATTTAAGTGATCCGGGTATCATCAGTTGAGAATTAAAGATGCGGATGTGCCTAAAACGGTGTTTAGAACACGATATGGACATTATGAGTTCCTTGTAATGCCGTTTGGTTTGACAAATGCTCCAATGGATTTCATGGACCTAATGAATCATGTTTTCCAACCGTATGTGGATCAGTTTGTCGTGAAGGTTCATAGACCTATTATCTCAGGTATCCAAAATACTGAAAATCACAACACACACCTTCGGTAGTGTTAGAGACTTAAGAAAAGGGCACAAAGTGTGCCGCGCGCCCGGCCACAAACTGAGCAATGTGAGTTTTAGTTGAACGGCGTCCTTCGGGCACATTGTATCGAAAAAGGAATCCGAGGGATCCAAAGAAAATGTAAGTGGTTGTTGAATGGAAGCCACCAAGAAATGTTACAAGAAGTGTGTAGTTTCCTATAACAGTGTGTTACTACGTAAGATTCAAGTATGGGGTTTCTATGACTGCAGCCCCGATGATGAGATTGCTCCAGAAAAATGTAAATTATGAATGGAGTGAAAAATGTCAAAGAAGTTTTGATAAGTTGAAAGTGTTCTTAACCGAGGCACTGGTTCTTACTCAACCTACCTACGGTAAAGAATATGTGATCTTTAGTGATGTGTCACTAAATGGACTTGGATGTGTCCTAATGGAAGAGGGTAAAGTGGTAGCCCATGCTTTAATACAGTTGAAGCCGCATGAAAAGAACTACCCCACGCATGATTTGGAACTAGCTGCAATTGTATTTGCGCTAAAAATTTGGAGACATTATTTGTATGGAGAAAAGTGTTTCATTTACACCGATCATAAGAGTCTTAAGTATTTTCCCTCACAACCAGAGCTTAACTTGAGACAACGGAGATGGATGGAATTGATAAAAGATTATGACTGAGTGATTGATTATCACCTAAGAAAGGCCAATGTAGTGCTCGACGCTTTGAGTAGAAAATCAATGCAAATGCTTCGAGCATTGAATGTTCATTTATTGTTTCATTTGCATTAACATGGTCAAAGAAGGGTAATTTGATAATATATCTTAGGAGGCGAACCTGAAGTTAGGAACAGCAGTGATGAAAAAGATTTCACAAGGTGAAAGTCAGCAACTGGAAATGGATAAAAGATATCTGAGTTTTATATAAAATGAAAATGTATTTTTGTATTAAAAAATCGCCTGTTCAATCCTAATATACCTGATTCCAAGGAAAGCCATGACAAGAGTTTGACATGAATGATTCTTCATTATACGATCTGATGATAGAGTACAGTACAAGATGTATTACATTTTGAAAAATGTCATTCTAGTGGTCCAGATGAAAGAGATACCAAAATTTCCAGACTGCTGTTTGATATGGTCAAGAAGGGAAGGCAGCACCACTTCTAGTGATTATCGCGAAATACCAGACAATATCGGGAAGAAACTTAATCAATCACCACTTATTCTGCACGTCACGGATGTGAGAGCACACCTCGCTGAGCCCGTGAGTGGACCATCAAATCGCTCATCACTGAGTTAAGAGAACCAATATTCACTCGGCGCTGAAGGGCAAATGGCACTGTGGAAAATGGTTCCACAATGGATCTTTATATTCATTATTTTAATCAGATCCAGGTTTGGTTTGACTGGGAAAATTTGCAAGAGGTGGCCTGTATAATCTTAATCGAATTTCAAAGAGGGCTGCTCAATCTCAGATGATTGACAATCAGAGAGATATTCATTCTGAAAGATATGTTGGCAGAGTCATAGATCTATCATGAGGTGAGCAGATTCAACACATATTCTGGGTTAATTCAGAAAATAACAAAGCTTCAACGTATCGAATGGCGCCTTCCAGGTTTTACATGGAAGAAATGAACACTGGTTTGTGGTTGGACAAATTGAAGCAAAAAGAAAAAGTTATTATTCACTGATACAAGAGATCAAGAAAAAGGAAATGGATTAGAGAGGATTGAAAGGCCACCCTATGACAAAATCAGCAGTGCCACATGAAAATAAAAGATATTAGATATGAGATCATAAAGCGTTTAAAAGGTCGCCTCGGCTACGCATGAGATCCAGAAAAACGAGTGTCGTTCTGTATGCCATCGCTCATGAAGCAATCGTGCGGTCCGCATACCTGATTGCACATTACCCTCCTAATTGGAAAAGATCCATATTGTATTTCATGTCTCAGTGTCGATGAGGTATAGATCCGACCACGCACGTAGTCACTTTGTGAGACACTGCTTGGGATCGACGGATGAAGAAGAGCCACAGAGATTCGCCCGTGAAGTGAAAGAATCCTCGAACAAGAAGATTCAAGAAGGTCAGCGTTGTGGAGCAAACCACAAGACCGGTTAGCCACTTGGGAAAGCCGAAGAACGATGCGAAACAAGATCCGGCAGAATCGTTTAATTAAGGTGAATTTTGAGAACGAAATTTTCTTGCTGTGAGAGTTGCAATTTTTCCAAAAATACCTCCTAGAATTTTTATAATAATTTATTATATAGTCCGCATGAATCGAAATAAACTTGGGTATTTTCCAGAATTGTTAAACTAATATTGATTATATGATTGAATGTGATATACTAAGTGATTAATTCATCGAACCCTAAATAAAACCCTAAGTGAAAAAGGCAAATTTGGAATTTGTAAAATGAGGACCTAAGGTCAATGATGTTTGGAAATACTAATGTGAACAAATGATAAGTGAATGCAAATATGGAGATTTGAAAAGTTTATGAGAAAAAATGGAAAATGGATTAATGAAAGAGCTAAGTAATGGCCTTAAGAGGACAAGATATTAGACCACATTTGGTCTTGGAAGGGCACATTGTGCCAAAAACGTTTTTGAGAGAGAGGAAGAGGAGAAAGCTAGGGTTTTCTAAGAAGAAGTGATTTTGGTGGAAGATCTTTCCATTTCTGGTGCATAAGTGATCAAGCATCTTCAAATAAGAAGATTTAAAGGGATTACTCTGAAGGTGGGAACCAAACCCTAAATTTCTTTTAAATGAGGTCAAGTTTAGAAAACTCAATCCATCCATGGGTTTTGCTCTCATTGTTTAGATGCCATTTGGATATTATTGGGAGGATTCTCATGTGTTGTTTGAGATTTGAGTGATTTGGAGAAAATCATGAGGAAAATTTAAAAAATCAGACATTTTCGTGTTCCTACGCCACAAATAAGTAGTGAACCCTCTATCATGGTGGCAGATCTCTACTACAGTTGCAGGAGCGCCCAGTTGCGAGGCCGAGGGTGTGCCTTAAAAGAAAGCACCTCAGCATTCAGATCCATCACCAATCCGATCTGTGGTCTACACACCGCCACAGTTTAATAACACAACAGAATCTCCTGAGCAAAGTGTCACAATGCCCATGCATGATAAAAACCATCATTGATTAACTGATCCACTGCTTCAAACAAAATTTCATTTTCGTTTATAACCAAAACCTTTTGGATGTCATATTCTCAATGCATTTACTTTTTACAAAATCATATGTTCAGCTAATTTTCTGGTCTCACCGTAGTTTCGCACACCTTCCTACACTTCGGGCTGTGCTTTCACCATTTCACACATATGTATAACTAAAAATACCAGTCTTTCACCCAGAGGGATATCTATCCCTACTACATTACCCGACACATTTTCATGCTCTGCGAATAGTGGAACTCCGTTGAATTTCGTTTAACGTATCGAGCCCACTCATCAACCACCAAGGATGGTGTGTAATGGCACCATGCACTTACACCCATGAAATGCGATGTCTCAGTGCATATGCACAAATATCTGATTTCATATCAATTCCATGTATCATATGTAATGAAGTGTCTACAGATAATCTTAAACATATAATATACATCACGGATAAATTAAGGTCAAGCGATAATTTCCGCACCATCCAATTGCCAAAATATTAAAACATATATATCATTAAGAACAATGAAGCATGTTATCACAAAATCAAGCAATAATGCTTTTTTAAACAATCCATACTCTGCACTTTTCACAAGTCGACTACAAACATCACCAAGATAGGCATAATCGCCTCCTTAGAACAACACCGTGAACTGGGCCCGGTTCGTGCCACCAACCTGAAGCAGCACTGCATTCACCAAAATAGTCCATGAAATTAATATGAAATCAACACCAAAATCAGTTCAAAAATCCGGACACAACAAAGCCAACATCATAACCGTGCGCTCCCTGAAAATGGACCATAACTGAAGCAGAGGTCCTACTAAAGTGGCGAAGTCACATCAGTTCACCATAATCATACTATATAGGTGGACTGAGTCCGAAGTCCTATAGTTTCCACTCTCAAATTAGCCCCCAAAATAAGGGCTGCTGTGTAGATCAAAATAGGGCAAAGATTCTATATTTCGAAATTCGACTAAACAGCCCCTAGTGGCAAAGACAATAACCCCACAAAACGATATGAAAATAAACTAAAGTAGAAGAATCCCTACCTTCGGGAGGCCTATTGTATATACTGATTTACTTCGGTCCGACGAAGGTGAAACCGGCCAAAACGCCTATTTCCTTTTCCCCATATTTCTCTCTCACTTTCTTTTTTTTTTTTTTTTTTTTTTTTCTCTCTTTTTTTCCTTCCTTTCCTTTTTCTTGCTCTCCTCCTCTACGAACTGATCTCCATCCCATTTATAGCCATTCCATGTTCCATGCATGTGGACACATGCTATTCCTTTGCATGCCTTGTGACACATGGCAAGCCATGTGTCACCCAACACCCATTGCCAATGAAAAATGTGGACATTCGACCGGCTCTCAAATTCTAATGAACTCGTCTAGTTAACTATATTTCGTGGAGACGACCAATGACGAGTCCGCTTTGTCATCCGAGATATACAAAATTTCTAGGGTTTTCAACATGTATCAGAGCTTACAAGTTCACCGCTTTGCCCTTTTTTTGGAAAAGTTCAAATTTACCCTGGTTTTACAAAAACACGTCATGTCACTCTCATCAATGCACCGATAATATGAAGGCATGGTCTTTCCCTAGAAGCTACTATATAGTCTTCTTTATTGCTTTTAAATGTTCAATGTGGGACAAGTTGTGCTTTAAAAATACGTCTAGATAATCATAATAAGGTTTGAACCTGAGAAATAAACAATTTATTTTCTATTCTAATTTCTAACCACTGCCAACAATTTTCTTAGAATAATTATTTGCAAATAAAATACATACTATAATCTTACATATTTATATATACACACAAAATTATATTAAAAGTTTTTTTACCCACTTTAATATATTTCACACATAATTTGTTTGAAAACATTTTAAAAATATAAAAATCAATAATGATTTTATAAATATTATTAATTTTAATTATATAGTTGATTTCTTTTAAATTTTAATAAAATATAAATTATATATTTATGAAGTCAATGGTTCAATCATCGATCCTATAAGTGAACCATAAACAAGCAACTTTATCTAATGACCAGGTTAAACATATTAAAAGTAATAAATTATAAAAATAATTTCTTCCAATGCATTAAATTATGCCTTTCTAGGAAATTAAAAAAGTTTCTTAACATCTTAATGGAGTGGATATCAAGTAAGTAATCTTCTTTCTAAGTAATTTTTTCTATCATTCAAAGAAAAAATGACATCCGCTTCAAAAAATAAATAAAATAAAACTATTGTCATAAAGTTGGATTTAAAAATTAAATTAGGATAATATTAAGGAAAAACATTGATTTCAGATAAGGAACAGTCAACCATTCTTTTTATTATTGTTATTAATTTGTGATAATTAGAAACTTCTTACTAATTCATTAATCAGATGTAAATACTCATATATATATACATAAAGTTGTCATGCTATAAATAAACAAAACAACAATCATGTCAAGCTATAAGTCGGGATTTAAAATAAAACACATAACATTATCAGAAGTACATTGATTTCGCATAAGGAAAAGTCAACTATCTATCTTATTATTGTTATTAATTTGTATTATTAGGAAACTTCTGCTAATTCATTAATAAAATATAAATACTCATATATATATATATAACATTTCAAGATGTTATTTCTTCCAAGAATTTAAAGGAATATATGAATAATTTCTAATAAAAGTGGGAAGAAACAAAAAGTAAAGTAAAATGAAAAATAAATCCAAAATCAATAAATTATTTACCCCAACGTTTTAAATTTATTTCTCTTATTGTCCTCAATTATATGAAAATTAGATAATTTTAAAACACATGCTTTTTTTGTTAATTTTATTTATTATTTATTTATTTTACCATGAAAATGACAGAACACCATTTTTTAAAATTATATTTTTCTGTTCCTTAATATCGATAACTTTGATGAACTTCAAATAAACTGGAAAAAGGAATTTATATACAAATAATAATATGTTTTTTCTTTTGACAACTAAACACTTAGTCTTTAACGCACTTCCTCCCTCTCCCTATGTCATGTCTTTTAAACAATGAACACTTTACTAAATGCATGAACTACATGATGGCTGACAAACGGTATGTCAAGATTTGGGATTAATATTTATTCAAATTTTTTAATGTTCTAAATTAATTGAAAGAAAAATTAACAAACGGAAAAGAAAACAAACCGTAATCGCTATTTTTTCTATTCAAGGTAAAGTCAATTTGATCTTTTCTTCATTTTGAAAGAGAAGAAAAAAAGTTAATCGTTGCTATTTTGTAAAATCATATGAAAATTCATTATATATATATATATATATATATTTCAAAGTTGTTTATTTTATCATTTGTTCAAGACCACTATTAAAAGGATATTTCGATTCCAATTCTCTTCTATGGGTAACACATATTCCCATAAGATGATAAATGACACATGATATCTTGATGTTGTGCTAGACATTAAATTAAAATTTATTCCTCTCATCCATTTTCAATCATAATTAAAGAGTAAACCCATAAATAACTAGAAATTTTATCAACTATAGGTCGTTGTCGTGGCAAAACATTCAAGACACATAACTATCTAGGAAAAACCCCGTCCATAACCAAAATTAAGTGAATGATTGCCATGAATCTCATTAGTTTCTTCAATTTCAAAGCGATCAACCATTGTAGAGCTTCCATTGATCATGTAGAAAGTAGAAGGATTAGTAGCCTCCATCAAAAGCTTGTCACCTCGCCACTACTACCTTCTCGTAGCTCCTCCATGGAAACTTTGTTGTCTGCTCCGGCAAGCTCACTTAATGGGGGCTTCCCACTGAAGATCGATTTAATTTGTTCTTCATTTGCTGGAAGTATTTCCTCTTTTCCTCACCTTCTAGTTGATTAAGGACTCAAAGAACAGATGTCATTCTAAACGCTTCTATCTCGTGAGCTTCGATCAAGGAAGACTGCCTCATCCGGGATACAGGGTTACACGTAAAGAACCCATTGATGATTGACTCGACATTCGTGCCCAAAGGAGAACACCTTCCCGCCTGTGGAAAAACTATTATGGCAACATTTGCACTACGTAGAGCAAAGCTCACCAGCTTTAAAGAGCCCGACCTACGCCTTAGAGAAGGTGACTTGTAGGTTGTTTTTCTTTGGTATTTTGGCAATTTCAATCTTTTGGCGGCCTTTGCTTGGCTTTTTCACCATAGCTAGAAGTATATAGAAGAAAAGATGGAAGATTCAAGAGAAAACAAGAAGGCTTGTTTTCTTTAGGGTTGGAGTAATTGTGAAGGTTAGATAAGAGATCACAAGGCATTTATAAGTGGGCTCCAAGTCTATTCCTTTAAGAGTACCAAATCACACAATTTTTTAATTTTTTTCATTATGCCATTAATCATTGATTGATTTAGGAGTTAAATCAATCCTTTCAAAAATATGGACATTATGTAGATTAAAGTTTCCTTGGTTGGCATGGTTAAAAGGAAGAAGATACTACCACTAACTATTTGAATTACTTCTTAAACTGACTAAATGTCTTAGTATTACTAAAAATTTTATTTATGGGTATGCATTGACTTGCAAGTAAAATCAACATGTTTTTGTGTGTGTATGTTATATAAACTCTTCACTCACATAAGCATCTATATTGTATGAACAAAATTACTTTAGTGTGATGAAGCATAGGCCATGAATGTTTCCTAATATGAAAAATCAATTGCACTTCATAAGCCAATCCAAATTGGAGAATCATATTTATTCAAATCAGCCTAATGTTATTCAAAAGAAATATATAATACAAAAACAAGATTTTGGTTTTTGGTTATTTATAAAAAATAAGAAAGAAAATAAATTATTAAAGTCAATGATTCCTTTATATATATGGTTGTAGGAAAAATGGAAGGAAAAAATACTTTAAAAAAATTATAGAAAGACCATCATGTGTTAACTCATTGTTACCTCCTTATTACCTCCTTACATTGATAATTCTTACTGTCACCAATGATTGAATAATTCTATAGACATCTTACATGGATAATCATATAAATGGGTTTAAGGGCCGAAAATATATAGTTGCATAATTAGCTTTACTAATTCACATGATAACCATGTGCTCCATTATAAACTTTCACATTTTATGTGTCAACTATTAAAAAGTACTCCTATAATAGAGTTTTCATTCGAATATAGATTTATTGGTAATTGGCTTTATTTTATTGTGTAAAACCCGAGAAAATTATAATTTTATGAAAAATGGTAAAATGGTAATTTCGGTCAAAATCCGGAATTTTTCTTGATCTCGGATGATGAAACAGACTTTATCGTTGGAATCGTCTCACGAAATCTAGGCTCTGCGCGTCGAATTTCGTCAAATTCGAGGGCAGTGCGAATTTTCCGGTTTTCGAGGAGTAGCGAAGAGTAGTGTGGGACACTTGGCACATTTTTGAGTGACTCGAGGTGCCGCGTGTCATATATTATAATTAGTCAAACATGAGCTCAAGTATGGGCCATGGGTGGACACATGGCATGATGCCATTGGGTGAAAATCTTAAAGTAGATGGATAAGGGATAGGGTGTAATCCAATGAGCCACTTAGAATTGGACATGTGGCATTGAGATGATGAGTCTCTTGTCCAAATCTTGACCAAATGGGTTGGGAGAGGAGAAGAGAGAGGGGGAGAAGAGAAAATCGTAGGAGAGAGAAAAGAGTGGGATTTTTAGAGAAACACTTCTCTTAAATTCCCGAAACGTCAGACCTAGTCGGTTTCCAACGGGCAAAAGCAAAGTTTGTGATGCACACAGATCCGAGATGCGGTAATGACCCGTCGACCCGTGGAAAACTGTGTCTCATATCATGAGACATTAACACCATAAATAAAGTACCGCCAGGCTAGCAATAATACTCACCAAAAATCTAACCAACTATATTACATCACTCTGAATACAAACATATATTAAAATTTAGAATTCTAATACATGTTTTACAAAATAATCAATCAAAGCCACATATGAAGCTTTCTTCTCAAGCGGACTCTAAAAACGTCGTCTTTAGAGCAGTCCTGTGCACGAAATAATGTTCCTAGAGCAAGGTGAGTAATGCCCGTGGTGGAATTATCCTCATTAAGGTTACTCCCCACCTAAGTGCACATGCAGTAGTTCCAACCTGAAAAACACATTGACTTAAATACATGATCTACTCAGAAATGTCTACATGATATGGATGAGAATGTGACCCACCCACTCCCATGTCTCAAGCCCTCACTGTCTCCCTCACGCATACCTAAGCCAATAGTGAGAAAACACTATTTTCAAAACAAAAGGTTTTTGTTCTCGAAAACATACTACTGAGTTTCGGTAAAATCTATTGGACAACCTGCGGTGAATTCTTTGGGTAATTCTCGGCTTGATCCTGAATCCGCCTCACAATGAGTGCAAACTCATCTATGTTTGAGTTCATTTCACATGCTATTTTGTATATTTTTATCCATATTCATGTAAAACTCATAAAAATTTCTTGAAACTTTGGTTTGTAGGATTATTGATGAAAATCGATGATTGGCAGAAATGAGCAATATATTTCAAAGAAGGAGTCAGCAAAGAGTCTCTGGCAGCCACTAGGAAGATAAACTTTTCTGCCACCTGGAACATCAAATGATTCAAATGGTTGCATTCTACATTCAAGAGCTTTCACGCAGTACTCATAGCTTGAAATCAAATTAAAGCAGAAGAAGTTATGGCAAACAAGTTGGAGAAGAAAAGCAATTCTTTATCGAAAGCTGTGTGACCAACAAGTATCCACATTAGAGACTTAGTCGCGACCCCAAAAACATATAATATGTGATAATAAAAAACTTTCGCTACCAGAAACGGTGTGACCTAAAAAAAACCGTGTTGGAACCAGCGGCTTTGAGCTAAAAAAGTAGAAAATTTATATTTTGACCTATTTTCAAAAGCCCATTTCACCATGGACCATATATATATATACTCGTTTTTTAGGTAAAGAAGGCAGCGGGAAGATTGAAGAACCTCTATCATGGGGTTTCTCTTTCTAAACTGCCCATTTTTCCAGTTTTTCTACATATTTTGATTTTTTGTAGATCTTAGAGTAATTTTTTAGCAGATTTTCTTTGTATTGAAGAGATTTCGGTGCTGTATAATAGAGATTCAGATTTCACTATTGTTCAGACAAAGATTGAAGCTAAAATCTGGATTTTTTCTCTCTCATGGGCTTTTCTCTCTCTAAAGCGCCCGACTTTCTCTGATTTTGCTCACAGATTTTTATTTTAATAGATCTTGATGGTTTGACATATTTTTATTCTCTATTCAAAGAGATTTAGGTGTTGTCTCATATATTCAATTGAATTACTGAGAAGAGATTGAAGCTCAATTGGATTTTCTTCTTATATCATGATTTCTTTTTCTTCGTTTCTTACTTTTTTTTTATTGATGATGAGGTGGAATCAGTAATGGAACATTAAAACACCCTGGGTTGGGTTAATTGTTAAACATTGGATTTTCGTTTATAGAGTTATTTTTGTGGGTTTGAATCACGAATTATATAATTGTTTGTTCATATCAATGACATTTGGAGATATTAAGTAAACATTATATCACCAAGAGAGAAAAAGTTGTATCTTTGCTCATTCAAGATACTTTGAGTGACCTGAGAGATGGGGTCACGAGGTAAGGCGGTAACTTAGGGGTATGTTAGACTAATATCTTGGAACGTAATGAACTACGAAAATTACTTTGATAAGATCAACTAATTTACTCATATAGTGAGGATTAATTGATGATGCCTCAAAATTCTGACAATCAAGGGTTTCTCCTTAATCGATGAAGGATCTTGATCCCGTGTTAGTAAAAAAGATATATCAAGGAGATAAAAAATTTTATTGAATTTGAAGGGCTGTGATACAAAAAATTACACCATTGGAGAAAGAGGCTTGCAGTATCTGTCTATTATGGAAGCGAAATTCTGATCTGTGAAATGGTTGTGATATTGAAAAAGAAAAACAATGTCAAATCTTAGAGACCCAATTTACAAGTAGCTATTTAGGCCATTTTCTTGAAAAGGTGTATGGTGTGTTAGAGTGAAATGTATAGTGCGGGGAGAAATCCAAGCTATACTGCATTACTCTCCAGACAATCCAGCATTAACTCACAAATATTCTTTCTGTTTTTAAGAAAATGCAAACTGCTTGCAACAATTATGCCTATCCTTAGTGCCTCTTCATACCTTTTAGAATTAAGTAGTTGTTTATTTGGTAGATTTTTAGGATTAGTTTTAAATCAGTTTTTATTTCAATTAAATTGATTTTATTCCACATCCTATTTGATCGCCTAAATAATGAAGAGCCCTTGTAATCGAGGTGATCAAATTCTAATTAGAGAGAACCTCCATAGTTTTTATTTCAGTTGCCCCGGTGCATATAAAATGCATTATTCCATTTCCAAACAACACATGCCAATATATCTCAATCATGCATATATTAAGAAATTCACATACTAACCACATGTTATTCATTCATAGTAATAACATCAAAATTAGCTCACGGGCTAATAAACAATGCAATTCCAATGGCTCACACATTGTAACAGATTCATATAATTCAAACATCATGTTAACACATTAAATTCAATGCATTAACATAATATTTCTTCCACACAATCTGCCATTCATTTTACAAATTTTATGCAACTAACATGACATTTTCGTCCAACAAGCAAACTAGGACTATTTTTAACAAATTCCTGTAATAAGCAGGGTGGCCGCCCATGACAGCCCCTTCCCCCTTCATCACAATGGCCCTAAGCACCAAACACACAACATGTTATTCATCCACCAAGCAATAACATTGCAAACCATTTCTCATGGACAATCTTGGTCCAACAAACTATCCGGGTCGCTTAATAGTCCCCAACGAGTAGCGCAATGGGTCTGCGGCAACCTTCACTAAACATCGGTTTCACTTTGTGGAACCGAGAATCCATGGCAATTTCGGCCTCACACACACAAAACCACAATTCAACACACAATTATAACACAAGCCACAAAAACAGCCCGTGGACTATCCAAAATGGGTCCCTAATTTCCAACATTTCAGTCCCAAGTTTTGGGACCGACCAAACGGCCATTCACAACCTCAAACTGTAAAACCCAGGAAAATTCAAATTTTCTGAAAAAGGGTAAAATTGTAATTTCGGTCAAAATCTGAAATTTTTATAGATCTCGGATGACAAACAGACTTACCATTAGAACTCATCTCGAAATCCAGCTCTCCCACCTCAAATTTCGTCGACCCGAGACGCTTAGAATTTCCCCACAAGAGTTCGAGGCACAGGCCTGCACCGTGAAACGGCCAGAGAGACATGTGATGTGACAAAGGTCACCTACACATGTACCCATGTGAAGCATGTTGCATGATTAGTGAGATGATGGAGACACTGATTTGGGACAAGCCATGGGCTGCAAGTCAAATAGTTAAAATGAAGGATACAATGGGAATTTTTGAAATGTTTAAGTGAATAAGACAAAGGAATAGCTTTCCAAAGAAATCAAAAAAAATGGATATGAGGGTTAGATTCAGATTTAGAGAGAGAGTGTGACTTCTCTATATTTCTACGCTCGGACCACTTGTGGTTCTCGAAGGAGCAAGAAGGCAAAGTCGGTCTACGCGCGAGGGCTACGATGGACCGCACGGTGGAGTTCCGACAACTCCAAGAGGTAGGGATCTTTTCCTACTTCGTTTATTATTTGACTAAGAGTCATTTTATGGATGGGGATTTGTAGAGGCCTGAATGACCGTGTTATCGGTCTCAAAAATCTTTTGAACCAGAGAGTAAACCAGGTGTCAGGAACAGTGCCAACCCGAGGGTTTCATTGTTCACGTGTTGTGTTTTTTGATTTTTGTGTGGTTTGGAGTGATTCAAATTGAATTGCTTGATTTGTTAATTAGCCCATGTGAGCTAATTTTGATGTTATTATTTGCGGAATTGAAAAACTCGTGGAATTATGTTAATATATATGCATGTAAAATATATTAGCAATAATATTTGAATTGGTATAATGATCTATATGCACCAGGGCAATTCTAGAACGATAGGTGAGGCCACGAAATGAAAGAAAAGTGAAAATGGTTGTGAAAGGAATTTCAAGGATGATTTTATGAAGAATTGCCTTGGAGAGTGGTCCAACAGTTCATCTCGAAGGCTGACCCATGACTATTCGAAAAAAATGATCCATCAATTCGCCTCGGAAGGTAGTCCAATATATTTACCGAAACTCAGTAGTAAGTTTTCGAGAGCAAAAAGCTTTTGTTTTGAAAACTGTATTTTACTCGTATTTGGCTTAGGCCTGTGTGAGGGAGTCGGTGAGGACTCGAGACATGGATTGAACATGTAGACATTCAAGTAGGATCAGCATTGCTTGAGTGTGATTGTTTGCCATGACATGTGCACTTAGGTGGGGAGCAACCTACAGGAACACAGCCATCAGCATTTACCTTTGTTTGAGGATCACTATTTCAGGTACGGTGGAGTGTACAAAGCAGAGTGACCATCACTGTAGGCCGCGCTTGTAAGAAAGCCGATTGTACGGTATTACTTTTGTAGAACACGTATTAGAACTTTAAATTTTAATATATGTTTTAATTAAGAGTGATTTATTAACTCTTGAACCATGTAATATAGTTGGTTGGATATTTTTAGTGAGTATTGATGCATAGGCCCATGTGGCCATTTTTACTCATTTTAATTGTATATGTATCACAGCCCGATTCCCGGTCTGACCCAAATGGCGGATCCGAACTGGGTTCAGGGCGCGAGACTATATACTGGGACTCTTTACCTGTTTGTTTTTTTATTTTTTATTTTTCTCAGAGCTGAACTTATAACAAAATCAAAATATCATATACAAAATAAAACTACCACCGTAGTGGTGTTTACAGTACCAATACATATAGTCCTGAGTCCCATTTACTTGTACATATACAAAAACAACTTTACATTTCAATTACATATTCAGAGCGCAGAACCGACTATGATGAACCCCTACTAGTGTGGTCGCCCACCGTGAGCGGAAGATCATGTGATGTCCCATCAGACCTACACGGATTAAAAACCCGTGCTGCTTCTTGTTGCTGGAAACGTAGATCTTATAATAACTTATACCGTACACATGCATTTATACTCAATCAATAAATCCATATAACAAGATCGTACATCGAATCTTTCATGAATTCATATAACACATTTACATACATAATTATCCTTGTAACCAACTTATGCTTGTTCAAATCTCTCGTATACGGTACTGAACTTATACTTACTCAGAACTTACACTTATGGCAGACTTATTTTTATTCCAATCTCCCGTAGGACACATATTTACACTTATCTCCCTTAAGACACATACTTATACTTATCTCCCGTAGGACACATACTTATATAGATTCCTCGTATATGGTACTGAACTTATACATATACTTAGACGGAGGTACTTATCCACATACTCATACTTCTATCTATCTTATACTTGTTCAGGTCTCTCACAAGACACATACTTGTACTTGTATCATACGTATACGTATTCAGATCTCCCCAAAGGACATATATATCGGACTTATACTGATACTTGTCTCGGACTTATAATTATTCAGATCTCCCAAAGGACATCTACTTGAACTCAAACTGATACTTATCCAGATCTCCTCGCAGGAGCTACCGAGCTAGACTCCTTTACCGAGGTACCCGTATGGTACTCGCAGAACTTATACTTTGCATTTCATTCTGGCATTTGTACTGGTTTGCTTATTCTTGTACTGATCTTATACTCTGTATTACGGAGTTACACTTGTCTTATGGATCTTATACTTGTATTACTTGAGCTTTTATGCTTGTATTTCAGATCTTATTCTTGTATTTCAGATCTTATACTTGTGTTACGGAGCTTATGCTTGTATTTCAGATCTTATTCTTTTATTTCAGATCTTATACTTATTTTACCGTTACGGAAGTACCCGTAGGTACTACATAGATTTTTACTTATACAAGAGTACCCGTAGGTACTCATGCACATACACAGAGGCACTGTAGGTACATCTGTGATCTTTACCATATTCATTTCTTTACTCCTATACTTTATTCAGAGTTTTATCATATAAATGTTTGACTACCTAGACCAACTATAAAGAGAAATTGTGAGGGTGACGCAAAGACAATAAGGGCCCCAAAGGTAGAATACAAGACGAATCGATACGTACCTCGCCCACGTAATGTATGTTAGGAAGACCAGCAGGAGGCCGGGGCCAACGGTCAGAACGTGCCTGCCCATGCAATGTGGCGGTCAGAGCACCAGCGTGTGAGTGCCGGGCGCATCGATCAAACGCGGTTCGCCACGCAATAAGTGTCGAGCACGCAGGAGGCCACACAGACAACGTCCACTCATTCATTCTTCGGTCCTAGGTAGTCATACGATCATATGTCTTTCAGAACTCATAACGTATCTTAATCACATTCTGTGTTCATGATATATTACCTTTCATGTTCATGTTCATGTTTCAATTCATTTTCATGTTTCATAACATATTCATGTTTCATGAACACATCTATACATACTGCATTTCCTATACTGTTCTTATTTCATGCCTATTACATATGGCATTTCATATACTTGTACAATATGATGCCTATATATTCACACATCATTCATGTATCCTTGTTCCTCTATGAATCTACTTTACTTAGAAATTGGAATCATTCCAATTGAATCATCCAAACTAATGTTATGGCATTTTCATGCCAAACTAGTCAATTTACTGATTTTACACTAGGGACAGTTTGTAATACTCATTTTTAAAGAGTCTTAACTTCATATTTGACACTGATTCTTTGTATGCCTTTAAAATTAAGGTGCTAAGGGTTCTCCTCCAACTGGAATCACCCAAATCGGAGTACCGATACTCAAGATATGTCCTAAACAACCGGGACTACTCTATGCTCAAAACAGAACCAGAAATTAGCTTGAACATAGCCCCACTTTGAGTGAATTTTTGGGCACCATAGAGTCAGAATTTGAAGGTATCTAATCAGGGTGTTTGGTTCTCCTTGAAGTCTAGTTTAACCACCAACTTGAAGCACTCAAATCGGATAAGAAATGACCAAGTTATGGTCAAAATATGAATGTGCCGGTGTAAAATGTAATGACAAGTAACACTTTATGGTATCGGTACCACTGTCTGGGTACCAGCACCACCCCCTCGAAATTGCCCATAATTTGTAGTTTTTCTTCCCTTTTCCATATAGTTCCACCCAAACCAACCTAATATCAATACATACATCAAAACCACTCCTTATTCATCTTGTAATGTGGTTTAGAACTTCACATACCCAAACCTCAGTAAAAAGTCCAAGAACCTATACTCAAAAGTCCATCATCTTCATACAAAACATAGAATTTATGTGGACTCATGCTTATATTAACTAAGCTAGAGTTTTTCAACTCCAATTTCATTCAAATCTAGGTTAGACTAATTCCTTAACTAAACCCTAGGTTTGGAACCCATAAAAATCCCTACCAAAGTCCAAAAAAATTTCACACATGATCTGCCATTCAAAAGGTAAAAAATAATAGGAAACTTTACTAGAATCCATACCTTTTGCTCTTTCCTCTTCTTCTTCTTCTTGTTCTTTGCTCTTCTCTCTTTTGGCCTCCTTCCTTTATACTTAAACCTTCTAATTATTGCATTGATCCTCCAACTTTCTTTTATTTTTGCAATTCAACTTATTATATATTCTAGTTTATCCTAATTCTCTTTCAGTATCTTATGAATTCTTTATATCCTTTTTCCACCTACAAATTTGGTCCTTGTTCCAGTAAAATTTTCGGTTTCAATTTTCATGTTTCGCATTTAAATCACGAAACGTCAAATTGAGGCATACAAAATACTCCTAAACATGTCGAAAATCCACTAGGTATATTTCTAAGGGGTGTTACGATATGAATCTGTGGTCTTTGTAAAAATATCGGGACAAGTTTCTATGTGGATCACCGGGACATTTCGTATTTGGTAGAGCTCCCCAAGTGACAGTTGAGACTTTGGTCTACTTTCAAGGAGTGGTGTTGGGTTACTCGACATCCACAAATATTCCGCGGGTTGACAGGTTGTCAACGGACCCTCGGGAAATGGGGCGTCACACAAAAACTCCAAACATTAACAAATCTCTTAAACAAGACAACCAAGTAGGAGAAAACCTCACTCCCCGGGAGTTCTCAAACTCCACAAAACAGTGTACTCCACATCGCAAATTTCGCCTGTGAGCAACTTGCTTCATTTCTCATTGAAATCGACGTCCGACGCTGAAATTTAGATAAGTCGAGCCTCTCTCTCTAAAAATCCCTTCCTTTCTCTCTTTCCTTTTACCTCTCTATTTTATCTCCCAAACCGTCGGGAGAGCTGGGTCAAGAGGACTCATTCTCTCATGCCACTTGTCAAATTTCTATCGTCTACGGATTACACCTTATCCTCTTATCCACCTACTTTGATTTTCCTCCAATGGCATAGGATGCCATGTAAGCACCCATGGCCCACACCTCTTGAGCTCATGTTCGACTAACTCCCAGACATGACATGGCGTGGCACCTCTTGAGCTACTCAAAATGTGTCATGTGTCCTGCACTACCCCCGTTGCCTTGAAAAACGTGAAAATTCTGACTGTCTCAGAATTCGACGAAATTTGATGTGGTAGCTAGATTTCGCGAGATGATTCCAATGGTGAAGTTCGTTTCATCATCCAAGATTTATAAAAATTCCGGATTTTGACCGAAATTACTATTTTACCATTTTTCAGAAAATTAGAAATTTCTCGGGTTTTACAAAGTTGCTCCCCACGGTAAGGGCTACGTGTGGGTACCGGTTTTGTGGAGTTTCGACAACTCCGAGAGGTAGGGTTTTCTCCTACTTGATTTAATCCTTGTTTAAGAGCTTTGTTAATGATTTGGAGTGTTTGAGGCCGTGAATGGTCAAGTTGGTCATCCCAAAACTTGGGACTAAATCACAAATTAGTGGACCAAGTATTGACAAATTCATGAGAGTCGCTGGTGGCTTCAGGTTATGATCAGTGTTAAATTGTGGTTTCTGGATGTCAGTGGAGGACGAATGGCCACTGATTTCCTCGGTTCCAAGGAAGTAGAACCAATGTTGATGAGGGGGTTGTCCATGTGGATAGCCCACATTAATCGCTTATGGACTATTAAAAGAGTCCCGACTGTGGCAATGAAAAATGTCCGTGTGTTATTTATGAATTTGCTTAAAATGAATGGCTTGAATCAGGTGGAAAATAATATGTTAATGTATGGAAATTAAATGTGTTAACATGATGCTCTGAATTTATATGAAATTACACTAAAGTGTTTACGGAATTAAATTGTTAATTAGCCCATGTGAGCTAATTTTGATGTTATTGCCATGAATAAATAACATTTCATATGCACTGTGGCAACTCTAGACATAGTAGTGCATGACATGAAAGAAAAATGAAAATGGTTGTGAAAGGAATTTCAAACAAGATTTTCCAAATAATTGCCTTGGAGAGTTGTCCAACAGTTTATCTCGGAGGTGGACCCATGACTATTTCGGAGAATCACTCAACAATTCACCTCGGAGGGTTGTCCAATAGATTTTACCAAAATCCTCAGAGTATTGTTTCGAGAACAAAACTTTTGTTGGAAACAGTGTTTCTCACATCATTTAGCATGCGTGAGGGAGTCAATGAGGGCTCGAGAGGTGGGAAAGGGTGAGTCACATTCTCATCCATATCATGTAGATATTCAAGTAAGATCATGTGCACTTACGTAGGGAGTAACCCATGTAGGATAATTCCCCACTACTAGCATTGTCACTCCCTTGCCAGGAAATTATTTCAGGTATGTGAGTGTTCGAAGATGGCGCTAATAGAGGCCATCTTTCAGAAGAAAGCCTGATCAGGTTTAATGATTATTTTGAAAACATAATATAACTTAAATCTTAATATATGTTTGTATTAAAGAGTGATGTAATTAACTCAACTATTGTAATATAGTTGGTTAGATTTTTGGTGAGTATTGATGTACGCTTCAAGTGGCCATTTAATTATGTATTGTCTCATGATATGAGACACAATGTGTTTTCCGCTGGCCGAGGGGTTGTCATCAGACTGGATTAGCGCTACATATTGAGCTAGATTTGGATGAAAGATTAGCTTGCATTTATTAATCGATATTTAGGGGTGATTCCTATGAGTTGTCGCGACATGTAGAATTGCTACATAGTTTCATAAATAATCATTTCTTGTATTTTGAAAAGTTTGTTAACCCAACTACAATTACATGAGGTGAATAAAGAAAGAGGAGATTTTTAATGTATGGTTAGATGATTAATATGCTAAAAATCTACTACACTAAATGAAGATAAAAGTTATAATGGTAAAGGCCTGTGATTCCCTCACACTATTAAAAAAAGTGAAATTTTTTTTAATCATGAAATGATAGAATAAAATCATTCAATTAAAAATGTCCTTGATCCTACGTACTCAATGGGGAGCTTTATCCCCTAACATTTCTTGCATAATGCAACATGAGTAATTCAAACTTCACGGTCCATAGAGATTCCTTGAAAGATAATAATTTGTCCTTCTTTATAAATGGACACATGACTACAAGAAAAATGAGATTTAACAACAAATTTTTAACATGGGGAAAAATAATTTGTCACAAAATATATCTATTAGTAACAAAATTTAAAATTTGTCTCAATATCTATTCAATGCGATAGTTTTAGAGACTAAAATGCAAATTTTGTTGCAAAACATAAGGACAAGAAGAATGTTTTGTGAATAAATTATTTATGAAATAATTTGGAACAATATTTATATAAATTTTTTTGTAAAATATATAGTTTGGGGATAATATATACTTTTTAATTTTTTTACTAAAATATAGAAATTGGACACAACAATTGTTTATCGTTTAAGGTTATTTTAAAAACAAAAATATTTCATCTCTAAATATAGTCTAATTTTTATATACATTAGTTAATACATAAAATAATCTCTTATATTTAATTATATTATTTTTTTCATTTTACAACTCCATTTGTTTATAAGGATATAAATATTTCCTTTCTTGGAAATAAATATTAATTGAGCTGATTTTATGATCGATTCTGACGAGCATTAAATCTGCATCAAAAAAATGTGATCTCAACTAAGCACAATTTTATTATACAATCAAATCTTCTCATCTTCATAAATAAAATTATGATATTGTTCAAATTCTTAGGCCTCGGGGTTTTAGTATGACTAGGCTAGAAATCAACTTAACTTTCTTACAATAACTATTGACCTATAACTTTAAATACTTAATCATGAAACATGAATGGATTGTATGAGACTAAATCATGAATTTGTTCTCATGAGAGTAAAGGCGATATATAAAAATCAATCAGAACGAACAATGAATCACAAATCGGGAATCAAATCATATGGCTGAAACAGACTTGATACATATATGGTGATGATGATCATGAGAATATGATTTTACTACCAATGCTAGTAGCTTCCTACTCCGCATAAATATCATCTATTATCCCATTTTTGTATGCAGAAGTACAGATATAAGAGTGAAAGATATATATAGTATATATATATATATATATATATATATATAAGTATATATATATATATATATATATAGCCATGAGGGATCAAATCAAAGGGAATTGTACTGCACTCATCATCTATTACATGAGTATCTTAAAATACTCATTTTATCCCTATGCTTTAGTTATTTTTCAGTGTTTTTATGTTAAATAAGTTCCCTAATGCTCTAAAAGCTCACACTTTATGATCAGTCATCCATTTGTGAATTGTGTGCAAATTGGTGGAAAAACTCACAGCATGAGGCCACTGCATTTGACGCTTTCAGACATCATATGAGCTCTATTGCATCAACTATATGGATGAATTCTACACTTCAAGATATTTGTGGATACTAAGAACACCAAAATTGGAGTTCGAACAAAGAAGTTATGCAAGTTCCAAAACTTGAAGAAAATCAACAAACATTGCAGCACCTTCAGCAGGAGAGGCTACTGTATTTTTTGACAGTTTTCGATACCATATGAGCTCATATTATATCAAACCATGAATGGATTCAAACTTCAAGACTTTCCAATGGTACCAAGAACACCCAAATCGGAGTCCGTATGACGGTGCATCGTCACGTTGGCAAAAACAATGGATCGCAAAGAACGCCGCGACGTTGAGAACCAACGTCGCACGCAGGTAAACAGAGATCCGATCGCTGAGACGTTGCTGCACGACGCTGCCAATGCCCGGGTCGGTTTTTGGGTGGATTTTAGCCCATTTTTGGAAAGCCCATAATGGAGGAGTTTTTAAGCCTAAACCCGAAGGAGACGAGGAGGAGGCGGCTAGGGCTCGAGGAAGGGACTCGTCCACACTTTGGGACCAAGGAGGAGGCTGTTTGCTTCTTTGAAGATTTGGGAGAAGATCATGATTTAGGAAGAAAATCCAAGACTCACCATCATTTGATCATTATGAAGGTTTCTTCTTCCTTCTTTCATGTTTTATCCTAAGTTTATGATGTATCAAACTCCTATCATGCTTCTTTAAATTCATAGATCTAGGGTTTTGCTATATTGAACATGAGTTTTATATCTATTTGTTAATGTTCCGCTTATTGTTTCTGTGGAATGACCTCTTTCGATTCACACTCGGGTTCTATTTACATATTGATTTATGGCTAATCTCAATGTGGTGAGTGGTTCTTTGCAAGATCTGAGAAGGGAGTAAAGAACTAGACATAGATGAATCAACCTAATTAGCCTGATAGTGTAGAAATTATTGGTAATTAGGAGGCGTGTGAGACTTTACCCTAAAGCATTCTAATGCTCGGGGGTTGAGCTGAGAAGCAAAAGACCTATGTTAGTTGGTAGGTTATTCTGACCCCCGAGAGAGGCTTATAATTAAATAGACAAGAGTCGCCTGGAAAGCATTTTTCATGAAAACAATAGAGTAGAATTCATTCTAGATCTAAGAGGATTGTCCGATGCACCAGCAATCTCTAGAATTCTACATCTCGCATCCCTTAGTCATGATCTTCATTAGTTGATTTAGAAATTTCATTAGTTTGTTTAAATTTCCGTTTACTATCACAATTGTTACTTGGATATTAGAGAGAAGTATTATAATTTTAAATAGCATCCCCATTTTCCCTGTGGATCGATATCCGTACTTAGGTACACTTTATTACTTGACAAGATAGGTGCCCTTTTTATATTTTTCTGCATAATTTTATATACACATCACAAACATGCCTATTGTTTTTGAGCCATTGAGCAAATGTTTAGATTGATATAGAGAATAAAGCAATCGGATATTACTCCGAAATTTTCTTACTTTTGTTTACTTTTACAAGTGCTGTAATTTGGTTTGTCAGGTTCGTGTGTTATCACAGTTGCAGGTTTCAGTAGGGCAACATGACGTCGAGATCAGTTAGCCAACACCCGCTGATCCTGAAATGTAAAGAACTTCTGCATGTATTACTTCGAGAACAGAGAACAGAACAGACTAGAAACCTAACGACCATGGAAAACAGAGCCGAAGAAAGAAAATCCAACATTGGCAAACGAAAGCCAATGTGAGAGGTCAAATAACAACGGTGAATCACACCCGTGCCGCTTATGTTCGAGACCATGCTACTTCAGATGAGTTTGGTTTTACCACCAACCGTTGCTCGCATGCGCCATCGACGACCTCCATCTTGCCAAAGAACTTTCAATTGAAGTCATCACTGCGATGTGATAAGCCGTAACGATCTTGTCTCCAGCGGACTACCCTGCCAGAACCGAATATGCATTTCCAGTTCAACTTCCTAAAAGCCAGCGATAATGATCATGCAACGGGTTACCGGCAGTTCTGTGTCATGACACTTACCTTCACTCGTGATAGAGTTTAAGCAATGTATGCCAACCAATACCACCGGGATTCACACACATGGAACGATTTAGTGCAAAATTTCTGACCGTTCCTTCCCACCTTTCTAAAACAAAATACAACTTGTGCAAGAGATTAATACTTTCGGGACAACTGTAGGGGAGAACCCGCGCAGGCACGACGATTTCACTAACTTATTAAGAAAGTGCCAGATCACGACTTAACCGGGATGGATGCAGTCCAGTACTTCTATAATGCAACAGGAACGCCAATGAACAGTGGATTGATGCCCACTTTGAGGAGCACTAATAAGAAAACCACCAACATCGCCGCGAAATTCGAAGACACGAACCAACACAAAATCGCTGGCCTAGTGGCAAGACCACACCAAGAAGTTTCGGCGGCATAGATAATGAGTGTCCTCGGCACAATTTGCGATCAGGTGACACAACTGGACGCTGGCAGCGGTGTCGTGATGTAAGGAACCGCCAACGCCATACGTACTCAACCTACGGGAGTTAGTGAATTTTATGGAGGACAAAGACACACAGCACGTCACAGAAAACCCACACTAGAGCGTCAACACGCGGTCAAGGTTCACCGAATCGCCCACACGCTGAAGAAGGTCGTATCGGGAAATAAATATTTAATCAAAACGTCAGGCTGGTGGTGAATAATCGAACCGTAATAGTCAAAATAACCATGGTGCGGGTGGCTGGTCAATAACGTAATAATACGCCACTGAACCGAACTAAGCGCGGAACACCGAGAAAAGTCGATTTAATGTTCACGATGTTAATCCCCACTCGCCATGAATGAGACCAAGGCGAACATGCAAAGAAGAAGAACCCATTGAATAATCAAGACAAATGAAGTTCGAGGCGCAACAATAAATAAAACCATCGACATAAAAACCGGGTTCCTACCAGCAACTCAGAATAAACCCAGACGAGACTGAATGAACATGTCAAAGCAGCGACATCCAGAAGGTGGTAAAGACTTCGGCAGACCAAGGAAATCTTCAATATAGAGGAAGTGAGGTCGAGAAAGTCATCCACCGGTTAATATGATGCAAATAGCGGAAACACTTTAACAGAAGTAATCAAGAGAACTCATCACAGCGCCAACACGGGCCTTACCCACAACATCTCAAGAAGCATAAATCGATAAGCAATTCACTGAATCGATGTCGTGTTATGGCATCAATGATCCCGCTTGTCGATGCCCTGTGAACATGCCCCAAGATAAATATGAAAGACGATCCTCAGTCCAAGAGAAGATTAGCTGAGTTTAAACAAGGAACTTAACTGAGGAGTGCAGTGCCATACTTCAGAGAAAGCTACCGTAGAAGCTCAAGGACCTGTGCGCCACTATCCCTCAGACCATGGAAATGGCAAGCATTCGAGAGAGCCCCATGTGATCAGGTGCCGCATTAACTTTGGCGCCCTTTATCCATTTCAACCGCTGGGATTAGTTGAGGTCACCAACTACAATCACACTTCAATTGCGCATAGACTTTTTGAAGATCCAGAGGAGGAAGAAGATGTCTTAGTAAAGGTCACAAGTTTATCTTTCAGCGATTTATCATTGATGTGGAGGAAGATAAAGAACAATCGATAATCAGACTGCTTTCAAAATTTGCATGGGCAAATGATTGTTGCTCAGAGGGAGAACTGAAATTGAGAGGCAAGAAGGATGAAGTGAAATTTAATTAACAGAAGCGTTGAGATAATCTTACAGAAGATACTTTGCTTCATAGAAATAGTAGGCGTAGCAATGCGAAAACATATAGTGGTTCAGCCTGGTGGAACTCACCTGACCGAGACTAGCTCTAATGAGAATAGTCTGGAACCTGAGCCATATGAAGAATGATGTTAAATGGATGGAATTTCGGAGACATAATGTATGCCAAATATTTGAATCCTTGTTATGAGTTTAAACGGGTCGGTCCGCATCTACAAACAGAACCAACTAAGATGGAACAAACTCCTTCGCACTGTTATCAGCATGCATACCTCGTGGGGTAAAATCTATGCTACAGGATTATCTCAAAGATTTTGATCGCACTAGAGGAAGAGAAGTTATCGAGGGTCCTTCAGATCACAAACATACACTATTGTCTCGGCTCGATTTAAAAGGGATCTTCGCCCTTCTATGTGCATGCATCATATTGGCCAGAAGATGGACATAAACCAAAGGAAGCTGCCAGAGGAGGTTAAATCCGACAATGAAGGAGGAACCGAAAGGAGGTTTTGAATGGCTAGATACCGGGCGATTTAACCCATTTCGCATGCCGCATGGGTAAGCCCAATGTGGCGGTCAAGAAGCCGGAGGAACAATCGCCATCGTGACTGAAACTACATCTATCATTTCTCAATTACTTCACGGAGGATTTGCATTGATATCGAAACAACAAAGCCACTAAAAAGATCATTTCCTATCACAAGCTTTAGATCAGATGCTAGATCGACAGCTCTGGCCAGAATACTATTGTTTGATGATATTCCGGTTACAACCAAATTTCCATAGCTCCTGAAGATCAGGAGAAGACGACATTCACTTGTCCGTATGGTACATTCGTATCTCACCCGCGATGCCCTTTGGGTCATGCAATGTAATTCCAGTACTTTCAACGATATGATGGCCATATTCTCTCGATATGGTTGAAAAGACAATTGAGATCTTCATGACGATTTCTCAAGAATGGAAATCTATCGGACAACCAAGAAAACTTAAAGAGCCTGACTGCAAGATGCTAAGAGACCAACTTAGTACTAATCGAAAAGTGCCATTTTATGGTACAAGAGGGTATTGTCCTCGAGCATTCCTGATTAAGAAGAGGGATAGAGGTAGATAAAGATTGAAGCAATTGAGAAGTTGCCCACCCTCATCTGTGAAAAGGGATTCGGGTTTTCAGGCCACGCCGATTCTATAGGCGGTTCATCAAGGATTTTTCGCAGATTGCAAAACCGCTGTCTAACCCTCCTAGTCCGGCGCGGGATCCTACTTGAGCTTTGATTCACAATGTTTGCATGCATTCTCAATGTTGAAGGATAAGTTGGTTTCACCCTATTGTTGTGGCTCCCATTGGTCCTTCTTCCATTCAACTTACAAGACGCCGACTTTGCGATCAGCGCACGCGAACGAGAAAATCTTTCAGGTAATCTACTATGCAAGAGAACCTCAATGATGCTCAGTTGAATTATGCCACTACAGAGAAAAAACTGTTGGCCATTGTCTTTGCTTTCGACAAATTCAGGCCATATTTGATTGGCAACAAGGTCGTGGTGCACACTGATCATTCTGCCATTAAGTACTTGATGACTAAGAAAGATGCAAACCCCGACACCCAGGGTCCTATTGCTGCAAGAATTCGACGTAGAGATTAAAGACAAGAAATAATCGAAACCTAGTGGCGCATCATCTTCACATTGAAGGCTGAGGATGATGTTCCGCTGAATGACAATTTCCATGAGAACCTTAGCTATCGAGGACAAGAGGGCGCTCCAATGGTCGATATTATGTGAATTATTTGGTGGTTGGAAGTAATCCTCTCCGAATTTAACTATCGCCAGTAAAAGAGGCTACACAATTTGAAACACTACTATTGGGAGGAGCCAATTCTTTACAAACACTGCGTTGATCAGGTGATAAAGAGATGTGTGCCCGAAGATGAAATGCACAGTATTCTGAACCATTGTCACACTCTACCATGTGTGACGGACACTTGCGGGCTTCAGAGAACACAGCCCAAGGTGCTTCAATCAAAGCTTTACTGCCTACCTTATTTAAAGATGCTCATCAATCTGCTTCCACTTCAGACAAATATCAACGAATGGGAACATCTCTAGAAAGGACGAGCCAACGATGCATCCCATTTTGGAGGTCGAATTGTTTGATTTATGGGGGAAAGATTTCATGAGACCATTTCGTGATCGTACAACAACTTATACATCTTGTTGGCAGTAGACTATGTCTCAAAGTGGGTGGAAGCAATCCCTACACGCACCAACGATGCCAAGGTCGTGGCTCGCCGCTACCCACATATTCTCACGCTTTGGAACCCTCGGCATTGATCATGATAATGGTACCCATTTCGCAATAAGGTACTGGACAAGGTTTTGCAAAGTACTGGGTACGTCATCGTGACATCTCTCAGATACCACCCACAAACAAACGGATTAAAGAGGTATCAACTCCAGAGAAATTCCAAGTCCATTCTCGAGAAGATGTGCTAATAAATTCGTAGGCTAATTGGTTCCAAAAGATTGAAGATGTCCCCGGCATACCCGCACAAAGATTTAAAACCCTTTCGTATGTCACCGCTCGAATCGCTTTTACGGTGAAGCCTGGCCGCCTTCCGCAGGACCGGAGCATCGGTTTCATCGGGCCACCAGCCGCTAAACATGGATAGTACATTGGCCGTGCCAGAATGCATCGCCCAACTCCGAAGGAACTAGACCGAATTTAGGAACGGTTTATGAAAAATGCCCGCATTTATATGAAAAGAATAAAGCCTCGCACTTACAAAACACATTACCACGTAAAGGAGTTCACATAGACACATTGCAATGTTCTTTTGTTCACTCCCACTAAAGCTCTTCCGGGAAATTGAAGTCTCGATGGTCCGGCCTTCCTTTCACAAGAATAAAGGTCTTTTCACACACGGGTGCAGGTTACATCCTGAGAAAGGCACATCTACAAATACCACCCAACGATTGAAGTCGACATGGAGGCGTAGCTTCTTCGTACAAGCAACCATTCCTTGACATCGCCAGATCGGCGAGAGCGATCATATGAGTTCGGGTCCTGTTACTGAGATTCAGTATCGCCGAGCTAACTATTATTAAAGATAGCGCTGGAGGCAACCCGCGTTTAAACTTTTCACTCTTTTTCAATTTTTTTATCGCTTATTTTATGATATTGTTTAACGTTTTCTCCACACCTGTGTCTTTGGTTATTTATCGCCGATCGCAACGGTGTGTATTGGGGAGGATCCGCTGGCGTCAGGCATTACAAGTCCAGAGTCACCTTACAAGTGAGGGTAGTTTTCGTCGCGATCCTCAATGCGGCATGATGGAGGCCCTTCAGAACGCCAAGGACGTTGAGCTCGAATGTCGCTGACGTCCATGTTACTTCTTTTCTCTGAACGCCGCGATGGAGTTTCAACGCCACGACGCTGATTTAAGTGCGTCTTCAGAACGCCGCGGATTTAACGCCGCGACGCGAATTTTGAGTACTCTTAACGTCGCGAGGTAGCGTGTAATCACCGCTCGACGCGAAATTTTTAGAGTTCTAGAACGTCGTGACGTTGATACTCAACGTCGCGACGTTGTTAATTCCAATTTCGTAACGTCGACATTAATCAACGCTGCGCACGCCGTTTAGTTCCACTTCACGTCGCGACGCTGTTCGCGGCGCCAAAAATAAAGCATTTGCTTTTCACCTTGCCCACATCCCTGCCTGAACCCTAGCACCCATCCACCTTCCATCCTTGCCGGAACTCCCTTCAGCCACCAGCCTGAGGCCCCACATTGCCCTCCGATCTCTCTCTCAGGCACCCCATAGTCACCTCCCTACACACAATCGGTTAGTCTAAGCATTGGTTCCTTTCGGTCATCAGTGGCATTCCCACCACATCAGACTCGGCCCCAGCACTAGTGTAGTCATCTAGGGCTACCATTGCATTCACAGTTGGTCTAGGGTCTTATAGGTTCAAGTTTAGGGTATTATTAGGTTTATTTTAGGTTTTGAGTCACCTTTAGGGTCGTTTCGCAGACACTTAGTAGTTTTGGTTTTTCTGTGCACGCTAGGTGGCCCGCTTTTTTCGTCTAGGCCGGGCAGACCAACTGCGCCACCACCACGTGAATTCTAAGCCCAATGTCCGGTAAAAGAATTGCTCACTGCGAGTCGGTCTCACGAGGACCACCCCCACTCTACGGCGTCACGCGGTTCGTGAACGAGGGTGCCGCCGATCGTTCGCACCAACCGCAAAGAACCGATCGCTCATAAATGAGAGCGGGTTTCACCACCTCGATGACTTTTCCGCAGACCATTGCGCTATGATGGCGTTTAAAGCAATCACCTCATCCGAAGAACGAGCTGGTGCAGAGTTCTACGCCAATCTCGCCTCCCACGCCCCTAAGAAAGCCGTGCGGCGATCGGCTCACTTCGCAGCTGATCAATAGCGGGCATAGCCATAGAGCATGTCCTTCTCGAAAGCCGTTACCTACCCACGAGCACCCCGATCACCTTCGAGAGGCGCGCTTGGTACGGCCAATGGCCGTGAGTAGAAAGTCACAGCGCGGGCCATGTAGCCCACTTCTCGCGCCAAGCATTCGCCTTCATACCTAAGGTTCAGTATCACCACCACGCCGCCGGCGCCTCTATTCGACACGAACGCAGTGGCGACGTTCGCCGCGCTCTGTCAACGAGTCACCATCATACGTGATATGCCTGATATGTCAAGGGTGTTACGAGGATGCCAATCTCCATAACTGACGTAAAAATGAATTGGGGCACCCCTTCCTTATCTGCCTTCAGGTAACAGAGCGTGGAAAATTTCGACTACAATGAAGAGCCAAGCCCACCCCATAAAGGCTATATCACAAGAGGGACACACGGTGTCCTCGACCATGGGTTTTATGATTTCTACCATGAGCTCTGACGAGGATCAGCTGCACCACTATCAAGTGTTCGGTATGGATCCCCGACGATCCTCGTGAGACATTGGCCACCCTCGTTCCACCCACTCCTCTCCACCAATTACATCCTCAAAGAACTGGAGGCGCCTCCCTCCAGCCCCTCACCCGATCTTGAGCACCCGTTTCTCACGGAAGGCCGATGCCTTTCGACAGACCCAAGAGCACCGAGTCCTCACACACGACGATACGGAGGCCTCGTGGCCGAGATGCGGTGATCAGATCGCCAATCGCCAACATTCTTCAGCAGCAGCCTTGCAGGCTCGGGACGTGACGTGTACCGGATTCTCACCAGCCTCCACCACCACCACCGCAGTGATCACCAAGGGAGTTCCCTTCACCTCTACTTTTGTTTATCGCTATGGGGACACTGGCATTTTGTTTTGTGCGGCGTGGAAATTGAAAAAGCCTAATAATACAAATCGTGTGATCGTTTTGGCTAGATCAAGTGAAGGCGTTTTGTTTTTAGTATTTGTGTAGTGCTTTGTTCGCTCAGCATATTAGTTGTGTTTCGTTTAGTTTCGCCATTTCAATTTAATTTCGATGAGTCATGTGTGTTAGTTTTGTTTATGTGGTAAAAAGAAGGTCTTACAATGTATAGTCAGATGTGGAGGTAGTTGGGAATAAAAGCATGTTGGAAAGTCGAGGATTCATTTTTGACTGACCACTATTGATATGGAAGATTTGAAATGTTTGGTGCTCAGAACAGGTTGAATAGGTGGAAGCAGTTTATGAACCAACTCTAGTCAGAAGCTATTTTGATCCTATCACACTCACACTACTCGACCTTCAGGTACGAGGTGCCGGTGATCAACCTTACTAAAGTTCGATAAACCTTAGGAGATTCTAATCGCCCAAGTGATGGGACACCTATCAAAAGAGGATTGCCATTGAGCCCCAACTATAAAAAAAAAAAAAAAAAAAAAAAAACAATAGAAAAAGTGAAAAAGAAGAAAGTCAAAAGAGTCTTCTGGTGAATTAGAATAAGTGATCATCCACTGAATTTTACAAACCGGTGGGCCTTTCAAAGTTTAATGCCTCAAGCCACTCCTGGTCAGAGTTTATTGACTCACCGTCGCTACATGGGATGTAAGATGGATTTTTCCACAACCTAGGGCCTTCGAGTTTATTATGTTCAGAAGTTTAAGGGGAATTTAATGTCCGGTGCTCCCAACTAACTGGTGGGAGTCACCAATGGATCCTCACACAGAACACTCATCTAAACTCTTCTGCACTAGGTCTTCTTCTTACTCTTTAGGTACTTAGGTTTTAGGTATTTACATTAATAAAAGGGTAATGCTTCTTATCCTTTCCTAGTTAGCTTCTTCCAAATAGAGGTGAGTTGGAGCTTAAGTTTAAAGTGTCGGAACCTAGGCATACACTGGAGGTCATTCATTATACGCACATAGGGTCATTGGGAAAGGTTATTGAATACCATGGAATTCCGAGGCACTAGTCACTTCCAATCTATTTCAACTGAGTTTTCTCCGAAAAGTCAAACATCCTCAGACAAAATCTTAGAACTTTCGAAAGAAAACAAAGAGTGTGCGGGTGAGAGTTGGTCCAAATTGATCCCCTATTTCTCTAAAGATGTGTGCAACATTGTTCTTAGTGTTAGTTTCGCATGTCGGGTGTGTAACCTGCCTATAGAGTCCTATTCTTACTGGGACAAGCAATAAGTTAAGCTCGGGTGTGATGAGCGCCCAAACACCTATAGCATACCCGCCTTTCTTAGGTTTTTAGCGCTATTTTATGGTCAGTCATGTATTTTCCGGCCTTGTTATCTGAGTACGACCGAGTCGGTGATCGAAAGTACTGAGGAAAAGAGCACACCATGTAGCTGGGCAAATCGAGTAATGGAGAGTAATAGGGCGCGGCTGCCACGTCGGCGACGCTCCAACGCCGCCGACGCTAATACAACACAGGTCATCATCAGAAACGCCGCCGACGCTCCCAACGCCGCGACGCCACATGGATCCGTGACCTCATCACGAAAGCACCAATGGGTTCGTAATCTCGAGGTATTCTAGAGGCGGGGTTAGAATTGGGCACGAAATTTTAGGCAAAGAGGTGATGTTTAATTTCTAAGAAGCCCGTGATTTGTAATCAAGCCATTTTGTGGATAGAAAGATGTTTTGAGATTAAAATATTTTCAGTGTTCATTCGTATGTTCTAGATCTATATCTAGTGGTCAGGCTGGAACCCTCGCTATATGTTATGATTAAAGTTTAGTACTTTATATTATTCAGCTTGTTTATCAATTTGTTTGTATCTCATTTATATCTATGTGATATTTCATTATATGGTGATGTCTACACAACATTGGGCATAATCTCAGTTAATCGAGACTTAGATTCGGGAGATGAGGTTATCCAGGGATCTGGGTAGAGCAGCTTTCAGTCGATTCGGTAAATAGAGATATTCTGATCCTGAAGGTGGCATTTGGGGTTAGAAACATTTGGGTTACTTCGGAATAATGAGTTAGATAGAGATATATCAACCTATCTTATATGAGATAGGCGGATATAATTTGCAGAGAGGATATCTCGTAAGTGCAAGATCACCCGCCATCACAAACTTATAAATATATTGAATAATAATATCTTTAAGAAATAATCCATTGAACGTGATGTGGGGAGACATAACCCTAGTCTTCTTCAATACCAAGAATTCATTAGAATCAATAGCTTAGTCGACTTCACATACCCAATTTCTTTCCCAAAATACGTCTATGTGATAGTATTCCACAGCAAACCTTTAGAATAACACCTATCCCTGGAGCCCATATTCCACTATTGGTACATTATATTACTTGGGGCGACAAGGCACTTGGCAAAGATATAGGGCTTAAATTTTACACAATCGCGCTGGGTTAATTTATTTTGTGATGTGTATATACCATATATGCAAAAAAGAAAATATGTACTACACAAGTATACGCTTGTCGGGCAATAGTATACCTAAGTACAGATATCGATCCACGGAAAAATGGGGATGCTAAGTACAAAATTATAATACTTCAATATCCAAACTAACAATTGTGATAGTAAAACATAATTTAAACCAAACTAATGAAATTTAACCATCCAATGAAGATCGCAACTAAGCGATACCAAGAGATGATAAATTCTAGGGTACTTGGTAATCGACGTAACCTTCTGGATCTAAGTCAAATTTACTTTATTGTTCATGAAAATGCTTTCCAAGGCGTACTCTGTCTAATTTAATTATAAGCCTCTCGACCGAATAACCTACCAACTAACACTAGGTCTTTTGCTTTCGCCAACCCCAAGCAGAATAGAGATGCTTTAAGATCCAAAGTCTCACACGCCTCTCGAATTACCAATTTCTACACTATCGGGCTAATTAGGTTGGATTCATCTATGTCTAGTTCTTTACTCCTTCCTCAGATCTTAAAAGAACCACTACCAAATACATTGAGATTTTAAAGCCATAAATCAATATGTAAATAGGAACGCTATGAATCAATAGAGGTGCATCTACAAGAAACAATAGAAAACGGAACATTAACAAATAGATATAAACTCATGTTCAATATACAACCAAAACCCTAGATTCATATGAATTTAGCATGATGGGAGAGGTTTTGTGGGATATACATCATAAAACTTAGATAAAAGATGAGAAAAGAGGAAGAAGAAACTATAATGATCAAACAGATGGTGAGTCCTTGATTTTCTTCCACAAATTTCATGATTCTCTCAACCTTCAAAACAGCTCCCCAAATCCCTCCTTGGTCCCAAAAAGGGCAAAAAGTCCCTTCCTCAGCCCAGGCCGCCTCCGGCTTCCTTCTTCAGGCCTGAGCTTAAAAACCTCCATTATGCTCCGTGTCAAGCAAAATCCACGAATCAAACCGACCCTGAACGTCACGACGTCGTGCAGCAACATCGCGACGTCGGGATTTTTTTCGCAACGTCAAGGATGCTGGTTCTCAAAGTCGCGACGTTGCCAGTCCCCTTGTTACTCCAAATCAGAAGACCATAACTAGCCATAATACGGACTTTCGATTTGGGTGTTCTTGGTACTGTTGGAAAGATCTTGAAGTTTAGAATCCATTCATATATTTTTTTATATAATATGAGCTCATATGATATCTGAAAATATCAAAATACAGTAGCCTCTCCTGCTGAAGGTGCTGCAATGTTTGTTGATTTTCTTCAAGTTTTGGAACTTGCATACTTCTTTGTTCGAACTCCACTTTGGTGTCTGAGTATCCTCTGGAAAGATCTTTATGTAGAATTATCCATATATGGATTGATGGCCAGGAGCTCATATGATGTCTGAAACGTCAAAATGCAGCTTCATGCTGCATTTGTGTGCAGTTTTTCCAAATTAATTCTGCACAATTCCACCAAATGGATGACCTGGATCATAAGTGTGAGCTTAGAGCATCAGGGCTATTTAACATAAAAACATTGAAAATAATTGAAGATAGGATAAATGAGTATTTAAGATACTCATCACACTCTAAACTTAAATTTTTGTTTGCCTCTGGCAAGCAGACCAAACTCAAAACAAACAAAAATTGAAATGACATGAACTAAAAAATAATGAGATGAGTATGATAACATTCCAAATGAAGAATCACTATGAACACACTTCTAGCAATATTAGCTCTTCTCTAAACCAAAAATTTAGAACCTTTTAAACTTTAAACTTAAAGAACATGGTAAAGAAGGTCAGATAAGACAATCATTATTACGTCATTTCATCATTAATAGGTAAAAGGAAGCAAATCAAACTCAAGTCCTAGAGTGACCTTCCTCCTACAGAAACTCATGTAGGTGGATAGCATGATCTTCATAAGCAGCAAAGGCCTAGCACCTCAAACTTGAAATGAACATTGTCCCCAATGTGAAAACAAAAGCAAGAATGGATAAAGGAAATTCCCCGAGGCTGATCAAGTCTTGGAAGTTGCTCCAAATGAATATACTCGCTGAAGGCAAGAGGAGGTAAGCAAGAGGGGTTAGACTTTTAAAACCAAAATGAAGGGATGCTTTAATATGGCTCTGGTTCTGTCACCCACTATTTAGTTGAACCTGTGTTTCTAACCTTAGCTTCCAAAACTAGATTTAACCCCAAAACCCCGAAATTAAAACTAAAACACATAAAAACAAAATCAAGCACCTAAAACAAGCTTAAAAACTCAAAACTAACTACGAACAGAAAAAGGAAAGAAGACTCTTTTTATGCTTAGCCGCCCCAAGGAGCTCCCATTTTTCGAGTCCACCTAGACTCCCACCAACTACGATGGGTTGGTGTTCTCATTTCCATCCTAAGAGGCGTATAGTCAGGCTCAATCAAACTCCGATACATAGTCTTCCACAATCTTGTATTATTTTTTGATTTTCTATTTTAATTCTTTATTTACAATGGTTCCTCTCATCTATTGTTGAAGTGAATACACCATCCACCCTCGAATTTGGATCAGATTCTCATTTTTCAATTCTTCATGCATTCACCCATAAAGTCATCTCCGGGAAAAGTCTCTTACAACTCCTTCTTTACCTTTTCTTCATATGATTCCGAGAAGCTAGACTCTTTTCCTCCTTTCAAGTCTCTTCAAAGTTTCTCGTGATCATCCTCCCACCTTGAAGCTTCTCAAGCTCTTCAATAATTTTTGAAGTGATTTCCTTCATTATAGCTCCAGTTTTCTTCTTCTCAGATTCACCCCAAGAGTAGATGGCGAACTCCCATGCTAACCTTCAAAGGACATTGTAGCCATATTCTCTTGTTCGTCATATATTTGGCCAGTACTAAATTTTCTATACTCATACTCTCCTCATCTTTAGGTTGTTCTTCAAATGTAAGTTGAGTACCAGAAGTGGCTATTGTGAGCCATCTCTTCTTTCATTATCGAATGGGTGTATGTCGAATTTGGAACATAGCCCTTGTCAATTCCATGAATGGAACTGAGATGTCGTCATCTAGTATGAACTCTTTCATTTCAATTAATGCCTAACTTTGTCATGTCATGCCATGAGGTTGGATTGCCTCTATTCGATTAAAAACTCCAGGCAACCCAACTTGAGAGTAGTCCATTTCCATCCATTGATCTTGAAAATTCAGGTTGTGCATGTAATGAAGCTTGGGAGTTCTTCTTAATTCATCCATAGCTCTAGGCTTGATCTCTCGACTTGTGGATTGGAAGAGTGTTATAGCTTGTATTCCATGAGTGCTCAGCGGTGGCTCCATCCAATTATGGTTGCTCAAGTATTGGTACCTGAGCCGGGAAAGCATAATCCATTGATGCATATGGTTGCCAGACTTTCTCGCACTTGTTGTCACTCTTCTTTGATGCTCATCAGCCAATCAAGCACATCCTTAGTTGTCGCTCAAGGTGAGCCAATGATCGCTTTTAACTGGCGATGTGGATCCATTGTGATTTTTAACCTACAAATTTATGCAAAATGAAAAACAAAAAGTATCAAAAACTCAAAAAACCACACAAATATATACATAAAAATGTTCAAGTATTAAAGAAGCACTTAGTACGGATATTAGCATAAAAACATTTTCACCAAGAACGCCAAAAACTTGATAGGTCGAAACGCGGTAAAATTTCGACACTTGCGCGTAGCGCACGCTGGGTCGCCTAAGTACTATGAACATCACCAATGGTACGATATCGATCCACAGTGGACAGTGTGTTGGATCGCTAAAGGTTTTGGCTTCTAGATAATATCTCGAATAGACGTATTTTTAGGAAAAAGAAATTGAGTATGTGAAATCGACTAAGCTATTGATTCTAATGAATTAGTGTATCAAGACTAGGGTTATGTCTCCTCACACGCTCAAATGGATTATTTCTTAAAGATATTATTATTCAATATATTTATAGTTGTCGATATGAGCGGGTCTACTTATGATATCCTCTCTCAAGGTATATCCGCCTTATTCATGAATAGAAGTTGAGCATATCTCATCCCACTCCGATTCGAAATGCTTAAATGTTCTAAATCAAATGCCACCTTCAGATCGGAATATCTCTTCTATTTACCAAATCAATCATACGCTTCACCTAGATCCCCGGATAACCATCTCCGAATCTCTGGACTTCCAAGGTGATTATGCCAATGTCATTTACATCACTATATAATGAAATCATAGATATAGATTTATATAAACAAATTGATAAACAAATCAATAATATAAAGTGCTAAACTTAATCATCAACATAGCATGGTTCAAATATTAACCCAGATATAGATCTGAACATACCAATGAGAACATGAAAATATTTAATCTCAAAAACATCTTTCTAATATCCACAAAAATGAGAAACAAGACAATCACTGCACTTCTTCGAAGTCCTGTGTCACTCATCAGCCTGAATCTACGCTCTTGTTCGCAGACGCCTCCCGATATACCTCGACTCAAACCATTGCGCTTTGTTCCATGCAGTGCAGATCGGCACTGACGCCGCTGACGCGAGACGCCACTTCGACGCTTCGATTATCACTTCAGACAGTTGACCCAACGTTTCATTGGCCAAGAGCAAATGACTTTTCCGCATTGTTCTCCATTACCCAATTTGCTTCCATGCAGGCGTTTTTCACATCATCTCGCACCAGATTCAATCGCTACCAGTCATACTTCTCAGATAACAAACTGAAAATAAAGCATATTTAACCAAGGTAACAACGCTGAAAAACCTAAGAAAGACGCTGCATACGGTGAGAGCGGTTTCTGTGCACTCATCAGCGCGACAGAGAATTGACTGGGCAAGCTGTTAGGGACTTTAGTCCTTCTTATTGAAATAAAATGCTTGTAAGGAGTGAAAAAAAAAAAAAACATTCCATGCATCCTGAAGCACGGCTATGATGTGTCCCTCCTTTGACTACCCCACAAGCAAGGCTAACCACTTGTAGTTGATCACCAATTTCATTTTCATTATAGCTCAACACCTCTTTCTCAGCTAATTTCTTTGATTCACATATGCCCGCAACAAGATTATTATCTTTTTTTTTTTTTTTTTTTTCGCTTTTCAAAAGTACCAAGGGAGACTCCTGAAAAAGGAGATACCAGCATCCACTTGTTGCAATGTTTGCAAGAGAGATTTGAGGGGTGTCCAACAAGACTCATCCAATAAAGACTTAAACCCGAACCCATATTCTTTCAATGCAGATAAGGCCATGACAGACGGTGGATTAGTTCTTAACTACTTATGGATCTAACGCAGAATCAAGTATAATCTTCAGCCCAACTAGGTCCTTCAGTATCTTTGTACCGCAAGGGCCAAGGGAATAGTGGGGCTTCTGAGTCATTAATTATTTCAAAACTATATATATATAAAATGAAGAGGCCTACTCATCGCACTCGACCTACTCTTCATGAGATTAAACAAATAAAACAAAATCGACTAAGGGCATTGAACCATCCATGTAAAACTTCACTCACCAACAAATATTATTTAAAATAAAATTCAGAGCATGATCTAATTGCTCCTCGTTATCAAATTAACTTCAAAAAATTAAACTTATAAAATTTTAGAATATGAACAATGAAAGAAAAGTGGAATGTTTCTCGATCAAGAACAAAGAAAGAAAAGAATGTGTAAAACAGAGGATCAAGGAAAAATGAAGGAAAATAAGCAAACTAGCAAACATACCACACCATGTCAGATAAAATCATCTACAAAGAAAAAAAGATTATATAATGAACTAATAAGAACTAAGCCTTTATATATTAATTCTTCACGACTATTGTTTATGAACCCACTCTTTCATGACTTTGTCTAATGAACCCTTGCTATGCCGCCTACATAAGAATGCTAATCAGCACCCTATTGTAAACCTGCAAAGAAAAATAAAAAATTTTGTTAAAAAAAGGGTAAAACGGTAATTTGCTGCTATAGTATAGGTTGAAACCTGAAAATTATCTAGATTCCTCGACATAACTTAATCTTCGCTGATCATCCTTGGAAATCTAGTTACCCAGATGAATTTCATGAATTTTGAGATTTAGCATTTTCACGCCGGTGACGGTGTCCAATGATTCCTGGCGATGACGGAAAATCTCGAGGGTTAGGGAACAACTTGAATCAAGTTTATGGAAAATAATACTAACTTCTGAACTAAGCATGACGAAATAAATCGCCTGAGCAAAATCAGACCCATAGACGGACATAAAAGTATCGGGCCACTTACTACTGCCATGTTAAGTTGGCAACGGGGAATTAGGGGCAAAAGGGTCAATTTTCCTGGTTTGGATCGAGAGAGTGATAGAAGAGAGAAAGAGGAGAGCCAAAAGCTTCATTTCAAGATCTACGTAGTTCGCTGGCCGTTCGCCGAGCCGAACAAAAATTCATCATGTCATTACGTAAGGCTACACATGGGTACTTCAAAATGCGGATTCCACATGGATCCAGGCGAGGAGTTCAGGAAATCATGTTTCAGGCTTGCAGTCTGCCTCAAGCCTCAGGATTTTCACGCCCAGAGGTGAAACTTTGGCTACTATCAGTCATTTATTTTCCATTTTTTTTAAATGTAAAATGATCAGATGTTTGAGTTCATGTCAGGCTTCCTTTGCCAGTGGAACTGGTACTCACCCAGGTGAGGAGCCATGGAGCCTCAGAGCAGAAAGGGGCTTCACCCCAGGTGCAGTGAACCACCTAGGTAAAGTGGTCCACTCAGGTATAGGTATGTACGCCTAGGCGAACTCGAGATTTGAATCAGACTTCTTAGTCCTACCTAGGCGAGGGGTGTTGCTCGCTCAGGCTAACCATCACCTAGGATAGGCGTAGGCTACACCTAGGCCAGCTTGTGACTGTGTGAGGCTTGTGTTTGGGCGGCCCATTCGGGGTTAGTCTCTTTACTTGGCTCATGATTGCCTGGCTTGCTTCTGGCCATCAGTGTGACTTATTTGAGAGTGTGTCATTGTTGACCTATAGTGATATGTTAGGATGTAAATATGTGTTCTAATATATTGATGATGGGATTATAGCAAATGGCCAATATATGGCTCGATTGTGTGTGTGTCATTGAAATATAGAATTTATTATGCTGTATATGGATGTTGATATGTGTGCATACAGCCGTGGACATTAATGTTGTTCACATGCATAAAGTCATATGTAGGTGATGTGCTTGTCCATGACATGTGATCTACAATAGAAATCATGTATTTACTTCTGAATGAATGTGGAATGTGGAACATGACCATTGTACAAAATTTAGCGGAGTGAAATTCTTGTAGGAAATATTCTCTACTGGGTGTGGCTCACCCTTTATGGGAAAACATTATAAGTGTAGGGTGTACACTGATGGACGGCGCTCATTCGAGGTCAGAATCAGAAAAGGCTAACATGTGGGCTGCAATTTTTTTGTAAATTTTAAACAACTCCGTTCCAGATGTAATGATAGAAATGTGATCGAACTCTTGAGCAGAATGTTTAAATGTAATATTCGCATATTTTAACTTAAATATGACATATGGACTGCAAATGGACGTGATTTAGGCATCGAAGATTTAAAACTACAGTATTGGATATCGGTTCAAGTGGGACACAAGATTAGGTATGTGATTACCCAAGGTAGTATTTGTTGGCTCACGGTTATCAACGGACCAGATTTGAGGTGAGTCACAACCAGGTGGTAAAGGCCAGCACCTAGGCGTTGATGGCAAATCAGTCATTAGATTCATTGAGTTCCGATGTCACAAATTTTGCATGTCGAAACATAGGTATGTGATTACGTGGTCTTGATGGGTACGTTTGTAATTCATCGTATACATTGTGTGTTTCATGTTTCCAGCCACATGACCGATTACTTTATGCTTTGTACCCATATACATGGTAACTGTATATGAAAAGAGAACACTACTTAGGAAAACGATTCCTTAGGGGGTTCGAAAAGAACGAACGGATGGTCGGGTTGTTTATGTCTATTAATAGTCTACACACACTACTACTTTAGTATAAGAAAAGGAATCTCAATTTCTATTTGAGTTATGTAGATGGTGCCAAGCTCAAAAGAGAGATAGAGGTCATGGATGTAAGAACAACTGTAACACCACCACCCTTTGACCAACAAGTCTTCTATGGAGGCTTTAGTAATCGTGGATTGCACACATTGCATGCTAGTGTTAGCCCACCATTGCATAGTTAGGTGCAATGTGGGGCTGTGGAGGACCGAGTAACCCTAGAGAGATTTGCATGCGCCATCATCCTCCAACCTTCATGGGAGAAGGGGAACTGGATGGAAGCCGGGACATTGGTTTCAGCAAGTTGGCAAGATCTTGGAGGCTCTGGAGATCACCTCCGATGCCACAAGGATAAGGCTAGCCACATTCAACTAGAGGATGAAATCCCAGTGTGGTGGTATGAGTATAATCTCACCAAAATTTAAGCCCATTTTTCATGAATATTTTAGATAAAAATTAAATTTATTTATTAGATTTTATAATTTTCACCAAATAAATGTTTTTGTGAATTTAGAGAAAAGTTTACAAATAGTACAAGAAAAACATCAAAATTAGGGCTAAAATGAAAAGCAAAGAAAATAGACTAGCAGAGGTAAAGTATAGATTGTCGCAATAGCATCGATAATACCAAGTACAAAGTGGCAAAAGAATGTCGCAACAGTTAAAATAATGTTCGACATAAAGTTGAGAAGAACCTCTAGAAGATAACTGCAGAATGTCGCGACATTTTCGAACTCTATCAGGACATAGTTAGAGCAAAAGAGTGAGAAGTATGTCACGACATAGAAATTGTTTATCGCGACATAAAAAAGTGCAGAAGGAAGAAATTGTGTCGCGACACAAGAAAACTTTCTCGCGACAAAGTTGGCAATCAAGTTATGTTGAGTTTGTCACAACAAGGATTTTTATATTGCGACAAAACATTTGTGAATAATAAAGCAAGATGAACTATGTCGCGACATTAGAAAACTATGTCGCGACATAATTAAAGACAAGAGGCAAAACTCTATTGTTTAAATATTTACTAGCTTATATTACATACAAATGCCAATTGGCTAAAAGACAGCACTGCTATATTCGGGATGATATCAACAATGTCGATAAACGACACTCAGCCCCAAACCTACACCACAACCTTGATTTTCGGCCTAATCATTATGACTCAGCTTCCGGCGAAATATAAGTAAATATTTAGGCATAAACAAAAAAAGCGTGAAAAAGCATAGCAATGAGAGCCCGCCATTTTAGTGAACACAGTGAGTGACATTTTGATTTTTTATATATTTCATTTTCTTTTCTTTTTTTTCTTGTAATTAATTTCATTTTCCTTACCGTAGAACTTGAATAAGGGATCTGAGTTGTAATCTTGAGCTGAGATAAATGAATATTTGGTTCCATTTCAATCTAAACTTAAGGGTTTTCGAAATTTTCGTAATTCTTCTTTTATTCGCCACTGCGTCAGCTGAATTTCCCCGCCCATCAACTAGTTTGGATTCAGTCTAGTTATGGGAAGGCTAAGCCTTGCTAGAGCAGCTAGGTGTCAAAGTACATGATTTGCAAAACATTTAAACGATTGTTTCGGGGTTTTTAGAACTGGATTGATTTAATTCCGCATTGTTCGGGAAGTAATGAGCTATTCTAAGATACAGTATATTGTTCTTAAAGCCAGACGCCCTAAAACTGGGTCCCAAGGATCACCCGTCAACTCATGAATACAAGTGAGCGCCGGTTACCCACGCCACTTCGTAAAAATCTTTAGCCCCCGAAAATGAGCTTCCCACCAAATACACACTTCGCATAAACCTGTCCCAAACAAATTCAATATATCATCACATGAGTAAAACGCCACTGGCCCAAGGTAAATGCACTCATAATATCTCAAAGATACCAATCTAAAATCAATAGTTCTAAGAATTAATAATTTACTTATACAAAACACATATATCAAAATTAGAGAATCTAATAGCACGTGATAAAAATCAATGCGCCACAACCCGGCTTTCTTCACAACCTCCTCGCTTAGGACGAAGGTCCCTGCACGCCCTCGTGACCAGAAAACAATATCCCCGACAGGAGTTAACGCTTAGTAGTGGAACGCCTCGCGGGCTACTCCTTACCCGCCGCAGCCGCAATGTTCCAAATAAACAATAATATCCAAGAAAATGCATGATCCACTTGAACGTCTAACTCATCATCTCGCATCGGTCCTCATCGACTCCTCACACTCGCCAAGCCTCGTATGAGAATTATTATTTGGCTGTTTGTGACAGTTCCGATGTGTATATGTATCAATCGGGCCATCCACTCCATTGATATTATTTGTGGACAACCCCTCCGATGTATATCACTTGGGCCGCCTCGACGATTGATATTTTTAGTTGACTACCCTCCGATAATTAACATTTTAGATAAATCCCTTCCAACCATTTTCTCTAGACTCATCTCATGCACTCACTCCTAGTGGGTCCCTAGGTGTTCCAATGCATATGGAATGCATGTATGCCAATTCCAATACAGTTTAATTTTACAAATATAACATGCATATTTACAAAACAATCAATTCACACAATCATGTCATGTAAATTCTCATTTTGATACATCAAAATTAGCTCACTTAATAATGATCAAACACGAGCACCAACTTAAATCACTCGATCAAACACATTTTCACACAAAAATATATTTTGAGAACACTGTTTCGGGAATAGTGAAACCCTCGGTTACTATTCCCGAAAAATCAGAAATCATCGGTTCACTTAGTGAACCCACAATTCACGGCCATTCCCGGCCTCTTTCACATCAAAGCATGATTTATTTCACAAATTTCATGATTTACCAACCAAACAGCCCCTAAAACAGTTATGGGCTGCACCATGGCTCCAAAAAAAAATTGTATCAATTCGGTCCCATGTTTTGGGGGACTGATCCAACGTGTCGCTTTTTAAGGCTTCATACCAACCGAAACATTGAAAACACTAAATAAAGTGTAAACCCAAGTAGAGAAACTTCACCCCGTTGAGTTTATTCAACTCCTAAATCTAGTACTTATCGCGGCTTCAGCCCGCGTAGAGCGCCTTTTCCTCCCTTCTTGTCCCGAAGACTCCGCTCGACGGTTGATCGCATGATATTTTAGAGAGAAGTTACACTTTCCTCACTAAAAATGCCATTTTCAGTTCTGATCTTTCTCCTCGCTTAACTACGTGTTCTTTCTTGCTTCTTTAACATTCGGGCAGAGATTTTACACTATAGCATTTTTTTGTCCTATTCAACTTAATAATTTAATTAATTCCCAAGACGTCCCTTCCTTTCCCAATTTTGACATTCGGCACTATCTCGGCCGTTCATTTTCATCATTTCTCTACTCATGCCACTTATGGCACATGAGTACGTGTTATATGTGATTTTTGTCGCATCAAAAATCGTTTTACGGCAACTTAAACGCGACATGCTCAAAACGTAAATCTGACCTGCTTCTAATTCGACGGTGGTATCGATTACTTCAAGGAGGCTTGTGTTATCCTTTTCTATGTGGGTATTACTTCACCCTAAGAAATGGTCAGAAGTATTGGAAAAGAAAAACAACCAAAATCTTAAAGAGTTAAATTTACAAGTAGCTACTTAAACCCATTTGTCCTAAAAAAGGAATATGTATTTTTGTTAGATAGTGAAATGTATAAAAGTGTCCGGAGGAACTAAGCTATACTATATTGCTCTTGAACAAGTTCATAATTCAAACCCATAACAAATACTTGTTTTAAAGAACCTGCTGCAAATTTATGCCCAGAACAGTGATCCCATTTCCAGTGTTAGGATTACATCTCAGCAATTCTATTATTTCAAAGCTTATTTATAATTGGCTTATATTTAGATTTTGTTCTTTCGGCTTGCATTTCACTTCTTTAGTTTTAATTTCCATCTTTAGATATCAAGTTCAAATAGTGAGTACCCTTTGGAGTAGGGTAGTTGATTCATAGATTCTTATCGATTCCGGTGGAACGAGATAACTGACTTAACAATCCACTTTCTTACTTATAATGACATGTGCACTTGTATAATTTGAAACCTTTTTTAACCAAACTGCATTTTTATTTGTATTTTAAATAGAGAAAAACTAGTAGCAGAAATTTCAGTCCCAAACATTGACAAATTATTGGCAGTACTACTGCTGGACATTGTATTGAAAAACGAAAAAAAATAATAATAATAATTTGGGTCTATAAAAAAATAAATTGGTCAAGAAGTTGCGCTCATGTCTGGGACTTAATAGTCTTTGTAGCTATGAAGAAAAATTGCCAACAAGCTTTTCATATTGTCGAGAATTCTGAAGTAGCTCTTTGGGTAAAGGTATGGAAAATTGGCTGCAATGTTTTTGACGCCATGTTAGATCAAGCAAGAGGTTTTAGAGTAAGGCCAATATTCTCAAACAAAAGTGGAATTGCTAATTTAAGCATTAACAACTTTCTTTTCTTTTCTTTTCTTTTCTTAAGCTAACATTTTATTTTATGAATCTTGTGTACTTTAGTTTGTTTTTCTTTTATTTGTAGTTGTTTGCTAGGTGCTAAGGACAAATGAACAGAAAACTAATGGAGGAGCGCCTATTTGCACTTGAAAGAAAAATAGAAGCTCTCACAAAACTTCTTGACCAAAGAATACCTCAATATCCCAACTACACTGGAGAAAGCTCAAGTTACATATGTCCGTAATAAACTAACAAAATTTTCTCTAAAGAACCACAGATGCCTTATGGAATGAGGGTAAGAAGGGATGTAAGGAAACAAATGTGATTCTTTGAGAATTAAGGAGGAAATTACAAACCCAGTAGTAGTAGAAGAGAAAAAGATTGAATATGCAAATGAGGTAGAGCCACAATGGAAAGGAGGAAGTGGTGAAGAGAAACATCGCATCATTTCAAAATGTTTTATTGATCGATATTCAATTTCCCCATAGACTTGGTGATTTTGCACAAGGAATGGGACAAACAAGCTATATGTATAGGAAGACCTTCCAATGCCCTTAATCAAGCATGGATTGATAAAGAAAATGAGGAAATTACCTTCCTAGTAGGTAAGAAAAAAGTGAAGTTCAATTCCACCAAAGCATACAATTGGACTCGATAAGAAAAGAATTGTCGGTGATGCAGCAAAGAGCTCACTTAACATTTTAAGGCACTTATTTCTTTCAAGAGGAAACTCTTGAAGGAATTGAATTAAAAACCAACTCTGTGTCCACAAAAGAGTTGGAGTTGGAACTTAAACTGCTTAATCTAGATGCAAATGAAGTCATTTTTAGAACTGATGAGGATGGAGAAGGAACATTGGCCACAAAAGATGAAGGGCCAAAGCAAAGACCTAGTACTTTTCCAACGAGTCTAGCCGGACTTTAAAAACGGAGTAGATACTTGGGATGCAACCTAAGAATGAAGAGAATAAGGATTTTTATTCAGTTTTTATTGTTTTTTAGTTTATTTTCATTTTTTTTAATTAGTATAAAATTTTATTTTAGGTTTATGTTAGTTTTTGTTTCTATTTTTCAAGGTGTTGAGGCTAGATCTATTAAAGATTTCATCAAGCCTAAACTTCAAACAAAACTCAAAGATGTCGAATTGATCATCCATGGGAGTTTTATGTTCTTAATTTACTTATTTCAGGATGATGCATGCTTTAAGTATGGGGGAGTTATATTTTTTTTATCTAGGTTCGTAAATTTGAATCAATCGCTTTTATTTTTTATTTCTTAAAGTTTTTAAAGTGTTTTTAGTAATTTTAATATTTCTCCTTTAAATAAAGAAAATCTTGGTGGATGAAGTGGGCAAAATGAGCTTAAAGGGATTAGGAAGTTGTGATGTCAATTACAAATAGACTGTTATTCCAAAATCTTGAAGATTGAAAATACTAATTAAGCTAATTAGTCTAGTTTGCTTCAATAGTATAGTTCAAGATGACTGAAAATTATGCACATTGGTCATTAGTACCTTGAACAACTAATTATGCTTGGGTTAGGAACACCTTATTGGATTCATCACTGTCTCCCCCTCCCCCTCCCCCCCCCTCAAAAAAGGCAAAAAAAAGAACCTAGAACTTGTTATAGTGTAGTTATTCAAAGAGAAATCCTAGGTATCACAACTAATAGGAAATGATTTAGGCCATCCTTGAACAATATGAGCCTTTCACTAAAGCTCAATTCTTGATATCTACATGCATATATATGTATATACCTTAGTACCTTGTTTGTTTCAATGCTAATCTCTATCATTTGAGAAGACAAGAAAACCTTATGTATACCAAATCTGATCCTTCAGCATTTAACCCCCGTGTTTTCCTAAATCAGAAAATGAATGCAAATTGATCGAGAGGACAAGTTTAGGGGAGATTTTTTTTAGAAAGATAAGATTTAGGGATGTGAAAAGATGAGGAACTGAGTCAAAATGTACCAATTGAGGTGCACAATAGAAAATTGAGAAGCTAAAAAAGAATGAAAGTTTCAAGGAGGAATGAGTTTTGCCTTGTAGCCTTCCTCCCCTGAGCAATTAAGTCCTTAGGGGTGTTCTACACCTAATACCCTAATGCCAACTGGTATGGAAGTTTCTGACCTAAAGCTTGTTAAGGATGGCAGAAAGCTTAAGAAAGCTAAACATTGCAATCAGCTTCAACACCTCAAGAAATAATAAAAGAAAAGTAGAGCTTCAGGAACATAAATGGAAAAAGAAAGGAAAAGAAAAAGCCACAAGAGGAGAAAATGCAAAAGATGCACCCAACCAAGAGGTGTGGTGTTTCAAAGACCGTTTTTTAGTATATTATAGGATGAGTGTTGAAGGAAAAATGTTGAGAAAATGTATGCAAACAAAACTGAGCTTCCAAATATCTAAATACCAACTACCCAACGCCCAAACCATAAAATTACAAGCCTAAAGACTGCTGATCTTGAAGGTAGCGACGCATCTTCAAATTTGAGCGGAGAGTAATATGACTAATGTGCTTCATAGACCTAAGTTACTTTTGAAGAGACTTCCACCCCTTGTGTATATCTCATAAGGCCACCTAATCTCGCAAATTAGCTAAGGGGAAACCAACAGTCAATAATTACCACAATAGAAATCAAGAACTGTAATTGTTTATCATTCTACGAATAATCTGCTTGATTATATGAAATGAATTGAAAATTTTAAGATTTCTGAAATAAAACTTACTTTGAAATGACATGGCAACTAACATTCTATTAAGGCCAATTTTCTGTTTTGTTAGAAAAGATGAGGAAAAAGAAAAATGTCCTTAAAATTTTTTTCTGAATTGTTTAAGGACAAACAATGACTCTTTTCTTTGCTTGGGGACAAGCAAAACTTTAAGTTTAGGGGAGTTTGATGAGTATAAATCTCATCTAATTTTAAGCCCATTTTTCATGGAAATATTTTAGGCTTAAAATTAAATTTTTAATGTATAATTATAATTTCACCTAAATTAATGTTTTGCAGAATCAGGAGAAAATACAGTTAAAAAAGCGTAAAATTAGGCTACAAAAAATGAAAGCATCACACAGACCAAGGAAAGTAAAGTGCATTGTCGCAATAAAGGTCTAAACATACTTAGTGGGCAAAGTGGTAGAAAGAATGTCACGATAAAGCTAAATAATGTCACGACATAAAGCAGAGAACAAGCCTTAGAAGATAACTATAGAATGTCACAACATTTTCGAAGTTTGTCACGACACAATAGAGCAAAAGAGTAAAAAGTATGTCGTGACATAGATATTGTTTATCGCGACATAAACAGTGCAGAAGGAAGAAATTGTGTCGCGACACAAGCAAACTTTGTCGTGACAGAGTTGGTAGTAAAGTTATGTTGAGTTTTTCACAATAAGGATTTTTATGTTGCGACAAATGTAAAACCCGAGAAAATTTAAAATTTTATGAAAAATGGCAAGAATAGTAAAATTGCTGGAAAGGCTCAGGGAAGCCTAGAAAATTCTCTTAGACTTCAACATGAAATGGACAAATGGCTGATTCTTCGCATGAAATCTAGTGATATAGAAAAGTTTCATCGACCTAGAGACAATAAATTTACGAGATTTTCTAAAGGTGAGAAGAAGCATCAAGGAAGAGATTTTTCTGAAAATCTCGAAAGTCAGGAAATGGATTGCTGTCTATTTAAAAATAAATTGAACTGAAAGAAATGAATCGCTTCGGACAAAACTAACTTCAGACTAGAGGATGTATGCGACGTGGCCACTAACAAACCAAGTTAATTGAATAAAAGGAGGGCAAATGAGAAAAGCTGATTTCTTGGGTTCTATGCAATGTGAGGGAGAAGAGAGGGTTTCAACTAAACGGAAAAAATTTAGGGCATCACTTCCCCATCAACCACGCTCCGCTCGATTTTTCACTTATAGATGTGATCTTATCTACCTCTCTATATCGCCGTTTCTTTGTTTCTATTCATTTCACTTCCTTGTTCATTTGGGATTCAAAAAATGGTGGGTTTTGGGTCTATTCAACCTGGCCTACCCCATGACTCTCTATGGGTTGCAAACTCGAATTTTGCTTAGATTTATCTCAAGGCTTTCAATGCACCCATGGCTTTTTAAAGCTGCTCTCTCTAGTCATTACAAATTCGGCTTCTTGACAATGTATTGCTTTTTGAATATGTATTTCTTCTTCACAAGTGAATATCAACCTTTGTTCAAGGGTTTGGAACTTATTACAAAATTTGGGCCCAATGATTAGGGTATGCGTATGAATTACATATGGTCCTGTCCTTAGTCTCCTAATTTATCAATTTCATTTCGTATGGATTTTTGTTTGCTTCTGATGATCAGTTTGCATTTTTTAAATCCAACAACTCATGTCACCACCATTTCATTAACTTAATTTGTGAGAAGAAGGAAGAACACCCTTACGGTTCTTATGATTGCGTGGAAGTTAGCATTGTTTTATATGTTTTTTTAGACTAATTTTGCCTTGTGGAAGCAATCGATGAAATGGTATTTCCCACTTTTATATGATGTTTAATGTGAAAACCAGCTATTGTTTTCCTTTGTGTACTCTAGCATGATTTTTTTACTGTTAAAATGGTATGCTATCGGATGTTATTCCAATAGTCATGAATCGAATCTGCAAAATCTCACCCTTTATCAAATAAAGTATACAATAATAAGGATAATTTGTATGAGTTAGAATTAAAAACCCATGTTATTTGTTATATTAAAACGTTGCTTTGATTGTATAAATCCACAAAAAAACTGATTTCTTTTTTCTAGTTCTTCGCTATGATGTCAAGTTTTCGGGGTTGTTTTGAAGTTGATTTTAGGCTTTGTTTGGGACGGGTTTTGTGCCATGTTTATGGCCAATTATGGTCTCACTAGGAGGGTTCACCGCTGCAAGGGTTGTTTCAAGATGAGTTTCGGGTCAAAACTCGCGTATGAGCCCAAAGCCGCCTCGCACGCAATTGGCGCATGTTCCACGCCGCTGTGTAGGTCGTCGGCGGAAGCTCCAACCTTTGGCCTTTCCACCATAACTTTCTCGGCCTCGAATCATCAGACGCTCGACCCATGAGCCTTCAGTCTAAAATCCATCCATATATAATGTAATTTAATTTGAGCTTATATTAAGTCCAAAAATAACAAAATTCAGTAGCCACTGCTGCTACAGGTGCTGCAATGTTGTTGATTTTCTACATGGCTTGCAACTTACATAACTCCTTCATTAGTACTCCAAATTTGGTGTTCTTGGACTCTATGGAAAGATCCCTAAGTCTAGAATCTGGCCATATTCTTGTGAATGGACATTGGAGCTGACATAGTTTTCAAAAATTTGATTGTAGCACCAAGTGTGCAAATTGCATGGTTGTGATGATATGCGCGGTCTAGTACATTGAAATTGGTGTATGTTGTTTGGTAATTATATGCATGTAGATATAATTATCGATTAGGCTTAGGGAAATGCATGAGTTTTTGTATGATTGAGGCCATTGCATGGCTTGGTTGTAGGCTATTTGTTGACATGTTGTCACAATTAGACCTAGAGGATAAAGTAAGTCATTACCCGATTGGTGATGACTTGTAGATGTCAATGTATGTGTGTTAGGTATGTTGGAATGAATAGTATGATTTAAATTGGAATTCTATGTAATGATATAAATGTCCACTAATGCATAAGTTATTATGCATGAGTAGGCATAAGGTATATAAAGAATTTCATTATATATGTAGCATGGTATGAATAGGGTAATGACACATTTACATTGCATTTATATGGCGGCGACATCACATAAAATGTGTGACGCCTAAACTCCGGGGTCCGCTGACAACCCGGTCAACCTGGCTGAACATTTCTGTGGATGCCTGGGTAACCCGACACTACAATGAAAAATCGAAAGGTAGTCTCCTTTATACAAGGAGATCTACCCCGCACTGTAAAACCCGTCTTGTATAATTTACAATGACCATTGTGGTCCACATGCGAGTAAAATAATGGCTACTGGCCCCCGTGATTAATACCCACAAAATACATCAACTATATACAATAGTTTAAGAGCACACATTTTTACCAAACATATATATCAAAATTTAGATTTTTAATACAAGGTTATACAAAACGAATACCCAAAGCCACAACCTGGCTTTCTTCTAAACGTGGCCTCTAGTGAGCGTCGTCCCTCCGTGACACTCTCCTCTCTCAGACCGAAATAGCAGTGAACCCCATTGTAAGTGAGCAAGCCCGCAGGCTGATACCCCCCTACGTGGTTACCCCACCTAAGTGCGCACACAATGTCATGGCAATCACATCCAAGAAATTATATATTGAACCTTACTCGACGTCTACATGCCCAATCCCATCCCTCACTTCAGGCCTGTTGAATGCGAGTAAATATCTAGCTTTCAAAACAAAATATTTTTGTTCTCGAAACTTACTACCTAGATCTGAATATATCGACTAAATTCTAGGCTTAATTTGTTGGATAAACTTTCCTGTAAAACAATTCATAGGCCCTCCGATATCAATTATTGACAATCTCCAACACGATCTCCTCCAAAATCTCTCCGTTGAAATTCCTTTCTACAAACGTTGCTTTTGCTTTCTTTTCATGCAATGCACTCACTCCTAATATTCTAAAGTTTCATATGGAATGCATTATGCTAATCCCATCGAAACTCATGCTAATATATAAAACATGTATATATTAAATATAATTAATCCACATATAAACCATGTTATTCACCTCAAAATCAATAACACCTCAAAAATTAGCTCTACATGGCTACTCATCAAACACAAAGCACCATTTTGAATCACTCAACATCATAAAAATCACACACCTCAAAAATCAGCTTAACTATTCATAAAAATAACCTGGGTCGTATTGTTCATGCGCATAACAATGTGGGGATTTTCTCCACTTTGCCTCAAAATGTTTTAGACCAAAAACACATTAACCAAGCCTCAAAACATCCCCGAACCATTTTTTTACATGGTTTCCAGCCAAAGCAATAAATACTCAAAGTAGGAAAATACCCTCTACATCTGAGTCGCCGGAATCAACAAATCCACAGGTCTCTGCAGGATTAGATTTCTATCTGCCTCGCTGAACTAGGGACGGTTTGAATAACAAAATCTAGAGAGAAGGAGCTTTCTCTCTAAAACTAAAAAACCCAACTTTATGCACCTTTCCAAATTTCTCGTATGTTTTTTTTTTTTTTTTTTTTTTTTTTGTCTTCAAATTGGTGGAGAAGACAACTTCCATCCTCGTCTCATTCTTTACTAAACTTTCCATTAATTCTCATCTTGTCCCTTCATTCCACTATTTGACACATGGCTTAATCTAAGCCTTTCATTCCCATTCTCTCTCTAATCATGCAACATGTGTCACATGAGTACATGTAATTTCATGAGCCGTTTAATTTAATCGTGCCTCGAAAAACACATGAAATTCCGACTGCCTCTTAATTCACTAAATTCATGTAGCTAGATTTCGCGACGATTCCAACTGAAGTCCATTTTTTCATGAGATAAAAAGTAGGGAAAATTCGGTTTCAATCAATTATCATTTTACCCTTTTTTCAAAAATTAATCTTCGGTTTTTACATTCTCCTCTCCTTAAACGGAATTCCCGTCTCGAAATTCCGACAATCACAACAAACCGCATGCATATGCAACGGCACTACCATGCATGTAAACTAGTCATTTAAGTATTAAACGATCAAAACCAATGCACTTCATCCCAAACAAGAAGGATAGTGGCCGATCGCGTCCTCTCGCGTCCCACGTTGACTCCTCCACCGCACGGTGCTGCCATAGCACCCTCACTAGCCTTACGGTCTTACGTCGCAAAACCTGATCCGGTCTTACGTTGCAAAACCTGATCCCAACTATCCATAATGCACACTGGTCCCTCCTCAAAGGTCCTATCCGTGTTAACCTCAATCTCTCCCCAATCCACTGCATGCTGAGGCCGGATTCGGAGGTACCTGCAGCATGAGACGGAATACCTCATGGGAACCTAACATGCTATGGTAAAAAGCTAACTCCAAGTGATAGCTTCCTCAAGGCCATTTTTAACCTAACTAATTCTCTCTTGTGCATCACCTTTAAGAAGACGCGATCTCCAACCTCGAACTCTATGGGTCAACGCCGCACATCAATACAGTTTTCCGCCGGCCTGAAATGGAGAAGACGATGTCAGACAAGCTCACCTCTCGGGAGGTGTCCTAATCGCATCAGACCGCTGGATGGAGCCTCCCACCTCGGTCCAACATAACGACGACCTGTATGGCCTCCCATACAATGCCCCATATGGCGCCCATCCTCGTATACTGGCCTCGATAACCGTTGTTGTAGGAGAATTCCACTAAGGGAAAATGCTCTTCCCAATCCATCTTATGATCCAGGATGGCCGCTCAAGCATGTCCTCTCTAACACCTCAGATACCCTCTCAGACTCACCATCGCCCGGTGAAAGTTGTACTCATGGTCAGCCTGTGGTGCCCATAGCCTTTGGAAACCTTCCAACAAGCAGGTCAGAAACCTGTCCCTACTCCGGCATACACTATGGATACTCGGTACCCATGTAGCCGGATTCATCTCTTGAATACAACCGTATAATCTCTCCAATGTGAAGGCTCATTCGGCATCGCTAGAAAATGAGCTAATCTCGTGATCCGTCCACTATCACCCATACCGCATCATGTCCTTGTGGTGTCAGGGCGTCGGGTCACAACCATGGTGATCAGCTCCACTCCACCTCACCACCTAATGGTCGGGCGTAGCCCCGCTCGGCTTCGGTGCTTAGCCTTAACTCGACACGTGAGATATCGCCGTGATAAAGTCCCCCACGGTTCTCTTCATTCCGCTCCGTATTAACGACGAAGATCTTGGTACATCACACTGATACACAAATCGAGTGCGAAAACCCCCGAGAATTCCCTCTCAAATCGTCAATTTGGAACTACTACCAGCCCTTCATATACCGAAGATCGCCTATCTCGAGCGACTTCGCCCAAATTTCTCGCCACTGTGACTGACCGTATTCCGTCCTTGATGGACACTATCTTCGTTCGCCTCTATGACTCAATCACTCGCCTCACAGAGATGCGGTGTAGCCACTAAACTCCCCAACTTTACCTTAGAGCTCGCCCATCGCATCAGAAATTTCAAACTCCTTCCACAATGGGCCTCGAAAGTATATCCACCACTCCCTGTGAAGCTATTCTAAATCTAATGCTCCTTGATTCTCGATCGAGGGTATCAATTAATTACATTTGCCTCTACTGTGTGGTGGTAATGCAAAGGTTATAATCTCTAGGTAAACCTGCATCCATATCTACGCGTTGCCTACATTGAGGTCCCGCCGCTGAAAAATATATTTCTAAGACTTTTTGGTATGAGGTTGACCCTAACTGCTCACCATATAAGTAGCTAAGTCACTATATGAAAATATTAATGCTAATCTGTATGTCGTGGTGTGGGGGTAATTCCGCTCGCGATTCTTCAACCGACGGAACCATAAGCTACTACCTCCGGACTGCACCAAACACATCATAGTCTAGCCCTCTGAGTATCACAATACATCTGTGTACCTCGTCCCGTCCGACTATCAAGATAGAAGTCATAAGCCTTCAACTTCCTAGAATGCCTCCCTTATCGCCATCCCAATCAAACCTAACTCTTCCGTTGTGTCAATCTCGCTATAGGTGCTGCTAATCGGGAGAAATCTCAATGAATCTACCTGTGAGTACCCAACCAACTAAAGAAACTACGATCTCAAGACCGACTCGCCCTCCCAACCCATCACTGGCGCTTCGACCTTCTCTAGGTCAACTGACACGCCTGATGCTGACACCACGTGTCCCAAAAATTCACCCATAAGACAAACCTCAACTTACCGAACTTGGCCGCACGCTTGATGGTCTCTCAAAGAACTATAAAACAATCCTTGCGATAATTTCATGCTCCCACTGATCGAGATCAAAATGTCATCCACTAAGACTACGCATAAATCGATTCAGATAGGGTCGAATACCCTGGCGCATGAGGTCCATGAATGCCGCTTTTTGCGATTCGCCGTAATCCAAAGGGCATCACTATAAACTTAAGTGCCCATAACGTGTCCTCGAACACCGCCTTAGGATATCCGCCTCCTAACCCCAAATACGGTAACCAGCGCGGCGTCTATCTTGGCAGACTCGCGCTCCTCTCAATCGATCAAACAAGTCAATCCCCGCAATGGGTACCAATTCCGATCAGAACCCCGCTCAACTCGTAATCAACGGCCGAAGCGGTCTGTTCTTCTCTTTCTCAAACAACCGCGTCATTTCACGAAGTGCTCGCGCATCGAACCCTCGTTCCAAAGAATCTCCCGTAATTGGACTCGAGTTCCCGCAGAACTCAACTCGGTTCCATCCTGCGGAGTCATAGAGACGGGCGGGTACCAGGTGTGTAACTCGACATCAAGTCTACAACCCTCTCAGAGGTAACCTGAGAGGCTCATCCGAAAAACATCCTCATACTGCAGACTACTCGAGGTAGATCTGGGTCCCGGGTCTCACTCGTCCCTCCGTAAGGCTTGCTAGTCAACCCTCTAACTATCCCTGACAGCTGGACTCATACACTGTCTGGGGCAAAATATCATGCTTGTCCCCCTGAAATACAACAAGAGTACCATCTTGCGTATAGGCGGTAACCCTCCTACGCTCACCATCGATAACGACCCTGTAAGCTGTCAGCCAATCCATCCCAAGGATGACGTCGAACTCTAACATGCCCATGATCCTTTCAGTCCACCGTGAGCAGAATCCCAAGATCTCTAACTGCAGAACCACTTACATATCATCCCTATCCTCGCCCCTAATCCCTAGGGAGAACTCCTCACATAAGGGCCCTCCAAGCCTCAACCTCTGCTTCTCCAACTTTTATCACACAATTGATGCAACATCTCTAAGGTGTAAACACAAATTTAGACACTATTCACATACCGAAAATTATTTCATACACAATGTCCATGCATTCATAGGTAATGCAAGACAATAAGTTCATATATTTAATCATATTCAACAAAAAGAAAAATTTATTTCGTTTTATTTTTAAAAATTTTATTTTTATTTTTTGAAAACCTCGTGAACAATGCTCATGAATGTAGTGTCCCAAACGCTGACCCGTACGCGCATTGACAACCGAGTTGAATGCACAAGAACACCAATTCTTAGCCTACCGCGCGTTATTATCACGGACCGCGGTCATGGGTCCGCCCGCCATGTCGCAGCCCGCCCCACCGTGCGGTCGCAGAACGCACGCTGATCGGTCGCAACGCCGTTCCACCGCGCTCGCCGCGCGATAGGCAGCTGTATCGCTAAGGCGCTGCGACGTATCGCAGGCGTCGACGCCGCGGTCGCTCTTCGGGTCACAATACAAACATTGCACGCGACCCTAGTCGCACGCCATGTCGCCGCGCTTCCTACTTCAGATCAAGCGCATCCGGCGCCGTATCGTAGCCTTGTTGCGCTGTATCGCGACCCATAGGTCACCCCACTCAGCTACGATACAAAATTCCAGTCATAAATCCGCCAGCAAAGACGCGCACGCATCGCATGCCGCGCACGCCCTCGCACGCAGGCCGGCCGCAGCATGGCCTACAAAATAAATTCCTTAAAATTTATTTTATTCATTTGTTTCCAGTTTTATACATTGTAAAACCTCAGAAATAATTTCTGTAATACACATTTTTTTTTCTTTCATTTAATTTTAGACTATTTTGCTCAAAATTTCTCAAACAACCTGCTTCCTACACAATCTCATTGCTCAACATTTTTTTTTTCTCCTATGTGCCATTTACCTAAGCACACAATTCACACAACATACCACACACAATTCATACAACACATGATCACACATCAATCATCAAAGTGTATAAGGAATGCGAGATCTACCCGTGCCCATCAAGCCTGGTATTCTAGTGAAACAAGCTGCGAATGCATCGACTAAACTTACTGATACACCCACCGAGACCCCAAGGTACCGCTTGACTTTAGCTCGATACCAAGATGAAAGTCGTGTATCGCGACGAAACTTTATACGCTTCCAAACCCAGCCCCTAGGTATTCGTAGATAATCAAGCTCCGATACCAAGTCAGGACGCCCAAAACCCGGGGTCCGTTGACAACCCGTCAATCACTAATACTGGTAGGGATGTCGAAAATCCGACACTACCTCAATAAAATCGGTAGAGTCTCCTTTGTAACGGAGTCACCTGTGTACAAATATGTCCCAAAAATTTACAATGACCACACAAGGTCCACATGGAAGTAAAATAATGGCCACTTGCATTAATACCCACAAATACATCAACTATATACAATAGTTTAAGACATTGAATTATTTTTTTACCAAACATATATCAAAATTTAGAGTTTTAATACATGTTATACAAACGAATACCCAGAAGCCAATAACTCGATTTCTCTCTACACGCAGGTCACACGAGCTGCCCTCTGTACACCCCAGACTGGAAGAAAGATCCCTTGACAAAGGCAGCAAAGCCTGAAGAATGATAATTTCCTACGTGGTTACTTCCACCTATGCACATGTCATGGAGAAACAATCACATCCAAGCAATTACATGAACCCATTTGAATGTCTACATGCCCAATCCCATGTCCCGAGTCCTCACCACTCCTCACGGTGCCTAAGCCGAATAAGTGCGAGTAAATATCCAGTTTTCAAACAAAAGCTTTTGTTCTCAAAACTTACTACCAGATTCTATAAATATATCGACTACCTCGAGGCTTAATCTGTTGGATGCACCGAAACAATTCATGGGCCCCTCCGACGTGAATTGTTGGACAATCTCCTAACACGATTCTCCGAAAAATCTTCCGTCGAAATTCCTTTCACAAACAATTTTGTTTTTGTTTTCATGTCATGACTCAACGATCTTCACGCTACAACACTCTAATATTCTGGGAGTTCTGCAAAGGTATGCGGAATGCATTATGCCAATAATCCCAACACAAACTCATGCTAATATATAAAACATAAGTATATTAACATAATTAATCCACATAAACCATGTTATTAAATTTCAAAATCAATAACACCAAAATTAGCTCACATGGGCTAATTAACAAACACAAACAATTCATTTTGAATCACTCAACATCATAAAAAATCACACCAAAAATCACGTAACTATTCACATGAATGTAGTTGAAACCTCGGGTTGGCACTGCTCACATCCACAACAAGTGGATTTTCTCCACTTGCTCAAATATTTCGAGATCGAACATGGCTAACTAAGCCTTCTTTAACATCCCCAACCTTTTACATGGCTCTTAGCCAAATAATAACACAAGTAGGAAAAGATCCCTACATCTTGGAGTTGTCGAAACTCCATAAAATCAGTGTCCACGGTTAGCCCTCGCCGCGTAGATTGACTTTGCTTCTTGCTCTGTCGAGAACCAACGGTCCGAGCGGCCAGAAATCTAGAGAGAAGGAGCTCTCTCTCTCTCTAAAACTCAAAAACCCAACTTTCTGCACCTTTCCAACCCCTGCACGTTTTTGTCTTCAAATTGGTGGAGAAGATAACTATTCATCCTTGTCTTATTCTCATTAAACTTTCCATTAATTCCCATCTTGTCCCTTCATTCCACTATTTGACACATGGCTTAATCTAAGCCATTCATTCCCATTCTCTCTCTAATCATGCAACATGTGTCACATGAGTACATGTAATAGGTGACTTTTGTCACATCACATGTCTTTCATGAGCTATTTCCAACAACTAACACCCGTGCCTCGAAAACCCGGGAATTTCGATTGTCTCAAAATTCAAGAAATTCGACAGGCTAGATTTTTCGTGAGACATTCCAACTATGAAGTCCGCTTGCCGATCAGAGATCTAGTAAATTTCGGGGTTTTGACCAAATTACTATTTTACTCATTTTTCTGAAAATCGAATTTTCCGGTTTTAAGCAAAAGGGTGTATGGTTGTTTCTTTCACCATTCTTGCGTGAACGGTCAGACCCACACATCGACTTACGTCGAATAGAGCTCCACGGTCTTCATGGTTGTAAATCAACATTGTGTATGGTGTTGATGGTGTGGGGTCGGTCTAAGGACAATGTCCTAAAGAGTAAAGATGTTTATCGAAGAATATCCAATACTTTTGAATAAAGTTGTTTATCGGTTACATTTCTTCCAATATATCGGAATAAAGCCGCTTACTTCCGAGATTGTCCAATGATTTGAATAAAGTTTACTTATCTTAGATTGCTCAACAGCTTCAAATGTTATTTATCGAGAATCGTCCAATGCTTTTGAATAAAGTTGTTTATCGGAGATTGTCCAATGATTTTGAATAAAGCTGTTTATCGGAGATTGTCCAATAGCGTTGAATAAAGCTTTTTATCAGAGACTATCCAATGCTTTTGAACAAAAATGTTTATTGGAGATTGTCCAATAGCTTTGAATAAAGTTGTTTATCAGAGACTGTGCAATGTTTTTTAATAAAGATGTTTATCTGAGATTGTCCAATAGCTTTAAATAAAGTTGTTTATCAAAGACTATCCAATGCTTTTGAATAAGGTCGCTTATCGGATATCAGCCCAATAGTTTTGAATAAAGTCGTTATCAAGTAGATCATTCATCGCTTTCAATAAAGTCATTTATCGTAGATTATCCAATGCTTTTGTTTTAAAGCGTTTTGAGATGTCCATTGTTTTTTATTTATAAAACAAAAGCTTTTGTTTTGATAAAGGACCATTATTGAAATAATTAATGTGAGTTTCTCACTCGTGTTATAAGCATGTGTGAGGGAGTCGGGTCGTGGACACGGCTTAAGAGGGAGCCTGCAGTGCCCAAGACATGGGACTTGAGTCACATCTCATTTATGACATGTAGGTTTCCATTATAGGATGACGTCTTCTGGAGAGGAGTGTTTATTTGTTGCATGACCATTGCAAGTGCACTTAAAGCGGGAGTGTACTCGTAAGATTTTATTTTGCTGCATTGCTCACTCCCACATAGGACCCACTTTCGTATAGGAATGTGCAGGAGATTTGATGCTCACTAGAAAGGCCAATATTGAGAAGAAAGTCTGATTGTGGCTTGATTTATATTTAGAAAATATGTATTAGAATGTTTAATTTGATATATGTTTTGTATAAGAGTGATGTAATTTAAACCTATGGACTATGGTTTTTATAGTCATGTGCTTATATATGTTCGAGCATGGATAAATGGGCCCCTACATGGCTTATTTTATCAGATATGGACTCATTGAGAAGAGCAGCTAATATCACTACACATGTAATTGTATAGGTTGTATTGGTAGAGCTCCCGACAAAGGAGACTTTGCCTGATTTCATTAAGTCTGGGGTCCGTAAAAAAGGGACTCAATGGTGTGGTGTCGTTACCCGCACATCCACGACCTTCCACGTGGTTGACGTGTCAACAAACCCCCGGGATAGTTCATGCACTACTAGTTAGATAAGGAGAGGGATCTCAAAGTTTATGGAGATGACCTCTGATGCTACTAGGATAAGGCTAGTTGCATTCCAGCTAGAAGGCGTATCCTAAGTATGGTGGGATTGGGTCAAAGCCTCAAGGAACTTGTAGGTGATGACATAGGAAGAGTTTCTTGAGCTTTTCATGGGTAAGTATTCTGCTTCATGCTCGACATGCAGCGATGGATTTCTAAACCGAATAAGGAACAATGATGCTCGAATACGCGGCAAGTTCACTATATTAGCCCGCTTTCGTAGATGATTGCGAGCCATGACATGGCCAAGGTAAGGATATTCGAGGATGGTCTGACGTTGTCCATCCGAGGTAAGATTATGGGATTTCTCCTACAAGATATGGACTCTATGGTCAGGACAGTTATGGCCAAAGAGAGAGAGCTTGATGACGCACGGAGCATTCGGGTGCGGGTGTTAGTGGGAAAAGGAAGGAGTGTCCGTCTTCTTCTAGCTCGGGAAATAAGTAGAGGACTTCTGTTCCTCCAGGGCAGGACCATGACTATTAGGGCCAAGGCCAGGATGGATCGTCACAAGGTGGAGGACATTTCAGGACCCTTGGTCAACCAGGACAAGGGAGGTGCTACCATTGCCAGCAGCCTGAACACATGAGATGGGATTGCCCATAGAGGTAGGGATCCCAAGGTTATGGGACACCTCGGTCCCGATTATCAGTGGAACATACGTAGACACAGTTTATCTCTCCTTACCCCAGCACGGGCCAAAGACAAAATGCTCCAATCCCAGTGCGGCCGCGAACCTTTGGTTGTTTCCGCAACGAGCCCGAAGAACTAGGGCATGGGTGGTCAAGTATAGGGCTCCGCAGGCTAGGACTTGAGGGACGAAAGGGCTTGTTCACGCCATTACCTTAGATTAAGCACGAATCAGGATATACAAGGTATGTTTCTACTCTCGCTCCTAGGGGCAAGAGTATTGTTTGATTCCGGCATGTTGTTAGTCATTTGGTACTTAGATGACTGTTGCACATGCATTGTGAATTGATGGGCATTTGTATGTGAATTTCGGGACAAAATTCCTTTAAGGAGGGGAGAATGTAAAAACCGGGAAAATTTAAAATTTTATGAAAAATGGCAAGAATAGTAAAATTGCTAGAATTGCTCAGGGAAGCCTAGAAAATTCTCTAGATCTCGGATGATGAAACAGACTACGCCATTAGATTCTTCGCACAAAATCTAGTGACCCTGAAAAGTTTCGTCGAATTATGAGACAGTCGAAATTTTTACGATTTCTTAGTGGTGAGTCACCAGTGACTCCAGGGACAAGATTTTTATGAAAATCTCGGAAGTCAGAAAATGGCTTGAGCTAAGTTCATTTAAAATAAATTAAACTGAAAAGAAATGAATCGTTTCGGGACATAAATGAACCCGAGACCAGAGTGGACAAGTGGCCTTGGCGTGGAGCCCGTTTAAAACTAAAGAAGTTAGTGGAATAAAGAAGGGAAAAACGGGAAAAAGAGGATTTCTTCGAGGTCTTTCACGCGCAGGAGAGGGAGAATAAAGGGTTTTAACTCAAACGAGAAAAAGTTGGGGCATCGTTTCCCTCTATAACGGCCATCGCTCCTCTCTACCTCTTGATTTCTCCTCCCACCTGAGGCACATGATCTTTATCTACCTCTCTATAATGTCGTCGTCTCTCTATTTCTCAATCTTGATTTTCGCTTTCCTTGTTCGTTTGGGATTCAAGAAAATGGTGGGTTTTTGGGTGTTTGGGTTTTGGGTCTATTCAAATCGGCTCACCTATGACTCTCTGTTGGGGTTGCAAACTCTGAATTTTGCTTAGATTTATCTGTTTTCAATAAACCCATAGCTTCTAAAGCTTTGTTCTCTGGCTATCATGTACTCAATTTTGGACAATGTGTTGCTTTTTGAATATGTATTTATTCTTTACTAGTGAATATCAGCCTTTGTTCAAGGGTTTGGAACTTGTTACAAATTTTGGGTCCAATAATTAGGGTATGCGTATGAATTAAAGATGGTCCTGTCCTCAATCTCCTAATTTATCAATTTCGTTTCGTATGGACTTTTGTTTTGCCGATGAGTCAGTTTGTGTTTGTTAAATCAGCTTCGTGTCACCATTTCATTACACGAATTTGTGAAGAAGGAAGAAACAACTTGCCTATGATTCTTATGATTAGAGGAAGTTAGCATTGTTTTATATGTTTTTTTTGGACTAAATTTTTTCCTTGTGTGGAAACACGGATGAAAATGGTATTTCTAGCTTACGGAGAATATCTTTGTTTACTATGGCCCGATATTTTTTCCTTTGTGTACTCTAGCATGATTTTTTAACTATTAAAATGGGATGCTATCGGATGTTATTCCAATATTCATGAATCGAATCTTCAAAATCTCACCCTTTATCAAATTAAGTATACAATAATAAGGATGATTTGTATGAGTTAGAATTAAAAACCCATGTCATTTGTTATATTAAAACGTTGCTTTGATTGCATAAGTACACAAAAAAATTGATTTTTTTCTGGTTCTTCACAATGATGTCCAATTTTTGGGGCTGTTTTGAAGTTGATTTTGGGCTTTGTTTCAGACGGGTTTTGTGCCATGTTTATGGCCGATTAGTGGTCTTAATTGGGGTGGGTTGTCGTCGGTTGAAAGGGTTGTTTCCGAGATGAATTTTGGTAGAAAAACTGCATGTACGGGGAGCTCCAAAGCTGCCTCGAGCATGCGGGTGCTATGTTCCGGGGGGCGCTACGTGGGTCATTTGTTCATGTGGAGCCTCGACTTTGGAATGACCATAACTTTCTCGTCCAGTTAGGTCGCACTTTCTTAGACTCTATGGAAAGCTCTTTGAGACTAAAATCCTTCCATATATAGTGTAATGCAATTTGAGCTCAAATTATGTCCAAAAATGATGAAATTCAGTAGCCTCTACTGCTACAGGTGTTGTAATGTTGCTGATTTTCTACATGGCTTGCAACTTGCATAACTCCTTCGTTAGTACTCCAAATTTGGTGTTCTTGGACTCTATGGAAATCTCCTTAAGTCTAAAATCTGGCCATATTCCTATGAATGGAATTTGGTGCCCACATAGTTTTCGAAATTTTGATTGTAGCACAAAGTGTGCAAATTGCATGGTTGTAATGATATGCGTTGTCTAATACATTGAAATTGGTGTATGTTGTTTGGTAATTATATGCATGTTGATATAATTATCTATGAGGCTTAGGGAAATGTATGAGTTTGTGTATGATTGAGGCCATTGCATGGCTTGGTTGTAGGCTATTTGTGGACATGGTGTCACAATTAGACCTAGAAGATAAAGTAACTCGATACAGATTGGTGATGACTTGTAGATGTCAATAATAATATTGTGTTAGGTATGTTGGAATGAATTATATGATTTAAATTAAGATTTATGTGTTGATTGATATAAATGTCGATTGATGCATGGGTTAATATGCATGAGTAGGCATATGTGCATATAGCACTCATTATATATGTAGCATGGTATGAATAGGCAATGGCACATTTACATTGCATTTCATATGCACAGGGACATCTTGTAAAATGGGTGGGTGTGGATGGTTGTTGTCTTTCACCATTCTTGGTGAACGCATGGTCGACCCGATACATTAGGCGATGTCCAATAGAGCTCCACGGTCTTCATGGTTGTAAATCAACATTGTGTATGGTGTTGATGGTGCGGGCTTGGTCTAACGACAATAATCACAAAGAGTAAATATTTTATCAAAAGACTATCGATACTTTTGAATAAAACATTTTATTGGAGATTGTCGATAGCTTGAATAAAAATTTGTTTATCGGAGATTGTCCAATGCTTTTGAATAACGCTGTTTATCAGAGATTGTCCAATAGCTTTGAATAAAGTTGTTTATTGGAGATTGTCCAATGTTTTTAATAAAGAAATTTGTTTATCGGTGGTACGTCGATAGCTTTGAATAAGTTTGTTATCGGAGGCGTCAATGCTTTTGAATAAAGTTGTTTATCGAAGATTGTCCAATTCTTTTGAATATAGCTATTTATCAGAGATTGTCTAATAGCTTTGAATAAAGCTTTTTATTGGAGACTATCCAATGCTTTTTAATAAAGCTGTTTATTTGAAATTGTCCAATAGCTTTGAATAAAGCTATTTGTCGGAGACTGTCCAATGTTTTTGAATAAAGATATTTATTGGAGATTGTCCAATAGCTTTAAATAAAATTGTTTATTGGAGACTGTCCAATGCTTTTGAATAAAGTTGTTTATCGAATATTGTCCAAAAGCTTTGACTAAAGTTGTTTATCAGAGATTGTCCAATGCTTTTGAATAAAGCTGTTTATCAGAGATTGTCCAATGCTTTTGTTTTAAAGCGGTTTCGGATGTTGTCCAATGTTTTTTATTTATAAAACAAAAAGCTTTTATTTTGGATGAAGGACCACTGGTTAAAATACCAATGGTGAGTTTCTCACACTAGGCATAAGCATGTGTGGGGGAGTTGGGTTGGGACTCGGGTTTAAGAGGGAGTCGATAAGGGCTTGGTACATGGGACATGTTGAGTCGCATCTCATTCATGACATGTAGGTTTCCATTATATGATTATATCTTCTGGAGGGGAGTGTTTACTTGTTGCATGACCATTGCATGTGCACTTAGGTGGGTAGTAGCCCTTATAGGATTTTACTTTGTTGGGCATTTATCACCTCGTCATGTGACCCACTTTTAGGTATAGGGAATGTGCAGGGAGACGGCGGTCACTAAGGGCCAATATTGAGAAGAAAGTCGGATTGTGGCTTTGATTTATATTTAGTAAAACATGTATTAGAATGCTTAATTTTGATATATGTTTTGTATGAGAGTGATGTAATTTAAACTCTTATGGACTATGGTTCTATAGTCATTTGCTTATATGTTTGAGTATGGATAAATGGGCCCTACGTGGCCATTTTTATTCGTATGTGGACTCGGTGAGGTTGTTGTATAATATTAGGCCATGTTGCCATATAATTTCACAAGTTGTATTTTGGGTAGAGCTCCCCGTACAAAGGAGACTCTGCCTGATTATTATTAAATCTTGGGTTCGGAAAAAAGAGGACTTAATGGTGTGGTGTTGGGTTACCCGACATCCACGAATCTTCCACGGGTTGACAGGTTGTCAATGGACCCCTAGGATAGTTCATGAACTACTAGTTAGATAAGGAGAGGGATCTCAAAGTTTATGGAGATCACCTCTTATGCCACTAGGATAAGGCTAGTTGCATTCCAACTAGAGGGCATATCCTAAGTATGGTGGGATTGCGTCAAAGCCTCGAGGAACTTGGAGGTGATGACATGGGAAGTGTTTCGTGAGCTTTTCATGGGCAAGTATTTCCCAGTTCATGCTCGACATGCAAAAGCTCTGGAGTTCTTAAAACTAAAATAAGGAACAATGAGAGTGCTCGAATACGTGGTTAAGTTCACTGAATTAGCCCGGTTCGCGGATGATTTTGTGGCCATAGACATGTCCTAGGTAAGGATATTCGAGGATGGTTTGAAGTTATCCATCCGAGGTAATATTATGGGATTTTTCCTGCAAGATATGGACTCTATGGTCAAGATAGCTATGGCCATAGAGCTCGATATTGGGATCAGATCACTAAGGTGTATAGTAGTGAGGGAGTGATCACTGCGCCGGTGGGTCGATCCTGACCCTCGAGGGCCGCAGCTGCTCGGTTTATCGAATGAGATGATGATCACATAAGCATTTCGGGACCGCTCGTCAGCCGGGCTATCGGGATCATTGTTGATGATGATGATTAAGGTGCCTTTGATGAAATGTCGGTGTAAGTATATCTAAACCTCTACTCATGTGAAACCTGTATATGGATTCTAGGGTCGATTACCGGATAGTTTCTTCTTCTTCAAATGTTTTCACTGTTGAACTCTGGCCGGGTGAATTCAATTTGGATTTTAAGGTTTGGTAAAAACAGGGGAGTTGGATGGTTGGAAACTGAAAATAAACTGAAGAAAAATAAGAAAAATAATAAAAGAGATCTCCTTGAAGTATCAGTATATTGGGCTTAGGATCCTAGGGCAACAGAGGGTTTCTAGGGTCATTTCCTCGTGTTGGGGAGGATGACCTAAAGTCATCTCCCGAACCGGATCTTCATTTAGCTATAAAACCTAACCCAAAATAATTATCCTTTTGAAAATTGGTATTCATTGAGCATCAGTGGTCATCGATAATGAGGGCATGCCTCCTTGACCCACCTTACAATAACCCATAGAGGATAACTAATGAATCTCAGTGGATCTAGCAATAAGCATCCATTGAACCCTAAAAGATTATCAAATACCAATCATTCAAGGTGAATGGAAGGGGTTACAACTAAGATTTGAAGAGAAAAACCAAAAATAACTGTGAATACCTGTGTTAAAAGCATGAGAACCCTCTGTTACACCGAGTTCCCTTGCCCAGTAGCCTTCCTCTTCAAGGAAGATAGGGTTTTAGCCGCTCATCCTCCAAGTTATCATCCTTGGAGGGTGTTTGGCTGCCCAGAAAGTGAGAGAAAAAGAAGAGAAAACGAGAGAAAAGGAGAAAGAGCGGGAAAGCTGAAAGCTTCCTGCCAATTTTATTACTGAGCAAAAAAGTTATCTTTGGTTACAGTGCATAGGAGCTTATATCTTTGCCCATTAAGCAAAATTACAAAAGAACCAAAAAATCCAAAAGCTATTACAAAGGGACAAAATTTGGAAGAAAACCAAAAAGTGACAAAAAGGGTCGGTAAAGGCGCGGAGTCGATAGTGCGGGATGAATGAGCCGGTCTGCGCGTGAAGGAAATTTCGCATGATGAGCCGGTGCAACTGCGGCTACGTGACGCCAAATTTCCTGTAGCTCCAATTTCTTGGCATTTTATGCTCTTCTTTCCTTCTAGTCTCTGATATGCAATGCTAAGTTTGACTCGAATTCTTCGTGCCTGGATTGACTCAATAATTTTGGCATAAATAGCTCGTAAAAACTACAAAATTTGCCACAAAATGCGATCAGTAGCATAGCCGGGACCTTAATGTGCCAATTGGGTTAATTATGCTTATTAGTACACAAAAAGCACTCAAAACCTACAATAAAAAGGGTTAAAAATAACACTTTTTGAGCACTAATCACACCCCCCAACCTACACATTGCTAGTCCCTTAGCAATGAAAGAAATAAAGAAAGATAGAGCATACAAAACAATAACAAAATGATGTTCACAAAAATGGTATTTCAGTGGTTAGAATGAGTAGCCGTTTAACCTCGATGACAATCACCAAACCCTTGTCCAATAACTATCTCGAGAGAATGAATGCCATACAAAATTGAGATCAAAATGCCTCCTGTTGAATCAATCAGAGACCTCCACCAAAACCTAAGCGTTTGTTTGATCAGTTCTCAACAATAAACTGCCAAACTACACTCTCCCCACAACTAAGCTACTGCCTCCACCTAGGACACTAACCAACCTAAATAGATCAGGACCCACTCTTATTCAATAACTCTTTTTGTGTCGTAGGGGTGTAATGCTGATGAATCGACCTCACCAAAGTCCATGTAACGGGGATCTACCGATGACTCCCAACCAATTAAGGCTTAGGGCACCAAGTCATAAGGATCTTTCGACCACTAACTCTTCTCAGTTTCTCAATTTCGACTTCAATGATTTCCTCAAACTCCAAGACCTACAACTTACTAAACTCCACCCATCTACTCCATGCAAAGAAGCACTGTCGGTGGCTCCCAACCATCTGGTTTAGGCACTGTGCTTTAAAGACTTTCGCAATGTACCCCTGGACTGCGTTGGGTTTCAAGGCAAAGCGCTGCAATTTTTTCTTCTTTCTTTTCTTTCTTTCTTTCTTTTATTTTTCTTCTTTTTATTTTTGGAAGACACACTGCCTTCTATTCACGGGGGTCCTTAACCTATTAGCGTGGTCAATCTTAAACTAGGATAGGTTTCAGAAAGTTTAGGGGGTTAGGCAGTTTTTCAGCCTATTGTTGAAACCCGATATGCAAGAATGTGTGGTTAGCTAGAGGTGGAAGAAAAAGGTTAAAAGCAACAAGGATTCAACTAATCATCCACTCAATTAGGCATGGAACCAATCTAACATAAATAAAATTAGACAGTGTTTCAATTTTTCAAACCGTAGGCTAGGCAAAACACAAAAAAAATGGGTGAAAAAATGGGAGCAATTTTTTTAATTGAAAAAGTAAGTTGTATAGTATAACAGCTTCACAAAAAGGAAAACCAGAAAGCCAATGAACATCACAAAATGGGCTTGCTCAAAATAGTAACAAAAACATAAATAAATGCCACTTCCTTCGCTAACTCTCCCCCTAACCAAATGTCACATTGTCCGCAATGGGGTTTGGATTGGAAAGTTAGAGGAGGAAGTGCCACATCCTTGATGAAATTTACTCGTTTTTGGATAGGATACTTCGCAAGCTTTCCATCGACACCTTATTCACTCCGCTCGCTCTGGGGCCAAACAAGTTGTGAGAAGAAAGAGAGGAAAAAAGTGACAGAATTTTTAACATTACACTCATAATAATTTAAAAGTGTTCTTCTGCTATATTTGGATTCTAAACTCTCTAATATTTTAACGGTACAAAAAATACCCAAACGGAGTTCGATGAAAAAGCAGTGGTCAAAACAAAATCGGGCCGCTAAAAGTGGAGGCAGTCATAACTCATGAGCGAATTCTTTATATATATATATATATATATATAGTGACAATATATGAACAAGCAGTAATTCCTATGAAAATTTCAGTGTCATGAATTTCTCAGATTTTGCCTTTTGCTCCAAAATTAACTAAAAACATGCAAAAATGAACACAGAAAATTTTAAAATGCGTAAATGAAAATTAATCTAAAAACAAAGATTAACTAAAATTAGAGAAAATCTAAGAATAAAAATAAAGAAATCAAAACAAATAAAATAAAACAATAAAATCAAACAAAAGTAAGGAGATCAGGTTTCTCTCAAATCCGCCTTTCAACCCTTTGAGGTCAGCTGAACTGCCGAGCTCAGAAATGCCCAGTCCAAAAAGTTCCATGTCCGAACCAAGACTAAGACCAATGACCATAGGGTGGTGCTTAATTCTTGAAAGCCAATATCTTTTCCAGGTTTGGGGTACCGAAAGCCATTATTAGCGATGGAGGTTCACATTTCTGTAACAAACCGTTTGAAAACCTCATGGCTAGATATGGTGTGAAAAACAAAGTGGCCACCCCCACATCTCAACAAGTGGTCGGCAGAACTTGCCAACCGGGAGATTAAAACCATTCTAATGAAGGTGGTAAACGCCAATTAAAAGATTGGGTCCATTAGGACCGATTGATTCAACAGGCCTACAAAGGATGCCTTTCAAGACAATTTCGGGAATGTCCCCTATCTGGTTTATGGTAAGGCATGTCACCTTCCAAAGAGACGAGTACAAGGCATGACGTATGCATTAAGAATCTGAACATGGACATAAGTAGGGCTGGAGTTAAGAGGTTCCTTGATATCAATGAATTGGAAGAAATACGAAATGATGCTTATTTGAATACGAAGATTGCAAAGGAAAGGTCGAAGAAATGGCATGACCAAATGATAACTGGGAAGAATTTCAATGAGGGAGACCAAGTCCTCCTGTATGAATCCAAACTCCATTTATTTCCCGCGAGCCTAAGTCAGCATGGACGTCCATTTATTGTTTGCAGGCATACCCCAATGGTTCAGTGGACCTATGCGATCCAAATGATGATAGGGTGATCAAAGTCAATGGACAAAGGGTGAAGCCCTATGTTGTGCAGCAGACTGTCAGGGAGGAGATTCTTCTGTTGGACCCCCCCTGAGCCCTGCAGTCCACACGTTTAAGGGTGGCTACTGCTTGGTTCCAGCAGCCACTATTCTCATTGTTTAGTCAATTAAATTATCTTTGCTTGTACTTGTGATAATGCGTAGTCCGACATTATTTCTTTGTAAGCACCAAGAGCATTAATGCATGGACATGCCCTTCTCCACCCATCACATTTGATATTATTGGTAAATGATCCTACAAAGGGCTGCCGCTTTTATCCGATGCATATCACTTTTGTGCCCCACTTTGTATCCAATTTTGTCTTCACTGAACAATCGATTGCTTTTAATCGACAATTGAATTGCCTTTAAATGGAAAATTGAAACCCCGGTTGTCACCTTTAATGTTAGAACAACTCCATGCATGATTCGGGCTGTTAATTGTAGTTCCAAACAGATTCAAATTTGAACATTTCCCTTTGAGCTAATTCACACACCGCACACCCGACATAGCCGATAGGTCAGAAATTGCAAGTACCTCCCTTCACTTTGTAAAGTCGGCCTTGCACTGACCATCCATAATGTGTTTGTGTTAATTCCATATATGAAGACTAATGTAGTCTTCCAAAAAGGAAAAGAAAAGAAAAAGAAAAAGAAAAAGAAAATAAGAAAAAGAAAAATAAAGCCATGACACTTGTCTTGAAACCCGAGCACATTCGAGGGGTATATGGCTTAAAGCCTTTGAAGGCCCGATGCCCTAAGCCTTAATTGGTCAGAGTCATCGACTTATGTCTGCTACGGGTGGATAGGTAGAGTTTAACGAATTGTAGGTGCTTGATTTTCAAGTCATTCTGAGTCTGGTGAAGCTCGTGAGAGTTTCAGGGTCGCGATCCTTTTGGCTTGATGCCCTAAACCTTAATTGGTTGGGAGTCATCGGTGGACCCCCGCTACACTGACTTTGGTGAAGTCGGGTTTTAAGCATTGCACCCTACAATGAAGTCAAATAAAGAAAGAAAAGTGTAGCTATCTTATATAGGTCGTTTCAACGCCTTAAGGCCATGCCAAGAGCTAGGTTAGGAGGGGATAATTTTTCAATTTATTGACTCAATCAGTTACATTAAGAACCATTAGACTTTGGGTGTAAATTCAGGTCAGAACCATGGATCCGATGTCGACCTCAAATTGTTCTTGTATGGTTTTGCCTCATGTCGGCCAAACTCGTATCAATTCTTCATTTTAAAGGTAATGCTTATTTGTACATACACCTTGAACCATAAACTTTTGAGAAAATCATCGCATACATGTCCTTATTGTTTCAAAGATTGCTATGGACTAGCAACGCTATTTGCCGGGGGTGGATTAAACAAAAGTGCTATTTCGAGCCTCCCACTGAGATAGGTTTCAAAGCTTTTTATGACTAATCGTATCAATTAAGCCAATTGAGGTGTTCATGTCCACTGCATCAATGCTGGCCTTTATTTTTGGTTATTTGCGTAGCTTTGCATACCTTTGGGAGTCTGAGGTCAGATATGTGCGAATCCATGAAGATTGAAACTATTTTTCAGCCCATCAAGCAAATACCAAGATGCACAAAGAAATGAAGGCAAAATGATGAAAAGTGATGCAAAGAGAGGGTGCAGAGTGTTAAACAAGAACAGCAACCCAGAAATTTCGCCATGATTGCGAAAATTACCGATTGCTGTGGTTTCGCGAACCATACGGTAGTAATCCCAGCGAAATCGAAATTGGCTAAGTTAGAGAAATTTCGCTAGGCTAGAAATTCCTCGCTACATAGCTTAAAATCATCGTGCTCAGCGAAATTCTCCATTTCGCTTATCTCTCACAAATTTCGCTAGCTAGCAATCATCGTGCATAGCTTAAAATTTGTGATTTCGCTTATCTTCAGGTACTGGGCTAGGCTAGCTGTAAATTTTCGCTATCCCAGCGAAATTCTCCCGCATAGCGAAATTCCCCGCCCCCCGTCAATTTGTGTACTAATGCCAAAACGCACTCGTTTTGGTGTATTACCTCCTTGTCCCTTGTATGAGCCAATATTTTAGGCTTTCTTGTATTTTCACACTTTGGGTGGCCTATATAAGCCCCCATGATTTTGTAACCCTAAGCAACTTGATGCAATTTTAGGCAACTTTTAATTTTTCAATACAGCCCGCAGCTTTCATTTTAGGGTTTGCTTTTCTCTCTTCTCTCTCCTCTTTCTTTCATTTTCGAGGTCATTAAACACCCCTTGAGATGAGAGACAATCATGATGCTTAAGGTCTTATAGCCTTGAAGAGGAAGGTGGCTTAATAAGTAAGGCTTGGTGTGGTCCTCATGTTTTAAATGCTAGTAATCGTAGATTTATGGCCCTTAAATTTTCTTTCAAATTAGGGTTGAATATCATTTAATGTCACATTTCGCTAATACTTACCATGTTATAAGTACAAATAGTATACTTATTGTTAGATGCACTGCTATTCTTTAGATGGCCTTTACGAGCCATTGAATGAGGTTGAGTGTTAGGGTTTCAAACTAAAAGGTCATGGAGTGCATATTACCCGTGTTGACTTAACAGAGTGGGACTTGGGTTAGGTTTTCTAGTTAAACAAAGATCCTAAGTATACTGACTATGTTATCGGCTATACGCGAGGATATGACCCGAGGACACTTAAGGTCCCATGTTATCAAGTTATGACCTAAACCTTCAAGGTTACCATTTCACAATTAATCCTTTAAGCTTTATGAAGAACAAGACCAAACAACTCCTAATTATTTTGAAACAAATCCACAACCAAACAAAAGCCTCACCATTCTCAAACACTTACGCAAGTCATTCATAGGAGGAAACCCATCTCCTCGTCTCGACCCTAGATCAAGATGCCGCAAGAAGCTTGACTGTTTACGCAGGAGGAACCAAGGATAGCACATTGTTGATTCCAATCACTTGAACATGGCACGAATCAGCACCATCCGGCACGGCGCCATTTGATTCGTACACAAGAGGTGTACCAAATCAATAAAATTTATATCCTAAATTCCTACGCCGTAGAAAGCCATCGCAATATAGCGGTTCTAGGATCGAACACAGGGATGGGTTTTCTTCGCATTAAATGACTTAAAAGTGACCTAAAACCGGTGAATTCAATTTGGATTTTAAGGTTTGCAAAAAAATGGAGTTAAATGAAGAAATCGAAATAAAACTGAAAAAAATAAGAAAAATAATAAAAGAGATCTCCTTGAAGCACGATACCGGGCTTAGGATCCTAGGGCAACCGAGGGCTTCCTGGTGGTCATTTCTCGTTGGGGAGGATGACCGAGGCCATCTCCCGAATCGACCTTCATTTAGCTATAAAACCTAACCCAAAATAATTATCCTTTTGAAAAATGGTATTCATTGAGCATTAATGGTCACCGACAGTGAGGGCATGCCTCCTTGACCCACCTTACAATAACTCATAGAGGATAACTAATGAATCTCAGTGGATCTAGTAATAAGAATCCACTGAACCCTAAAAGATTATCAAATACCTATCATTCAAGGTGAATGGAAGGGGTTACAACTAAGATTTGAAGAGAAAAACCAAAAATAACTGTGAATACCTGTGTTGAAAGCATGAGAACCCTCTGTTACACCCAGTTCCCTTGCCCAGTAGCCTTCCTCTTCATGGAAGAGAGGGTTTTAGCCGCTCATCCTCCAAGTTGTCATCCTTGGAGGGTGTTCGTCGCCGTAGCGAGAGAAAAAGAAGAAAAATGAGAGAAAAGGAGAAAGAAATGAAAGCCAAAGCTTCTCACCAATTTTATTACTGAAAGCAAAGTTATCTATGGTTACAAAGGCATATGAGCTTATATACGCCTGTACCAAGCAAAATTACAAAAGAACCAAAATCAAAAGCATAAGGGACAAATTTGAAGAAAAACCAAAGTGACAAAAAGAGTCAAAAGGTAAAAGGAGTGTGAAGTCAATAAAGGCAGATGAATGAACAAGTGGTCGCAGGATGAACAAAGGCGTGAAGGAAATTTAGCAGGATGAACAATGCAACCTGTGAAAATTTCGTAGCCTGCCAAATTCGCAATTTAATTTCGGGCATTTTCCTCTTTCTTTCCTTTTCCGGTCTCTCGACCGCAATGCCGAGTTTGACTCCAAAATCTTCTTGCTTGATTGACTCAACAATTTTGGAATAAATAGCTTGTAAAAACTGCAAAATTTGCCAAATGCATCTATAGCATAGCTCGACCTTAATGTGCCAATTGGGTTAATTATGCTAATTAGTAAACAAAAAGTACTCAAAACCTGCAATAAATAAGGTTCAAAATAGCACTTTTTAAGCACTAATCACCTAGACACATGAGACGGAATTGCCCATAGAGGCAGGGATCCCTAGGTTATGGGACACCTTCTGGCCCCGATTATCGTTGAACATAAATAAGACATAGTTTGTCTCCTTACTCCTAGAATGTGTTGGGAACCAGATCGCTCCTGTGGTACGGCGATGCACCTATTTGTTTGGCCAGATAGGCTAAAGAGGCAAGGCATGGGGTCATATCGTACAGCTCGTGCCGTGACTTCGGGGACCAAAGGGCTTGTTTACGCCATTACACCTCAAACCGAGCTTGCAAATCACCAGGATATATAAGGTATGTTTCTACTCTCTCTCCCAGGCACAAGAGTATTGTTTGATTATGGCATGTTGTTATCATTTGGTAATTTAGATGACTATCGCATGCATCGATTCACGGGTATAGGTATGTGAATTTCGGGACGAAATTTCTTTAAGGAACGGAGAATGTAAATCCCAAGAAAATTTGCAATTTTATGAAAAATGGCAAGAATAGTAAAATTGCTGGAATGACTCAAGGAAGCCTAGAAAATTCTCTAGATCTCGGATGATGAAACGAACTGCTCCATTGATTCTGCAAAATCTAGTGACCCAAAAAAGTTTCGTTGAATTATGAGACAATCGAATTTTTTACGATTTTCTAGGTGGTGAGTCACCAGTGATTCGAGGGACGAGATTTTGACGAAAATCTCAAATTTCAGGAACTGGCTTGAGCTAAGTTCATTTAAAATAAATTAAATCGAAAAGAAATGAACTCGCTTGGGACATAAACGACCGGACAGAGGGATGTGGCGCGACGGGCTATTTAACAAACTTAAGTTAATTGAATAAAATGAGGCAAATGGGAAAGAGGATTTCTTCGGGGTCTTTCATGCACAGGAGAGGGAAACGAGAGGGTTTTAACTCAAATGGGAAAAAGTTCGAGCATCGTCTCCCTCTATAACGGCCATCACTCCTCTCTGCCTCTCGATTTCTCCTCCCACCTAAGTTACGTGATCTTTATCTACCTCTTTATAATGTCGCCATCTCTCTGTTTCTCTATCTTGACTTCGTCATTGCTCATTTAGGATTCAATAAAATGGTGGTTTTCTGCCTGGGTTTTGGTCTATTCAAATCTACTCCACCTATGACTCTTCACGTTGCAGATCAATTTTGCTTAGATTTATCTGTTTTCAATGCACGCATGGATTTTAAAGCTTTGTTCTCTAGTCGTCATGCACTTGGTTTTGGATAATGTGTTGCTTTTTGAAAATGTGTTTCTTCTTCACAAGTGAATATCAACCTTTTTTCAAGGGTTTGGAACTTGTTAGAAATTTTGGGTCCAATGATTAGGGTATGCATGTGAATTAAAGATGGTCTTGTCCTCAATCTCCTAATTTATCAATTTCATTTCGTATGGACTTTTGTTTCCTTCTGATGATCAGTTTGCGTTTGTTAAATCCAACAACTCATGTCACCATTTCATTAACTTAATTTGTGAGGAGAAGGAAAAGAACACCCTTTACCAGCTCTTTTGATTGTAAAGCATTTTTTATATGTTTTTTTTTAGACTAATTTTTCCTTTTGTGGAAGCACTGATGAAAATTGTATTTCCTGGCTTCGGAGAATATGTTGTTTACTATGAAAACCGGCTATTGTTTTTCTTTGTGTACTCTAGCATGATTTTTTTACTGTTAAAATGGTATGCTATCGAATGTTATTCTAATAGTCATGAATTGAATATGCAAAATCTCACCCTTTATCAAATAAAGTATACAATAATAAGGATAATTTGTATGATAGAATTAAAAAGCCATGTCATTTTTTATATTAAAACGTTGCTCGATTGTATAAATACACAAAAATTGATTTTTGGTTCTTCGCTATGATGTCCTGCTTTGGGTTGTTCGTTGATATCAGCTTTGTTTGACGGTTTTGGTGCCATGTTTATGGCCGATTTATGGTCTCACTGGGATGTGCTTCACGCCGCTAATAGGGTTGTTTCCGAGATGAGTTTAATAAAAAATTGTACGTACGGGAGCTCCAAAGTCAGCCGCACCACAAGGTAGGTCACTATTCATGAAGCCTCCACAATGGCTATAACTTTCAGTCTCGAATTCGACAAAGTTCTTGGACTCTATGGAAATATCTTGAGTTTCAAAATCCATCCATATATAGAGTAATGCAATTTGAGATCATATTAAGTCCCAAATGATGAAATTCACAGCTTCCTCTATAGGTGTCGTAATATCATTGCCGTGATGGCTTGCAACATGCATAACTCCTTCGTTAGTACTCCAAATTTGGTGTTCTTGGACTCTATGGAAATCTCCTTGAGTCTAGAATCTGGCCATATTCCTATAAATGGAATTTGGTGCCCATATGGTTTTCGAAAATTTGATTGTAGCACCAAGTGTGCAAATTATTTGGTTATGATGATATGCGCTGTCTAATACATTGAAATTGGTGTATGTTGTTTGGTAATTATATGCATGTTGATATAATTATCCATGAGGCTTAGGGAAATTCATGAGTTTGTGTATGATTGAGTCCATTGCATGGCTTGGTTGTAGGTTATTTGTGGACATGGTGTCACAATTAGACCTGGAGGATAAAGTAAGTCATTATCAGATTGGTGATGACTTATAGATGTCAATGTATGAGTGTTAGGTATGTTGGCATGAATTCTATGATTTTAATTGGAATTTATGTGTTCAGTGATATAAATGTCCAATTGATGCATGGGTTAATATCCATGAGTAGGGATATGTGCATATAGCACTCATTATATATGTAGCATGGTATGAATAGGCAATGGCACATTTACATTGCATTTCATATGCACGAGGACATCTCATAAAATGGGTGGGTGTGGATGGTTGTTGTCTTTCACCATTCTTTGTGAACGGGTGGTGGATCCGATACATTGGACGACATCCAATAGAGCTCCACGATCTTCATGGTTGTAAATCAACATTGTGTTTGTGTTGATGGTGCGGGCTTGGTCTAAGAACAATGTCCTAAAGAGTAAAGCTGTTTATCAGAGACTGTCCAATGGTTTTGAATAAAGTTGTTTATTAGAGATTATCCAAGAGCTTTGAATAAAGCTATTTATCGGAGACTGTCCAATGCTTTTGAATAAAGCTATTTATTGAAGATTGTTAAATAAATTTAAATAAAGTTGTTTTTCGGAGATTGTCCAATAGCTTTGTATAAAGCAATTTATCGGAGACTGTCCAATGCTTTTGAATAAAGCAGTTTATCGGAGATAGCCCAATAGCTTTGAATAAAGTTGTTTATCAGAAACTATCCAATGCTTTTAAATAAAGCTGTTTATCAGAGATTGTCTAATGCTTTTGAATAAAGTTGTTTATCGGAGATTGTCCAATAGCTTATAATAAAGCTTTTTATCGGAGACTATCCAATGCTTTTGAATAAAGCTATTTATCGGAGATTGTCTAATTGCTTTGAATAAAGTTGTTTATCAGAGACTGTCCAATGTTTTTGAATTAAGCTGTTTATCGGAGATTGTCCAATTACTTTAAATAAAGCTGTTTATCGGAGACTGTCTAAAGCTTTTGAATAAAGTTGTTTATCGGCGATTGTCCAATAGATTTGAATAAAGCTGTTTATCGGAGATTGTCCAATGCTTTTGAATAAAGATTTTTATCAGAGATTGTCCAATGCTTCGTTTTAAAGCTGCTCGAGATTGTCCACGTTTTTTATTTATAAAAACAAAAAAGCTTTTGTTTTAAAGCGGTTTCGGAGATTGTCCAATGTTTTTTATTTATAAAACAAAAAGCTTTTGTTTTAGATAAAGGACCATTGGTTGAAATACTAATGGTGAGTTTCTCACTCTAGGCATAAGCATGTGTGAGGAAGTTGGTTGGGACTCGGGTTTAAGAGGGAGTCGATAAGGGCTTGGTACATAGGACATGTTGAGTCGCACCTCATTCATGACATGTAGGTTTCCATTATAGGATGACATCTTCTAGAGTGGAGTGTTTATTTGTTGTATGGCCATTGCATGTGCACTTAGGTAGGGAGTAGCCTTTGTAGGATTTTACTCTGCTGGGCATTGCTCACCTCGTCATGGGACCCCCTTTCAGGTATAGGGAATGTGCAGGGACACTTGTTACAAACACCATCATTTGTGAATTAAAACATTGACACTCTTCTTTACTATGACACTTATATAAGCATCATTGATATATATATATATATATATATATATATTTTATCTATAACCTTGGATCATTATAAGTGTCATTATCTTTCTTACATTAAAATCTTATTTCCACATTAATTTCATTAGTTATGTCAAGTAATATAAAATCTTATAAATATTGAAAATCCGTATATAATATAAAAAGCTCATATAGGTAAGAAAAATCAAAGTCCCATGATAAGGGAAAACTATCTATATATAAGTATATCCAAATTACTTGTATATATTCCCAACAAGTTTCATAGATTCTTTTGACTAGGAATACAAAACATTCTTTTATTTGTAGGTAGGAGGAACTTCATATGGAAGAGTGCGTTGAGCCTATCAAAGCCACCACAAGGCCTTTGCCCTCGTTAAACAGGAAATAAAGTTAGTTCAATGAAAAATTACATTTATTACTTAGATGGAGTTTGATGTTTTCATGAATCATCATTTAAATAAATATATAAGGAAATATGATGGTCTCTAAATAATTTAATCAAATACATAGCATCAGATAGCGAAAAAAGGCCCCAAAATAAGACCTCTAAATAAATTCACAAGAAATCCTATAGCACTTTGCATCGAAAAAAAAAACTAAAATACTTAATCCATAACATCAAAATAAAAGTAACATGATTATCAAATAACTTAACAACAAAATCTAAAATGAAAGGACTTAATCACTGCTAAACAATGCAAACCCTATCACTGCATAGCATGAACAACAGTTTATGTTGCTAGCATAAATATACTACTAGAGTAATCTAAAATTTAACAAGTCTGCCTTAGTAGAACACAAGTAATTCAAACAAAAATTTTAAAAAATAAACAAATAAAAAAAATTCAAACAAAGCATGGATGTAGAGAATCTCTTATGAGAAGTAGAGATATAAAATGATGTAAAATATGAAAGCATAATTAGATTGTTGGGTACTACTATGTAGTTTTTTATGATATATTGAATGAAATCTTGAAATAGAAACTAAGACAACTCGAGGAAGCTGGAAAGATAGGATAGGTATTGCAATCGTGTGGTAAAGCCATTGGAGTTCTTGGCAACATGATATGTATGCCCATCATGTCACTAATTGCATCCTAAGTGGCACTACAATCAAGATATAATTTAAAATATCATGTTTAATGAGAATGAGTACACTCAGAGGAATTGTTACTATGTGTTCTCAAGGACATCTTGGCTACCTAAGAAAATATCAAGAGGAGCAAAACAAAGTATTAAAAAAAGTAGGTGCTAACTTTATGGGATAATACAATTTAATTTGTTAAAAAATCAAAATTTTGAGGAGTGATCAGAGCATGTCACATCATTAAATAAACTAAATAAAGAGTGAACTAAACTGCAGATGTAGAACTCCCAACAGCCCTGGGTGCTGACTATTACCTTTTGATTGGACCATCAGAATGCACCCAACAACATCTAATATTCCTTTAGTAAGGTTCAACTGTTGCATGGAATTTTTCTCCTGCATACACAACAACCAATCCAAGCTCTTTATCTATCATAAGATGCTACAATAGAAACAAACATAAACTAAAACTACGCAAAATAAGCATACAATCAGAAATAGGTACAAAGAATCTTATGAATCACTAAGGACTAGATAACGTGAGATCAACCTTACCCATAGTATCTACCAAAGTTTAGAAATAAAATGGATTTACTTCATAAAGAAATGTCTCTCAAAGCCCCCTCAAAAGAAGATGTATTGCATTAGGTAAGTGCCTCTAAGGTCGCTTATTGATCACCCAAGGGATCAACATTAGCAACAATATCTTTTCACCTAAGTAAATGAGGCGAAACTTTACCTTGTTATATTTTGCAAGGCGTTCTAACCTACAATGTAAAACCCGGGAAAATTCTAATTTTCTGAAAAAGGGTAAAATGGTAATTTCGGTTAAAATCCGAAATTTTTTCTAGATCTCGGATGACAAAACAGACTTCACCGTTGAACTGCCTCACGAAATCTAGCTACCACGTCAATTTCACGAATTCGAGACAATCGTAATTTCACGCTGGAGGCACCTGATACCCAGCCGCAAAAACGGCCAGGAAAAGACATGTGATGTGACAAAGTCACCTACCAGATATATCCCTGTGACATGTTGCATGATTAGTGAGAAGATGGAAA